>JAPFBL010000293.1:0-650251 GCA_026182355.1 Hermatobates lingyangjiaoensis
GCTTTTTTTGAATTACTTGAAAGTTAATTTTGAATAGGCATAATTTATACATATCCTTAATTTGATAGATGATTGACACTTGGGTTGCCAGTCCACACCAATTTCTGAATTTCATGTATCCTGCTACTCTATTTAAATAAAACCTATTGAAGTAAATGAATAGTTAAATTCATTTGACTCATCTCATTAAGCACATATATCCAAACGGTCTATTAATATATTATATTAATATTATCACAATTATTAGTATAGTCGCTTATTATAGTGATCTCTAAAATGCAATGTAAGCACCTTTATTTTCTCTTTAGATTGGAGTCTTTATGTCAACCTCTAATTCTACGGATCCTATAAGAAATTAATTCCAGGCTAACTACAAAGAACCAAGTGTTTTTCTGTAATGTGAAGTCAACGAGTTTTTTACAAGATTCTCAAAATTAAAAAAAAATCCATCGTTCTAAGTTGAAAATAACCTATCAGGTCAGGTTAAAAATTTTCTTCTGTATTGATCCATACTAGAATAACTCATATCTGTAAGTATCGTAACTACTACCCTCTAGTGATCCTCGTCACATTAAATCAGTTTTTCTCAAATAGTGGACGCGCTATTGGGACTTGCAGAGGGGGATAACCCAAAGGAACATGCATTTCTCCCAAGTGAATTTAAATTTGTTATTATTTATTGATTTGGTTTAATTTTATTTTTCACAGCAAATAGTGCAATAAATGTGTTAATAGTATGTACAAGGATACTATTTTTTGAATTTCAGGCAAATTATTGCACTTAAAACCTTTTGTTTTAACTTACTAATAATCAATTTTAATAAAGTTATTCTTGTAAGGTGAACTATACTCTTTCTTTTTTGTTTTTTTTTTTTAATCTTGACAAGGGCACGATGTTATGCAGAGGTGTACCTATAACAATTTAACAATTTTATAGATAAATGCTATTATTTATTGTTGAGGCTGAGAGTGGGTAATGATCTGGGGGGGGGGGGGGGGGGGAGGAAACAGAAAATAGTTGAGAAATACGAAATACTTCATTAAACCATCGCTGAGAGTAGAAGAATCCAACATAGTAATCTATTCCACATGAAACATCGTAGTAAGTATGAACTCACCCATCTGTAGTGATCGACTCAAAGTCACTATTAGCGTATGGCGCTTCTATAGTGACCTACCTCACAGTAATAAACGTCACTGTCAGTATAAGAACTACTGTGCGTATGGAAAGTTTCCTAGTGTAGTGCACCACTTCACATCAAGAACTACATCTTTGGATATGATAACTTTCCTACTGAAGAGTCCCATCATACACAATATAACCAATTAATTAGAAGATTAAAAAATAGATCAATAATTTCATAATTAACCATTCTATCAAATGAATTCAGTTTTTCTTAGAGATTTTTAAGGGGAATTGTGATTTTGTCTGTTCCAGGAGGACGGGTTACACGGCACTGCTCGAATGCGGGACTGGGCAGAGATGATTCTGCCTGGAGTTAACTCAGGACAGCTGACGCAAGAGATGAGTCACTTGATACGTAATCTAGACCCTTCTACTGGATATGAAGCCAGGGTTCAGGCAAGGAACCTCTTTGGATGGAACCAGATGTCTGATATATTCAAATTTTCAACATTAGGAGCTGGTAACGAATTAATTTACTTTCATTTCAAATCTATACAAATAAAACAAAAGTTTTGTCTTTATATTTCTTAGAACTGACTCATTTCAAGTTACCGTTACGTTTTATACATTACAGAAACTAATCCATTTATTGAAAATTTTCTGTCTGTTTGTTTGTTTATCGGCCAAATTTTGTCACAAATAAACTGAGCCATCATAAGTCATAGCGAGCTGAAACCTTGCCAGTAGATTTGTGTATGTCTAACTTAAAACCTAAGATAAGACTGGATTGGCAATTCAGCGTAAAAATGAAGTTAAGGACTTTAAAGCTGTGTCTGACTAGTTACACAGACATTTTTATTTTGAAAATATACAGGTGTTTTTTGGTGTCTGATACTGTAGCTAGTAAGTATGTCTAGTTGTTTATAATTTCGTTTGTGTTTATCATAATTTGTTCGCTTTAAAAAAGTGAATCCTACCAACCTGCGTACTAAATAAGAAGTATGTATAGAATAAAAACAAATTGGATATCAGTATCTAAAGCTGCAAAACGTAATAATAATGTACTAATCTGATATTAATGATATTTTCTACACATATAATTTCTGATAATATTTTGGAATATCATCTCTCAGAATTTTTATTCTGAGATAAAAGACGGATAAGTCTTCTAGTAATAAATAATTTTAACAATCTCTGCTATTAATTAGTGTAATTACCTACCTGAAACACCTGCTAAAAAAATATAAAAAAATTTCTTTTCCATAACTACTTTATGTTTTTTTCTCCATACTGTATTTTCACCAAAATATATGTAATCCAAATGGTTTGTAAAGATGGTGACACATTTGAAGATGTTCAGGTTTATAATTCATCAATCTCTAGTCATCTTTAAAGACGCTTAAATCAGCTTTAAGATGTTAAATGAACAATTGGAATAAGTAAACTCATGTGAGTTAAAGGTCAAGAGCTCCTTCTCACAACACACCAAAGCAAGTATGTAGTCATAGTTATTGAAATAAGTACTCTTTGATATTGGTCTGTCATTTGTTCTGAATACATGACTGCATCAATACTGGGTCTTTGAATTATTAGTATATGTATGGGCGCAGGCTAGCCCAATGGTCACGTGTTCGCCTCTGATCTAGACTCAGTGAAAAGTTCAATAACTTTGTTTCAGCTCAATAGGAACTTATTGAAATATATGAAAATAATATGGTCTGTTGGTCTAAAAAAGAGTTAAAATTGGTTCTATTCTCAGAAAATGCTGTCCCTTTTAATCAAAATTCTTTCTTTTGGGCAAGCTTTGAATAGTTCTCCCAATAACGGACTTATAACATATCTAATATTAGTAATAAGGTGCCATATATTCAATGATGAAAGCACAAGTCGACGCAACCTTTGACAACTCGCACTGTTATTTATAGAATATTACATAATATTATATATTTAACACTCTGATATATTGTTTGATGTTATGAAGAATTATTCCATTAAGGAAATATTAAAACATGGCGAAGAAACGCCATCGTTCTTTGTGAAAAACACTCACTAGTTACAGGCCTTCTTCTTCTAATGACTATACACTTAAACAAATTTTTAATAAGCACTCACCTTATTATTTTTTACGCTTAATGAGTCAGCACAGAACACATATAAGTTTTATTTGCTAATAATTCCAGAGGCGATTAAACAATGTTCAAAAATAGTAATTCAGATAAACAATGAATATCTCAACATATATTATATTCAATTATGTTTATTTATGTTAACTTATATATAACATACATAAATGTATAATTATGTACTAATAAGTCTTTTATAAGAATATTGTCAACAATTCTAGTTTCCTTAACAAAATTATTATGTTTAAAGTCAGTGTGAGGACCAGGTTAGCTCACTGGTTAACTCGCCTGTGAAATGGTTGTCCGGTTCGGTCTCCACTTGTAGCCCTCGATTTATTCATGCGTGAGGTGAATAAATCTGCGTACGTCGTTCCTCAGAGAGGACGTTAAACCGTTGGTCCCAAGCCTGTACGATATCAGGTACTTGTTGAAGATCCCTAGTCGAAGTGCACTTGATTTAGGCAAAATTTAGGATTCCCAATGTAGAATCTGTAGAACTACCGATCAAAAAAAAAAAAAGCCGGTCAATGGCTGACGATATCACCCGCTAGGGGATCGGTTTAAACAATAAAAAAAAAAATAGAGTCAGTGCCCTGACTCTGTTTAAAATTAATTTCAAACAGCCAATATTCTTTTACAATATCATGTTATATAATAACACTTATTAGAATAATAACTATAGTTAATAAGTATATTTAACTATATTAATCTATAATAGTATTATGCAAACTATTCAAACAAACTGTATTGCATGTGTCACAATAAAGAATTAAGCTACTATTTATTTTTTTTTATATGAATTATAGAATAATTTAAATTTTGCTGTTTATAATTATAATTAAAATGATGATTGCGTTGTGATAAATAACCACTTAAAATAAGATATAAAACTTATAAAAGGTAATCTCTGATTTTTTGTAAAAATACCCGTCAAAGACGGGTACCACTGTTAGTTATCTATTTCATAGCTACAAATAAATATTTGCTACAAATAATTTGCATAATATTGTTTTTTTTTTGATACTATTATGTATTATGTATTAAATGTTTTTATTATTTTAATATGTATTATTATATAGGATGACATTGTAAATACTGACTTGTTGAAATTAATTTTCAAACAAATCAGATTAATGACTCTAATTATCTTAATTTTGTTGAAATTAATTTTCAAACAAATCAGATTAATGACTCTAATTATCTTAATTTTGTTGAAATTAATTTTCAAACAAATCAGATTAATGACTCTAATTATCTTAATTTTGTTGAAATTAATTTTCAAACAAATCAGATTAATGACTCTAATTATCTTAATTTTGTTGAAATTAATTTTCAAACAAATCAGATTAATGACTCTAATTATCTTAATTTTGTTGAAATTAATTTTCAAACAAATCAGATTAATGACTCTAATTATCTTAATTTTGTTGAAATTAATTTTCAAACAAATCAGATTAATGACTCTAATTATCTTAATTTTGTTGAAATTAATTTTCAAACAAATCAGATTAATGACTCTAATTATCTTAATTTTGTTGAAATTAATTTTCAAACAAATCAGATTAATGACTCTAATTATCTTAATTTTGTTGAAATTAATTTTCAAACAAATCAGATTAATGACTCTAATTATCTTAATTTTGTTGAAATTAATTTTCAAACAAATCAGATTAATGACTCTAATTATCTTAATTTTGTTGAAATTAATTTTCAAACAAATCAGATTAATGACTCTAATTATCTTAATTTTGTTGAAATTAATTTTCAAACAAATCAGATTAATGACTCTAATTATCTTAATTTTGTTGAAATTAATTTTCAAACAAATCAGATTAATGACTCTAATTATCTTAATTTTGTTGAAATTAATTTTCAAACAAATCAGATTAATGACTCTAATTATCTTAATTTTGTTGAAATTAATTTGCATTCACTTCTAACAAAGTTTTATAAGCAGTAAGGAACTAGAATTGCTTAAAGATTCTCATGAAAGGCAGATTACGACGATATATTTATACTTAGTGGACTTTTTTTTCCATAATTCAATATTGAATGTCAAAAAATAAATTGTTGCCATCTGCCCATTGTGTCATGGGCAGAGAAATTACTTTCTCTCTCTCTCTCTCTCTCTCTCTCTCTCTCTCTCTCTCTCTCTCTCTCTCTCACTCTCTCTCTCTCTCTCTCTCTCTCACTTTCTTCCTTCTATCATATCATATTTGTTTAATCTTATTTTTACAAGAAATTTTAATAAAGTTTCGATTACGGCAAAGGGCAATATACATATAAAAACTAAAAAATCATCTTGCAATATAGTATAATGGTTTAGATAGTTTGCATAATATAAGTTTGAATAATACTATTATGTATTTTGTATTAAGTGTTCTTATTATTTTAATATTTATTATTATAAACGACAATGTAAAAGAATACCTACTCGTTTGAAAATAACTTAATAATGACAACAATAAATAACACAATCATCATTGTTGGAGTTAATAAAAAGCATGTAAGTTAAACTAATAATAGTATTTTTAAACATTCTGTAGATTGTACAAGTACCTATTTAACCTTAAAATCATTATTTGAATATTTTTAAAGTGTTTCTAATTATATTAATTTTGTAGAGGAAATAAATTTTTATTTGCATTTAGTTTCAGCGGATATATTTTATGAATTTAAAATAAAAATTGTTCAGTTTGGATTTTGATTGATATTCTCAGATTATGATACTCATAATTGTATGAAATATTACTTTCTCTCTCTCTCTCTCTTCTATCGCACTCTCTCTCTCTCTCTCTCTCTCTCTCTCTCTCTCTCTCTCTCTCTCTCTCAATTTCTTCCTTCTATCATATCGTATTTGTTTAATCTTATTTTTACAGGAAATTTTAATAAAGTTTCGATTCCGGCAAAGGGCAATATACATATAAAAACTAAAATATCATCTTGGAAATGCATCACTTCTATACTTGTCGGATTTCTTTACATTTGTGAAGTACGGAGAGACTAAAATTGCTTTTTTTTATAGTTGTATACATTTATAATTATTATTTTCTTACATCCATACATGTATGACAGGTGCTTGTACTCTCTTTTCCGTCGGGACCATGTATTTAAGAATTACAACATTATTTGTAATATCTTAAATAAAATATTGGCAAAATAACAATCAATCAAATAACACATCTGTTTACATGGATAATTTTTTAGCTTATATGAAATATATATAACATTTACTTCCATGGAAGCATCAGTGAGAGAACGCCTTGTTTACTTCAAAATATGTTCATCTATTTAGTATGTTTAACCAAACTTCAGAATATTGTTATCACATGGTTGAATTGTAAAGTTACAAAGTGGTTTCAGACAGTTTATTTGAAGGCAGTTTGGTTTTTATTTGCTTAGTTCATCATTTGGTTTTGATTTCCTCTGAAGTATTCACTCAAGAACAGCGATGTGGAGACGGCTGGCCTAGCAACCACGTCTCTCTCCTGTATAATTCGTTTTTCATTGCACGTCACGTGTTCGTAGGAAGACATTATATTCCCATTCTAAGAACATTTTGCATTATGCAAAGTGGCAGACTTGTATAAAGATTTCTTCCTTAACATCTCTTTAGGAAAGAATGACAATTTAAAACCTTCAACTCCGACCAACTTAATGCCCAGCCTTCTTTCCAGGCCATAAAAACCATTTGTTCCCGAAACACATTCTAACTTCATTTTAATTTAGAAATTCTGTTACTTCTATTGGATTAATCTCCAAAAACTAAAATGGGAACATTAACTCAACAACAGTCCATTAGTGGAACCGTTAGGGAACCCTTCGCAATGGATTCTTTTCAGAAAACCTAATTAAAACAAAAAAAACAGTCGTTTCATTATGAGTTATGATTGCTTAGAGAATTGTACAGAATAAACCAATTTTACAAGAACTTTAAACTATCCTGGGCTTGTAGCGCATAAGTAGTTATACTCAAAATAGAAAATGAAATAACAATATTTATTGTTATTGTTAACTAGATTTTATTGTTATATTGTTAGATTTTATTCTAAATCAAATTCGTGCATGTAATGATAATGACATAGTTTGAAACATCCTGACTCGGATTAAGGACTCGACTCCAACTGTCCTCAGAGTTGTCTGAGGACAGTTGTCTGTCCTCAGATCGGTCCAACCCACAACACAACTTAGAGAAGTGTAACAGTTCAGTTTAAATATAATCATATTTTATGATTATATTTTACAATTACATATTTTACAATTATGATTAGTTCAATTGGAACTCAGGGAACTGTGCAGCCCCGCCGTCTGCATATATATCGGCCTGACGAACACGAAGCTCTCGAGTCGTCTTAGCTTGCATCTTTCTACCGGTGCACCAAAACAACATAAAGAAAAAGTCCATGGTACTCGACATTCTGGAAAAAATAGTCGAAGGAAGAAAAAACTTATGTAACTGCAGAGTTACAACACCGCCTGAAAAACCTGGAAGCACTTTACAATAAAACAAAGAAACCTTTCCATAATTGTCAGACAGACTCAATTTCGTGGTTTTAACAAGTTATTCTTGAATCATGTAGAATGTGGAACCAGTCTTCTACAGAAGAGGAGATGCAGACAATGCAAGTTAGGAAACTATGATTGTTAATCAACCAACCATACTAAATTAGGGTTATCTCGCTAAAACATTTAAACAGCTTGTTGAATTGCCACAGTGAGCCTGAGATGGATATATTGGAAGCAAGTTAATTAGTGATATAATCACATCCCAGCCTCTGCATTGCATTATTTTGATGATTTATACTTGCATTCTTTAAATTATCTATTTAATTACCTCGTAAATTTAGCATTTCAGAGATAAATTAGATTCACGACATTTAACATGGATTCACCTTTCTTTAACGTAATCGTCAATAGCTTTCTTACATAGAAACTTATAAAATGTTGAGATTGTGTACAATCATCCTTAATGTAACTTATTCATGTGGAGAGATTACAGGATGTCAGGTTTAAAAATATCACTATTATACCTTACAGCTCTTTGAATTAGACCTTATTGCTCTTTGAAGCAATACTGGTGATTCAAGATTCCATATTGATTTTTATAGCCAATTCTTATAAGATCTTCTATTCTTAGACGCATTCAGTTTCAACTTGATAAAATATAACTATTATGACTACTAAAATCAAAGGTAGAACTGTGTATGTATCACCCAGTTTAGGAAGTTTCTTGGTATGTGGCATGATCCCGTTGCCAATCCAAGACGTTGTAACAGTCAGCATCTGATTTTATTTCTTTATCTTTCGAGGTTGTAATCATATTATTTTCCTTTCTTTTCAATTAATCTGATAAGCTTAGAACTCTTTAATTATTTTATTACTGTCGCAATTCCTTCGATTTATATGCCGATTGAACTGTATTTAGTGAGGCGTTTTTTTAACATTTTTCTATCATAGGATACTCAGAATCTTGTAAATCGTAGATTCCGTTGAAGAGCGTAGCAACCTACACCGTCTCATCTTGAAAACAATACTCATAGGCAACAGTATGATAAGGGGCGTGCTTAACCTGTCTCTGAGCAAGCCTCCTCCCGATTAGCTCAATCATCATTAGACGACTACTGTAACGACGCTAAGACACGAGATGGTCCCAACTATACATTGAAGGGCTTTTTTAAAGATAGGGCACAGAGCAGCAGCAGGCGTATTATTCACCTTTTTGTCAGACAACGACTGACTCCAGGCACCCCTCCATAGGCTGGGATTGGCGTGGACTATTATTATCCAGTCTTCAGGTAATATTTTAAGAGAGCCTATATTTTAAGTTAGGCAAACACAAATCTAGTGTCAAAGTATCAGCTTGCTATGTCTTATGGTGGCTGAGCTGAGTTGTGACAAACGTTTTTGCTTTAAACGTCCATAACTTCACTGCTACGTTGAATTTTCAATCAATTCAGAGCCTATATTTTAAGTTAGACATACACAAATTTACTATAAAAGTTTCAGCTTGATATGTGTTATGGTGGCTGAGTTTACATGTGACAAAATTTTGCGGACAAACCGACAAACCGACAAACATTTTTCTAAGGGTGGATTCGTTTCTCCAATGTATGAAACGTAAAGAAAACTTGAAATGAGTCAGTTCTAAGCAATGTACAGACTTAAAATAAAATCATTATTTTATTTACATTGATTATGCTTCTTCTCCTCATTATAATAATTTTTAATCTTGATTGCAGTTATAAAATCTGGACTTTGAAGATTATTTCTGTTACAACTTACAAACAAAAAAAGTTTAACAAAAAATCGGAAATACAATACAGCTACATTTATTACCTTTTTGTTTTAATGGCTATTACAATATTTTAAATTTTTTTAATGATATCCACCATTGTTTGAATATACTCAAGAAATTAGTCCGAAAGACTCACTATTAAACTTACTTATTAATGTTAAAATCGTATTCATTTGTTTTGTTTAATCTATTTTATTCGAAATTTCCAGTCTCTCTAGAGTGAAACAAGTTTCCAATAATATAGCTGAAAACACTAAATCATCCTTAACTGACAAATTGAGCTACTTCAAATTATTAAGTCAAGCAATTATTTTATATTCGAGTTTTGTCAGAGTAATACTAAGAACCCCTTATTTTAATTGCTTGATAATATTTGATAATTGTCGTTCATAAAAATCAATTGAAGCATCGGCCTTTGTGGAATGTTGTTTTAAATCTGCAGTAGGCCTGTCATAACCTTCTTCTGATTGTATATAATTATTTTTTTTGATAGCTTTGCTGTTTTCGTTATATATTGAAATAATTGTCAGATTGCAGTATTAATGCTTCTGAACATGACAAAGCAGTGCTCAGAATTTTATCAAGCGTCAAGAGCATACCTACTGAAGTTACGCTGGCTCACATACATTTTGTGTGTGCGGATCTACAAAAACCAAACGGGGATCCGCGTAACTGAAATATTTGTCACACGCAACGGGCAGAGTGGAGTACGACTTGAGTCGTACTATTACTATTAATAATGCAAATCTGGAGCCTTTATTGTTTAATTTGAGATCAATTTAAAATGAATATGAATTAAACATAATAAACTCAATCTCCTGGGTATGAGGAACAGGATCTCTCTCTACTGGGTGCCAGGACATGCAGGAGTAGAGGGAAATGAACGAGCAGACGAACTTGCGAGGGAAGCTGCTCAGAAACCACATATAGGTCCAGAACCATATTGTGGTATAGGACAACACACTATACAAGAACTCCTTAGGAAAGAGGATAGAGAAAACAATACTGGGATAGAGGAAGTAATGCTGGGATTCTCTTCAAGGACACAAACAATCAAAAATACTTCTCAATAAGTTTGAGAATAGGCAAATCTTTGATTATATGGAAAGGAGCAGGAATAATCTAAGGATTTTAACCGGTTTTCTAACGGGTCACTGCAAACTGAATGGCCTTCTGCGAAAAATTGGCATTATCAATGATGGTTTATGCAGGTTCTACAAAATTGAGGAAGAAACACCGCTGCATCTGCTGACTGATTGCCAAGCCACTGTGCTATCCAGAGTCAGGTGCTTCGGGACACTAAACAAAACCATAGAAGAGCTTTTACCGTTGGACCCAGCAAAAGTGCTCAGCTTCTTGGAGGCGTTGAAGCTAACTGGGGTACTAAAGTACAAAAGGACTTACAAGAGTACAGGATTTAGAAGGGTACAGATAGTTCTTAGGACTCAGTACTACAATCACCCTCAACAAATAAATAAATTAAACATAACTACGAATAAGTTAATACTAGAAAACCTTTTAGAAGATTTATAATATAACAACATACAAGCGACACAGATTTCATTAAAAAAAAGTTAAAACTTTTTTCTAACAGTTTTTATACATTTTACTTAACAGAATTGGATATACGTGATTACTCTTAGCACCACAGAGGTTAACAAACATCATGTTTATTAAACCAAATCCATCTAGTAGGTCCTTACTTCCAAACCTTATTTGAAAATACACAACGTGTGAAAGTGTTCAGAGGAATCCTCTCTAAGACGATTTATTTAATAATATCAAGAAGTTGGGAAAGTATACTATTGTTACTGTACACATGAGATTTATTCACTCTGTTTACTTCTAAATTATATAAATAATAATAAGTGTTCGAAACGCGTAGTTTGAGTTAAAAAAAAGCGTCTTTTGTATGGAGACTTTGTATAATCCATTTACCCCAGTATGAAATATGTACATATTCTTGATTTTATAATACCCCGTTATCTTGATAGGATAGGTCTTAAAGTCTCCTCTGTTTGATTATATATAATTACCTGTCTGCCATGAAAAAATAAATATTTTTTATCGGATGGAGTTAAATGAACACAGTTGAGTACACTTTATTTCAATCCTCTTTACATTCTAACTTTTTTGATTGGTCTCATCCTTCTCAATTGTATTCATAAACTAATTGCTTCTAGATTACATTTTACAAACTCGTTCATTAATAAAAAAAAAAATGAAGAAAGAAAGAAATGTTAGACTTGATTTATATTTGTTGAAAGATGAGCTCTTTGAGCCGCTTAATTAACTTCAAACTTTTTGACAGTCCATCTTTTTCCTGACTTCAAACTTGTTCATTTCCAAACCGGAAATAGCCACTTTGAGGATTTTCATTTTTAAAGCTATCCATTCAAAATGATATTTACTTCTCGAATTATTTTAGATCCAATATCATTATTATCAGGCGAAAATTGAAAACTTTTTGCTCATCTTTCCGAAACTTGAACCCTAAACACAACTGTTTTGAAGTAATTGTTAAGGCTCTATTATTTGCGTTATTGTCATTAACAATTGATGTAGATCAATTGCATCATCAATATTCAAATATAATATAAATATAATAATATATAAATAATAAGAAATATAATAATGTAAATAAATACAATATAATATAATAGTTTTTGAAACTTCAATCTTGAAACATTAACTATCAATATAATTAATTTCTACAATAAAACATAGTAGCTTGATTTATTTTTAAATTATACTATCATTTTCTGAGTGTTATTTACTCATATAATATAAAATAACATGAGTCTTATCATAAATATTTTATATAAAACGACACGTTTTCATAGATTTTTTCTGTTATTAATTTTAATTTAGTTTTTTACACTGACGTATGAAAAGAGCTAAATACTGCCCTTAATATTGTCATAAACTCCGATATAACTCATAACTTGTTGTTGCGATCGTTTTTCCATATGCTGAATCACCGAATGGGACCTTTCGTGAAAAACTAATTCGATCATCTAGCTTATGTAAAGCTGATCCGACGATTTAACCAACAACAGATGAGGTATTTTGGAGATATAATAACAATATTATGAGATATAATAACATTATTATGAGATATAATAACAATATTATGAGATATAATAACAATATTATGAGATATAATAACAATATCTTTACTAACCTCAGTGACCACTTTTAATTTTAATTTCTTTATTTTATTGTATATAATTCTAGTTTATTTTTGTACTTTGTATAGTAGTTGTTTCCCTAATATTGAGCATAACGTGTTCGAAACGCATAATTTGAAAAAGTGGCCCTTTTCCACTTTTGACCAGTAAGGCTATTACCAGGGTCAAGACAGAATCCCAATCTGAGGATTAGTTAAACAGATATTAGTCTTATTTTGTATTTCAGTCAGTAGTTTATTCAGAGCGACTCCAAAAAAAAAAAAATATTTCATATTCAGATGTGGGCAGGTATTGAGATCCTCAAGGCCTCCAAGATAAGCTGAAGACTTTCCCCCTCTTTTTTCTCATGCTCTCTCTCTCTCCCTCTCTCTCTCTCTCTCTCTTTCTTTCTCTCTTTCTTTCTTTCTTTCTTTCTTTTTTCCTTTCTTTCTTTCTTTCTTCCTTTCTTTCCTTCTTTCTTCCTTTCTTTCCTTCTTTCTTTCTTTCTTTCCTTCTTTCTTTCTTCCTTCCTTTCTTTCTTTCTTTCCTTCTTTCTTTCTTTCCTTCTTTCTTCCTTTCTTTCTTCCTTCCTTCCTTTCTTTCTTTCTTTCTTTCTTCCTTTCTTTCCTTCTTTCTTTCCTTCTTTCTTTCTTTCTTTCCTTCTTTCTTTCCTTCTTTCTTTCTTTCTTTCCTTCTTTCTTTCCTTCTTTCTTTCCTTCTTTCTTTCTTTCTTTCCTTCTTTCCTTCTTTCTTTCCTTCTTTCTTTCTTTCTTTCTTTCCTTCTTTCTTTCTTTCTTTCCTTCTTTCTTTCTTTCTCTATACATCACAATAATACTGGAATAATATAACATCTAAACACACTAAAAAAACTTAAATCCTTATTATTTAAGGATTACATAAAATTATAAATTCAATTAATCATTATTTTTATGCGTTCATAATAAAATCCAAGAAGTTAAAGAAATTCATTTTATAAAATTTGTTTATTTCGAAAGTAAGTTGTTAATATTATTGTATGTGTTGAAGAATTGAATATATGTGCTACTGAAATAAATAACCAGTGCCATATGAAATAGGCTGTAAGCTGTGGAAATGGTTTAGTCTTGCGGAAGTAATTAAAAGCTTACACCCTCTTCCTTGCAGTACTATAAATATAGGTGTAATACCTTTGATAAAAATAAATGATTCTGCCTGCTCCCTAGCGTAATGAAAAAGAAATCTAATGGTACGCTTCAATGTGAACCAACAGAGAGAGTTTTACGGAATTTTTAACCAGATTCATATTCATTGGCAGGAAGTCTGGACTAAAATTATTTTCTGTGAGGTCAGCTATATTAACTTTTTATAAAAATAAATTCAAACTACTGGAAGAAATCTGTGCACTCAGTCCCCGATTATAAGATGATAAAATATCTTTTTTATTGTAAATATTGTAGTGGCTTGTAAATTTTAAGCAATTGTTGGCTCAAAATTTCGACCTCTCCTTCGAAAAAAATTCCTGACTCACGTGGCCAAGTTAATGAACAACAATTTTTTTTTATGCAAAAACGAACTATATATATAGTTATAAATATATATATATATATATATATATATATATATATATATATATATATATATATATATTTACTTGATCTGCTTACTAGATGAAATATTAATAAAAGAAATAAGTACGCAGATCAAGACTCCTTCAATTTTAGGAACATTAAATTCAAACAGGGATTCCAGCAATTCTGAAGACTTCAATCAACCAGGTAAACATGTTATTATATTTTTTGTTTGGTTCATTTAGCTCTCTGATTATGTTGTAACGAAAGGCCTTAGACGATTCTTATTAATACATATTTGTTTATTGTGTTGTTTAATTCATATATTATATCGAGAGTTATTGTTGTTTATTAATTTATATATCAATTATCAAACCACAATAAGAAATGGGAAAACAAGACTAAGATCCCTCAACCGTAACAAGCGATCTTCGTCAGAGTCAAAAACCCAACTGAAACACTAGATGCAGAAAACATCTGGTGAAGGTTGAGTAGAGTGGGAGGGAAGAGTGGTATTTTAAAAGGTTGAAAGCGCAGGAAAGGACTAATGTCCAGAAAGGGATGTTTGGGGAAACAAAGGACTACAGTAAGAAAGAGTAAAAAACTATCCGCTAGCTGTCAACCCTCTTTGAAGAGGCTATTGCTCTCGTAACGAAAGTATCAAGTTTAAAGAGACCGTTACTAATTTTAAAGTGAGTTACTAACACTCAGTGTTCAGTTGGGTTTTTGACACTGACGAAGACCGCTTGTTACGGTTGAGCGATCTTAGTCTTGTTTTCCCATTTCTTATTGTGGTTTGCACATTGATTGTTATTTCACGTGTTTATGTGAAATCTTTATATATATATATATATATATATAATAAAATAAAAAACGAAGGAAACACACAGAAAGACACAGACATAACTCACATCGATATTTCGACAATCGTCGTCATCAGGAGGTGCGAAGAGCGAAGAGCGAAGAGTCCCGCAGGAAGACAGGGCGGTACTCTGAGTACTTGAGTACCGCCCTGTCTTCCTGCGGGACTCTTCGCTCTTCGCACCTCCTGATGACGACGATTGTCGAAATATCGATGTGAGTTATGTCTGTGTCTTTCTGTGTGTTTCCTTCGTTTTTTATTTTATTGTAAAAAAGTCCGCTGGACCGTTTCTTTTAATTGTATATATATATATATATATATATATATATATTATTTACTTTACGCAAATCAAAGAATAGTCTGCATAAAAGAATCTATGTCGAGATTTTGACTGTTCTACGTATATTGAAGAATCCTTAGTGAAATTTGAAATGGATTATTTATTGGTGGGTTGATATTTGTGATATGGCGTTGCTTATGGAAGAATAACGCCAGTAAATGTAATCACTGGGTTACTCCTTCCCTCTGTGTCATCAGTGTCACTGGTATGCTGTACTTACATTATTGTTACCTTAAGAAAATAAAATAATAAAAAAAAAACTATTAACTCTGCAAAAGTGAAGTTTTTTAGTTGCTACGGACCTTAAAATAAGAATGGATGAAAAAGTTATCACAATGTTTTGACAGATAACGTATGATTTACCTAAAAATATGATGATCTTTACTAGTGATTCATTCAAACACCTTTGTAGACAGAATAGTGGTCACACCTTTAGATGGGCCATAATTATTAAAATCAAATATAGCACTTCATACTAGAATGCACCGTTAGAATTCCGGCGACATATAAAAGAAGGACATTCAGGTACAATATTTTTTATTAAGGAAATATTTTCCTCTTAAAACTAAGGCCTGTAGAACAAGAGAAAAGGAGTATCCATTGTGTTATAATTTGGTAGAAACTACCTAACGTTATTCATACTTAGAAAAAAATCTGGTGTGGTCTGCACTCAACTTTACTGTAAGTAAACTTAATATCAATGTTCTTGGGTATAATATATAATGTCTCATTTAAGCATAATGTAAACATTTTAATAGGAGATGTTTATTAGTCTTTCATTGCTGAGGTAGTACAGTTAGTGATTGATCGACTTATTAATATATAAGTTTATTTTTGTACATCCCACAGCTGATGAAAATAATCTCATTACTATAACTACAGCAGTAATACCATTTTTGAAAAGCCAAAGGGATAATTTCTTGATAAGAAATAATATCCTACAAGAGAACCTGGCGTTTGTTCAAATAGCTAGTGGATTTCTTATATCGTTTACTTGATCCCCTTATAGATTGAATATTTAAGACAAATTTTCAAATTTAAATCAGGAAAATACTCCTATTTTCTCTGAAAAACATCATAAACATCCAAGACAAAATGTCGTTTTAAAATAATTTATAATTAAGGATATACAATAATTACATTTATTAATCTTCAAAGTAAGATTAATTTTTATAGTCTTATTATAATTATTATCTTATTTCTAATATGATATAGATTATATATAATATAATTATATAGATTATAATTATAATCTTATATAGTTTTTTATAGAATTATTATACTGAGAATTTTATGGCTTCTTAGTATTATTAAAATCATTTTCCTTCTCCTTTGTCGGAAAGAATATATACCCATTTTCTCTGAGTGAGTTATCTTTTTTCTTGCGTCTTGTACTCTGTTATAAGCTTGCTATGAATATATATTGAGAAAAAATATATTATTAATTAACCAGTTTACATACTCAACTCAAAGTCGAAGACAGGAATTCAATATAATTTAAATCATTTATAGTTAGGAGCTTCTAATTTTTGAAAATAATAAATATGAACTATTAGACTAGAATAGTCTAATTTTATCTCAGTGGATTTGCTCAAAAATTTGTAAGTCAATGTAAACATTGTAAAAAAATATCAAAAATTCGACAAGATAGCAGGCGATCCCTTAGTCCAGGATAAACAAACAGTTTTTATAACATTATTGCTCTTTGCCGTGAAATTTCATGAATTTTTTTTTTCCTGAATAGCTAATGTTTTGTTCCATTTTTTGTGAAATTTTCATGATTTTTTAATGAACCGTTTAGCATAAAAAAATTTTTTTCACGTACTTTAACGCCTCTTTGGCGAATTTAATTTTGAAACAAAATATATCTTCTCATTTTCCATATGATGGCCTATTTTAAGGTATAGTTTCATTTTGATCCGCCAAACGGTGTGGCTTGTATCACTCTCACAAGGTTTGAGATTGTGAGTTGTATTTTGGAAATACAAAAAAATATTTCCCTTTCTTTCAAAATTCTGAATATATTTTTAGTTTGTTCTATTTCTAACCTCAAAGATAATGCCAGAATTTCAAAACTCTAGAGTTAACAGTTTAGGAGAAAAATTTTTTTTCTAAAAATCTTTCTAAAAAATTGCAAGGTGCAATCGAGTAACACAGTAAAAAAAAAATAGTTACACTTTTGTTCTTCCCCTTTTATCATACCAAATGATGTTACTTTTTTTTCATAAAATCTTAAATGTGGGATATGTAAACTGTAAGAAGTGAATTATAGTTTATTATTAGCATAATAAGTAATTGTTATAACGAAAAACATAGTTAAATATACGCCATTGCAAAATATTACATAACCAAAGACATCATTTAGAATATTTGTATTCTAAAAAGTATAAGATTAATTCAAATAATTACTCGTAATATTCATAATTAATTTGTTATTAATGTAGCCACTGTAGGGGTAATGTAGTGTTACATTACTACAGCACTGTAGGCCATTAATTTGTAATGTAGCCAATGGGTAAATCATACCCATTGAGAGAAGTACAGTGTACAAATTATTAAACACATGCTTAAGCAGTAGCAACTCTTAAATATTTGGAGTCAGAGTCGGCAGTTCAGTGCCCCGAGTCCCCAGGCCTGTTCACGTTTATAGGGTCGACATAGCTTATTCAAGGGTTGTTTTTCCAATTATTTTGTTTGTTCACCTTAAATTATGCTGAAAATCCCATCAACCTAGTTAGCCAGTAGATACCATTCAAATAATTGTTGTAAAACAATTCGCAGACTCACTTTAATACATACATATCTTAGTCAATAATAAAGAAATGAGAAAAAAGTGTCTATCAGATTTCATGTCATGCTCAAAGAATGGCTAAGAATAGTCATTTGAATTCAGGGTTTTTCTTCGAAACTTACTTGCACTAATCAATGTTTACAAAGTTAGTTAAAAGTCCAATCAGATTCTTGTTTGAATATTTTTCGCACTCTGTTTTCTTTCTGTCTGCAGAAGTCAGTCACGATCCGAGCTGGTAATTTTATTTCTCTCCTTCAATCTGAAACCTATTCATGGGACGCATCGATATTTCTTTCCCTTCCTTATTCGAGAAACGTTTAGAATCTTTTTAAAAATTTCTCCATACCTTTAGATCTACTTACTCTTAATTGAAATTCCCTTAGCAAATAGATTTTTGTGAAATTTTAAATTAACATTACCTGCTTGTTAATTACAATGGAATAAAAGCCAGTTGGTATGACTCGATAACGTCATTCTATTTTTCGTACGATGAGATGTTGTGATCCTCTCCTTGAAGAGAAATACAAAGGTCATTCACTACTCACCTCCCATAACCGGATTGTCTCAGAGCTAGCATGTGGAAAAGACTGATATCTATTGGACCTAACTATAATCCTCCTCTAATTAGTAACTTCAACAGTAACATACTCACTTTTATTTACAACACCTAAAAATTAAAGAATAAACTAAAAACTAATAGTCTATTTTGGGTGAGTTTGTAATTCTGCAGCAATTCCAAATTCACTATATCTTCACACACTCTGCTATTATCGAATATTTCATTGATTTACTGCTTTGTTTATTAAGACTCAATTTTTAATTAAACTAGTGTATATTAAGCAAGAAAATACCTTCGTCTAAATGCAACAGACACTAGAATAAAATCCTGGTGTGAACTTAAAAACACTTAACTGAACTATAAGTAAATATAATATCAAACTGCTGAACAACCAACTGTTGTTATAAACAACATAGACAATTACATTTCCTCCATAATTGAAAATGTATAGTAATATAAATTGAATAAATCAATTAATTAAATTAGGAGTTCATTATTTGTGATACTTGTTCTGTTAGAGTGAAACTGAGTCTATCCTATATGAGATATTTTGTTTAAAGTATTGGCAACTTAGTTCCTTTTAACCGTTGGAACTATATTTAAAATGAAAGAGAGTGTGTTGGCGAAGAGTTGTATGCCGTGCACACCCCAAATAACTAAGATTACACGGGACGGAGTCGCAGAGCATAAGAAAGGACTACCATGTTTTGCTCGTTAGCCATCTCCTTAATTGATATTGATTTGTTTATTTATGGGTGAACATGTCATGTAAATGTATACAGCTAAAATAAAGCTTTACTTTCTAACATAAACGATTGCTTCTTAATGGACTTAGTTTTTATCTCGTTATTATTAATTGTTTTACAAATTTAAAAAGAATTATTTATTAAATTATTTAATAATAGTCAGTTAGTATATATTATTTAATAATAATAATAATTAGTTTTAAGATTTTATGATCTGTATCTCCAGGCATTTTTGTATGTGTGTGTTTGTGCGTGTGCGTTTGTGAATGTATGTACTCGTATGTGCATGTGTGCGTTTGTGATTGGGTGTGTATATGTTGCCGGTAATTATGAAATACGGCATTCAATAGAATGCGTAGTCATTGTATATAATACATACATATTGTTGGTGCCACAGAGGTTAGTAAATAAGATATTATTATTAACCGTCATACCTCGTCTATCGCTGGTGAAGTCGCAGGATGGAAAGGACAGAAACAACTTAAATTGTAAATGATAAAAACACATAAAGAAAATGAAATTATTGGATAAGAAATTTAGGGATATATTGGCACTATTGAGTTGAAATAGGTATTTATATCTGTGATTTTGGAAGGTAACGTTAGTCCCATTGATGATGCAGCCATTGCGAAACCAGTCGGGTGACTTCACCAGTTGCAGATAGACGAGGTATGACGGTTAATAATAATATCTCATTGTATACAATGCCGGATGTTTTTAGGCTAGCTATGAAATATGAGAAGTATTACATACTTGCCCTAGGTTCTGTATATAATATCTAGGCATTCTCTAGAATGACAAATGCTATTTAAGCAAAGTATGAAAACAACGTCCTAATGAGGTTAGTATGTAACTGATATGTATTTCTCAAAAATCGAAATATAATTCTGAAAAAATTAAAAGTACCATTTAAAAAAAAGATTATTTCAATGCTTAAAGAAAAAATAAATATGAAGTGCAATACTTCTCATATTTCATACCTGGAATAAAAACATGTGGCATTATAAACAATGCCAGTATTTCATACATTGCCGTGAACATATACACACCCAACCACAAACATGGACACACATACGTTCACGTACAAAACATAATTCATGCATTTCTTATTAAGGGAAACAATATTGTCATATAAAAAATACGAAATTAGTCTACTTATTCCAACATACCAGATTTGAATGGCATTTTGATTTATATTTCATTACATTTTTCACGCAGTCATTTCATATTTTTGCACTTTGTTTTACACATACATATCATGAATCCTTGTTTGACTGCCACTGGGCTGAGCAATTGCAGCTAATTATAGAGGAATTTCGTGTTCATGAATATATCAGTTCTAAGTAAGTACTTAGGGCATAAAATGGAATATACTTGTTTTAAAACAAAAGTGGATAGAAACCATGGTCTGTGACACTCATTACAGTTGCCAATATATTGCACGAATCATCTCGCCTCTTCTCCACGTCAGGAATACGTACGCGCACAGTAGCGTATAACTGCAAGGTTAAGGCATTGCGTGTGATATTAGAAACAAATACGAGATGTATTTTACACTTTGCCGGTTTCTCATTTGGCATTCTATAAAATGCCAAGAAACTGTCTGCAATATAAATCCTTTTATACATTACCAATTAGTTTGAGGTATTATATACATTGCCGACGATTTCAAACTATGTCGTAACATAAATAAAAGATTGTTCGCAGGCTTTTTATTGAAAATATATTTGTTAATCATAATATATTTGTTATTAAAAATATATTTATTAATATTGAAGATATTTCTGATCATAAAAAGATAACTTTGTTATTCTTTGTGTTCAATAAAAATATTTTTGTTTACAGGTGTTCATATTATCATGTGCCATTTCGTTTTTGATATTACTCATTTCTTTGTTATCAGGCAGTCTAATTACGACCTTTATGCGCAAATGAAAAGAACGCAACAGTGTAAATGGAAATGAAACGTTTGCTTCATTTTTTAAATAAGCGTTTATAACTTATATGATATTTATACTGCTTATTGCATTGATTTAGGAGCCAGGTTAGCTCAGTGGCAACTGCTCACCTCTGAGCTGGTGTGTCCGGGGTTCGATACCTACTCTGGCTCCGATTTCTTTATGTAGGGGGTGAATGAATCTGAGCATGTTGTCTCTCGGGCAGGACGTTAAACCGTCGTTCTTGAGCCAGTAGGATATCAGGTGATCATTAAAGATCCCTACTCAAAATACACTGGAGTTAGGCAATATTTAGGTCTCCCAATGTAAAATCTATAGCAGATGCAATATAGCCTTGCGGAGTCAGCATC
This sequence comes from Hermatobates lingyangjiaoensis, assembly GCA_026182355.1. Lineage (NCBI taxonomy): Eukaryota > Metazoa > Arthropoda > Insecta > Hemiptera > Hermatobatidae > Hermatobates > Hermatobates lingyangjiaoensis. The sequence goes on from JAPFBL010000293.1 coordinate 21,868, forward strand.
GGAGGGCTGACTGTCAGACTCAGCTCTCTCTCTCTCTCTCTCTCTCTCTCTCTCTCTCCCTCTCTCTCTCTCTCTCTCTCTCTCTTCTCTCTCTCCCTCTCTCTCCCTCTCTCTCCCTCTCTCTCCCCCTAAAAAAAAACTATTGTCATATTAGACGACACATTCAACCCGTATATTCTTTTTCATTCTATGTATAACTATACTCATTTTCCCAATGCTCACCCATGTATAGCTTAGTGACGTCACTTGATTCCGTTATTATTTTCGAGTCCGTATCCCTTAAACTCGTTTTTGACTGACATTATATTCCGCTAATATAAAAGAACCTTATAACAAATATAAAATATTTTTCTTTTTTGTAAATACTTTTTTATATTTAAGGTCATCTTTTAAGTTTCAATTCTTCAAAAGAAATGAACTTTTTAATGTAATAAATTAATATATGCTAGAGGCACTCTTCATTTAATAAGTAATAAATATTGAATATCTATTTAATATTCGACAAGAGTGACGGTAAGCCTAATAAATTAAAAGTAAATTTACAACCCTTTTTTTTCTAGCTTGTACTTAAGAAAGTAGCTTAGGGTGGGTGAGGAAATTTTTTGTTAGCTTATTAAAAAGTCTACGACGGCCAAATGAATGGATTGCCAATGAAACTTAGAAGAAATAAGTGAATAAAAAGTTAGTTTGCCCGACTTTAAGACCATGCTGATTTAAGCAAGCTGCTTGTGGGGGACTAAATAATGCATCTTTGGGCTACTCATTAACCACCCGCCAGATGGTGTATAATACAGTAGAAAGCCTGCAGATTTTAGTAGCAACAACTTTTAAAACAGCTTCCTTTACCTTTATTACCATTCAAAACTTAGTCTGATTTTCTTAAATCTTGTTATGTTTTTCCTATCTTCTCAATTGATGCATTTCTAAAAGTAAATAAATTAAAATACATTGTTACAAGTTCTATTTGGCAATATTTTGTTGGTTTTTTTTTATTTGTTTCTTAGAATATTATCCCTAGTCTGAAAAAGTTAATTTACTTAGTAGATTCTTCTTTGAAGATTAACTGTCGAACAAAACATTTCAGTCCAATTTTTAAATTTTATTGTATAATTTATCCGTTGAAGTAGATAAGTAAAAATAAAGCAACTCAACGATAGAGCAGATCCAGGCACTTACTACAATTAAAACTTCCATTGTACTAAGTATTTGTTTTGTCTTCTGAATTGTACTATTTTTAGATTTTACTAGTCTTAGAACAATCATATCAGTATTTTGATCTGCGCATACATATATAAGGAGTTTTTACTTTGTTTGCTCTCTGATGACATACATTGAAAAGCCTGAGAACATTTTTTTATATTGTTTTCCTTTTCAATTGTGGTTTAAGCTTCATATATATTCAACGCTATTTTTCTTTCTTTATCGAGATTCGATCTAGCGTAAAACAGTAAAACACCTTTAAGCCAATATTTCGTCTATATTTGTAGACATCTTCAGAGCTTGGTATTTTTCTATCGCTAAAAAAGTTACACGGTTATGCAAAGTTTTTTTGCCATAGAAAAATACCAAACCCTAAAGATGTCTACAAATGTAGAAGAAACGTTGGCTTATGGGTGTTTTACTGTTTCTCGCTAGACGAAACCTCGATAAATGAAAAAAATAGCTATATATATATATATTACAGGAGGGGATGACGTTCTGAATAACCATTTGATTTGGAAGCTTCCTGATTTTAAAAAACGTTACGTTTTTTTGGTTTTTCCAAATGTGAAAGACATAGGGATATCTTAAATTTTAAGGAATAAGGTTGTGGAGAGGTTGAAAAATATTAAAACAAACAAGTCTCCTGTTTTCTGGAGCCTTTTTGCACAACACACCTCGTTCTCAAAGATTCAACTATAAAATAAATGCAGCCTATAATAATTGGTTCCAATTTAGTTTAAAAAGCTCCCTCTAACTGAAGTTAAATTTAAATCATTAGTTGTGCAATTCGTAATTGTGTGGTGTTTAATCATTCTGATTAAAATGGATAAACAAGCAAAAGTCTCCACACAAATGAAGTTTTATTGAACAATAACAACGCCTTTCGAACACTTTGTGTTCATAATCAGGAAGACACTACAATACAAATTATATCTATCAGTTACAAAATTAGCATAACATATTAATTATTCTCATTAATTCTCTCTTAATTTAATTTTATTATTTGTAACTGTTAGATATAATTTTTATTGTAGTGTCTTCCTGATGATGAACACAAAGTGTTTGAAACGCATTGTTGTTGTTGTTGAATAAAACTTCATTTGTGTGGAGACTTTTCTTTGTTTATCCGTTTTACCTCAGAATGAAATTAAATTTGTAATGAAAGAAATAAATTTAAAAAAAAAAAAGAAAAATATTTCTAATATATTACCGAACATTATTCTCATAACTAACTACTGCTCAGTAACAACTAACTACTCAGTCTGAGATAGAGGGAGGCCAATGAACAGATTCGCTGTGAACATCATGCAATCACTGTTGAAGACCTTGAAAATTTCTGGCAAATCTAAATAAGTAAGAGAAAATCTGGAGTGGCCTACACTCTACTTTACTATAAGTAACTTAATGTCAAATTTCTTGAGTATATAAAACATAATGTCTCATTTAAGCATAACATAAATATCTAAATGGGATATAATTATTAGTCTTTCATTCCTGAGGTAGTACAGATAGTGATTGAAGGACATATCAATTTATAAGCTTATTTTTGTACATCACAAATAATTTATTATTTGCAAATAATTTCATTAGTATAACTACAGCAGTTATAACAGTTTTGAAAAACCAAAGTGAATATTTCTTGATACCAAATATTCTCCTACAAGAGAACATGGCGTTTGTTCAAACAGCCAGTGTATTTCTTACATCGTTTACTTGACATCCTTCTACATTGAATATTAAAGTAAAACTTTCAAATTTAAAACATGAAAAGACCCTTTTTTCTCTGAAAAACATCTTAAACAACGAAGAAAATGTTGTTTTAAGGTGATTTGTTAATTAAAGATGTACGATAATTACATTTATTAAACTCTAAACGAAAGATTTCAATTTTGAATTATCTTTTACATTTTTGATTTTTAACAGAATTATTATACTGGGAATTTTATGGCTTCTTAGTATTTAATAAGTTCATTTTCCTTCCCCTTTGTCAAATAACATATATACGAATTTTTTCACAGTGAATGTTATTATTTTCCTGCACAATATTATTCCTCTTACATCTAATATAAGTCAATAAACAATTTGAATTATTCCTTTATAAATATCAATTTTATTTATAAAATTGTAAATTTATAAAATTTATAAAATTTCTCAGTGGATTCGCTCAAAAAATTTCTAAGTCAATGTAAACAATGTAAAAAAATATAAAAAATTCGACAAGTATAGCAGGTGATCTCTTACTCTAGGATAAACAAACAGTTTTTATATCGTTATTGCTCTTTCTCGTAATTGAAACTTCATGATTTTTTTTTTATGAATTGTTAATTTTTTTTTCCATTTTTGGTCAAATTTTCATTATTTTTTAATGAGCTGTTTAGCGTCAAAAAAACATTTTCTAAAAACAGAAATGGTACTGTAACGCCTCTTTAGCGAATGTAATTTTGAAAAAAAATATCTCAATTCATTCTCCACATAATGTTCTATTTTTAGGCTTAGTTTCATTTTGATCCGTCAAATAGTATGGCTTGTATCGCTTTCACAAGGTTTGAGATTGATTTATAAGTCAAAATTTGTACATTTTATTGAAAAAAAAATATTTCCCGTTTTTCTAAAATTCTGAATATATTTTTCGTTTGTTCCATTTGTAACCTCAAAGATAATGTCAAAATTTCAAAACTCTAGGGTTATCAGTTTAAGAGAATAAATGTTTTAAAAAAAACGGTTTTTGGCAAAAAAAGTGACTTTCCCATCATGCATAATTCTTCCCAACCAATAGGGATCTTAGTCTTTATGGGGCCCATTTTTGTGTAAAATATCAACTTGATCCATCAAAGATTCTGGACCGTAGCGTGGTAACAAGCAATGCTAACACACTCACCCACCCACCCACCCACCAACCCACCCACCCACACACACACACACACACAGACATCATCGTAAAAACTGCATAAAACGACTTCTGGGACCTCAAAACATGTAATCCGTCAAAATCTCGAGATCGAATTTTTTCACGATCACTATACTTTACTTATAGTAAAGTAATAATTCTCTAAGGACCATGATAAAGTTCATTAAATAACTTAAAGTATGAAGTTGTATTTAGAAACAAAAGGAAGCACAATAGACACATATGGCTGTAATATGCACGCGATTCATTGGCTCAAGACCTGAGTATAATAAAAATATAATATTAGATTGTTCTAAATTAACGATTTCAAGTTTTTATAACTAATAAAATGGACATATTCAAATTAAAACAAATTAAATCATTAGTTTAATAATCTATCAGTTTTATTATGCTTTACCACAGAGTCTCATGCTAGATTTACACGATAACCATATTAACATACAACTACATCTTATATTGTCAACGAGTACGATATTTTGATTACTATTAGTAAAGATGAGTGTATACCTCTCCTTATTTTTTATTTACTTAGTGATATAATTTTATTAACAAATTTATTTTCAATTTTAAATAAATAATAAGCTAATCATTTATTTTACGATATCGAAGGATAGTATTCAGCAATATTTTTAAAGAGAACTATCCTTTTTAGTACCACAGGGATTGTTATCAGTATTATTAAACATGAGGTAATACATTTTTATATAGTGATATTTCTATTACTTATTTTTGTAGCATATGTGTTTTATGTAGACTGGACTGTATATGCACATTAAAATCGGGTGGCTAATCAACGTGTGAACCGCGGATTACCTAAAGCATTAACCTCAAATTATTATTCTCATAGGGTAATGAACATGAAACAAAAAGCCAAGCACCTCTTTCAACAAGTTTTTTTTTCTTTTTTTTTTTAGGAAGCCTTATATATTACAAAGTCTCTTAAAGATTTTTATCTATTAAACTTTTCTCGAGTATTAGAGGCTTAGGCTATTACGAGAAATAAGAGGGAAAAAAGTATGGAGGAGCATTAGCGTGTCTGAACGCTCCTATCTTTTACATGAAAAGGAAAAAGATATCAACCCATTTATTTTTTGCCTCTACAGATTCCCTCTTGTAGATCTCAAAATCGCCTTGCTTCCAATCCCAGTCATAAGCTTGATCAATAGAATACTATGGCAACCGGTCTCCTCGAAATTTATAAGGTAAACACGCTTTTCTTTTCAAAGGGACTTTGATTTAATAAGAAAAATTTAATTTATTTTCATTACTCCTATTGTAAGACAATTCAGTTTTTTTTTCTTTATTGCATGGCATTTTTGAGATTTACAAAGGAGAAATTGATGAAAAATAAATTACATATAAAGCCAGTATGGTTTATTTAAAAAGCACCTACAATGTTTAATTATCTCTATATTAAAATGATGATAGAACAGAAATTCCTGAGTTTAAAACTTGAAATTTGAAAAATTAATATAATGCGGGGTTTAGTTTATGGAACACTAAATAATATTGAATAGACTCGACCCTGAGGGCTGTCAGTCCTCTGCACTCCTTTCCACTTTGTTTGCAGAGGCTAGCTTATAAAATTATATCGGAAAAAAGCTTTCATGAAGCAGTTTTTCTAATGAATCATAATATTTGGTAAATCTTCTTAAAATTTAACCAGCAGCTTTCATAATTGATAGTTGTACTTAAATCACAGTGATTTATTTGAGAAATCAGTGTGGGACACCCTCAGTAACTTAATCAGTTGCACATCGGCTGCATGTTTTTATATTTAACTCCCTCTTATGTCCAGGTTTATAACAAGAAAATTGATGGTATAAATCCTGCAACATAGTGTTTTTTATACTCCAATATTTGTATAAAAGTGATAAAAATGAGTTCTATAAAACTTGATAGAACTTTTATTGTCCAATACCCCAGTGCACTGCTCGGCGGGCCCTGTTACCACCATATAACAAACCTAATGACATTTATATATAAAGCACTTTAATGAAAGCACACTTTTATTTTGTTCATCGTAAATAGATTACTTAACATCATTACATATATTATTATAAAGAGATATTCAGTAAAAATATTATAATATGCAGTAGAGAATTTTCCATGAATATAGGTTTTTTGGTCTATTAAGTTGGTGTTGCAACACTGACTTAAGAGATCGAAAAACCATGTAAAAAAGTAAATCGTTCATAATTAAAGTTACAATGCCTGTCACATACTGCTAGCAGTGACCAATGCATCACTCGAGTATTATACTTCTTTACCAAGTATTTCACTTTTGTACGTACATATACATATTATTTATTACCTGAGGTAGTTGTTTAGTGTTACGAAACTTTTCAAAGCCAGGCTTGGGCGTAGTTTGTTCCTTCATCACTCCCTGTTTTTATCCTGTTCAAATAATCAGTGTTAGTTGCTGCATACAAACAGTTTTCTAATTGATATATTTTTAAATATATGATATCAAAAGTAATCAAGTACTTTGTTTAGGGTAGGTTAGAAGTGGCTGTCCCACTGGGGAAAATATATGAGCCAATGATTAGCCCTATATAATACCACAGAATAGCTATTGCACATCCTAAAACCCTAAATTTTGCCTAATTCAAATGAATTTAGAATAGGGAGCTTTAACGCTCACCTGACATCGTATAGGCTTGGGGTCCACAGGGTGTTAGCCATATCTGAGAGACGAAGTCCTTTGACCTTTTTCGTCTCCTATGGAATAAATCGAGATCCAGGGTAGGTATCGAATCTCAGTTTTATCAGTCTACAGGTGAGCTCGAAATACAAAGGGTTATCGTGCCCTATTCAACTACATATATAGCCAACGACCATTCCTGGTATATCTGTCAGTTGGTGGTGGGCGGACTAGTGTATAGGTACCGTGAGTGTATCCCGGTAACGTATGGTGTTTTCCTTTCCCCAATATAATCTCAACAGTCTACTACAGGGAATCTACACAGTACCCCTTGATTCCTATAACATCTGATTTGATAAACCTATGACAAGCAACCTCACGAACATTCGGCCTCTCTAATATCACAAAATAAATATTCTTCATTGAAAGCACTAAATTTTACCTAAAACAATGAAATTAGTTTTTTGAAAGTTATACATTTGGGCCGTTTAAATCAATGTGTTATCCGATATTTAATAACAGCAAGAATGATAATAATTTAAAAACTGTTTTTATTTAATGTTGGCATTGAGATTTAGCTTTATTATTCATTAGTAATGAATACTCACATAATTCATTTACCTCTTGTGATTTCTCAAGAATAAGTCTAAGGTAAAGACTCTTCAGTTCAATATATGTGTGTGCATAATATTTACAAAATTCTACTTTTAATGAACTTTATCTCCAGAAGGAACGAAAAGTAAATTTTTACTTCTAGTTTTCATGTATTCATATAGGATGTAATATAGTACGAGGTAGTAATGGAAAAAGGTGGGGCAATAATGAAAAAAAGGTGGGGGAATAATTTAAAAAAAGTGGGGGAAAAATTAAAAAAGGTGGGGGAATATTAAAAAAGTTGGGGGAATAATTAAAAAAAGGTGGGGGAACAATTAAAAAAGGTGGGGGAATAATTAAAAAAGTTGGGGGAATAATTAAAAAAAGGTGGGGGAACAATTAAAAAAGGTGGGGGAACAATTAAAAAAGATGGGGGAATAATTAAAAAAGGTGGGGGAACATTTAAAAAAAGGTGGGGGAACAATTAAAAAAGGTGGGGGAATAATTAAAAAAGTTGGGGGAATAATTAAAAAAAGGTGGGGGAACAATTAAAAAAGGTGGGGGAATAATTAAAAAATGTGGGGGAACAATTAAAAAAGATGGGGAATAATTAAAAAAGGTGGGGGAATAATTAAAAAAGTTGGGGGAATAATTAAAAAAAAGTGGGGGAACAATTAAAATAGGTGGTGGAATAATTAAAAAAGTTGGGGGAATAATTAAAAAAGGTGGGGGAACAATTAAAAAAGGTGGGGGAATAATTAAAAAATGTGGGGGAATAATTAAAAAATGTGGGGGAACAATTAAAAAAGATGGGGGAATAATTAAAAAAGGTGGGGGAATAATTAAAAAAGGTGGGGGAACAATTAAAAAAGGTGGGGGAATAATTAAAAAAGGTGGGGGAACAATTAAAAAAGGTGGGGGAATAATTAAAAAAGTTGGGGGAACAATTAAAAAGGTGGGGGAATAATTAAAAAAAAGTGGGGGAACAATTAAAAAATGTGGGGGAACAATTAAAAATGGTGGGGGAATAATTAAAAAAAAACCTGTGTATATACAGGTTGTCCAAACTAATTATTTTGTTGATATCGATTTTTGGATATGAAGTAAAATGTATCGGGATGAGTTAGGGTGGCATGCCTGATATTTAAATCTGAGCTATAATGATAATTATTCTACTCTGTTTTTTTACGTAGTTTTATTTAGCTTGCCTTAATCTTTATTTTTGATTGTTAAGTGTTATTATTGTTTTTATATCAATTATCCCTCAATAAATAATTATTCTTATTATCATTATTATTATTATTATAGAGTCTTCTCTGGAGATAAATATGGATATTTCAAGTGGAATTTCCTGAAAAAATTATGGATTTAAGATATTTAATAATAAAATCTGTGTTGAAAAATAGTAAATAGATAATTGATTCACGTAGTAATTGATGTACAAGGGATATATTTATCTCTTATGATTAGTTATGTATAACAAAAAAAAATCCTTCATTTACATTTTTCTTTTACATAATTATCATATTTTAATTAATTTTATATCAAACATTGCTATTTTATTTATTTATAGTAGAGTTGAATGTAGACTATTTCAGATTTTTTTGTTGTTGTATCATTTGGATTACAACTTTAACTAATTACATAATTAGTTGAATAAATAATTTTTAAATATGCAATGGATAAACTAGTATTACATGACCATATATGTCAAATGTGATGAAAATCAAAGATTGTACAAGTTATCCTACTAAAAAAAAAATCTGAAATAGTCTACATTCAACTCTACTATAAATAAATAAAATATCAAGCTCTGATATAAAGTCAATAAAAAGTAAAAATTTTACAGATTATTGCAAAAAAATACCATTTCCATTGTTTTAAATATCTAAGGCTTTTATCAGTTATAATTTCCGTAAGTTTCATAATGAATGAAAATTTTAAAGTTCTAGAAGTAGCAGTTTAGGAGGAAAACAATGTTGTCTAAAATCACATTTTGGTCAAAACAGGAACTTTCTTATAATGCAATATTGTATAAAAAACAATAGAATACATCTACACTATACGGTCATATTTTTGTGTAAAATATTAATTTGATGTAACAAAGGGAGCTTGGCCTTTGAACTTTTGAAGTCTGCCTTCAAACTTTTGTATACATAAGCAACCACCCACCCACCCAGCAATATACAACACACAGACATGGTAGGAAAACATCAAAAAAGGATTTTAAGGACCTCAAAACTTGTGATTCTGTCGAAATTGTGATGGTTAATTTTCTTATTATTCAATATTTCACTTATAGTTAATAGAAAAAAGTTATTTGTGTAAATGAAAAGAATCGAATGAATTATAAATAACTGATACTTATTTAAATGTAAATTGCCTTGATGCTTAAAACACGTAAAGAATATAACTAAAGAAAAAAAAACAATCAAACAAACAATTAAACAAAAAGAAGTAATAAAATTAATTTATTTATTACTTCTGAAATACAGACTGAACAAATAGTACATATTAAAATGGTTCAGAAGGAAAGTTTTATTTATGCTAGAAAAAAAAATGTAAGCGTAAAAAGCTCTATCATTCTTTGTAGCTGCTATAGACAAATTTGCATATATGTATATTATTATTAACTGTATCCTTATCATATTTTTTTGTCCCTGGTGATGATGTACAAATACATCGGAACGTTGGTGTAATAAAGAACAGTTCATTTCCAAGACGTAGACCTCAGATCCACTTATCAAATACTGTGTTGACTTAAGAGGTCAAGAACAATTTGAGTATATATATATATTTATGTTCATTATAAATTTATATATTTCATTAAAGTACAGAGCAGATCTGCGTTTACGACTTTTAAGCTGGTCTGCTTTAGTCTTCTAACGACTTTCCGGTGAGTTGGATTTTCCTCTCCATCAAGTGTAGCAGTATTTGGCTCTCACTTGTTATGAAAATGTTTCGGCCGAAAAAGGACTATTTCACTTACAGGATAATCTTTAGTTGATAATTAAGTTGAATCAAATCTTGATGTTTGTAATAATTTTCATCTAGATTTAAAAAAATTGATTCCGTTTGTTATAGAGATCCAAATGCAATGATGATTTAACTGTGTAGCTAAATAACGATAAAAGTTATTTACGTGGAATTGCTACAATGATATATATATATATATTATATATATATATATATATATATATATCAATGATCAAACCACAATAAGAAAATGGGAAAACAAGACTAAGATCTTTCAACCGTAACAAGCGGTCTTCGTCAGAGTCAAAAACCTAACGGTTGGGTTTTTCATTTGATCATTGATTGTTATTTCACTGTTTATGTGAAATCTTTCCATAATATATATATTATATATAATAATTATATATATATATATTCGTTGAACAGCTGACCGTATTTCGCTGATGTCATTTTTTCACTAGTTTTTCAAGTTTCTGAATACCTTCTTCTTTCTTCATCCAAAGTTGGAGAATGTTAATTAAGTTATAACCGACATGTTTCGACTGGCTTCCAGTCATCTTCAGGGTGATTAATTAAACAAAGAGGAAAATTATTAGTCTTTGGAGTTGGTATTAAAACACATTATATAGTAGAAGTTTGAAGTAGCTGCTCTTCGGCCTGATTCGCAAGAGCAACTGACTGAGGTGGGGTGGATGGTGGGGTGGGGGTACTGACAGTTAACGGTTTTTTCATCCAATCAGGCGCGTATAGTTTAAGCACTCTCTCGCTACTACCCGTCTGAATATTTATTGTAGGTTTATTCTGTTTAATTATTATTGCTTCTGCGATTTGCAGCCGATTGAAGTTGTTTTCTTTTCTAATTATTTTAATTCCACTCACGAGTAGGTCTCTAGTTATTTTGGTATTATGCTTGTCCTCTGAATGTTTCTTGGGACCGCCTATAGAAAGGTGCATGGTAAGTCTTCTCGACAGTGATGTAGTTGTCATCCCAATGTATGAATCGTTGCAGGGCTCACGGTCCCCGATTTGACAGGTGTATTCATACACGAGATTAGACTCCTTCAGTTGAGCATCTTTAACCTTATTGCTATTTCTCATCACTAGGCTGCTTATGGTGGGGCTCCGATAATAGGTTATTAAGGCGACCTTATCCTCGGGTGAGGTGCATTTTATATTCTTCTTAATTATATCCTTGAGTACGCGTTCGTCTATTTTGTGGTCTTCCGAATACTGATTTTCGTAATAAAGGTTATGTGTTATGCCTGTTATTTGGTTATCGGTTTGACTGATGTGTTTCGAATTGAGATATTGTTTTAAAATATTGTCAAAGAGAGAGTTGGAGTAGCCGTTGTTAATGAGGGATTGTTTTGTAAACTCGATGTCCTTCTGAAATAGTTCCCAATTTGCTGTTGTTTTATAGACTCTATGTATCGAGGCTTTTATTGTTGAGTTCTTGTATTGTTGTGGGCATTCACTGTTAGCATTAAGATAAGGTGCAGAGTTTGTGGACTTCTTGTGAATTGATGTAGTAAGTTTTCGGTTATAGTAATCTATCTTTACGTCGAGGAAGTTGAGTTTATTATTGACAGCAATCTCTGAGGTGAATTTGAGACCGGACTCGTCTTCAAAAATATCTTTAAGCCTGTTGAGTTCATTCTGATCTTTTACTACAACGAAGCAGTCATCAACGTATCGGCAGTAGATAGTGGGTCTTGTCCCGAGTTTATTCATAATCTGGTTCTCCATGTGACACATATAGAAGTTGGCAAAGGTTACCCCCAGTGGTGAGCCCATGGCAACACCGTCAGTCTGAAGATATAAACTTCCGTCCACATGGGTAAAAGGATTTTGCGTCGTGCATGCATGTAGAAGCTTTTCAAGGATGGTTCGGCTGAGAGGTGGAGGTGGTAGTTGGTTGTTGTAGGCGTAATCACAGATTATTTTTATTGTTTCCTTGACCGGTACGTTGGATAATATTTTAAAACAATATCTCAATTCGAAACACATCAGTCAAACCGATAACCAAATAACAGGCATAACACATAACCTTTATTACGAAAATCAGTATTCGGAAGACCACAAAATAGACGAACGCGTACTCAAGGATATAATTAAGAAGAATATAAAATGCACCTCACCCGAGGATAAGGTCGCCTTAATAACCTATTATCGGAGCCCCACCATAAGCAGCCTAGTGATGAGAAATAGCAATAAGGTTAAAGATGCTCAACTGAAGGAGTCTAATCTCGTGTATGAATACACCTGTCAAATCGGGGACCGTGAGCCCTGCAACGATTCATACATTGGGATGACAACTACATCACTGTCGAGAAGACTTACCATGCACCTTTCTATAGGCGGTCCCAAGAAACATTCAGAGGACAAGCATAATACCAAAATAACTAGAGACCTACTCGTGAGTGGAATTAAAATAATTAGAAAAGAAAACAACTTCAATCGGCTGCAAATCGCAGAAGCAATAATAATTAAACAGAATAAACCTACAATAAATATTCAGACGGGTAGTAGCGAGAGAGTGCTTAAACTATACGCGCCTGATTGGATGAAAAAACCGTTAACTGTCAGTACCCCCACCCCACCATCCACCCCACCTCAGTCAGTTGCTCTTGCGAATCAGGCCGAAGAGCAGCTACTTCAAACTTCTACTATATAATGTGTTTTAATACCAACTCCAAAGACTAATAATTTTCCTCTTTGTTTAATTAATCACCCTGAAGATGACTGGAAGCCAGTCGAAACATGTCGGTTATAACTTAATTAACATTCTCCAACGTTTGGATGAAGGAAAGAAGAAGGTATTCAGAAACCTTGAAAAACTAGTGAAGAAAATGACATTAGCGAAATACGGTCAGCTGTTCAACGAAATATGCTTAAAAGAAGGACTGCTTCCAAATTTTACAAATATATATATATATATATATATATATATATATATATATATATATATATTATGTGTGTGTGTGAATTTCTTTAGCAGTCCTTCTTTTAAGCACATATTATTAAAAACATAACCATAGTTGGCAGGAACTTGCTTCTTAATAAGTTATCTATCTTCCTAAATAAGGATTTCGTTTTTGTATCTAAACTATGTAACAAACTTCCTCCACAGTTAACAGTCAACATGTTTCAACTCTTTAATAAAGCCATCTTCATGACAATCATTCTCGTCCTGAAGATGGCTCTATGAAGGAGTTGAAAAATGTTGACTGCTAACTGTGTAGGAAGATTGTTATATAACTAGATACAACAACGAAATCTTTATTTAGGAAGATAGAGAGACTTATAAAGAAGCAAGTTTCTGCAAACTATAGTTATGATTTTAATAATATATTTATATAAAAATCTATCGCATTATCACACATTCATCTTCCTCACGACGAGGCCATCGAAATATAGTAGTGATTTTCTGTGATTTTTTTTCTGTGTTTTGTTTTTGTGAATATAGTTTATATATATATATATGGTATATATAAAAAGATTTCACATAAACACGTGAAATAACAATCAATGATCAAATCACAATAAGAAAATGGAAAAACAAGACTAAGATCTTTAGTTGGGTTTTTGACTCTGACGAAGACCGCTTGTTACGGTTGAAAGATCTTAGTCTTGTTTTTCCCATTTCTTATTGTGGTTTGATCATTGATATATATATATTCATAAAAATGAAGCATTGTCAATGATGAACAAAGTTGTGTGGTGGATGTCTAGATGAACTTCTGATAAGGTTAACAACTGATTCTCCAGTGAAAAAAAAATAAACATTCTCCATTGATTTTTAAATATTAATGAAACATTTAATTTAAAGCTGTTAGGAATGAAGTCTTTTCCTAAACATACGTTACTGTATTTAGTAGAATTTTTGTTTACTACCACAAATTATAAATTAGGGTTTAATTAAGTTAAGTAACAGGTGGACCTTGGGGAGCACAGAATGTTCTCGACACACTTGTTAAGGATCGCTGTTTCAATATAATAAATCTCGGAATTTTAATTAAAACAGACTGAAGATAGTGGGTCTAATAATTCTAGTCCAAAACGCATCTGATGTTTTAGCACAATTTGAAAAATCCCTTATTAGTTATTTGATTTATTTAGACATAATCATTTCTTACATGCGTTAATGTATATGACACTAAAAGAAAGTCGAAATATTTTAGAAAAAATTGAATGTTTGTTCTGCTCATAATAATGAAGTAGCCAAAATGTTAACCGTGACAGACATTTCGTACTTAACTCAGTGAGTGGGCCGTTTTTATGATACCTGAGCTTTTGAACCACATTGCGCTTTGAAAAGTCCACTTTGTTGCCCATTACGTTACTAAATCCGTTTTCTATTTATTTTAAACTTCCAACTTTATAGAGACGAAATTTTGCAGTTATGATGAAACTGCTAAACGTATAAACTGGACAAAAAAATTAGAGATAGTTGGTTTAAAAGAGTTAGTCAGTTTTGTGCAGTCATATAAAAATTTTAGCTTTTCATTGAATCTGAAACAATGTGAACATGATAGCGGTCACATAGTTGGTCTTAATGTAATGAAACAAAAAAATAGCCCATTACCGATAAGACGGATTGATTAGCTATTAGAGAAAACTACTTTTAAGAGAGGAGTACCTTGTACTGATTATAACATTTGTAAATATATATTTACTTAACATCTAAAACTATAAAATTTAATTTTTTTAATTTTATTTACCTAAAATTAATAATTTATGAAAAAAATGCCGACAACTTGAGGCTTTTGAAAGCGACTTTATACGTGGATATCAACTTCTAATAATACCTACTTGTAAAGTGTTTGATTTGTTTATCACAATCTAGCAAAACGTTGAAGCCATCGAAGAATGAATTGATGCATAAAATGCAGAAAAATTTGAAACTATTAGCAATAATATGGTACCGACATAATTGACTTCATTCAAATCGATTTCATGAATTCTTTCGATAAAGACAAACTCAAGCAAGGGAATATCACATTAAAAAACACAACTAAGTTCCATGTGCTGTACTATTCAGATTATTCTGTAACTCACAAAGTAGATTGAGCCATATCAAAGTAAATGAAGTCATTAAATTGATTTCCTTATGATTGATAATAATTGTCTGCTGTTGATGATAGTTAATTTTGCAGGACAACCACATCAGAATAAATTCCAAATCAGTTTGATAATATTCTTACTTATAGTAAAGTTTCGTGAAGTATAGATTTTTTTATTTTAAATAGCATGTGCATATGAAAAAAATCCGAAGTAAGCTTAACTCAAATTTACTGGAAGTAAACATTATTTTATTCATTGAAATCAGTTTATCTTGGATTAACTTTGAAGAAACTGTCGTGCAAACGTATTGTCAAACTTTGTGTAACATTATTATTAAACTTATAAACTTCATTACTTCAATTATTGTAATGCAAATATGTTCTTTACACCTATTTTAAGATGAATGAATTCATTTTGTGAGAACAACATGATAATGTACTGAACTTAGAATTTGGTAGTTACCATTTTTAGCGTCTAATTTAATTTAGTATTCCAAATTTTTGAATTCAATAATTTTATTTTCATATTAAAATGTTCATATTAAGACAGTACACAATACAAAATTTAAAGAGTCGAATCACCAGAAGAATAAACTGTAATTATTTCTCGTTTTGCCATGAAAAAAGATAATTTATCTTTACCTTTCCCATGTTTAAATTTATCCAAATACACTAAAAGGGCCGGAGTAGCTCAGTGGCAACACGGTCATTCTGTACTTGTAGATCCTGGTTTCGATACCCACACTGGGCCTCAATTTATTCACGTGAAAGGAGAAAAATAAACCTGTTCACGTCATCCCTTGAAGAAGACATTAAGCCGTCAGTCCTGAGTCTGTATAAAGTCAGGGACTAGTTGAATAACCATGCTCTAAATACACTCGAGTTAGGCAAAACTTAGGATGCCCAATGCAGAATGTTCACTGTCTGGTATCACAAAAGGACATTTTTGGCTTATGGGAGTTATCTCATGGGACGATTAGAACATCCTAAGCTAACCTAATTGCAATAAACTTCTTTCCCACACTAAGAACCCTATTATTAAATACATGCATATTTTTGGTGCAACAGAGATTAGTAAATAAGATATTATTATTAACCGTCATACATCGTCTATCGCTGGTGAAGTCGTTCGACCGGTTTCGCAATGGCTGCAACATGGGACTTCACCAGCGATAGACGAGGTATGACGGTTAATAATAAAACCCTATTATTGCTAAACCTCTTTACAATCATCATAAATCATTATGTATCATTAATACAAAATTTAATTTATTAAATAATACATTTCTTTATCAAAAAGTAATCTATCCTTCAGTAACTGATTAATTTTATTTCGAAAAAACCGAGTGCAATACAGTTTAATGAAAATATAAAAATGAATACATATATAATTAGATGAATAGTTTTAAAATTAATTTACATTGAACAGTCTATTAAATGTTGTGTGTTTGTATTGTATAGGATATATAAATTTATGCATAAATTTATTTTATATTTACGAGCTAATATGCAGCAAGTTTACGTTTTAAATTGCATTGGAATAATGCTTGAAATAGGAAGATATTTTTAAATAAAGGTAGCTTACAAACTTTCATATTTAGTTTTCATTCATATTAAGAGGACAATATTAATATTTTCTATTCATTTTAAATAATGAAAAATGCTTGAAAGGAAAATAATATTTTGAAAAGAATATTTTAACGATACCAACATAACGAGTTTTTATATATTCAATAAAATTACAAAAGGAACTACATATTATTCTTTAAAAAATATGATTTCTGATATAATTTGTTTACAGTAAAATAAAAAAATAATAATTCTTTCCAAGGAAGGAATTCTTTTTTAGATTTTTGTTTATTTGACAATTGTATGGTATTATTGCTTTACTGTAAGTAAAGTATAGTGATCGTGAAAAAATTCGATCTCGAGATTTTGACGGAATTACAAGTTTTGAGGTCCCAGAAGTCGCTTTATGAAGTTTTTTCGATGATGTCTGTGTGTGTGTGTGTGGGTGGGTGAGTGTGTTAGCATTGCTTGTTACCTTGATCTCTTGGGGAAGTAAAATGATGTTATTAAATACTAAGAAGCCATAAAATTCCCAGTATAATAATTCTATAAAAGACAAAAAATGTAAAAGTTAATTCCAAATTGAAATCTTTCGTTTGGAGATTAATAAATGTAATTATCGTACTTTAATTATAAATCATCTTAAAACAACATTTTTTCTTCGATGTTTATGATGTTTTTCAGAGAAAATAAGGGTATTTTCCTGTTTTAAATTTGAAAATTTTACTTTAATATTCAATGTCGACAATTTAGTATGTCAAGTAAACGATGTAAGAAATCCACTGGCTATTTGAACAAAAGTCATGTTCTCTTGTAGGAGAATATTTCGTATCAAGAAATGTTCACTTTGGTTTTTCAAAAATGTTATTACTGCTGTAGTTATACTAATGAAATTATTTGCATCAGCTGTGTGATGTACAAAAATAAGCTTATATATTGATATGTCCTTCTATCACTATCTGTACTACCTCAGGAATGAAAGACTAATAATCATATCCCATTTAGATGTTTACTTTATGCTTAAAGGAGACGTTATATATTATATACTCAAGAAATTTGATATTAAGTTACTTATAGTAAAGTTGATTCTAGGCCACTCCAGATTTTTGTTTTTGTTTTTTTGTTTTAAATTAATTTGCAGTTACGCTTGTTCTAACAGACACGGTTACTAAAGAGAGTATAATGAAACCCTACACGAAAAAGACTATGTCAAAAGATAAAACAGGTTGGAATCCTCTTATAACATTGCACAATTTAATTATTATTATTTTTTTAGTCTTTTATATTGTTTTACTTACATTAAACTCTCATTTATTCTATTTTGTCATTTTAAATTTATCTTTTAATGGAAGATGTAGAGAAGTGTAAACTGTTAAGGCTATTAAAATAAGGAAAGAACAGAATCTGATTAAATGTAATACTGAATAAAGAACCAGGTAATCCATCACATTTAGAGAGCTGCGTGAACCAAAATAATCATCTTATTATTCAAAAAGAACATTTTTTTTCATACTCTTCTTTTGTGTAAATGAAATAAATCTTACCTGATAGAAACGAATGAATGGAAATACATTAAAGCCTTTTTCTTTTTACTTTTTTATTTATTTGAAACAAATCTCAAACAAATCTAACAGTAAATAAAGTATATCTTTTAAATGAAAAAAAATTGTTTTTGGATCTTTTTTTTATTAGTATATTATCAAGTTTTAGATCCCCTTAAAAGCAATTCAGTTTTAACATTCTCAGAGTAGATCTCCCATTTTGAATAAATTCAATGTAAGTAAAAACTGTTGTTTATTCAACCTATCAAAATAGGTAACAAATTTATTGTTGGTAAAGTTCAATAAATACATGTTAGCATGTTCCTCAAAAAAACATACAATTAGAAATATAAATCATGTTATCTTAGGCTACAATCGGTAACAAACTATAATTACTATAGTTTTATAACTATTTACTAAACATCATAATCATTTAGCAGTAGTAGTTGTTGTAGTATTATCAAACATACCACAACAAACAAGTTGTATTATTTATTTATTCTTGTTTATATAGATTATGAATGAATAATTCTTTATTGGGATCGTAATGTCAAAGTTATACATTGCTGCAATACCGTAGTTATACAGAGCGAACTAGGTACTCTCCATCAGGCTCTTCTCCTTCGTCCATTAATAAAGTATAGTAAATGATTTTACCTGTTAGATTACTACTAGTAGTAAACTATAGGTTAACTATACCACTTTAAACTTATAACACCAAATAATAATAGCACTAATGTATAGAATAGTATTAATAATCGTGAAAACTGTAATTCCAATACTAATATTAATAATATTTTTTTTTTTAAGGAGGTAAATGCATTTATGAGCTAGTATTATGCAGCATCAACTAAAACACCTCCTTTTCTTCTAGGGGGATATATAAACTAGTGTAATCTAATAATCTAAAAGTAGTCATATGAGGGACTAAAATATATTGTATTATTATCAACCGTCATACCGGTCCCATATAACTGGTGAAGTCGCCCGACCGGTTTTGCAATGGCTGCATCATCAATGGGACTAATGTTACTTTCCAAAATCACGGATATAAATACCTATTTTAAGTCAATGGTGCCACTATATATACAGTATATATATATATATATGTAACATTAATCCCGTTGATGATGAAGCCATTGCGAAACCGGTCGGGCGATTTCAACAGCGATAGACGAGGTATGACGGTTGATAATAATATCTTATTTACCAACCTCTAGTGGCACTAACAATATGCATGTATTTAAAATATATTGATAATCATACTAGTTTCTTGAGGTAGTATCCTTATGTCGCCGTCCCTATCTGAATGCTCATCAACAACTCCTGACCACGTACGAAAGAAGAAAATCTGGATTACCTATTCTGTGATAAACGTCATTTACTGTCTTTACTAATGAAATATCGAAGATACTCCTGTGTTTCTGATATACTAAACTTTCATAGAGAATCCATAATTTTAGGGGTCACATTTTCAATGATTTTCTCCTGTATGCTCCTACTTGAACAATCTTTATCAATGAAGTATATGGTCCTCGTACTTACCTGCAGTAGGCTGAGGCCATGAAGAATTCTTACCAAAGTAAGGGCTTTGAGTAGGTGTACACTCAAAAAAAAAACTCGAGTGCTATTAATTATTATGAAAGACGAATGGTATTAGCTTTAAATATGAAGGAAATGTAGTAATAGGAAGATCGTAGACCTGAGAGAACATTTGTAAGCGGCACATGTTTGATTCATGCCAACTTGAAGAGAGGTTATATAAATTATACAGTAAAACTCTGATTAACAGTGGTCCAAATAGCGGCTGTTCGAATTATTTAAAGAGTTTATCAATTAAAGCCTCTTTTAAATTCAGGACTGCCTTAACTCCATTACTTTACAAAGCAGATAGAATTAATTAACGCATGCCCTGCTCTTCCTTACACCTTGGATAATCCTAATGTTCTTACAGCTAATAATTCCTATCTATTATTCAGTGTTTTCTTAGTCCACTGCTATCATAGTGAATAATAAAAATAATTAGGAAATAGATCAATATAGAGCTTTTTTCGAATATATGATTTTAGCTTTCCAAAATTCATTTTTATGACGTAATTTTACTCCTGCAAAAACTAAAACTAATAATGATCACTTATAATAATAAAAATTATTAATATAACCTACCTTCGCTATATATATAAAGCTGGTGAGTTTGTTTGTTCACCCATTTCCCGTGGGGATAGAGACCTGAAATGAAATATATATTATTTATTACCTGAATAATGTTAAATAAAAAAAAATTATCACTATATTCCCGAAATTGGAGCCAAGGTAGCAAGTGTATTGCGTGCTGGCCTATGACAGTAGTGCAAATATATTATATATAAATGTAAAAAAAACAATTTTTTTTTAATTTAATATTTACGTAACACAAACACTGGTAATAAACTAAAGGCATGGAGTCAGGGTAGCCTACTGGCTTGCGTACTCGCTGACTGTAGCACAAATATATTAAAAATAAATGTAACAAAAAAAATGTTTAATTTAATATTGGAATAATATAAACAATGGTAATGAATTAGAGACATGGATCCAGGGTAGCCACTCGCCGATGACAGTAGTGAAAATGTACTATATATAAATGTAACAAAAAAAATTAAAATTTGCTAAATATAAACACTGGTAATAAAATAAAGGAATGGAGCAAGAGTAGCCCAGAGGCTTGCGTGCACGCTGATGATAGTACCGCAAATGTATTATAAATAAATATAAGAAATATATAATAAACTACTACATTAGAGGTTAAAAATGAATAATTTTTTAAACAAACTTGAACACAACTGTCAGATAAAATATGAATGTTCTAAGGTGATGTTATAAAGACACATTCCTTTCATTAATGTTTTATGTTAGGTAGATCAATTGAATATTTCAATTTACAAGTTTTGTTTGTTTTAAATATATTTGATTCTGTATATAATTTTAACTGATGTTTATTGTTTATATGATAAAATAAATTATTTGTTTTTTACTTTTAAATGATTTTTATTTAGCTAAATATACTTACTGTGTATATATCTTGATTCATGTTAAGAATACGATATCAATGGCTTGGGTCATATAAGAATCTGTTTTCGTGCCTTAATAACAAGAATTAACAATTAAAATTATCCCTGTCTATCATGTTCAGTGAGTTAATTTCAATAACTATTGTTATAATTTCTGAGTGGCGCAAAGGGTCACGGGTAATCTAGTATACCAATATAACTGGTTGCTAATGAAGTATTTCATACTAATATAAAAGTCCTAACATAATATATTTTATAATAAAATAAAGTATAATATATAAATAGTGTATAATAAAACAAATAAAGAAGTAATATAATGTTCATAATATTAATATAAAGTACTTTATACTAATATGGACTTCCTAAATATAATAATATATACGAAAATAATGTTGACTGCCCTACATTGAACATTGATATAACTATGCACAATATCAAATCAATTGAATTTTTGTTTTGTATTAATGTGCCTATCGTGTTGATTTATAGGCGAAAAATATCGAAAAAGTGAGGATAGTTTTTTACTCTTTCTTACTGTCCTCCTTTGTTTCTCGAAACATCCCTTTCTGGACATTAGTCCTTTCCTGCGCTTTCACCCTTTTAAAATACCACTCTTCTCAATCCTTCACCAGATGTGTCGTGCATCAAGTGTTTCAGTTGGGTTTTTTGACTCTGACGAAGACCGCTTGTTACGGTTGAAAGATCTTAGTCTTGTTTTCCCCTATCATATTGTGGTTTGATCATTGATAGTTATACATATAATATGTAATAAAAAGATTTCACATAAACACGTGAAATAACAGTCAATGATCAAACGACAATAATAAAAAGGAAAACAAGACTAAGATCTTTCAACCGTAACAAGCGGTCTTCGTCAGAGTCAAAAACCCAACTGACAGATCAAAACCCCAACTGAGGGGTTTTTGACTTTGTCAGTTGGGTTTTTGATTCTGACGAAGACCGCTTGTTACTCTTGAAAGATCTTAGTCTTGTTTTCCCTTTTCTTATTGTGGTTTGATCATTAATAATAAGTAATGATTTCATTTGTTCTAAGGCGTGCTATAATTCCTGGGTTAACGAAATCTGTCAATTAGTTTTGATTTAAAGGATTTATAACTCTGTTACAAAAACTGCTTCAATATCCCATGACCAAGATGGAGTGATTTCCTCACTCTTTTTTTTCTTTTTAGTGGAAATCATAAAGCTGATTTCTACATTTGTCTTTTTGATAGCAATGTTGTCCCATACGAAATTTCATATTTACCAAAACCTTGTCCTTTATCTAGAAATATAAACAGATAATTGTCATTTCTAGTAAAATATTACTCTTCTAAACATACAGTTTCATGAATTATAGTAAAAATATCTAATGCAACATTTTATGTTTGACGAATAAGTAGAAAGTAAGTTAAAATTACCAGCTGTTTGCTCTAACTAAAGAAACAGCATCATTCCCATGATTCAATATTACCCGAAAACAATGGGACTGTTAAACACACCAAGAATTCTAATAGCGCCACGCATACATGGATTAGTAACATCACACAAAACATTATATTCCTTATGGCTGTTTCAAGTTATATGTTCTTAAGAAGCTGACTTCATTCCAAATGCGAGTATCAATGAACTTGATGCTAAGTTCACTACTATTCAAAGAAGCTCTCTTAAGTCAACTATTATGAGATAATGTTATGATTTTCTTAATGTTGAATTACTATTCACAAATATATCATTAGATCTAGCATTCAACTTAGTCAATAAACCATGGTACAAAATCAAACTACATGTAGCCTTCTCCAAGAAGACTTTTTTCGTCCTGATATATGAATCAAAATATTCTACCTATTTGTATAAACAGGAATTGGTTTACTAAAGGGATCTCTCAATCTGTTTTTAACAATATTGTCCTGACTGAATTGTTCAAAGACCTTTTTTAGTAAACTAGAATACATAGACAATTTATCAACCTTTAAGTTAATGATTTATTTTTAATTATTGAAAAATGAGAGAAGGAATACGCATTAAATATTTTAATTTCATTTCAGAATTTCTTACAATTTATGTAAAAAAAAAAAAAACAGAAATATAACAGAACAGTTGTCTTAAAATAAAGAAGAAACGTTGGCAAAAAGGTGATTTCAAATAATTAACCTGACCAAATTTCGAGAAGTAGAAAAGTATTTATTATAATTGTGGTCAAGAAAACAATACCTTTATAAAACAGAAATAGACGGAGCTCTTCCCTTTGTTTACATATTAAAGTCATACCTGGTGAGACAGCATATTTTAACAGATTGATGTGGAAACCTTTTAACGCTGGAAGAATTCTAAGTTATTATTCATCTCATGCTATAAACCAGAAAGTGAATTGTACGCAGAATTTTTTCAAAAAAGTAATTAAATATGATATTTCAAAGAAAGTAAGAGATTAAGTTAACATAATAAGAGTGAACTAAAATTATATTTTACAAAATTAATTTATTTTATTTTTTTGGAATTAATAATTATATTTAATGGAATTTTGACTTTATCATTAATAATTAATGTTTTTACTGTTTATATTTATATTTTAGTTTTTAATTAATGTGAAGTTTTTGATAAAGATATTTAAGAA
This sequence comes from Hermatobates lingyangjiaoensis, assembly GCA_026182355.1. Lineage (NCBI taxonomy): Eukaryota > Metazoa > Arthropoda > Insecta > Hemiptera > Hermatobatidae > Hermatobates > Hermatobates lingyangjiaoensis. The sequence continues at coordinate 46,030 of JAPFBL010000293.1, forward strand.
AGGAACAACAAACTTCAGTGATTCATACATTTATCTAGAAGTAAAACAAGCTTCCTTATACTGAGGATTGTGGCAAATAACTGAAAAGGTTTTTACGAAATGCACTCTAGAAGTAACTGTAGCATTTTATAGCAAGTTATAAATTGAAGTCATTATTCTATAATTTAAAAGAAAAAGGATTAAAGATTCGAAGGAATGTTATTTTTACTGTTTACTACAATGATCCTGTCACAAGGTGCTAAAGACAAGCGCGCTTGCCTACAGAATGAACGACTATAACAACTTAGTTATTCAATCATTCATTCATTCAGGAGAAATAAATGAAACACAGCTGTACTTGTACTTGTACATCATATTTATTAATGTGAGACTACAAGTATTGTAAATAAACAAACACGATGTGTAGAAGAACAACAAATATATGGATTAGTAACATCGCACAAAACATTATATTCCTTACGGCCAGAGTAGTCTTGACAACTATACAGACCACAATTCTCATTTTCAATTGCTTTGCCGGAGTTTTAAGGTTTTGGTGAGGCTAATAACACTAAAATGTTTTATTAATGACACAGTCAAACTTCCATTAATTATATACAATTTAACCAGTACATATTCATTTGTATCAAGTGGAATTTGTAACACAATTTTGTTTTAGTATAATTAATTTGCGTTATTTTATTGAGAAATGTTTTTGGGTACACATGTATACCTCATCCAACATCATTAATTACGACAGGAAAGGCGACTTAAGAATCAATTGGTCTCTAGGATAGCCTAGGCTAAATCAAAAATAGCCTTTCCTAGTTCAGTATAATACTGAATTATTCATTTATTATTATTGCATTTATTATTCATAAATGCAAGTTTCAATAATATAAAGCTAATAAGAATATATTATAAGCTTAAAACAAATAAATTTCACTTGTAATACTCCATGGTACGGAAAATAAGGTTTTCAATTTGGAGCAGAATTTATTATTTTTTAACGTATTTTTTTTGTGCAATAATTGGCGGGTTTTTCTCTGTGATAGGACAGATCAAATTACATTCTTTTATTTTTAAACATTTTTTGTAGAGATAAAAAACAGCATATTTTCATTATTTTAAAATCTTTTTGCCTATGAAAAAGCTTTTAATATAAATCTGAAACTTCGGAGTTAGTTTGACTTTGAACCTTGAAAACTGATGTAATCCCGATTACATAATAATCCTATATATATATATATATGAAAAAGACAATACATAAAAGAAACGAGAACACTTGCTGAATCAATATTTCGAACCGAAGTTCGTCATCACGAAGAGAGTAAAAAGGAAGAAGAAAAGGTACGTGCGTTGAAGAGTGGTGGTGTAAGTCGACTCTCTTCCTGATGACGAACTTTGGTTCAAAATTTGATTCAGTAAGTGTTCTCATTTCTTTTATGTGTTATCTTCTTCATTTATTTATCTGTCCGGTTTGGACTGTTTAGTAATTTCAATTATATATATATAAACTTTAACACATATGAAAGAACACAGACAGACACTACAGAACTCACTTCGATATTTCGACATCTGTCGTCATCGGGAAGAAGTGTGAAGTACTCGCGTTGAAAAGTAAACTGCTACTCCTTTTGACAGATGTCGCGAAATATAGAAATGAGTTCTGTAGAGTCTTTCTGTGTTCTTTCCTATGTGTTTAAGTTTTTATTGTCCACGCGGACCTTTCATTTATTTGATTTGATATTATATATATATATATATATATATATATATTATTAGGGAATTTTACATAAAATATAAATATATTTTTTTTGGAAAATTATGCTTTGTAGCAATTGATTATGCATTATATATGTCCTAAAATCAATGTAAAACCTTTAACTTTAAAGGTACATCAGCGGGAAAAAGTGTTGATTGTTGGATTTCCGGTGACACTACAAGTAAAACACATTTTAGGTAACGAGAATCACTGTTTGCTTTAAAATAATGATATATACTATCAAAAGTAATATTTATTAGTATGTAATCGTAATTGAAGCTAGTTTTAATTTGTGGCATAATTTGCTTGAAAATGATTTTTTTTTTAACAATAACTTTTTTTTTAGATGGTGTATCAAGAGATCCCACACCGGAGCCGGCTATACTACCAGGTATGTAATATTTTCACTTATATGTAATATATATAATTTAATTTTACATAATATGTAATATGTAAGTATCATGCAAATACTTTTATATAATCCCTAATAATAATAATCCCTAATATATTTCTTATAGTAGATTTAGTATCCAAGTTTTTAGTAAGTTGATTTTTATTTTTGAACTATTCGTTAGTGTAGCTATCGCATGTTCTGTTCAGACACCGTATATCCCAGAGGTGACATTTGCTTACTAACTTTACTTCGCTTTAATGCAACTTGCGATGTCCTTAAGCCCTTATAAACAATGCCATTACCTCTTGTTAATACACCGCGAAAAGGGCTTTTACTATCCATCATAAAGTAACAAACTATATTCATTTTGTCATAAATAAAGTAAAGTGACAAAAGTGACACTGAACATTTCTATTTTAAAATATTAATGTATTCACTACATTTAGAATCTCTTCTTATCAATAGTCCATACTTCTTTCATTATATATATGTGTGTCTACGTGTACGTATAGGTGGGTGGATGAATGTTCGTTAAGATAGTACCCTGCAGTTTCTTTGTTTCACAAGTTGTAAAACAATTCTACAGATATCTGTTTATTCTGGTGTATAAGAAGTCCTTATTGTTATTGTTCAACCATGGCACTTTATCATCTCCTATTACTTTATCGATCTAAAGAATAATAAATATGTAATTACATTGTTCATTCTGCTGTACGTAATTAAGAGAGCATCAGATTACATCGTTTGTTCGATGCCGGTAAAATTCACCGCGGTAAATTCCCCCATGGTAAATCCCACCATAGGTAAATTCCCCGCGTTGAATTCCGTCGCAGTTTGAAACGAATCTATAAATTCCATATAGCATCTTCTGAGCACATCTTTGAACGTATTCTTAACACTGATGACTGGCTACAATATGTCAGTAGCCATTCATGGGCAAATGTGCAGTTAATCAAATTAAAACATTGCTAGTAATTTATCGTAGATCATTCATTTTAATATTAATTACTATAATGTATGTCCATATTCATTTGGCATATTACATTAAATTATCCTAATGTGTTTTTATTGTTTCTTCTGACTCTGCATGTATTGTGTCTTCAGTTTACAATAATGTACTTCATCTTAAGATTTTACAACTACATGGTTCCTTATTAATGTTTATAACAACATATTTATTATGCTTTTTAAATAAATTGAAAATAAGCATCTATTCATCGTTTTTTCCATTCACTCTCATTTATTTAAACAAGTCATCTACAGTTGAATTTACCTAGACCCAGTTTATTCCTTTCCTTTCACTCATTGAATCATTTAACAATATTTTTCAATATGTGTTATAATTCTCACGATTAAGTTATTGGTACAGCTTCCAACTATTAATAGATTGATAAATTGACCATTGTATTAACCAAATTACCAAATTTATCATAACTATATTATAATAATATTATATAATAAACCAATTCTCAGTAAGTATCTGAAAATTTTTACTTATAGTATAAACACATATATAATAAAATAAAAATAAAAAAATAAAATATAAATAACTGAAAATAATAAATGATACATTTTGAGGTCAAATGCCAATGCAGCTTCAAGAAATATTTAGTGTTACAATCTATGGTAAAAATAATTAAATTACAGCAAAAGCCGGGCTCTTAATATTCGACCCTTTTGAAATTTCAGTAAAAAAACGGATTCAGATTTTAATTCCCTACTGGTCGTCACAGACATTTAATTGCCTTTTAGAGACCGAACATTAAGAAGATCATTCGAGTTAAAAGAGAGAAAGTCGTGCTATTTTTACCAGGTACAACTTAAACAGGGTAAAATACTTTCCAAATGTTATTTATTAGACGAACCTGATGCATTAATATATCATTATATTGTGAAAATACAAATTTTTTTACATAAACATTTTCTTTTTTAAGGAAAATTACTTAACTTATGATTAATGAAAAAAACAAATTACTTGAATGAAATTTTTCGAATTATATATGAGTTTATAATAGAAAAAGAGCTAAGTTTTGAAATAATAATCATATTTGGCCAATTCGTAAGATTAGCAGATTTGATTAAATCTAAATTCTATTTTTCTATGTCGAAATAGAAAGAGTATGTCATAATTTAAAATGATATGGTCAGGGATTAAGAGTATCCAGGGCTGTCCCATAGCTAAGGCGAACCGGAGCAATGGCCCTGGGCCCAGCGGGACGACATTAGTAACCTCAGACGAATGACTTGTTCACTGGTTAATCTGTCATAACGGCGGCAGGTCAGATTAACAGCTGCCGCAACCGTCACCCCTCAAATCGACAGACCATCGTTAAATATAACCAATAGAACTATTTTACATGTATATAATAATTTGTGGGTGGGGGAGGCCCCTCACCTTCCTGGAGACGGCCCTGAGAGTATCATTTATTTAAAAATTTGTTTCAAACTTTAAATCAGTGACCAATGAAACTAATTTAAAAGTTTCCTATTTAACTTAATTGAACATCTTTGTCCTCGTAAAATAGTTTTAACGTAGTGTCGCTGATAACTAATTCCTGAGTTTCACGCCTACCTCTCGCGATATATTTTTCTAAACTTAATTATTTAATTAGTTGAGATTAGTTTAGTTTATTTTAGCTTAAGGTACAAGCCTCCCCGACAAGATTTTAATCCAGTCGATGAAATAGCCTCTGTTAAGAACAGAGAAAGCAGTGAACTTTAATACTGAGCAAACTCCTCGAGGAAGCAAAGACAAACAGAACTAAAGGCGCTTCTCTCTCAAACCAACTACAAATTGGCAATCCACTCTTTTCGCAACACAGACGGATTTAACTGGCAAACTTTTCAGCCTGTAAAATTTCTTTTACACTTACACCGGTCTTCCATTAGCCAACTCCTTCCACTCACTCTTTCTTAACCTTTAAACCCTTACATATCAACAAATGTTCAATTTCTAACCAAAAACCTGTTAGAAAATGCAGACTGATAGAAAAGTATTTCCTACTTTAAAATCATTATTTTTTTCTTAACTGCCGTTTTTAAAAGAAATGAATAACCGGAAAAAGATATAGCATGGTTTTACTTAAAATTGTACATAGACACAACAGACAGCAGCATCAGCTGAGGGGATTCTTCTGAATGGAAGGTTAAACTCGTTTTCTCCTCCTCTTGTTATTCAAGTTGATTTACAGACAGGAACTTGCTAAAATGTATTAACAACATCAATCTGTCTGTCTCCAAGAAAATGCTCTTTCATTATTCATAAGTTGTAATAACAAATGTAGATTCTCTGCACTATAAAGATTTTGCAAGATAATGAAGCCTCCAATTTTTTGTTGAGTCCATTAGTAATATCACAATACTTGAAGGCTCCATAGTCATACCATTAGTATAAGCACAAATACATTGGTCCAAAAAAAATAGTATTTGAAATTGTTCACATTGATCATATAGTTCAAAATAATGATTATTATGTTTTATTTATAGTAAAACAAAACAACATATATAAATACACTAGACTTTGGTAATGCAAAAATTCTTGAAATCGATTTTCCTCGTAATAATTACACATTATTTATAGAGTAAGATATAATGATATATACATTACTATTTACCAATATACTATTATAGTAGAGATAATTTCAATTCATTACGTAAAACATATAAAAAATGCATTTACCGGCACACACACACACACACACACACACACACACACACACACACACATGTATATATATATATATATATATATATATATATACATAGAAAGACACAGACATAACTCACATCGATATTTCGACCATCGTCGTCATCAGGAGGTGCGAAGAGCGAAGAGTCCCGCAGGAAGACAGGGCGCTACTCAGTACTGAGTAACGCCCTGTCTTCCTGCGGGACTCTTCGCTCTTCGCACCTCCTGATGACGACGATGGTCGAAATATCGATGTGAGTTATGTCTGTGTCTTTCTATGTGTTTCCTTCGTTTTGAATTTATTTTATTTTAAAAAACTCCGCTGGACCGTTTCTTTTAATTATATATATATATAATATACACACAAACACACACACACACACACACACACACACACACACACATAAATTTGGTAGAAGTGCAACAGTACAAAATATGTGAAAAGCATTATCAAATAAGAAGTCACTATTCTACCATTGTCCATGTACATAAAATTATTTTAACATTTTTAGACTAAATAATTTTAATAAAAAGTTGTTTGTAAATAATCCTTTCTATTACAATTACTCTTTTTCATTCATATATTGATGAAATAAAATAATTGTTTGGATATTTTTACTATTGTTTGGTTCACTCCATCTTTGCAGCACCTATTCAAGCAATTTGCTTTGAGAAACAGCTACAAGGCCCACTCGTCATCCAAGCCCAGCTGCGACCTTGGGAGTGTAGCTGGAGTTGCATGGGTCTTTCGCTACTGTGAGATTAACGAGCTGGCTGATCCTCAAAATAAACCGGCAGGCAGTCCTTACAACCATAATATTCTCACCCTTTTCAAATCCCTTAGGTGACTGTCAAGATTTACAGCTTGTCAAACGGTGCACAAAGACCATGAGATAGGAGTAGCCAGAGAAAAACGGATACTTTCTTTTTCTAAAGAAACAATGAATTTTTTTTTTTTTTTGATGAATCGATTCAACTAAATATTCAAGCTGAATGCTAGTGCCTGAATTCTATTTATCAGTCACGTAAATATAACACGTGAATTCAGCTCCCGTTCACTCTCCTCAGTCGAACTTAAGGAAGACTTGAGTTCTGCCTGACACTTATTACCGTCACGTGGGAATGATGTGCCTTATATATAAACACCTGATATCTCAAAGAGAGATATCGGGATTCAGTGAGACATTCAGCACTTTTGAGCTCGCCACTTAATAGGAGAACTCACAAAGGTTTTGCTCACATTTTTGTAAACCCCATAATGTAATTGTTCATAATTTTTCTTCTTTCATAAAGATTTTTTTACATAAATCTTTAATTTATTAAGATTTAATTTATAAAGAGAGCTATGATAAGTTATGATAGAGTTATAGAAACAAATTTAAATGAAAACAGTATCTTCACCTTCAAAATGTAATTCTGTTCATCAAATTATTTTGATAAAATTATCGGCCGTGAAATAGAAAAGAATTAAACTTTACAGGACTCTGTCAGTTCTTCAGGCTCAAACTAAACTCTCATTGCCAACGTTCCGGTTTTTATTTAAAAACTTTTTCATCAGCAGAAGCCTATAAAACGTTTAAATAAAAACCGAAACGTTGGCAATGAGAGCTTAATTTGAACCTGAAGAACTGTCCAAGTCCTGATAAACTAATTAATATGAATATATATATATATGTAAATGCAGATTTTGTTGAAATTTAAGCCAGTCTTGAGTTTCACACATTATCTACTCAATTTTTCCACCTTTCCCAAATAGGTTTTCAATACCTATAGTATCCGTCCACATGTTTAGATCTACATCGACCTTTCTATCAATGATTTCTTATTTAAAATACAACACTATTAAACGTAACAATTAAAAAGTAAACTAGGAGTATATAGTATTCATGATATGGGAGGTTAGGCAAAGGGAAGCTGGCAAGGTGAGGTTTGACGCAGTCTAACTTCCAGTTTCCAGTTTCCATATACATATATAAATATACATATAATACGAATATATATATATAATTCTATATATATGATATATGTAGATATATATGATATATATAATATATATTATGTAATATATATCTATATCTCTATCTCTATCATATATATATTATATGATATATATGATTATATATATATACCGTCTCTGAACCAGTGCGCTTGGTTTCCCTCTCTTATCTCTCCTGAAGACTGTTCAAACCGAAAATTAGAGACTGTAAGTGTGTTCTTTTGATTTCTCTATGTTTCTTTGTCTATATTGAACTATATATATATATACTTATATGAATATATATATGAATTTTTTATGATGATTGTAAAGTAGATATGACAAATGTCCATTGTTTTTGTTAGTTTATAGCCCTGAGGATATCTTAAAATAAAGACGAAACGTTGGCGAAAAGGTGTTTGCAAATATTAACCCTGACCAAATTTTGAGAAGAAAAAGTGTTTATATAAATATATATATTTCTATCTTTCATTATATTTTATTTCTGTTATTATTAAATATATTCATTTCTTATAAGTCGACTACTTTTGGTTTTATTTAATTTTTATTTTACAATTTATTTATATTAAACTTTTATATTTTTTCAGTAGTTTTTCCTGCATAAAAATAGCTTTACTGAGCATTATATATTTGAATTTAATTTTTTAATCTATAGATTTATGAAAACCGGTTTTACAAGTTATTTCCATGGACACTGCAGTTATAGGAGTTCATTTCTTTTCTTCAACTCTTGAATCTAAATTAGAGCGCCTTTTTCACTTTGTATTCTAAAGCAAGCAGTTGTTTCATTTGCTATCTTGTTTTTATCAAGTTACACAGTTCTCCAAAGAAAGACGTACAATGTTGAGGCACCTGCCTGAGGTCTAAAGCGAAGGAAATGGAATGCCGTCTAAATTCCGCGGTCCTTTACTTCTTAGAATTAAGCTCTTGATTTATTTGCATGCTTCTTCTGCCTACAGTACGTGGTATGCCGCTCCTAACATCTATTTTAACCTTTTTACCACTTTATTCAGAACAAGTTAATTTCCTTTTTCTCACAAATGTTTTTGTTTGCTATTGTTAGTTTACTTTGGTTTATCATTCTCAGTATATATTCAATGACTTCTTTCAAAAAAAAAATATTCATCATATAGACTTTGCCACATGTGCAATAAACTTCTCATTAAGAGATACAAGTGTCTATTTTTATCATAAAAAACACATGAAAACATCCAGGCCAACTCACTTTTTAATACTTTCGACCCGTTTGGACGTTATCAGGAGTTTGTAGATGGAAGACAATTATCAATATATCTTATATTGATAATATACTTCCCTTTCGTATTTCAATAGTCGAAATATTATCCGTTCTTTATTGATAGGATATCACTTCTTCTGATGATAATTATATAAAACTATCAAGTAAATTTTATCGTTGAAGGAGCCAAGTTAGCTCAGTGGCTAACGAACTCGATAGATCGGTTCGACACACCTGGCTTAGGTTAGGTTAGGTTGCAGTGGCAGTCCCAAAGGAACACACGTTAGGCCAAGCATTGGCCTTTGTGATACCACCAATGAAGATTGATTCTCAGTGATCCTAATTTTGCCTAACTCAAATATATTTAGAGTAGGGATCTTTACGGTACTGACATCGGACAGGCTCGGGACCGACGGTTTAAGTCTTCTCAGGATGACGTGCTAGATTATCACTCCGTGAATAATCGGCCAGTGAGGATTGAACCGTCTATCAGTTCAGAGGTGAGCACTTAACCACTGAGCTATCCTGGCCCCCTGGCCTTAGGTTTATTCACGTGTGAATTGAATAAATCTGAACACGTCTCCCCTCGAAGAAAAAAAAACTGAACAAAAATTAACCTACTCACTCATGACATCCTTCGATACCTTTCAATCTATTGATTATTTTTCAACATATTGTAATAAGAAAAAGAAGTGTATGACTAAGAAATGACTAGTAAACAATACGACTCACGCCAATGATGAAGGTTAAACTGTAACGATAATCTGACACCAAAGAGGTAAATATATGCTTCTTCTGATATTATTTAGACAACGCAAGTGTTGAAAACCTAGATATAATTAAAATGTGAAAATAGAAATACTCATTAAAACTGAGGCCATATTAATTTACTTGGAGAGTAACAGAAAAGGAATACTGTCCCTTCCTTGCTTTTGTGCACTTTAAAATACCTCTCACGTCTCTCTTCCTTTTCAATAACACAGCAAGGGTTTTTATTTCGCTTGTCTTAATTTGAGAGACTCTGAGCAAGATCGAGTAATTTGGAAGAATAATCTTAGTTCTATTTGTGATTGTTTACTTAGGGAATAAACAATCTTTCCTCAATATAAATATATATTATTAGTTATTAAATATATCACATATCAGAATATAAATATAGTTACCTGTGAATCATCTTTGTTGATTTTAACAAAAATGTTATAAACTATTAGATGTCAGCCAGTCATTCCCCCCAATCAGCTCCTCTACAAAAGTCACACAAACCTGGGTGGTGATCCCATACATTGGTGATCCATCCTTAAGAATAGCCAAATTATTGCAAAAATATGGCTTAAAGGTTGCTTACAGAAACTCAGGTGACTTAAAGTCCCTATTATCTTTAAAATCAGTTCAAGAACCCCTTTCTTTTTCTGGCATATATAAATTGGCATGTGCTAATTGCCCTGCACGTTATATAGGGATGACAATAAGGTCATTCAACAAAAGAATAAAAGAACATATGCAAGAAGTAAAACAGAAAACCAAATCCCCAACAATAAACAATTTATGTCCCATTTTGCCAAACATTTAGTCACCAATAGCCACCAATTTTTCCCAGACCAAAATATACAAATACTACACAGAAACAATAAATTCCGGGAAATAACTATTTTAGAAGGCTATGAAATCAACAAACTAGTGCGCGATAATTCTTCTACTTGCCTCAATGAGCAAATTCCCAAATGTACAACTTTTCTTAATTTATTTATATATATATATAAAAAAAGTTCTACTTTCTCCTTATACATATATTTGGTTTATATTTCGTTATAGCTCTGTGTGTTATATTATCAATATGTTTCCTACACTTAGTCTAAAACAAAATGTAAAGGCTCAGCCTAACTTTTAAGAGAAAAAAAATTACAATGATATGTACCTGCCTTCGAATAAGAAACAGATGTACCCTATACACCCACCCATGTCCATTCCATTACCAGTCAGTCTTATTCAGAGGCACTCATCCTTAGGTTCGTTTCTGCCTTATTTTATTTTATATTAATTTTTGTACTTATTTACTTTGTACTATAGATAACTCTCTGGTGTCATTGTATTTTTTAGTTAATGCCTGAGGAAGAACACTACGTGTTCGAAACGCGTTGTTTATATCATTAAAATTTTTTATATGTGGAGACCATTTCATTAGGATTTTTACCCTACAACTATTAGATGTTATTTTTAATTAATATATATTAGAACTTCTCCTCTATGCAGTCTATTTTGAATAATATTGTATATAAAATAATATACTGTAATGGAGTTCTTTTACTGAAAAGGAATAAAAATCATTTGAAGGCGTAAGGAAGTTTTAACTGGAAGGCAGTTACAGTTTTGAAGTGATGAGCGGTTGTTGAAGGCTGTTTGTTTTTCTATAGTATCCGCAATGTCATCTTTATGTGCCTGTTGTTTCTCCAAAGCGTTTATTTATTGATTATAACCTCTATGAAACTGACTTCAAAGTTATCTTTTTCTCTTTTTCAAATCATTATATATAACCATTTATTTCCATTATCATGTTTGTGAAATGCTTTCAGTATTTTTGTGGTATTCACAAAAGTATATAACAATGAGAATTTCTTTTAAAAAAATATTACTGTTTAGCATAAATGAATAATTTGAATGAACTATAAGAGATGGGACATTTTGAATATTTGAAGTTTATAAGCAATTTTATCAACATTACCCCAATGGTAATTGGGCAATGTATAACATTACATCTTCTGCGGATATATAGGGTCAATAATCATCAATAGATATATTTAAATCAGTGAATTTATATCATCCTTCATAATGAAGGATTCATGGGAAAGTTATTTTTAGCTTGGGTGATAAACTCTCTTGAAAACCACATCCACATTCTTGTGATGCCTTTGAACTTCAATGATAATTTGTGTAACGAACGCTTTAAAGGTTGAATTTTAGCTTCTTTCGTAATTATTATTTATTAATTTTAATTAAATTAAATGTTCCTTGGTTATTTAAAACATTAACGTTAAGTTTGAATCGCGCATTTATCGATAATATATTAACATTTCTTGTTAAATAATTCAAGATAACCCGTTGATAAGACTGTTTGCAATACACATTTTGTCAAATGTATCAGCCTAAACAGTTACTTTAATTTTATTCAAAGCTGATTTATGCTTCTAATACTTCAATAGCGTGCTTTGAAAAATAAACGCTTTTAGTGCACGAAAATATTTTTAAACTAAATTTGCTATTTATTTGAATAAAAAAAAAGAAAGTTTAATTTGCCTAAATTTGATTAATGTTACGTTATAAATTAGTGTAGATTTCATGTATGATACCATAAACTGTAAAAAAAATGCATGTATCATTAAAACAGAAGGTGTTTTTATTGTAATCAATAACAATAATCTACCAAGCATAAAAACCTTCATCCTTAAAGTTTGTAACTTTTTGATTTAACAACATTAATCTAGGACGCTGATAGCAAAACATTTTTTAAAACACCTACATTTATAAGTTTAACGTTTTGCTAAAACCAATTACTTTTGATAGAAAAAAATTAACCCTCACATGAAGAAAAAAAAAAAGCTTCAACATTGTTATAAGGAAGTTTCTCGCGCATTGGAAAACTATTTATTGATTGCAAAAAATAAGAACCTCGTACGTGAAAAAACTATCTGTGGTTATTCTTTTAAAATAGTGTCTACCATATGAAAGAAAAACGAACTCGTAGCTAGATTGTCTATTCAATACAATATGGACTTTGCAACTTGGTACATATCCCACTTATTTCAATAAGCACCTTTGGTAGGTAGTTACTGTTTTTTTTTAATATTCAAATATACAATTGAGCATTTGAAGTGATGGAAATTTGTAAACGAAAACTTTAGAATTGAGAAATAAATTCGAAAGAATTTTATTATCTAGAAAATAGTAAACATTTCTTAGAGTTGTAATGTATTAAACAATGTGGTCTACATTATTTGTAAAGTGGGATCAGAAAAGTTTAGTGGTAACGTCCATTAATACTAAAGACTCATGGTTCAATATGAGCCATGCCTTCACATCATTTCAGCGCGGTAACAAATTTGTATATTTACTGTCGTCATTTGATGAGAGCGTGGATCTGTTGTAAATTGCCACGTACTAAATTTAAGATTATTATCAATAGAAATTTTAATATTTTTTTTTATGTGGAGTCTTTGATTATAATACAAAACCAATTGTATCCCAACAATGAGCAACAATACCCGAGATATGTTTGAGGTGGACTTAGAGGAAGCAACAAAGACTTACGGCACATTCCCTACAAAAGTTACTACAAGGACATTGATGAAAAAAAATATAAAATCAAAGATGCAAAAAGAGGAAAAGAAGAAGATGTAAGTCTCTGGTTTCAAACGGCTGTATAACTGTAAATGCTTTACGCTGCTCAAAGAGAGGTGTGCACAAGTTTTTCCCATGCCCTCAAATGGAACAGCCCAGAGCCAGAGAGAGGGAGTGCCATGTCTCCAAATCTCTAATCCCAGTGTCTAACCTCATCCACCGTTGAACAAGTAGTTGATATCCTTATTTACTCTTTAGCACTTAAGAAAAAATTTACTGTATATCCACCACCTTCAAATTAATATCTCCTTAATTAAGATACTTAGCTTGGCATATATTTTTTTTTGGCAAAATGTTCATTTAATGTTCAACGTACGTTCTTCTTTGTAAATTTCATTCATTCTATGTTATATATATATAGTGATTGTATTGTATAGTGATTATATGTATATATATATATATATATATATATATATAGAGAGAGAGAGAGAGAGAGAGAGAGAGAGAGAGTTTAGGTGTGTTCTCTAATCGGGATTCGGTCAATTTTGTAGGATAAAAAATTAAACTCTCGTTGCCCACGTTTCGGTTTTATTTAAAACCTTTTTCATAGACAGAAGTAAAAATTGTTTAACTAAGAGAATGAAATTACATTGCTGTTCCTTTAAATAATGTGGGCAACGAGAGTTTGATTTTTTATCCTAGAAAATTGACCGAATCCCGATTAGAAAACACACCCATTCTATCAAACGGACGAAGTGAAGGGTGTTGAACTAGATGCAATAATTAACATTGTTGCTAAAAAAATAAAGAAAAGAAACAAAATAAAGAAATATGAAGTTCGAATAATGACCAGAAAGGCGAGAAAAATTACACACGTTTGAACAGAAAAACAATAAAGCACTTTTTCATGACATGATATTCCTCAAAAACTATACTATACATTCCAAAATAATGACTCTGTGATTGTAAAATTCCATAAAGTCTCATTGTAGACTAAAAACAATAAAAAAATGTATTCATCGGACCTCAAAACGTATAAATTTAAAGGATTTGCAAAATATGTTTCCTTTTATGCAAAAACCAATTTACATACATTGATTTAAAGACTTTACAGTAATACAATCAATTAGACTGAACAAATAGCTTTACTTGAAACAACTGAGTGTACATTGCAACGTAATCTGTAGAAATAGTTTCTGTATATTTAGATTCTCAAGTTTATGAAAACATCAATGTTTTCGGGAGCCTTGAATGTCAACTCTGCGGATACGACGAAATAGATGCAGCCCTCATCAGGACCTGATAAAAAATGTTATACTACTTACACATTATTACCATAAAGCATGATATACTTTTATTGAATAAATAAACAAAGTCAGTTCAAAACCATTAAAAAAAAAAGTATGAGCTCTTAGTCTTTGGAAGAAGTTCTTTTCATTTGAGTATTATGTTTGCAAGAAATACTTAAAAATGGTAATGATGATAATAAAGCCTTGAAATAGTTAAACGTTTTTCCTTATTTTAAAGTGTTTAAAATTGTATTCTGATAATATTCGTGATTTTATTCGTCTTTAAACATATCAATAAGACAAGAACTTGCTATGTTTACCTCATACTCAGTTTATAATTTTAAAATAATTTGGAGAGTAATACAAACATTTTTTTTATTTTAATTTTAGTAAAATATTTACTTATTGTCGATGAAGACTATATTATAAGGTAAATAAAGCTAAATTAAAAACTAAATATTGTAAAAAATGTTTTGAGAAAATATTGTGTTTTATTAAATTCAAATTTAATCAGTACAGCAACATAGCAGAAAAAATATACATTATATCTGGAAAATGCCATATAATAAATTGTTGCCACTCAACGTTTGGAAATTTATTTAATTAATAACAAATGCTTAAAAAAGAATGCAATTACAGAATAAATATTTTCAGTATAATACTCTCGTAAATCAACCTGCTTATGGAAAAATATGGCAAACATATCAGTTTTTAATTAAATCTGCTGATCTAACAGCGAAGAGTGCAGTTGTTTGTGTGTTCCGCTTTAGTTGAACTGATAGAAATGCTGTGAAGGAGGACTTGCGGTGTGATTCAGATTGATTGAAGTGTCTGATAAATGGGAGGTATTTCAGAGTCTGATATGCGAGATCTGAGCGTGACGGCATACAGTCTTCAGCCTCCTTGAATCTCTGTCGCTGTCATCCTGCTATTATAATGTAATTGTCAGAGTGCTCCGAAATGATTTGAAGTTTCTAATATACTAGGGATGATTCAAAGACTTCAGCGTGGAGCTTTATGAAGTGTGCTCAGGCTACTTGTACTGATACATTACATGCTAGTGGTTAACGTACTAGCCTCTGAACTGATAGGTCCGGGGTTCGATACCCACATGGCCCTCGGTTTATTCAAGCGGGAGGTGAATAAATCTGAGCACGTCGTCCCACGGAGAAGGACGTTAAATCGTTGGTCCCGAGCCTGTACGGTGTCAGGTACTTTTTAAAAATCTCTACTATAAATACACTTGAGTTAGGTGTAATTTAGGACTCCCAATGTTTGACATATGTGCATTCCCTCGAAGAGCAGCCAATGCTAGCTAAAGGGTTGCTTTCTACTACTACTGCTACTACCACATGATATTGTAGTAATCACATAGCCATAAAAAAGCGGCCGTCAATGTATTCGATATAATGATTCGGCGTAATGACTGAACTGTAAGAAGTATTTTTATAGAGTTTCAAATTCAAGTTGCAGAATTATGAGGAAGTAAATGTCAGTGTGTTCGAGACTGATTATTTTGTAGATGTGTGGTACACAGACATAGTTTACAGCAGGCGTGGACCAACGACCAACGACCAACGAATATAACCGCGCACTATAGTGCACGTCGTAACTAGCAGTTCCAGACCAGAGGCCTTCTACTGCTTGATTACTGTGCTACTATAACATGGAGTGTCAGTAATTCATGTCGGATATTAAGTTAGTCTGTTCAGTAATGATGTGGTATTCGCGGTCATGTGGTCTTGTTAGTCATAGTTTTCAATGCTTTGAGTCATGAACTAGAAAGGTAGTCAGATAGTCACTGGATGAAGTAATTATTCAGTGAGGTTGAGGAAGGTTGGCGACAGGATTTAGAGTTTGTACAAGGAGGTTTGGATGGGTAGATAGTTTGTTGTCTTCATTGATAGTAAGTCGAGTGATGTAGCTATCTATGGATTCCATTTTCAAATCATGGTGAATATCAACATTAAGGGCGTACCAAGGAGCCCTGGCTATAAGGCGGGCACACTTATTTTGAACAATCTGGATACACGCCTTGTTCGTTGGGCAGGCGTGGGGATCCTGCGGCCTTAAGGCTGCATGTCTCCTTTTCAATCGTGAAGTGCGGCCTTCTGCGGCTTGTTGAGAAAAATGTTTCAAAATATTAACAAGTACAATTCTACTAATAAACACAAAAAATTCTGGCATTTAGGAAGGAAAATATTTTTCAATCATTACTTCAAAAGTCTAAGCTTTTAAGAAATCATATTCCTGATTTAACAAAGGTAAAGACGGAGGCAATGAGGACACTGCAGAATCTTTTGAAACGTGCAAAATACTTTGAATTGAGTTCAATTAACGAGGAATATAATGATAGATTCAAGGATTTTACAACATAACTATTATATAAGAATTTGTCTATCCATTTGTTGTGGCATTTTGAGGAACTGGACGGTGCTAAAATGGCCTTTACTCCAAGAAAGGTTCCCCACTCCTGGTTTAGAGTTTCAAATTTAAAAGCAAAGTAGACAGCGTGCGGAGAGTGTTCAGATACCTTAAGCCCAGTATCCTTAACAGTCGTTATTATAATATTGTGTGGAAGCTGTAACAGTTTTTAGAAACTGGCAGATGTGTCCGTCTTCGATGGGTATTTTACAAAAATTCAGAGATGATGCATCGTATCCAAAATATGAATAGAAATTCTAGAATAGCAGAAATATCATTATTAGTACAGTCATGACTGTCATTAGATTTGGAATTTCTTTTACCTTCTGAACTCAAATTTGATTTTATTCTAGGTATACGTCTTACTTAGTATGCCAGTAGATAAGACTCACTTTTTTAAAGCAACAGATTATGATAAACAGGTGTTGTCTGTACATTACATAGAACTGACTCATTTCAAGTTATCTTTACGTTTTGTACATTTGAGGGGAAAAAAAGTATATTTATTAAAAAATATACAGTATGTATGAGGTATTTTTAGGTGTCTGATACTGCAGCAAGTAGGTATTGTTAGTTGATATACCTGTGTAGCTAGCCAAACACATCTCAATAGTAAATAACTTCGCTTCTTCTTTGAATTTCCATCCATTCAAATAGCAGCGTCCAGTTCCCCAAAAGGCCACAACAAATGGATAGACAAATTCTTATATAATAGTTATGTTGTAAAATCCTTGAATCTATCATTGTATTCCTCGATCATTGAATCTAAAAGTATTTTGCATGTTTCAATAGATTCTGCAGTGTCCTCAAATATACAAATGTACTATTAGTGTTTCAGGTTGCTATGACGTATGTGGCTGAGTTTTCTTGAGACAAAATTATTGTACAAATAGACAGCAATTTGTGTAAGAGTGGATTCAGTTTCTTTAATGTAAAGATAACTTGAAATGAGTCGATGTACAGACAAAACCTTTGTTTTTATTTATATAGATTTTGTTGAAGACTCTAATGAAGGGAATATGTTGCAGAGGCTGAAATGCGAGACTTAAGCGTGACTGCGTACGGAGGGTGTTCGGCTTCCTTGAGCTCTCTATCCCTGCCTGCCGTTGTCCTGGCACTACTCCTCACATAGACTACCCAGGTAACGTCTATTTTTATGTTATAGCCTTATCTTTTCATTTACTTGTTAGTAATTATTTTTTATCAGCCAAGTACCATACTTGAATTTTATGGACTCCGAGAGTCCTAAGTGCTTTTTTTATTATTTTGTTTTGTCGTGCCACAGGACAACCGAACAAACCAGTGGCGTGGTAAGGGGCTAGTGGAGCAAGAGGCACGTGCCAGGGGGAGGCATTTTGAGGGGGTGATAATAGAAAATTGACAAAAATTAAAAATAATTAAAAGCTAAAACAAAATTTGAAATTTTATATCAAAATGATTTATTAATTGTTATTTATGTTTTATTTGTGTAATATTGTTCTAAACGGATTTCCAACTGTAATATTTGCGAATTAAAAGTAAATTTATTTTACATTTTTTAAAAATAGTATTTTAATGGGGTTGAAAATATATTATATATATTTGCATAGACAGTTAATTTAATGTAATAATTTTTTTTTTATTTGAATTATATGTTTTTGTTTTGAAAAATCTTTGGAGTTGTTTGATGATGACTGTATATGTATGCAAGTACACCAATACCTCCAAAAAAAAATACAACGCAAATTGAAACTACGCAAAGTGAATTAAGATTTTCTATAGCAAACCATGTAAAGGTCGAAGATAGGTTTCAGGGTTATGAAAATACTACTTTTTAAAAATAAAACTGAACAAACTAAAAATTTAAAATAAAAATCATATTTTAATTAAACTATTCAATTAATTTATGAATAGTTTAAAAATTAAACAAAATTAAAATTGATCACTGTCTGATGGGTCCATAGCGGCTGTTGACGTAAGTCGGCTTTCTTTCACAAAAAATTGGTCCAACTTTTGCTAAACAGCTTTTTATAACCAGAAACAACCCGAAAAAATGTATTATTCCCTTTTAAAAAAAAGCACAACACATGACATAATTGAAACTAAAAATTATCAACAAAAATATTGTATTAAAATTGCGTTGATTTTCAGTTAGAAAGGGAATCCAACAGTTTTTTATGGCATAGCGCAATTAAAAACAAAAGTTGTGCCATCTTTTAGAAAAAAAGAAAATTTCAAAATATTTCAAGAAAAAATGCGAAACAACTTCGAAAAAATGCAAAACGAAACGACGCAAAGCTAGGTGTTGGTATACTGTAATAAGATGTAACTGGTACCAATGACTTCATTGTAATTCCATGAAAATAAATATTTTCAGGACGTTCTGGAGTTTTGAATGTTAACGGATTATCAACGGCCAGGGGGGGAGGGGGGGTAATTAATTAATAAGAAAAGTGGAAAGGAAGTTTAAGTATAATCAATACATGTTGGACCGCATTCAACAAATATCGGACAAATTATGTGGAATAGTGTATATTTTTAAAATTTGTTTAAATAATAGTATTAATTTAGCATTAACTAAATAATAGTGGTAACATTAGTTTTGTTAACATCTTTCATACTGAAGTAAAGTAAAAGTTCATATTTTTTCTTCATTAATCAAATCTTTTTTCTGCTTATGTAAAAGCATTTAAATAAAAAATCGAAAAGTTGGTATTTCAGAGTTTTATTTGAACCTAGAAAACTGACCAAATCCTGAGTTATGATGAATGACTGGCTCTTTAGAAGAAAGTTGATTCCTCTTGTACAGCCGTGGGGAACCTGCAGCCTTTTCAACCATGAAATGCGGCCTTTCTGAGGTTTTTGGAGAAAAATGTTTCAAAATATAAAGAATTACAATTCTGGTAATAAAGACAAAATATTCTGGTATTCAGAAAGAAGACTTTCAACATTACATGAAAAGTCTAAGCTTTTAGAAAATCATTTCCCGCGGGTTACAAAGATGATAAAGGCAGTGAGGACACTGCTGAATATTTCGAAAGGTGTAAAACAGTTGTAAATGCACTTTTTCAGTTATATGAAGATAGATTCAAGGATTTTAAATAGAACTAGTATATAAGAATTTGTTTATAAATTCGTTGTGGCCTTGTGGAAAAGTGGACGGTGTATATATATACACATATATAACAGATTCAATAATATATCGACCGTTAGATAGAATAGGTGTGTCTCTAATCGGGGTTCGGTCAATTTTCCAGGATAAAAAATCAAACTTTCGTTGCCAACGTTTCGGTTTTCTTTAAAACCGAAACGTTCGTAACGATAGTTTGATTTTTTATCCTGGAAAATTGACCGAACCCCGATTAGAGAACACACGACCAACGACCAACGACCAACGAGAGTCTCCGTGCAACAGCACGTAGTACATTTCAACAGTTCCAGACCTGAGGTCTTCTACTGTTCATCTAACTGTAATACCATAACTGTTTTGGCTCGTAAGTAAATTGGTCTTGTTGTTTACTTCATCAGCTTTCGTGGTCGTGTGGTCTTTGTGGTCTGGCCGTATTATATCTGTTGGTACTCCATTTAATATATTAAAGGGAACACTCATATATATTCCCTTCAATGCACTTGTTAAGCCATATCTTGTTTAAAGTTGTTCTGGGTTTTGGATTCTTGGAAGAAGGGAGTTTACCAGAGGGTTAGGGTGGTCTGGGATCTTTGAATCCTCATTGAAGGTTAGGCGTGCAATATAGGCCTCAACCGTCTCCAATCCGAGGTCCCTACGAATGTCCACGTTCCTAGCATAAATCGGAGCTTGGGCCACAAGGCGAGCACATTGTTCTGCACGGTCGGAAGTATGTGTTTGTTCGAAAACGCTGACCTATACCAGACTGAGCATGCGTACGTCACCGTTGGACGTATTACTGCCTTGTAGATCTACTCCTTCCGGGGGTATCCACAGACCTCAGGATTGGAGAAGGTGACATATAAGGGCCAGAGACACCTTGTACTTTTGCCTAAGGTGATGCCTAAATGTCATCCCGGTATCGAGTTGAATGCCCAAGTAAGATACCCTCCGCGCCTGAGGTATTCGTATCCCTCCGATGTGTAAATGAAATTTGGGCAAGGAATTGCCCTTGCTGAAACGGATGCACTTGCTCTTTCCCGGGTTGACCCGCAGCCTCCATTCCCGGAACCACAGAAGCAAATCATCCAGGTAGCTTTGCAACTTCCTGGAGATGTGCCTCTCCGAGGACCCCTTGTAGGCGACCGCGATATCATCCGCGTAGAAGCCAGTGAAAGTGTGTATCTCCATCCAAGAGCGATGATATATGATCGAGGGGGGATGTGGAAGATCGTAAGTGTAAAGGTTGTAGAGGATTGGTCCGAGGACACTACCCTGGGGGACCCCTCTGGCAAAGTTACCTGTCATTGAATGCTGTCCGTTAACTGTAACAAACCACTCTGAGATCCCAAAGCAGGCTAGTTTATATATGAGGCCTCTATGCCAGACGGAATCAAAGGCTTTCTCCAAATCAAGGAACACTGCTATAGTTTTTCGTGGGAATCGACCCTGTTCAGGAGACAGTCCAGTTTTTACAAAATCCACTAACCTTCTCAGTTGGAGAGTCGTTCCGTGTTGGGCACGAAAACCGAACTGCTCCTGGCGAAAAGGTAGTGATGACTTTATTTTAAGTAACAGCAGCCTTTCATAGACCTTCCCTAGACAGGACAGTAAGCTAATTGGCCTATAATCTTTAGGACTATGACCCGCTTTCTGTGGCTTTCTGATCATGATTATTTTGGCCATTTTCCAGGTCGCCGGGAAGTAGCGGAGCCTGAGGCAGGAGTTGTATAATGCGAGGAGAGACGCAAGGACTTTAGGGGGTAATTTTGAGAGGAGTTTATTTGAGATTCCATCTTGGCCTGGGGAGGATTTAGTTTTCAAGGTTTTAATTATAAAAGAGAGGTCCGATGGTTTAAAGAATACTGGATTGTTACTGGAAAGATTGATGATGGCTGAGGATACTATGGGGATTTCGGATGGTAGGTGGGGTTTGTATAGTTCGCTGAGGTATTTAAAAAGGGATTGTGCCTTACTGCCGTCGTCTATGAGAGGCTTTCCGCCCTCCCTTAATGGGAGTCTATCTTGGGTTCGACTTGGGCCTCTATTCAGGCTTCTCACAATTCTCCAGGCTGTCACATGATCAGGGTCCTCGTCCCTACTGAGGAGTGAGTTCCAATGCCTAGCATTGTGGAGCCTGATCAGCATTCGGATCTCCCCTTGTGCCCTATTAACCATGGTACGCACTGCCGGGTCTCGAGTTCTTTGGAAAATTTTCCTCAGTTTATTTTTGTCCTTGATTTTCCTGAGGATGTGCGAAGGGAGGACGTTGTAATTGGGGAGGACTTGGGTGAATGATGTCACTTGGGAAAGGGAATTATTCAGATGGTTGGTAATGACATCGACAAAGGAGTCTATCTCAGAGGGAGACGAGAGGGCTTTTGGGTGAGGACAATTACTAATTACTACTCTCTGAAAGTGAAACCAATCTGTTCTGGGGATTCTGTGGCCTGGTCTGTAGTTTATTTTGAAATTGTGTAGAGCGAAGAGGACAGGAAGGTGTGGAGAATCAAGTACATTAAACACTTCCGAAGTAACGGCATGGTTAACATTGCAAGACAAGGAAATATCGAGAACGTCAGGCCTCGCACTAGTAGCCCTAGGAATATGGGTGGGTTCGAGAGGAGCATGAATGATTGTATTGGAAGAGGAGATAAATGATAGCAAATTTTTCCCTGCATTATTGTCACCCGCATGTCAACCCCATGCTGTATTCTTTGCATTCAGGTCACCTCCGATTATTGATGGCATTCCCGAATGCAGAAGAGGGTCGAGGTGTACGGGTAAAAGTAGGTTGTTAGGAGGCTTATAAACTGCAGAAATGACTAGGGGAATATTAGAGTTAGGGAAGGTAATTTGTATGGATGTGTGTTCCAGGGGAGAGTCAAAGTTCGGCAATCTGGCGTAGGCGATTGAGTGTTTGATACAGATCGCCGTACCACCTCCGTGAGTAATACGGTCGGTTCTCTCTATTTTGTAGCCTGGGATGCTGAATCTATGAAAGTGCTTTAAAAACATTTCCGCGATTAGTATTAGGTCGGGGTTAATATCTTGAACAAAGTTGATGAGTTCAGTCCTTCCTCTCCGTACACCACCAGGGTTGTATACTAAGTAGGTTAGTGAATAGTCTGTCACCTGACTACTCATCCTTACCATTGTCATTAAAGTTTGTCAAGTCGCTGAGTATTTGTAACAAGGACGATGCACTCAGAACGCCCTGGGACCGGACGCTAGCTCTCATTTTGCCCAAGATCCCAGAGCCATCCAGCTCGTCTAAAATTAATTTATCAAGGTCGCTGTCCTTGTTATGGGAGTGAGGGGGACCGACAAAGGTGTCTCTATAAGTTTTTGTTTGCAGGGGTGGGGGCGGGGCCGGACGAAAGGAGGCAACCGGGGCCGAGCGTGACCTCCCGTACACAGGGCAGCCCCTGTAATTGGCAGGGTGGGGACCCCGACAATTGACACAGACTGGCTCAGTCCCCTTCGGCCTAGGGCAGTCAATGTAGAGGTGGTCACCCGGGCATCTGACACAACGAGGTGCCTCTCGGCACCATGTCTGTGTATGACCCAGTCGCTGGCAGCGGTAGCACTGTGCCGGACCGGGACGCCTCCGTGACTCCTCCACCGTGACTGCCAGGCCGAGCATACTTTCTACCTTCAGGATTTCCCTGAAACCCTCATCTGGCTCTACCGAGGCCTCAAAAACAGGTAGAGGACGTGGAACGACATCGTCAGGGAATCGAGGACGACGAGAGATCAGTTGTCTGACCCCCGCACGGAACCCCTTGTCCCGAAGGTCTTGTTCTATTTCCGGAGTTAGTGTATCCGTAGGGAGGTATTTGATAATAAATTTTCCTGGTCTCGGGTCCCAAGGGGGTCTGAAGGAGTGAAACTCCACATCAAGGTCTCTTAATAGTTTAGTTAACTTTCTATAGTCCTTTGGGTCTTTAACTAGGATGCGGATGGACTGTCCTCCCGATGTGATCCTCGCGTCTTTAAGGATTTCCTTGCTAGCTGACTGTCGAAGCTTCTGAAACCCAGTCATAGTCCTAATCATGATTGGGGGTACCTGATTTTTGTTCTTGTCTGACGTAGTTGAGGGAGCAAGCAGGTTTTCATTTGGTCCGGTTTCCGTGATTGGGTCCAGAGGGGTGAAGGAATTGTGAGTTGGGATGGTAGGGATTGATTTTGGTGTCGGAGATTTGGAGGAGGAGCGTGTGGGGGGTTTGGGTTTAGGGGTATTGGGAACCGGGGTCTGGTTTGGGTCTTTTGAGGGTCCAGGAATCGCTATTGATGGAGAAGAGTTCTTAAGCTTTATGGATTTTCTTTTAGCATTCAAGGGAGTTGTTAAACTAGTCTTTGATTCTGGATGGTTATCGGGATTCTTGCTATTAGTCATACTATTTGCCATTTCTCTGGCGAGGAGCGGGAGAATATCCAGGTCCTGGCTTTTCAGATCGAGTAGCTGGCTCATTATGGATTTAACAATTTCTTCTGCGTTTGAGGGTGCCATCCTCAAAAGTCGCCGTCCGCGACCGTCACAGGACGAGGACAATGACCCTCGAGGGTGAGTTGCTTCCTGTTATACGCTAAGATAGAACTCCCTGGATTGGACTAAGGAAGGTGACGTGGGGAGCTGGATGTCTTCTGCCGCCCAAAGGAGGTCTACGCTGTCCACGGACTTGGTTTGGAACCAAGTCCAACTGTCCAGGCAGGAGCACCCGCTACAGCGGGACCTGGTCAGCGTTAATGGACGCTACCTATGCCTTTGATGAATTGTGGTGTTCCGTCTGAGGCGGACTACGCTGCCCTCGGCGCCCAAAGTAGGGGGCCAGCCAACTAGGTGTAATCACACTACGGTGTGTCCCAGTTGGCTTTAAAGAGCGCTACCTAACCTCAGGCGGGTCGGTTCTTGTCTTGGTAGCACTTCACAAGTAGGGTAGTAGGGTAGAGTCCAGCAGGTTGTTGTAGTCTCCGGGTCCAGACTATGTGGCACTTCGCTGCGACTCCTCACTCTCCACTGTAACTTCTCGATCTCTGTGATGTCCCTGAGCTGGAAGATCTAGTGAGATCCTGTCCGAGAGGGTAGCTGTTGAATCAGCTGGGTATAAGCTGCGAGTCGCTGTTTGCTTGACGATGATGAACGTGTCGTAGTGTGTCAGTCGACTCTGACGATGTAAAACTCACAAATATCAGTGTGGGGGCTGATGTATCTATTCTGATCGTGATGTACGTGGTCAGTGAACAGATCTTCTGGTCGTAGTCGGAGGACTCCCTGTGTGAGATCAGAGAACACACCTATACACATATATATATACTAAAGGTGCTAAAATGGCCTTTACTCCCAGAAAGGTTCTCCACCCCTGCTCTAGTACTTTCATAAACGATAATACGTTATCTACGTTTCTTTTGAAAGAATTTCATTACTTTTCCATTCTGTTTTATCTTTAGATTAGCTACGATGAATTGTTTTATGTTTTATGCTGTTTTTCTAATTGTTCTGTATAAGTTAAAAAAAGAAGATGGATTCTTCTTCATCTCTGATACATTTACTTATATAGTTTAGCCAAGATCTCCTATCGTTCCTTAATATTCAAAACATTTAATGGAAAATATTAAAAATATGAAAAATTCGAAGCTATTTCAGTCTTTTTTTACCTCAACGTTTAAAACTGTACGATTAGATTGGTGCTTTTCAAATGTGGGCGAGAGGCCGGTGCAATACCAGGGAGGGATGCGTGTGACTCCGGGAACCGTGCTTTTTAACCATACTACAATAAGTGTAATATCACGTCCACTCAATGGTGCTCTCATTGTCAGAGTGTGCACAGCGAGTATTAGCTCTATACCAGTAAATTTTTTCAACCTTTTTACTGAAGAAAGCCTCTCCATGGAAGTATTACACTGGCTCGAGGGATCTTCGTGAAATAATTTAGTTATCTTATGCAAAAAATAGCAATTAATAAAATCTTTACAGTTTAAACAAGGATATTATTATTTTTTTTTTGAGTTTCAGGAAAATTGATGCACTTATAATCTTTTCTTTTGCAGACTAATAAACAATATTAATAAAGTTATTCTTGTAAGTACATCTCTTTTTTTTTGTTTTCTTTAATGTTATGAAGGATAGATACTATGTATGCGGAGGTAACCTTTCAATGTCATTGACAAATGCTATTATTTGTAGTTGCGGCGTGGAGTGATGGGTGGGAGGGCGCCATTTGTTTCCTTCTTACAGTGGAAGAGGGGGGAGGGGGGGAGAACAGGAAGTAATTAAAAACATTCAATGTGAAAAAATATCATAACTAAAATTATAAGAAGAAAGATGATTCATAATTACTTAACAATTTATCAATGAATGTAAATATTACCTCGTCAGTATTCGGTAGTTAGATGCAAACTGAAATACTAAAATATTCTACTAATTACTGCACTCAATTAAATACAGTCATGTTCTTTTAATTAAGTTTAATTTAATTTGAAGTAAATTTTAATTAACTTCCACTTTTACCAGTTCTACAAGTTTACCCTGAACCTCCTAGCAAATACACTAAATAAATAACTGTGTTAATAATTTGTAAGGAAAAATTATTTTTAACTTTAATAAACATTTCAATAACAAACAAAGTATTTTAGAGCAAATATTTCACCAGTCTTCGTCTGAAATGGTTTGTTTATTCATAAAACAAACTGCTTTGTTAAAGAAGCATTGTTTCTCTCAATAGAATAAAAAAGAATAATTATTATCAAACAATGTAACAATGCATCATATTTTAATTTGTTACAGTTAATTAAAACAATATTAGTTTTCTGACTTTTCTGTTATGAAATATCACAACTCCTTAATATTAAGGTAATGATAAATGTCTCAATAAATAGTGATTTTAGTTTTAAATAAATACTCTGAAGAAGAGTATTAATAATAGCACTGATGTAATGAACAAATTAAATATATATAACAATAGTTGGCTAGGAAAAAAAAGTCCAACTCAGTTGGGTTTTTGACTCTGACGAAGACCGCTTGTTACGGTTGAAAGATCTTAGTTTTGTTTTCCCATTTCATATTGTTGTTTAATCATTGATTGTTATTTCAAGTGTTTATGTGAAAACTTTTTATACATATATTTTGCATACACACACACATATATTTTTTAGGATTGTTCATCAATATTTAAAGACATGAATCATAGCATAAACAATATTATAAATTTTTAAATTTCTATTTTTTTTTCTTGCTAGTAGGAGTTTTCATATAAATCATAAGCAAATTGAAAGGAAAGGAAATCAAAGATTAATTGCACATATATTGGTAGGTAAATGGACTGTTATAAAGGGTCAAGCGAATCACACCTATTGTGTCAATTTCATTTCAATTAAAGACCCTTACACATAAGTAATAAACCAATTTGATTTCGACTGATGACTAATTATGTTTTGTTAATTAAGCTAATTTAATATTCAATGCAATCCAGCTACAGTTAGTTATTTAAACTAATTAGTTTTAATTATTGCGGAATTACATTTATTTAATTATTCTAATTTTGGTTTAATTAAACACCAGTTACCTGAATAATGTGTGTAAATTTATGTGTTAATTTATTTTTAAAAATTAAAAATTCAATTGACTAATTATATTTATTTGATTTTAAATAAAAACCCATAATGTTTAAATTTACGCACTAATTTAATTTTAATTAATGACCAATTATACTTAATAATAACAGCCAATTCATTTCAATTAATTATTAACCACTTTTCTTATCAGAAGTTTAGTTCAGTTAAAGACTAATTAAACTGGTTTAAGCTAGTTTACGTATATGATTTTGATTAATTTCCATTTTTTTTATGATACTAATTTTATTTGAAATTGATGTCTGGCTAATTGACTGCTTTTGAATACAGTTTGGTGACTACAAGGTGCATCCCGTCCGCTTACCATCCTGCTAGAGAAAGACACCTGCCCAGAAGAAAAGGTCAGACTCCATCTAGAACACCTAAGAGACTCACAAGAGTCAACACCCTACCAGCAGGCTGTATATGTTTAACACCCCCCCACCCCTGTATATGTTTCAATTGTTTATTTTATTCAAAATAAATGTTAATAATTGTTCAAATTAATTCCTGAGCTTTAAGAAAAAAAAACAGACAAAAAAATTTTAGATTTCTAGATTTCTGAAATTGTATTCTGAAATTATAAAAAAAAATATATATATAAATATATTTTTTGTTACATGTACTGAAACATTTAAGAAACACTAGATTAATTACTGTTGTATAAATGTCATATATGTAATTAAGAAAATCCTTCCTTTTTTGGGCAACTGTAAATATTTTTCATAAAAAGAATTAAGAATCAGGAAGTTAATATCTAAGTCACACTTCATGTTCTCTGTAACAATAATAATACAATAATAATAAAAAAAAAGGGTTAATGTTAAGTCTATGGTATTATTAGGATATTTGTATTTTGTTCAGATGTCCCATTGATGTTAATGTCACTTTCACCAACCATTTGAAGGAACCAAAAACTTAACCTATCAATGTATGTGACAAATGTTTCAATCGCTACCCCTTATTAATTTTCAAACTTATAAATAAATGTTTTTTGTATGTGTACTTTATTTTACTCCTGCACCCCAAAAAATTATACTAACAAAATATATATATATTGTAATCATACCTCGAATACCCTAAATTTTATCATTTTTTCAAGGATAAAAGATGTGGACTCATACTAAATTTCATCAAAGAGGATATTTATTTCACTTGTAATATAACTTAAAAAAAAAATTAGACTTTTAGACAATATCACAGATTGATATTTGAATAATCTTTACGAAAATAATAACTCTTGTTTGAAATATATGCGCAATAGTAAAATCAAGAACTACCATCGAAACGCTTAGATATCAATTTAATTTTGTAATAAATAAAAGGCCAAAAATATTGATTAAAAAGGAAAACCTATATTAACATTTGAATATACCAGACAAAAAATAATTGCTATCTTGATATATTTTTAAGATCATAAAATCAAAAATACTATTTTTTTTTTATTAAAAATACTATTAACTTGTGATTTTTAAAACGTTCTTGACCTAAGCTTTTGAAAATTTCATAAAATTTCCTTATAAATATCATATCCTTAAAAGTGCTTAAATTTCATTAAACTAAGTAAGTTTTCTAAATTGTGGAAAGTATTATTTCTCTATACAAAAAAAAAAGTTATTATAAAAAACTAAAAACGCGTTTCGAACAATTGATGTTCTTCTTCGGGTTACATTTACTCTGTTGGGTTGGCTATTCAGTGGGTGAGAACCCACTGAAAGCAAGTATCAAGTAAGTTTTTTAACCCATTATATCCCAAGTTTTTGCAAATTTCATAAAAAAATTTCCACAGGTTGTTTAAAATGGAATTAAAAACATGTTGAAGTTATATTTTTATATATTTTTTTTTATAAAATTATAATTTCATAAAGTTATATTTTATTTTTATTTTTTAATTTTGTTATTTAATTTTTTTTATTTATGAGATTTAATTTACGATAACTTCCCTCGCCAGATCAATAATCACAACTGTTAAACCACTAGAGCTTGGAATGTTTGATAGTTCTAAGTGCACAGGTCTGAACACACTGCTAGTGGCAGCATGGATACCACATCATCCCACTGTCCTCGTTTAGAATATCATTATTTTAGGCCATATATATTTTTGAAGAGTAAACAAATGGTTATATAATAGAATTCACATTATTTGTTTAGTTATAAAAATTATTATTTTCCAGTCCTAAGTTTTACAATTCAATATCGAGTAAACTAGAAATGAAAATAAAATGTTGATTTCTCTTGTACATTTTACCAATTTTTGTACCTAAACTAACAACCTCTTGAAAGCTGTTTTCATTAATATCAATGGTAATCCTAACAAACTAGAATGTCAGTAAATGATGCAGATCTGATAGACTATCCAAAATACAGGCGTTTAAAAAGTATTTGTGCTTTTATGGACTGTCCTCAAATGAGGACAATGGGATATAATGGGTTAAAGTTACAGCCCTGCTTCTCATACCCTCTGCGGATGTTATGTGGATTGACAAAAAAAAAAGGAATTGAATAATATATTGAGTATTCAATGATATAATATCAAGTGTAATATAATTTTTTCATTTCTAATGGCAGAATTAAAAAAATTTCCGAGACAAAACAGAATTTTTTTTATTTTCATAATTACAATCTCATCTGATACGAGAATAATGAAAGTAGTGGTGTATTGACACTAATTATAATTCCATTTACCAGACTTCTAGAATGGAATTGGTATTTGTAATTCTCGCATATATTAATCTATCTATTCTAGATCTACTTACGCTTTATTGTAATTAAAGTATAGTGGTAAAAAAAATATACAGTGGAACCTCTACATACGAGCTACTCTACTTACGAGAAACTCGAGATACGAGAGGTCTTTCGAGCAAAAATCTTGCTCTACATACCAGAGAAAATCCAAGTTACCAGAATTTCCAGATGGTTCCGCTAGGAACCTACTAGTCGTACTAGGAACCTATGTAGCTACTAGTCGTGCTACAGCTCTTTTTAATGACACTTGCCTTACACATTTCCGTGACATTTTGAAAAGGAGGCAGAGACAAACCTCCTTGGATAAGTTTTTCTTCAAAAGACCTATAGAAAGTGAAAGTGTTGCGAATCCAGCTAAAAAGGGCAAAAGAAAGCGAAGAAAAGTAAAAACTGATACAGTAATGTTAAAAAGCAAAAAAAAAGTGCATAAATAAATTAGTGGCGTAAAAAAATTTAGTTTTTCATAAAGTTAACTTTAATTTTAAGTGGAAGTGCTCATAATAAACTCGCATTTTATTTCGTTAATATCATCTTATTTATCTTATTACTGTATTTTTATGTTCAGTCACTATTTGAATGTGTTTTTAGTAATCAGGAAGAAGTGTTCATAGTTATTTAGGTTTAACTTGAATGATTTTGGGAGTCCGGGAACAAATTAATTGGTTTTCAGTTATTTCTTATGGGAAAAATTCGCTCTAGATACGAGAAATTCTAGATACGAGCACGATCTGGGAACGAATTAATCTCGTATTTAGAGGTTCCACTGTATTCTGAAATGTTGACGTATATAATTGTTTTGAGCTCTCTCTCTCTCTCAGTTCATTTTTTTCTTATGATACCAGGGTTGTGAGTACATATAAAGTTTTTTAAACATGCTTTTAAGTCATACTTTTTGACAAACTATATTAAAATGTATATTTGGTGGAACACAACTCTATTCCTTCTTTAACTAGATTAATACGTGAAAAAAAAATCACTTAACCGTAGTTTAACAAAAACTACAGTTGCTACTTCAGTCACACCCTTCTCAAAACTATAAAAGTTTAAAATACAGTACTTTATCCATTGTAGGGTAAAAAGCTAATGAAATAGTTTCTACATATAAAAATTTAATCGTATAAACAACGCGTTTCGAACACATAGTGTTCTTCTTCAGGCAAAAACTACGGATGAGTGTCTGTGGTACAACTGAGTAGTTCGAAACGCATTGTTTATACGATTAAATTTTTATATGTGGAGACCATTTCATCAACTTTTTACCCTATAATGAGTAAATACCACATAATAACTGATTACACTACCTTAGATTAGTACTTTATATTAATTTAAGTTCCACATGGTATCCATGAATTTTGTATTACTGCAAAATCCAGTATAATACTACAGTTCCTGAAGCCGCAGCGTGGCTTCATTCACTCGTCAGATTTGTTTGTTTACATTTATTTAAGATCAATAGAGATCAAAATAAGTAATTTATTACAACTAAAATAGTTATTTAAAATTTGGAAAACAGATTATTCCGTTGAAATAATTAAAATTTGATAAATATTAAGTACAAGAAATTAAAGAAATAATCATTACATAATTTATGCAGCACCTAATTTGATAAGGCATTAGGTCATATATGGCTTAGAGAAATTTTTATTACCAAAAACTTAGTTTTCACGTAACAATTAATAAGTATAATTGTGTATTCATTATTCCTTATAATGCGTTTTCTTTTAGTAAATTTGAGTGTAGGCACCCCAAATTTTCTAAGGTAATGGAATCAGTTATTATGTGGTATTATACCAATAGAAGCGTAAAAAAGTTAATAAAATAGTCTCCACATATAGAAGTATAAAAAGATTTCACATAAACACGTGAAATAACAATCATTTTCCCATTTTCATATTGTGGTTTCATCATATAGAAGTATGTACATCTCTATTTCGTTATTTTATTTTTATCATTTATTTTATACTATAGATACTCTCTGATATTATTGTATTTTTTTAGTTTTATGCGCGTTGTTTATATTATTTAACTTCTATATGTGGAAACTATTGCATTAACTTTTTTAACCTACAACTTTGGTTTAAGTTTTTACATGCAATAACACTTGTTAAGTTTTAGTTAATTTAGACATAACTATATGCATATTATTATTACCACTGAAGTTAGTATGATTTATATTATTAATATGCCAAACCATCATACTTCGTACTATGATCTTGTAGTCGTTGGAGCGTTTTGGGACATTGTCCATCTTCAATCGCAACTCACGACTACAAGATCATCGTACGAGGTATGAGGGTTTGTCATATTAATAATATAAATCAGACATAACTGTTATATAGATTGAAAAAAATTGTGCTCCAAAAATATTGACAGATGATGATTATGACTGTGTAATATTGAGCCAATCATATATAATTAGTTTATTAATTATTAATCTTAAGTAGGCAGTCAGACTAATTAGGTTAATTTAATGGCTGAACACAATTCGCAGATGCATAGATTCATTGATAATCACAAGTTATTTTAACTCAGTATTTCAATTAAGCATGGAGCAATTATTATTTTGAGCCCTTTCAATTAAACGTTGAATAAAAGAGCGCATGCGACTTTTGAGGTGTTTTCGAAAGCGCTTTTGACAGTTGCGTTATAATGAGCGCTTGCACTGGAGTAGCTCCTTGCTGCTTTTATCTCGAAAGATGACTTTCTTCCGGTGAAGTGCTTATTTGTTAATTAGAAGCTGCTGCAAGACCCAAGTTCAACAAAATGAATTCTCTTTGGCACTTTGTTCGCCAGTATCATTAGTTTGAAGCGGAATTTATGAATGAAAACATGCAACAGTGGGCTTCTTTGTATCATTTTTCATCTATATAAAACAAACTCTTTATTACTGTGAAAATCTAAGACTTCTGCTGTACTATTATTAATATTTCCAGTCTAGAACTACGTGGAAAAAGGCAATAAAAAAAAAATTCATTCATTTTATAATTAAGGCTGATTGTCAGTTTTCAGTTCTCCAGAATTTTTTCTTTTTTTTATTTTACATAGTCACAACAACGTAAATGTAACATTACCAGTGACAATGATGAAAGAAGTATATAATTTATATATGGAGGCAGGAGGGAAGAAATAATCCAACGATTATACTTCCTGCCGTGAAAAATAAGTTAAAAAACTTAGATTAAATTTACAAGTCACTAGAGTAATTCACACTAATAAGTCTCTTGGCCACTTTCTCTTCAGGCGCCTTTGGGGATTTCCTGGGATATTTGTTGAGGAGAAGGGATTATTATTGCTAAAAAGATTTTTGTGGAAGACTTTGTGGCGAGATATTGCTACTTGATGAACTGTTGCAATCCTCAGGTCTGAATAGATTGTTTGATTTGGTATGTAAAAAGGACAATGAAGAATTTTTAACTGAAGAGTTTGTATCCTCAGGGCATTGCTAGATTTCGTTGCTCCCCATATTTCAATACCGTAAGTCCAAATAGGCATAATCATAGATTTCTATAGTAATAGTTTATTGACAGTTGTTAATTTTGAACGATTATCAAGTAAGTGAATTAAAAGTCTATAGCGTCTGTTTAGTTCTGTCCTTTTCGTTTTGGTATGGGGAGCCCAAGTAAGACGTCTGTCAAGGTGCAGTCCTAAGTAATTCGTGGCAGTCGCTTGAGGGTCTCCAGAAAATGAAAATTATCATTCATTCTGAATATTTTATTATTTTTTTTTTGCTATTTAAAAGTATTAAGTAAATAAACGACATTCATAAAGTTAATATTAATAGAAGTTATGATTTAAGGTAACCAATAGTTCGAAGTAGGATAACTAAGAGCCAATGAGGACTGTCGGATGGTGTGGTGCCCGGAGTTTGGTGGGAATGTGTAGCTGGTGGGGAAGTAGCAGTACACATTCGCAGGGTTCAATCTGTGTTTAACGCTGCAGTTCACGCTGAGTTACTTCTCAGACGACATGCATCCGTACTGAATAGGTTGAAAACCCGGTCACAGCAGGCTGACTCCAGACTTCCTTTTTGCGGGGAGACTAGACCATTTTATAACCATTACCATATCAGTTTAACTGTAGAGCATATTGTGCCGGAGGTCCAGCAAGAAAGTTTGGAGTGCCACCTAACCAAACAAGCGCTAACACCAAGAAACCATGAGAGGTTGTTTAACTTTTAGTGGAATGCAAAATATTCATCTAAATCTGAGCGGCATGTGATATTATATTTCACTGTTATTTCCAATTGTTATGTTATGTTTAACTTAATAATAGATATGTTATCTACTTATCAAGTAGCTAAAATGTGCTGAATTTTTGTACGCTTTGTATGCAGCGCTAATATCTTCAAGACGACGAGCATGAAAAGTGAAACACCAAATAAACACTCAGCCATTAGACAGACATAATATTCAAACCAATAACAACATTAAAAGACGACATGACGGAGCATGAAAAGTGAAACACAAATCTCACGTGGGTTTAAAATCATGGTTAATACAAATCCGCAATGCTTTATAGAGGGAAAAGTTACTTTTCATTGATTGTTTGTCGCCTGTCTTAGCATTCGATATTTCGACAAGTAATTTCTATTTACTTATATTTTTCTACTGGATATATGGTGTTAGCCATACAGCGCCATTTAAGCACTCTTGAATTACACAATTAACAGTAGGAATGTTAGTCTTTGTGAAAATAGAACGAAACGTCCAGGTGAACAGCATCTTATCTCCCGTTTGAACAGAACAGAAATAACTTCCAGGCGGTGTAAGCGTGCTTGCAGTATAAATCTTATCACTTTGAGAGAGGGACGCCAATTGAGGAAGGCATAAAAATAGTCCAGTTTTTCTGTACACCATAGCAGAACAATATAATAATTTTCATGATAACCTTCAGACTCCTCCCGTGGGGCTTTAATTATGTTCTAATTTGTTATATTCACAAATAATATTTCATACACATAAAAAAGATTAGATAAACGATCTTCTTCATTGACGAGCAGATGATTCATAGATATCATTCTCTAAGCAACCTTTTCTGTCTAACAGTACAAGTTCACGTAGTCTTACGTTCAGAAAACTAATATCAAATCTTAATTCCAAGGTGGCTAATAGAAATGTTAAATTTCAGAGTTCACTTCAATTTTTTTAACAATCTTCAAAACTCACTGTTATTTGAATTCATCCTTGTACTGAAAATTTAGTACAGTAAAGTTAGTTACCACTGTAAATGGTAAAAACGAGACCTCATTTATAGCTGATAGATGTGAAAAATGCATCTTTTTAATTCCTCAACATTAAAAAAGTAGCTATATCATTTGCAGGAAAACATAAAAACGTATAAAAAATGGGGCATGAAACAAAATAAGCTATCCATATAATAGATCCTTGTGGTATCTTTGATATTTGTACACTGATTAAATAAAATGAGACGAATTGGATTCTTTAATTTTTGTTTTATGTTTTTATGAGTGTAAATGTTTTAGATTATTATTATTAAATATTTTGCTAGTCACTTACATAGGAGTTAAAAAAAAAATAAATCGTTCACTTCCATAAGATGGATGTTGTCGGACAGTATCATTGCTTATGATTTGCTTGAAATATACTATTTCAGTTGCTAGTTTAAACAGAGCTTTCAAGCAATTTACAACTAAACTTTCCTTAATTCTAGCATACCTACGAGTATTATTTTTTATTCTATATTTGTTTTTAACGATAGCATAGATGATGCGTTTTTGCAACAGCAAAAGTGATTTGTAGATCAGACAGTCGTTGAACATAGCCCCGCAGCATTAGCTTGTCATTCATACTAATGTACAGGTGAAATAAATTTCACTGATATTCCTCTCTAATAGTACTGTCTCTAATATATCCTAAAAAAATTTTATCTTCCTCAATCCACAAGTTTACCATTTTTTTTGATTGTAGATACCATTGATTAAAGGTAATCACAAATTAAATATTAATATTAAACATATAATCTACTGTCTTGCCTCGTACATTACTGCCGTAGCTGTCGGACCGGTTTCGGGTGTCACCCATCTTCAACAAGAACTGATCTAATGAATCCTACCTATCTGTTTATATAACCTACCTACTATCCCAATGCTGCCTAGATTTTATTAGTTACTTAATTTACCACCACTTTATTTTTATTTATTTTATTATTATATTAGTTATTATTATTTAATCTAATTCTTCTCCTATTATTTTCGTCTTTGTCATGTCGGTCAAGTCGTCGTTTTATTTTCTTTAAAGCTTTAAATAGTGTGTCGCTTTGATGATTCACTTGTTCGTTTATTAGATTTCCCGATTTCCCGATAAACGAACAAGTAAATCATCAAAGCGACACACTATTTAAACCCTTAAAGAAAATAAAACGACGACTTGACCGACATGACAAAGACGAAAATAATAGGAAAATAATTAGATTAAATAATAATAACTAATATAATAATAAAATAAATAAAAATAAAGTGGTGGTAAATTAAGTAACTAATAAAATCTAGGCAGCATTGGGATAGTAGGTAGGTTATATAAACAGATAGGTAGGATTCATTAGATCAGTTCCTGTTGAAGATGGGTGACACCCTGCTACGGCAGTAATGTACGAGGTAAGACGGTAGATATATGTTTAATATTAATAATACTAACCTCTGTGGTAATGATGAAATGCATGAATTTAACAAATTAAATAGTAGCCTATTTTCTACCAAAAATTATGAAGAACCACATTTTCTATTCCATAAATTAATTGAAAAATCAATATAATTAATTAAAATAGGACTAAAAGGTAAGAGATTGAATGTAATTGAAGAAATGGAAATATATAAAAAAATAAACAGTCAACCATTAGACAGACATAATATTCAAACCAATAACAACATGAAAAGACAACATGACGGACATGACAGAGACTACTTGAATTGTAAAAGAGCAAAAACAGATTAAAAAAAATAATAGATAGGGACTTCAGGCATCGATTGATTTAAGTATTGATAATCCTGACTTCCAGAACAAAAGTATAGTCTCATTGATGATGTAGTCTTTGCGAAACCGGTGAGGCGACTCCACCAGCAATATACGAGGTATGACGGAAATATGATGTAGTCTTTGCAAAACCGGTGAGGCGACTCCACCAGCAATATACGAGGTATGACGGAAATATGATGTAGTCTTTGCAAAACCGGTGAGGCGACTCCACCAGCAATATACGAGGTATGACGGAAATATGATGTAGTCTTTGCAAAACCGGTGAGGCGACTCCACCAGCAATATACGAGGTATGACGGAAAGTTATAATAATATTTTAATGAATTGGATTTCTATAAAATCATCCATAAAATTAGTTTATCAGTTAATTTCATCAGTGATTCATTTTTCTCATGGCAGATGCTACCAATTATTTAGATTTATAGTTATTTACTTTTATTATATCCTAACAAAAAACTCAGGACAACCCGATGACAATTTGACTAGTCATCAATTTTAATTGGCCTTCAATGGCTTTCTCTCACAAGAGATAAAAGTAATACAATGAAATTTGTATTCATTTAATTTAATTATAGGCTGTAAAAGTATACTATAGAAAATATCCAGAAAACAACGGCGTAGAAAGTTTATTAATAATAGTTTTAAGCTTTGCAAACTAAATGAAAATCACCACAAAATATCTTCTTTTTTTTTTCGTTTTAAGAAGCTGAGTAAAAGATTTTAAAGATACCTTTATCCTAATACCTGCTCTATTTAAAGCATTAAGAAATTTCCTAATGGATTCTAAACATTTTCCAAGCTGTGGATTTTTATGAAGACTTAATCCACTAAAAGGAATTTTGCTGTTATGGGAAGTTCAAATTTTTATTAAAAACAAAAAGGAGATTTCTTTAGCTCTCTACATAATGGGCAGGATCATTTTTATAAGAATTATATCAATAATTTATTTTTTTTAATCAATGGTAGATTTTATTATCCAAATTTATTATTTATACACATAGAGTAAAACTTCATCCAGTAGCATGAAGCAAAAGGCTTCACGACATAAAAACATACAATATTAAGTTTGCCTCCTTAAAAAAAAAAGAAGATTAATAAAGTGTTAATAACAAACCTTTGTATATAATAGAATGTTTTTGTCTTTCTTTATAAACCCATTATGTCTTTTCTTTGTTAAAAAGACATATTCAGAGCTTTATAACAACCAAGAAAATGTTAAGCTACTTCTTAGAAGAAACATTATTCTTTTCAGGAAAGTGTCGTTTAGTTGTTATTTGGTAACAACTTTTTCATCACAAATTTGGGTTATAGTTTCATAATGAACGAAAGCTTTTATAATATGGAAGTCTTCAAATTAAGTTCCACTAATGCGTGGATAGTATTTTGCGGCGTTTATTCTTTTTGATTTACACACTTGATCACAAATTTGATTTTCAATTATCACAAATTTGGGTTATAGTTTCATAATGAACGAAAGCTTTTATAATATGGAAGTCTTCAAATTAAGTTCCACTAATGCGTGGATAGTATTTTGTGGTGTTTATTCTTTTTGATTTACCCACTTGATCACAAATTTGATTTTGATTGATCACAAATTTGGGTTATAGTTTCATAATGAACGAAAGCTTTTATAATATGGAAGTCTTCAAATTAAGTTCCACTAATGCATGGATAGTATTTTGCGGTGTTTATTCTTTTTGATTTACACACTTGATCACAAATTTGATTTTGATTGATCACAAATTTGGTTAATAGTTTCATAATGAACGAAAGCTTTTATAATATGGAAGTCTTCAAATTAAGTTCCACTAATGCATGGATAGTATTTTGCGGTGTTTATTCTTTTTGATTTACACACTTGATCACAAATTTGATTTTGATTGATCACAAATTTGGGTTATAGTTTCATAATGAACGAAAGCTTTTATAATATGGAAGTCTTCAAATTAAGTTCCACTAATGCGTGGATAGTATTTTGCGGTGTTTATTCTTTTGGATTTTATTAATCATAGAAATGTGACATATTATTTTGTTTAACTATACAAATGGATTGCATAAATTGAATAGTAGAAGAGGAACTAATCAGCATAGGAAATGTTGAATCTGTTTACCACCATGACAAAACATGGAAGATTAATCAAAACTTTCTTCCCAACAGAGATGACTTTGTAGAAGTGTTGGTGCTCTTGAGCTCCCCTGATTCGCTTTCTCAGTACAAGTAAATCTTGTATTATTCATAGTCCACCGTCCACTACACTAATTTTCTGATTGAAGATTTTCAATATAAGGAAAGAGTTCACTAAAACAGGGATGAATAGCAATAAATAAATTTACTAAACAGTTAGGTTTTGTGCTACACCGTCTACTACAGGTGAAATGTCTGAAGTAACTACTATGAACCTATTCACTTTGTTCATCAGCATAACGTTTGTATTTAATGTAATAGAATACTTAAAGTTGTATTTATTTTTACTTTACTATAAGTGAAATATAGTGATCGTGAAAAAATTTGATCTCGTGATTTTGACAGAATTACATGTTTTAAGGTCCCAGAAGTCGTTTTATGAAGTTTTTTCGATGATGTCTGTGGGTGGGTGGGTGAGTGTGTTAGCATTGCTTGTTACCACGCTACGGTCCAGAATCTTTGATGGATCAAGTTGATATTTTACACAAAAATGGGCCCCATAGAGACAAAGATCCCTATTGTTTGGGAAGAATTATGCATGATGGGAAAGTCACTTTTGTTGCCAAAAACCGTTTTTTAGAAACCATTTATTTCTCCTAAACTGATAACCCTAGAGTTTTGAAATTTTAACATTATCTTTGAAATTACAAATGCAACAAATGAAAAATATATTCAGAATTTTAAAACAACGGCAAATATTTTTTTTCAATAAAATGTAAAAATTTTTACTTATAATTCAATCTCAAACCTTGTGAGAGCGATACAAGCCATACCGTTTGACAGATCAAAATGAAACTCTGCTTAAAAATAGAACACTATATTGAAAATGATTTGAGATAATTTTTATCAAAATTACATTCACCAAAGGGGCGTTAAAATACGATTTCTGTTTTCAGAAAATGTTTTTTTGACGCTAAACGGCTCATTAAAAATTCAGAATTTATTTTATTTACTTAGTCTTAGAATTTTATTTACTATATTTGCTATATGATTTAAATTAATCACAATGTTACCTCTTTCATTTCATAACTGAAATACAGCCAATCAATAGGTACAATAGAGCCTGTCAAAGGTTAGTCAATTGTTTGAAATAAACATGTAATTATATTTTCATTACAACTGACTAAAGTATAAAAGTTAAACAAAAAATTAATTAACTGAATATTCATTATTTCTGGCGTATACCTACAGAGAAGTTGAATATAAACTACACCCTTTTTATTATTCAGTTCACTAATATTGATTTTTATGACTGCAAATTATTATCTTTTATCATAAAAAAAAATTGCTTTTGTATATTGCATTAATCATTCTAGAAGATAGAGCAGAGTGGTTTTATCGGTTGAACAAGTTTGCAAGAACAAGAAGTGGGAAATGAAATAAGACCGAAAAGTTCAGCTCCTTTGTAGCCCGACCCTCGATTGATTTAAGAAAATTCTAGTCAAAGAGGATTCCTTAACACTTCAGAGCGGTTCATTTACAAAAGTTTATTCAACACTCCACCCAAGTGATTTTATATAATAGCGTCATTAAAGAAAATTAATAAAAAAAAAAATTTTATGGTAAACCAGTTTAAATTAATAAAATATATATCTATTATGAATACAAACAAATAAGTTTTAATCTTGTATATACTCATGTAGGAAAATCTTTATTAAAATGTTATCACTACTATTATGCAAGAAAACTCGCAAATTTTCAGCAAAATTTATAATTCCCGATGTCGAATAAAAGCTACGTAATGTAGCTCCTAAATTTACTTCACTGCTATCAAGTAAGAATAATCCATACTTTCCACTCTTAGATCAACACGAACTGTAAATTATTATCTATGAAGGAATGTTTAGGGATATCGTGTATATTTAGTAAAAAAGAGTAAATTTAAACTCGTTTATATTGTATTAGGTTTTAAAGTTAGAGCAACTACACGAGAAGCTAACATATACTATTCAATGTATCAATGTGTTGAGAAACAAATTATTCTTTAATACTTATGGCTCGAGATGGATAAATTAATATGGAATTTCTCAAACTAGACATTAATAATGAAGTAGTGTCCCTATTGATTTTAAAAAACTAAGAAACAAAAAAGTTTTAATAAAACAGATTATTTAACTCACGAGCTATCCAAGTAGTTATGATTAGTGAGGAAAGATACATTAAGTCTTTACAGTTATCTAACTTCTTTTGATTTAGATTTTAGTTACAATTTTAGGTGTTTTTTCCTTTATTTAACTTCACAATTTTGTATACTTATTTGTGTGTGTATTGTAGTTTTACATGATGATGAATACTACTTGTTGATGAAACGTTCTGTATAATTAAATCCTTGTGGTGAAAGCTTAATGTATCTTTCCTTAATAGTCATAAGTTATTTATTATAACCATTTATGTGTATGTCTTATGTGTATGTATGTGTATAATAATAAATGTTTTCTCTCTCGACCTCATTTATTGAACATGGTCTGGTCTAGCTTCAAAACATACAACACCTTTAAGCCGACGTTTCGTCTACATTTGTAGACATCTTCAGGGCTACAAATGTAGACGAAACGTCAGCTTAAAGGTGTTGTATTTTTTGAAGCTAGACAACACCTCAATAAAAAGAAAAATAGTGTATTATACTAAATAATTATGTGACTTGAAGAATCCTTAAATGAAGGACTAGAAGACTAAATATCTGAATGACTGGAAACTAAATTATTAAATATTTGTAAAACTGGTTAACTAAATGACAAGAAGACTAAAGAATAAAGGGACAGAAGACCAACTAACTAAACGACTAAAAGACTAGGTAAGAATATAGATAGAAGATATAACAATTAAGTGATTGGATAACTAAATGACAAGAAGACTAAAGAATAAAGGGACAGAAGACCAACTTACTAAATAACTAAAAGACTAGGTAAGAATATAGATAGAAGATATAACAATTAAGTGACTGGATAGCTAAATGACAAGAAGAATCCTTAAATGAAGGACTAGAAGACTAAATATTTGAATGACTGGAAACTAAATTATTAAATATTTGTAAAACTGGTTAACTAAATGACAAGAAGACTAAAGAATAAAGGGACAGAAGACCAACTAACTAAACGACTAAAAGACTAGGTAAGAATATAGATTGAATATATAACAATTAAGTGACTGGATAACTGTCTGCAGTCAAAGAAATAAGGCCAGTCATTGGTCTTGGTTGTCATACTAAACGAAAAAAGAAAATCTTGTGACAATCTTTGAGAAAACAAATTGAAATATTGTAAGCCATTTCGTGGCTGTCAGATGGGAATATGAGACTAGAAGAAAGAGAGGAGAATCAATCGAATACAGAGGGAGAGAAAAAGTTGGGGAGGGCTTTATGAGTAATGCGCTGGTAGAACAAATCTGCATCATTATGTAAACTTGGAAATACATCGAGATATCATCAACTTTGAAGTCACTATTTATCTTTCAAATCACCCGTCATGCATTCCTTGACTCTACTTAGCATTCACACTGCTAAATTTTCAAG
Organism: Hermatobates lingyangjiaoensis; assembly: GCA_026182355.1. NCBI lineage: Eukaryota > Metazoa > Arthropoda > Insecta > Hemiptera > Hermatobatidae > Hermatobates > Hermatobates lingyangjiaoensis. The sequence goes on from JAPFBL010000293.1 coordinate 89,284, forward strand.
TCATTTTTTTACATTTAGTTAATATTATTTGATACAAAGTATATTTTTCTGTTTTTAATTTTAAAGTTAAAAATATAAATTCGACATCAAGAAAGTGCCTAAATTTCTTTCTATATGATATTTAAGGGCCTACCCCATAAACAAACTATTATATTTATAAAAAAAAAAGTTATATTGTGCATATAATAAAATAGACATGGTCTGTTGCTTTGAGGGAGTGCCGGTTGTGGCAGCTGTTAATCCGACCTGCCGCCGGCATGCTGCCCCTTATACATTAGTCAACAGGCCATTTGTCCGAGGTCCCTCACTACCACTGTCCTGCGGTGCTCCTACAGTTATAGAGTTAGAGTTATACAATTATTAATTTATAAGAATTCTCCAACAGCTATTGGAAACTTCCATCGCAGCCAACGGAAACACCAGCGGATACACCTTATCTTCGCAGTCGCCCTTGGAGACTCACCCACCCCCTCGTCGGAAATAATCTGTCGCTATCACTGATAGCGTTTCATTATATAAAGTCATAGGATCCATTGATAACTAGGTTAGTCTTAAATTAGACATAGACTTGTTCTAATTCTTGTATTGATGTCTTGACGTGTAGCTTCTTGTCAAATAAACCTTTTTTCTTTTTTTAAAAAAGTTTAATTCACTTAAACATATTTAACTGGCGCCCGAACTCAGGGACTTTGAGAGCTACATTTTGAGATCAATCATCCCAAGATTATTAGCTTGAGTCTAACTCTTCACTCGAAGCCTACTCTGCGAACACCACTGTGACCAGTAGTCACAAGAAGACAGAAGATTTGCACCTCGGCACACTGCAAGGACAACCTCACCCAACTCTGAGAGACGTGGTCGATTCCCCAATCCAGAGCTTCATTCTAAGTAAGAATTATTAAATAATATTTGTAATTTTAAATTGTAATTCCTTGAAGACATTTTTTTTTCTAATTTTGAAAATTAATATTTGAATTTTTACTTCAAGTAATTTAATTAATTTTTTTTTACTTCAAGAGCATCTTTAATTGGAACTGAATTGAACTGAAACTTCTTAACTTGACTTGATATATATAGCTTTTGAAATTTATAATAGTAGAACATTTAATATTTTTTTTTATTATTAACAGTTTAATCGAATTTATTTTCTTTGTCTATTTGCATATTTTTGTCGCACATATCATTACGATTTTTCTATTTTTTCTATTTTGAATATTTTTTTTGTTCTCTTCATTTCATTTTCTTTAGAACTGTGTACAAATTTACACTTTGTTAAAACAACCAACACTTACTACACAAAAGACAACAACATGACTGAAAAATATACTTACAACATCACTCGCGAAGACTATGACCACATACCGACTTACGACGGGAACCCCACTAAATTAATTAGTTTCATTAAAACTGTCGAGTCAGTATATACCCTAGTTGTGACCAAAAGAACACGAGTCACCTTATAAATCACGTGAAATTATTAAACAAAATTAAAGCTAGATTACAGGGATCAGCGGAAAATTTAATTTTATCGAAAGACGTAAATAATATAACGGAATTATTAACTCTCTTAAAAAACCAATTTTCAGACTCTAGAACCATTGAATCACTTAAGGCAGAAATATATAGATCAAAAATGCACTTTTCAGAATCACCTTTTGATTTTTTAAATAGACTCGAAAACCTTAGACATTTAATATATAACCGGTATTCAATTGATGGATTATCTGAGACATATTGAAAGAATTAATGATACAAACAGAAAAGGAAATAATTTACCAATTATATAGCGAATATGACCCACAATTGTCAACTTTATTATAACCCAAAGTCCGGAAAATCTAGATGACTTTAGAAAAATTTTATTTACGAAATGCCAGTTTATTTTAGATTCAATAAAAAAAATAAGAGAAAAAATACATTCCACATACAATAAACATTTTCATAAAACTTCACAAAATTATAAGAATAATTATAGCACCCGCTTTTATTCGCACCCACACTTTAACAACGAACAACCCAACATCGCGCTCAGTACGTCCCAAAACCTAATTCACACAATTTAAAAATCGACAATTTTCATCTCAACCATTTAATTATTCACAAAATCAACATCGAGGTCCGACTATCCAATAAATCATATCAACCTCCTTTAAACGACTCTAATACAGTTTCCATGCGAACCGTGAGCAGTGTTCACCCAAGACCTAGCCAAACACATGAACTAACATATATCGACACAAAAAAAGACGAGATAATAAAACAATTAGAAGAACAAATTAAACACTTGACAGATCAACAAAATTCATTTATTCAATATAAAGACAGACACAAAGAAAACTTAGAAGAAAACGAACAATTAGAGGAAGATTTTTTAGGATAAGGCAACAATCAAATGAATTGTGTAAGACCCAAAAGAATCACAATTTTGAATTAAATGTAACAAGTAAATCGCCCCTTATATTATTGATGAAAAAAATCGAAAATGGTTAATAGATACGGGATCAGAAAATAATTATGTTAACCCGAGAATAGTACACCCAAATATTTCCCGGTATAAAGAAAATTTCATGTTACAACCCCTGCCGGAACTAAGGAAGGTACAGAATATATCATTAAAATACAACAAAATTTTTAATAAGCCTTCGCTAATGAAAGCAATATGTTTAATTTTTCTAAAAATACGACATTTACTTGGCCAAAATCAATGAAAGAACACAATATGAATATTAATTTTAAAAACAACCATTTAGAGTCAAACTTAGTAAAACTTCCAATTAAATCAAATATTAATATCTCACTACGTACGGGTTTAAATTTCATAGAACTACCAATCGAAACAAATAAGAAAGAAGTAATTATAAACGGTAAAGATAAAGATAACTATAGAATCCTTGAAGGTCTCTACTCAGTAAAAGAAAAAAAGCAAAGTCGCGATAGAAAGCCAAGAATGTATGACTATTATACCTGAACCTATGGACATAGACGAGGACTTTGAAATTCCAAAATTTAATCATGTAACAATGATATTAGTCTAAGTGAAGTAAGGCAACAAGTACCAAAACTATTAAGAACAGAACACATGAAACAGAAGAAAAAACCAAAATCATTACACTAGTTCAATCTTACCCTGAAATAATTAAAACGTGATAAAGACCACTAACATCAACAAATGTACTTAAACACAAAATCAGAACAAAAGACGATGACCCTGTATACTCACGAAATTATAGGTATCCACAACATTTTAAAAAAGACGTAGAAATCGAAATTGAAAAACTACTTGAAAATAAAATTATTCGCCCCTCTAATTCCCCTTATAATAGCCCTATCTGGGTAGTACCCAAAAAATTAGACGCATCGGGAAAACGCAAAATTAGGATGGTTATTGATTATCGAAAACTAAATGAAAAAACAATAGACGACAAGTTTCCAATTCCAAATATTGAAGACTTATTCGGAAAAATAGGGAGAGCCACCTACTTTAGTGCACTAGACCTAGCCTCCGGATTCCATCAAATTGAAATGGAAGACGATTCTATTCCAAAAACAGCCTTCAGCACTGAGAAAGGTCATTATGAGTTTTTACGTATGCCATTCGGATTAAAAAACGCCCCACCGACATTTCAAAGAGCCATGAATACTTTGTTTTCGAATCTACCTAATGTATTAGTATATATGGACGATATTATAATTTTTTCTGACAACCTTACAGAACATTTGAAACATATAAAATCGGTTCTACAATTAAGGAAACATAACTTAAAGATACAATTAGTAAAACAGAATTTTTCAAAAGAGAATTGCTATTCTTAGGACAATTATTTCTAAAGAAGGCATTAGGCCAAACCCCTTAAAGTTACAAGCTATCAAAAAATTCCCTATTCCTAAAACACAAAAAAAATAAAACAATTTTTAGGACTCACAGGATATTATCGAAAAATGATACCCGATTACGCCAAAATAGCCAAACCTTTGACTACTATGTTACGCACGGACACACATATAGACATTAAAAATCCTGAATATATAAAATCTTTTGAGACATTAAAATCTTTATTACAGAACGAACCTATTTTACAATTACCTGACTTTGACAAAAATTTACTCTAACGACAGACGCCTCAAACTTTGCAATCGGTGCCGTATTATCACAAAAATTTAATGGAAACGATTTGCCAATTCTTACCTTCGCGAACTCTCAATAAACAGAGGAAAAATTAAGTACGATTGAAAAAGAATTATTAGCCATTGTATGGGCATGTAACTATTTCCGACCGTATATATATGGTAAAAAAACATTAATAATTCAGATCACCGGCCCCTTCAATTCTTCATAATATGAAAAATCCAATGCAAAAATTTTAAGATGGAAATGCCAATTAGCAGATTATGATTTGGAAATTAAATACATTAAGGAAAAACGAACGTTGTTGCAGATGCTCTTTCCCGAATCACTCACGAATTAAATTTAGCAGAATCAAACATAGAATCTTGTCCGACCACAAGTAAGGAATCCCGAACTCAATATGACAATAACGAACAAAGTCTAGACGAAACGGAAAGCTTAATTACACAACACTCACAAGAAAGCTCAACAGACAAAATATTTATTGTTGACGACCCGAACAAAATACTCAATGTAGAAAATAACCAAATAATAATCAAAAGAGGAAAGCCCTCAGACAGTCATGTACAAACAATACATTCTAACAAAAAAAGATACCATCTGTACACAGATCACACTGCATCGATGATTTAAAAATCTATGTTTAGAGTACCTCCGACCAAACACTACCTACGGTGTTTATTGTTCAGATACAACGTCGGGAATAATGAATGAAATCCTAGATAAAACGTTTATTAAATTTCAAACAATCATTGAAAATAATTTTCAAACAATTAAAATAAAAAGATACTTTAAAGTCGTAGAGGACATTGAAAACTTAGACTTACAAAAGAAAAGATACTAAACCCACAACGGATACACTTGGCACAGAGGAATTAACGACGTTTACTTCAACCTTAGAAAATTTTGTTATTGGCCTCGAATGTTAACCCACATTACCGAATATGTTAATAATTGCGATACTTGTAAACAAATTAAATATGATAGAAATCCCCCGAAACCAAAATTTCAAGTCACACCGACACCAAAGCCCCTTTCAATGCTATTCAAATTGATGTTTTATATTACAAAAATGTAAAAATATTTACAATAATCGACTGTTTTTCGAAGAAACTGTATGGTTATATACCACAAAACACAACTGGCCAAGAAATAATTAAATGCCTCAGAAATTATTTTTGTCATTTCCCTACCCCAGAAAACAATGTGATAATGGTCCAGAATTCCTAAACAAAGGTCTAGAAAACTTTTTATCTTATCATAACGTTAAAATTAACTATACAACGCCAAATCATTCTAATTCAAATGGATTAATTAATCGCGCACACAATACACTAATTGAACTCATGAATCTTATCACTGTCGAAAAATCTCCGGACAAACTATCTTTAAATGAAACTCTTGAACTTGCTCTCATTGCATTTAATAATACACCTAATAAAACACTAAAATTAACACCAAACGAAATCACATTCGGCAAAACAAACAAAGAAACTTCAGATGTCCTTTTGACTGCTCAAATCGAACAATTTCATAAAGACAAAGTTGCTATAAATAATTGTATAAAAAATTTAATAGATACTGAAAAATCCGAGCGAACTAATAACCTAAATAAACAAAGAGAAAAATTGTAATCCCTGAAGGGAAAATATATGTTAAAACTAACAGTAAATCAAAAAATAAACCTAAATATAGAGCTACTACGTATAGTAAAAGTAAAAATCGGTAATAACGAAAAGAAAATTCACTAAAGTGCATCCAAGTCAAATTAAGAGACCTCGTAAAATGAAAGAAATAATTCTGACTCTATCTCTGTTCAGGCAGACAAGGATGAAGGAAATAGTGATAACAGTCCTTACTCTTCTCAGCCTGGCACAAGCCTACAAACTGACTGACTTAACAACAGGACCTGGAATAATCCCAATTAAAATCCAAGACTCCTACAAATAAAGACTACCACACTTATATAAACTCGATTAACATTCTAACACTTCAGATGGAAGTTAATAAAATTGACAGAATAATTAATGAAATATTACCAAACACAACTAGACACGATTCTAATACTCTCAGCAACATATAAGTTACATTTTAAACAAACTAGATTACATACTAATCAACAGAATTTTACCTCCAACTAGAATTAAAAGAGGACTAATAAATGGTCTCGGCACAGCCATCTCTTGGTTAACTGGTAACATGGATGCCCGAGATAAGGGCATTATGACAAAGTAATAAGCAAAATAGAATCAAATTCTTACCACTTAAGCCACAATGTGGAAAATCAAGTAATGACGAATAAACAAATAATTGGCGATTTTAACAAAGATATGCAAATCATTCAAAATAACACAGAAAGAATTTCATATCCTTTCGAATAGTGTTAACAAAGAATTACAATTTGAAAAGAAATATACACTATTATTATCCAATTTAATGTATGTTACTAATAAAGTAAATGATATCATTATCTCCTTAGAATTTTGTAAAGTAGGTATTCTACATAGCAGTATAATTAATTTAAAGGGACTTAAAAAATTGACAAAATAAACTTAATTTCTAATGTACCCGAAGTTCTTTGGCAGACGGGAAAAGTAGATTGTTCAATAACAGAATCATTCATTCACTATTTTGTTCATTTACCAATTAAAACCCCTGCCACAGAAACTTATTTTTATTGTCGTATCCATACAAAAATATAGAAGGTAAAATTAAAACTGTAAAAATACATCCTTCTCTTGTTATTAAGGATACAGAATTGTATACTGGAAGCTGTAAATTAGTCTTAAGCAATTACTATTGTAAAGAAACTGTTAAAATAGATAATGATGTATTCATGACTTAGTTTTAAGCGATTCACACAAAAATTGTGTTAGTTACGAGCTTTCTCAAGCCAATACTATGTTTAAATATGTTAATGTTATAGATCAATATTTGTTATATAATGTATCTTATTTTATTGTATTATCTAATGGTAAAAATTCTACTATTCGTCCAAAATCAACAGCATTATTGAATTTAGAAGAATCAGAAAAATTAAAGGACGTCAAAACAACTCATCGCTATATAGAAAGTGAACCTCTAAAGCTGACATTGGGAGAAACAATAAACTCTATACCTATCAATATATCATTCGAGAAGATTCATCAATCCAACATAGATATGGAGCCATTAGAAATATTCGAGGGAAATAAGCCAGAAGATGTAATTTATATTTATATATCCTTAGCATTAATTATTGCTATTATTATCATAACTACATATACAGGCATCAAACTTGTAAAATGCCATAAAAAGAGAAATTCGACTCTACAACTAAACACTGATGCCGTGCTTCATGAGGACATTGGTCACAACTCTGCACCACTTTCCAGGCAGACACCCCAAGTCAACCCATCGTTACCATCCCTTCAAGCTGCCCCTTCATTTTCGTTCGTGAGGACACTTCACTCTTAAGGAGGGACGAGTTATAGAGTTAGAGTTATACAATTATTAATTTATAAGAATTCTCCAACAGCTATTGGAAACTTCCATCGCAGCCAACGGAAACACCAGCGGATACACCTTATCTTCGCAGTCGCCCTTGGAGACTCACCCACCCCCTCGTCGGAAATACTCTGTCGCTATCACTGATAGCGTTTCATTATATAAAGTCATAGGATCCATTGATAACTAGGTTAGTCTTAAATTAGACATAGACTTGTTCTAATTCTTGTATTGATGTCTTGACGTGTAGCTTCTTGTCAAATAAACCTTTTTTCTTTTTTTAAAAAGTTTAATTCACTTAAACATATTTAACTCTACAAGCGCGGAACCCAGTGCGGTTGACCCAGTTCACCCTAGCTAAGGAACGGGCCTCGGTAAGGTGTGATCTACATGAGCATATATGAAATGCTTATACAAATACTCATGTATCAGAGCAGGTTAATTACTCTCACCCAGGATAATATAAGGAAAATAGACAAATTCTTTGATTTGAGTGTATGAGTTGTCAGCCATTCTTGAAGATTCCTCATATAAATAAACTTAAATAAGTCAAATTGTAGGATTCCTATGGAATAGTCAATGGATTATGTAAGAATACGAAATGGATAGAAATTACAGATGCTCTGCTCGAATATCAGGCACCTTAATATAACTTTATAATAGACATATGGAAAGCTATGGTTCAGTGGACGGCACACTTGTCTCTAGAACCAAAGATTTTTAGTTCCAGCTCACTGTGACTCAATACTAATGAATGTGGCGATAGGTTAGAGTGGGCGAATGAATGCAGCGGCATTCCTCCTCAAACGGCTAAACATTGCCCCTTTGTCATACCCAGGGATAGCAGAATGTTTTTGTCAATAGTACCAACTGTTATGCTGAAAAGGTACCAAATCAGAGAGAATAGTACCAAATGTTACAAAACTTGTCTTAAGTCCAATGCTATTCATGTACAATAGCCTAAAAAAACATACAACCACCTTACAATCACCAATAACAGTAGCTAAGTAATGAAATATAATTATTAATACTTTAACTGCATTGTGCACCATATATGGTACACACAACTGATTCTTCCACATTAGTGAATACTATATATTATGGCAGTGGTAATATCATATGTATTACTATGGCAATTAAAAGGCAAAAATGGATAAATTTTTTTAAGTGCCGCAAAAGTGTTGAAAAATTAATTTGCTTTAATTTAAATTAATTCTAAACTTACTATTTTTTTAAAAAGTTACTTCGTTGTCCTTAGCATCTTCATATAAGTTGACTGTCTGCGCCATATTAATTAGTTCTTTGTTGGGTTTAATTGTGTTTATTGGATAACGATAAAAAATTAACGATCGATAATTATCGCCGATAATGCTCATCACTGCCTTCGGGTATGATGACGGGGTATCATATTATAATATGATATCCGAATACTATTTTGAATATTTTGTAGTTTTTATTTTCGTTATTTTTTATAAATTTAGATCAATTTTAAGAAATAGTACCAAATAATGACACTTTACATAAAAGTTGTACCAAACGTACCAAACTTTTAGCTCGAAGGTAAATAGTACCACATTTGGTACTACGGTACCAATTCTGGCAGCCCAGATCATACCACACAAAGAAGGCTGATTCTACTCTTGAAGGAGTTCTAAATTTTCCCTAGCTCAAGTGCATTTATAGTAGCGATCTTTAACGAATACCTGAAATCGAACAGGTTTGGGACAACGGCTTAACGTCTTCTCTGAGGGACGACATGCTTAGATTTATTCACTATTCACGTGGGTAAATGAGTGCCATAGTGGGTATTTAACCCCCGATATACGAGTTCAGAGGCGAACACTTTGACACTAAAGTTAACCTGCTCTTCTCATGTGGACAATAAAAAATCTTGTTCTGCAGAGAGGCAGTCAGGCAGTTGGCACCTCCCCCTATAGTGTAAAGCAGCAGTTAAAAATCATTCCCAATGAAGACTTAGTAAGAATGAATCTACACCTCTCTATGTACAGTCAATCCGTTGGTGTGGAATCACAAGAAGCTTACGATGGAGTACACGTGAAATCACCTTAACATGGCCTGCCAATAACATAAACAGAGACATAATCAGACTCACTCACACGTAACAATATATGGCATAAAATAACAACTGCAATACCCGTATACTAGTAAAAGTAACCAATCGTGTTCCTTTACTTACTTACTTACAATGTTTTATTATTATCAAATGATGTTATTATATTATCCTTATAATAAATACATAATAAATTTTATTAAATGTAAAGAGAGTCTCATGAGGCTTAGACGGTAATCTCACTTCAGTCATCAAAGCGTGTTTGATCACCTTAAACCTACGTTGTTTTATTTTTGCTTCTATAAACGTATGGCTTATTAGTTGAGAATGTGTTGATGGTTATAAATTAATGTTGATGTTCTTAACACTATAAGTATATAAAAGTTAAACGTTATATAAATTATTAGTTAAAATTAATTTTAATATGTAAAATTACGTTACTAATTGATATTTATAATATTATGTAGAATTTAGTTGAAATTTTAAATACGTTAAATATTCCTGTCAGGAATAATCTGGACATATACAATCATAAACAAGAACTATCTGAGTTTCGTATTTATGTAAAACATCCCTTACGAGAGCAACTTGAGAAGAAATATCAGGCATCTAAACAAAGTTACTGTTGGTAACTTTCTCTTGGAGTTGTAGACTATCGCTTTGCTTCAGTGCTTGGTATCCTCTGATTCACCTGCTCTCTTCTCTCTCCCTCTCTCTATCTGTCTATCTTTCTATATTATATATATATATATATATATAATAAGCTCCAAAAAATGTTCTTGACCTCTTCTATTCTATTCTATATTTTATTATTGAGGGCTAGGTCAAATAAAAGAAAATAAACTCCTTCCTAGGCCGACGTTTCACTACTTAAAACACTACTTAAAGTAGTGTTTTTCGTACTTACAACCAATTAATTCTCATGTAACTTAAATAACCATTAGCACACTTTCCAAGCCCTGAAGATGATGTACAAATACATCGAAACGTCGGCCTAGGAAGGAGTTTATTTTCTTTTATTTGACCTAGCCCTCCATAACAAAATATAGAATATATATATATATATATATATATATATATATATATATATAATGGGATGGGATGGGTACATCTGTATCCCCATACCCTACCCACGTCCATCCTATTCCCAGTCAGTTGTACCACCGACATTCATCCTTAGGTTCGTATTCTCTTCCTTATTTTTATTTTTATTTTGTACTATATTTACTGTACACTATAGATAACTCTCTAATGTCATTGTATTGTTTAGTTAGTGACAGAGGAAGAACACTACGTGTTCGAAACCCGTTGTTTATACCATTAAATTGTTATATGTGGAGACCATTTCATTATCAGAGCAACTTAGTGAAATATTTAAAATTATCAACATAAAAATTGCTTACAAAGTTAAAAAAGGTTTAAATTCAAGTATTTTTTCAAGGACCAAATCACCCATTAATAAATTTCTTTGCAGTAATATTATATATTCAACTCCGTGTAAAAATTGTGATGCAGTTTACATTCGGCCCTTGAAACAGTAGGTTAGCTCTACATAAACATGATATTAAATCAAAGAAAACATTTTGTGCTTTAACCCATCATTCAATCAACAATAGTCATAACTTTAACCTAGGCGGCATGAAGATTATAGATAATGAAAATAATAAAAATAAGAGTCTTATAAAAGAAATGATTCACGTTCAGAAAACAAAGCAATGCAAGTAACAAAAAACGTATACTGATAACTTAAGTAAAATATAGGGTCTATTACTTAGTAATTAAGAAATATGGTATAGTTTCCTGGGTCTTTTTTGATATAGTCTTAATCAGTTTATTAGGATTGTAATGAGTTATCAAGTCTGATTAGAAGGTCCGAAAAACAGACACTAGGGCAGCACACTAGTTGAATTGAACACAAACCGTTATGTTGTTGCTTCCTTACAATAGAAAAATACCAAGGTAATTATGTAATGTAATATTATTACTTTTCATTTTATTGTAATTAAATTCTGTATTGATGTAGCCCTGAAGATGTCTACAAATATAGACGAAACGTCAGTTTAAATGTGTTGTATTATTGGAGCTAGTCCAACGACCGACTTCAACAAAAGCTATAAAACATAAGCCTGGTAGTCTCTAGAAGACTGATGGTTACTTCAGGAAAGAGATCATCCAAAATTACAGGGTTATAGCAAAGAACAGGTAAGTAAGGGAAGGCGACAGGGATTACAACAGAATGTATAAGGGGAGTCTTGGATCCAGTTCCCGAACATGTGCGTGACTGAGCGGATTTTCACCCCCGGACACAGGCCCAGGCTAGCACCCTCCCCAGGCTTGCTACCCCCGGACACAGGCCCAGGCTTGCTACCCCCGGACACAGGCCCAGGCTTGCTACCCCCGGACACAGGCCCAGGCTAGCACCCTCCCCAGGCTTGCTACCCCCGGACACAGGCCCAGGCTTGCTACCTCCGGACACAGGCCCAGGCTAGCACCCTGCCCAGGCTTACTACCCCCGGACACAGGCCCAGGCTAGCACCCTCCCCAGGCTTGCTACCCCCGGACACAGGCCCAGGCTAGCACTCTGCCCAGGCTTGCTACCCCTGGACACAGGCCCAGGCTAGCACTCTGCCCAGGTTTGCTACCCCCGGAATAACTTATACAACTAATAATTAAATACATAACCAACCTAGATAATGCTATACATTTCTTTTTGTTTTTTTATTTATTGAAATTTATGTGTTCCTTCTTGATCATTGTGGCCAGCTTGAAGCTCCTCGCTTGCGAGTGCCCTCATTCCATTTCAATCCAATGAACATCCTCTCCTATCTCAAGAAATGTGTAACTGATTTTATATGTGTTCTTCATTAATAAGTTCCATTAATGAAAGTTATCACGCTAAGAACCGTTTTACTTCATTACATTTCAATGATCAAACCACAATATGAAAAGGGACAAAAGGGTCTTCATCAGAGTCAAAAAATGAGTCAGTTGGGTTTTTGACTCTGACGAAGACCGCTTGTTACGGATGAAAGATCTTAGTCTTTTTTCCCTTTTCATATTCTGGTTTGATCATTGATTGTTATTTCACTTGTTTATGTGAAACTTGTTATTCATTTCATATATGAATATATCATTTCATATATGGGCCACAGGTGGCCCAAAAGTCACTGACAGTTAAAAAAAAATCATAACTCTTTTGTTTCTGATTATTTTTCTTATATTTTTTTAGAGCATTTAGAACTACCCTTCCGACATTATTATGAACAAATATAGCACCGAGGAACGAATCCTCATTGTACAGTGGTACTTTGAGTCACATGGTTCAAATTCAGAAACCCAGCGTTGTTACCGTCGACATTTTAAGACATTTTAATAGGGTACAGGCCAAACCAGAGCAAATGTGGTTTCAACAAGATGGGGCAACAGCCCATACTGCAAGAGAGTCCATTCAAATACTCCAAAACATCTTTCAAGACCGAATTATCTCCAGGGGTTGTGAAATCAACTGGCCGCCTAGATCGCCTGACCTGACTAGTCCTGATTTCTTCCTGTGGGGCTATCTTAAAGAAAGGGTGTATAGGAATAAACCTCGGACAATAAACGACTTAAAACGTAATATCGAAGATCAAATAAGAGACATAAGCCCGAAAATGCTTTCAAATGTTATGCAAAGTGTGTTGGATAGGGCTATTCAGTGCGAAACCGAAAATGGTGGACATTTAAAAAACTTATTTTTAAAAATTAGGTAAATTTTACTTCCCTATTTTAATTAGTGATAAATTTAAGTGTAAGTGAATAATTATAACCATATATATTGCCAAAAATATCGGAAGGATCAGTTTACCTACTGCTAAAATTTGGTAAGTATAACTTATGAATTACAGGAGCTATTGAACATTTAAAAGTGTCAGTGACTTTTGGGCCACCTATTATTTACATATTTTATTCAATATAGACCACAAAAACTTTGATTTTGGGCCAATTATCATTCATATATCACTCAACTAAATGGTTCATTTAATACTTCTATAAACTGAGTATTGTTTATTTGAATTTTATAAAACTTTGCTTCTATAGCAATTGGTTCCATACAGAAAGCAATAGTCATATAAAGCGGTGAAAATATCAAAAATTAAGTGGTGGTGATTTTCGAAGTTTGCCCCTTGCAGTCCTAAGTATTGCCCTATTGCAGGTTTATTCCCTCAAAGGCGTATTCACTTGCCAGTCACGTTCTTTTTGACTCAGTAAAAATTGATTTCTCGGCGACCTTAAGTCGACAGCACAGCACGTTTTCCTCCATTTACTATTGGCCTACAATGGCTCTTTAATTATTTAATCCCTTCCTTTCAATTCTTATTGCCAACGAATTCCTTGCAATTATCTTTTATAGTTTAACATCTAAGACCCATTCAAATCTGTGACTTTATATGCAATCACATGCAGGCATTCACATTTTCTCTCATTTGACATTTGCATCCATAATTTTTCTAAACTACTGTGGTCTTAATAAACATAATAAAAGCAATAATTATACTATTATTATGTCACCTTAATCAATCGTAAAAATAAAGAAATGTCCCTATAATAAATCATTCCTTTCGAATATATTCTGTTTTTCCTCAGGGTGTATCTGTTAGATGTCCATTTCTCAATAACAGAATAGCCTTGAGATAAACACAACGTGTTTCAAATACATCATTCATATTTTCTTTTTAAATTCTTTTCCTTTTTTTCTAATCCTGTAAAAATTTGTTACAAAAAGTCATTTAACAAAAATGTGACAATATATTGTTCATTTGAATTAATTTTTAATTACAATTGGGTTCAGTAAATTCAATGATCATGTTCCACTTTCGAAAATTAAAAATTTATAGAATCTCTAAAAAAACTGCTGTAATTTTTCTTTACTATCAAGTAGTCAAATTTAAGTTTATACATTCTAACAAATATCCTATAGATTATGTGTTGTGTATCCTAGGTTCTACTTGGGACCACTTTGTTCCTTTAATACGTTAACCAACTCCATTCCATATATATTCAAAATATCTTTTCTACATTTTCTACTTCCCTTCTTGCTGAAGACAAATATTTAAATTTCTAAATCATCTGCAGCTGCAGTAAAATCATTAACTGCTGGGGTGCCATAGGTATATTTTATTAAATATACGTATTAATATTTATTTCAATAAATGAAGTATGTCATAAATATTTCTTATTAAGCATTTTATTGATTATATTTATTTTAAGTAATTTTAGTAATTATTATTTTTAATAAACATTAAAAGTTTTTCTTTCAAGTAGCTTTAGGAAGTGTTCAAAAAAAAGTAAATAAATACATTTATGAAGATAAAATAGGAAAATATTAATAACTTGTATTAATTGTAGGGTAAAAAGCTAATGAAATGGTCTCCACATATAAAACTTTAATGGTATAAACAACGCGTTTCGCACACGTAGTGTTCTTCCTCAGGCATTAACTAAAAAATACTATAGGTAACACATAGATGTTGTACTATAGATAACTCTCTGATGACATTGTATTTTTTAGTTAATGCCTGAGGAAGAACACTACGTGTTCGAAACGCGTTGTTTATACCATTAAATTTTTATATGTGGAGACCATTTCATTAGCTTTTTACCCTGTAATGAGTAAATACCACATAATAACTGATGTCACTATGTTAGACTTGTATTAATATTTCTGAAAAAATTTTGTTGAATAGATGTGTAGATAAATTATATTTTTGGAAAGAAATTCGTACTTTCAATTGGACTGGATTATGCCACATCAAGAAGAACACTCTTAGAACATAATGGCATTTCAGATATTGAATAACCAGTCTATTTTATATTCGTAATGATTAGAGAAAGGTCGACAAGAAGTCGACGAATACTACCCAAGATCAGATAAAGGGATTTACTTTCTCTAGAAGAGGCAGAGTAAACAAGACTTCCTAATATAACAAAAAAATATTGAACAACTGATGAATTCGTATTAATAACCTTATGTACCTGTAAAAAAAAGCATGTTAATCACTAACTATAGCTAATGTTCTGTAAATATTTAAATAAATACCTTAAGTCACCTGATTTCTTATAATGTCTCAAATGAGTTTATTTGTTTCTATGGTAGTGTAGTCAGTTATTATATGATATTTACTCATTGTAGTGTAAAAATTTAATAAAATAGTCTGGATATATACAAGTTTGACAGTCCAAACAACGCGTTTCGCGTGTTCTGTTTTATGCCTCAAGAACACTACGTGTTCGAAACGCGTTGTTTGGACAATTAAACTTGTATATGTTAAGACTATTTTATTAGCTCTTTATCCTACCAGAATTTATGTATTTTACTTTGTTATAGTTCTATAATTAGTCACTAAAACTATAGTATAGTATTTTATAGAACACAATATGTATAGTAGAGTAAGTAGTGTAATAAATGACGCCATACTCACAATAGAAAATAAAGTAAAAGACCCACATAAATGGAGTTACTTTCTAATTATCCGTTTCCGCCCAACACTTTGACCCACTTTGGCTGACCATTTCGAAAACTTTAACTGAAAAGCATTTAGAAGGTGCCATCCCTTGGATTTCAATATTTAGTTTGAACATGCTTTGAAAAATCCCCAAGGGAATGGTACAGCTATTTGTAAATATGGCCTACTTTGCCTCAAGCCTTCCTCTTTTTTCCCCTTATACTATATAAACACCCCCGGGGAGGGATTCCTTTTCACTCCGCTAAAAAACATCATCTGCATCTGCTTGACTGGTCCTCGATATATATCTTCACTGCAAAGGAAATATGTACTTCTTTAGCTTTTCTGATTTCACTTTGTGTATTCTTCATTCAGTTAAACTAATAAGTTATACTTTTAATATAATTTTTATTGTACACATAACTTATATAAGGCTAAAAACACAATGACTTTGGAATGGCTTCCTTTTATATGATAGGTATCTTTCAAATAGAAACTTTTTCATTTCATAGTTCATAAATATTTCATTATATGTCTTCAGTTTTTAACTTATCTTAAATTGGTCAATGAAATTAATGTGGTAAGGCTTGGTTTTTTTTGTATATTTGACAAAATTATCAAAAATGGTATAAAGAAATAACAAAGCTGCAAATTGATGATTAACGGCCTTACAACTCTACATTGTTTATAATAAAAAAAAAATTATTTTGTTTATTTTAAAATTTTAAGCCTGTTTGTTAACGGATTAGTTAATTTCCATTTAGGAAAAGGTTTTTAGAGAAATAAAAAAAAAAAATTTTTTTTGTAATTATTGGTAATATATTTTGTTATAGAAGAGAATTGAGGAAGAAAAACATGACTGGCACATTGTCGTAGGCAGAGTTAAGTCGGCATTTAGGATTACCAAGAAAAGCTCAATCCAAATACAGCCTTCAGCAATTTCCAAGCCCCTCCAATCCCGCCCATTTGACAGATATGCTCAGCCAAGGGATTTCCCAGCCTTCCATTACGAAGCTCTTGACACCCCCTACCCCTCACCACCACGTCTATCGGGCCCTATCTTGAGAAATATGCAAACCAGGTCTCCACTCAATTCTTATACTGAGGCATCATTTTTGATGGTTTGGATTATAAAATGAGTCTTCTCATTTAGTTAAAATTAAAGTTCTTACTTAGATGAATTTTTTTATAAAAACGCTATAACCATTTAATCAATTGGCAATAATGATAAAATGATCAACTTATAACATTGGATGCTAACTTAACTTCTGTTTCAATACTATACTAGGGTACATGTCATAGTATTAAAGATACCATTATCAACCGTCATACCTCGTCTATCGCTGGTGAAGTTGCCCGACCGGTTTTGCAATTGCTGCATCATCCATTGCGAAACCGGTCGGGCGACTTCACCAGCGATAGACGAGGTATGACAGTTGATAATGATATCTTATTTACTATAACCTCTGTGGCACTAACAATATGTATAGTATACAATTTAACATAGTATACAAGCTAATCACCATGGAATTAATAATGATTTTTATCAAATTATACCCAAAACTGAAAGTAAGAGATATTTCAGCACATTTATGAAAGTCACTAAAGAACTCAAAACCTGAAGTTGATTTTAGTTCCAATAATGGGATTTACAAAGTGACGTACAATTCAGGCGCACTGTTTAATCATTTAATTACATGTCAGTTTGATCAATGATTTCAAGTTTCTTATAACTGATAAATATGATAAATCATAGATTAATATGCATGTAATGCCCATTAAAATTAAAAAAAAAACAATTGGTTGTCATATGGTAGCTCTGCCATGAGTTCGATGTGTCTTGAAATTATTAAATTAATTACTGTAAATGTAATAATACTTTTAATGGATTGTATGTTATAACATTATCACGATAGCCACATTAAAATAATACAAGAACTCATTGATTGTAGTCAACGAGTTTGATATTATATTTACTTTTAGTAAAGTTGAGTTTAGGCTACTTCCAATTTTTTAATTCTTTTTTTAAAGATTACATATTTTTTATAAGTTTTTAAAAAAAAGTATGGCAATGCAAGACGTAGTCAAAAGGCACAAAGGTTGGAGTTTGATAGCTCTTTAAAAAGAAAAGTTTTTCCCCTTTCTAGTTCCACATATTTCTTTGAAAAGCATCATTTATTTCAATAAGTCACAATTTAAGCTTAACTATGAACATCTTCAATCAATATTAAGGGTTTCAGTCACATTCACTGTCAAGCTAAAATAGTTTATCATGGCGAGGAGAATGGAGTGTGCTGTTAGAAATCAAACCACAAGGATAAGAAAAAACACTTTAAATACTAACAACAAATGTTTTCCTCTCTTAAACATAAGGTATTAATCACTATAATCATTCAATGAAAATAATACTATTTTCATTCTCTAATTTTCGGTTGATCCGTCATCAGGAGGGTTGAGATAGGGACACCAAGCGCACTTGCGAAGAGACAACAGTGTTGTCAAACGTGTGCCCGGTTCAAGTCAAGTAAGAAAAATAAACTATGGATAAGTAAAAAGCTGAGAAATAATAAGAAAAACTGAAGTAAATTAGTAAATAAAAATAAGAAAAATTTAAATAATAATAATAATAACTAGGTAGTAATAACTAGGTTGCAGTGGCAGTCCCACAAGGGAACACACGTAGGCCAAGCATTGGCCCTTTGTGATACCACACAATGAAGATTGATTCTACAGTGGGAGTCCTAAATTTTGCCTAACTCAAATGTATTTAGAGTAGGGATCTTTAACGAGTACCTGACATCGTACAGGCTCGGGACCGATGGTTTAACGTCCTTCTCCGAGGGACGACGTGCTCAGATTTATTCACCTCCCGTGTGAATAAATCGAGGGCCAGATGAGGATCGAACCCTGGTCCTATCAGTTCAGAGGTGAGCACGTAACCACTGATAATAAAGAATATTAAAAATAAAATAACTGAAACTAAAGAAATCCAGGATTATAAATATTAAATACATGAATAATAATAATGAAGATGATTAGAATAAATTATCAGTTAAAACTAAAGTTGTATAAAAAATTTATAATAAATGAAAATAAAAGCAAAAATAAATCAAATGTAAAAATAATAATAAAACATAAAATAATAAAAAATGAATACATTAAAATAACAAAATTGGAAACTAAGATAAACAAAAGATGAAAAAACAAAAAAAAGAAAAGAATATAAAAAGTATATAAATAAAAAATAAATAAAATCACTAACCAGTTGACACAGCTCTATCTTTTTGAGTTTAGATTTAGTTTACAACGAGCATTCAAAAACCTATTCCCTGTCTCTACTCTCCTGATGACGGTGCAACCGAAACATGAGACTGTAAGTGAGTTCGTATCTTTACTCTATGTCTATAGTTTACTGTGAAACGTTTGTTGTCCTTTGTAGATTGTTTTCCTGTTGGTAATAATACTATTTTGTTTTACATTGCAGTTAGTGAATATTTATTTTGCTTTATTGATTCAAAAAGAAAATTTTTTTCTAGATATGCACTAGTTTAAGCTCGTTTGAATCTATTGTTCTATTTTTGACGTTTCTAATCACATTTTATTTTTACTGAAGTGTGATGATATCAGACGAAACAGACACTGGACGTAGACCTCATTACTGATTATAAATGAGTTCCAGAGGCCAGGTTAGCACAGTAGTTAACATACTCGCCTCTGAACTGGTAGGTCTGGGGTTCGATACCCACTCTGGTCTTCGATTTGTTCACGTATTATTTGTAAATAGGAAGGACATCAATATTATTATATCAAATAAGTATACAAGTGAGGGGTCAGGCTAGCTCAGTGGTTACGTGCTCGCCTCTGAACTGATAGGACCAGGGTTCGATCCCCACCTGGCCCTCGATATACTCGTATTCACGCGGGAGGTGAATAAATCTGAGCACGTCGTCTCTCGGAGAGTACGTTAAGCCGTCGGTCCCAAACCTGTACGATGTTAGGTACTCATTAAAGATCCCTACTCTAAACACACTTGAGTTAGGCAATATTTACGACTCCCAATGTAGAATCAATCTTTATTGTGTGGTATCACAGAGGACTCAATGTTCGGCATACGTATGTTCCCTTGGGTCCCCGTTTGTTCAGCCTATGTGGGACAGCCACTGCAGCCTACTACTGCTTCTACTACTACTATATGAGCTCCTATGATACTTTAAGATTCTAAGAGATGTGAACAATGAAGACAAGCAGTATGAGTAAGAGACCCAGCAAATATTTAGCTACGATGTTCTCATTCGTACTAAGTAACAATGTTGATATTATATAAGTCTGGGAAGTTTCAGCAATTAGGTTGTATTTTAAACAAACCTGAAACAATAATTGAAACAATCCTCGCATTGTACTTAATATTCCCTTTATAATCCTTACCATCCCACTTTATCTTTAAATGATTGCTGGTCACATTGGTGTTTAGGCTGCAAATTCACCACAAGTTTTACAAAAACCATCACCTCGCGTGATTTAAGGCATTATCCTAACATGTAAATGACTTAGGGAATATATTTTAAAAATATTGTAAAATATTTAAATTTTACCCTTAGTTGCCGTCAATTATCGAAGAACATATTCAACCAACAAAATAATGTTTAGATTCATATATATAATATCATCCTTTATGGAAATATACTGATACTTCTCCAATTTTTTATACAAAGGTAAGGTATAAGAATAATTCTCAAATAGTGTCTTTTTTGAGGAATCCAAGAAATAAAATATCCAAGTATGAAATTACTTGAAGTTTAATTTATTAATTTTACAACTTTAACGCAATTTAAAATGACAATTTGCCAAATATTCACGGCATCGTGGTGTCCAAATATTGATCTCTCAATATTTGTAAGGTTTAATCTATTTGTTTATTTTTATTTTCCATTATAGTCGGTTTTTATTATTTTTAAAATGTATTTCTTTCTTTATTATTCAGTGAGTTTTTCTGAATTTATTATGGAGTTTTTCTATAAATGTAGTTTATTTCTATGCATGTGATGTTGTTTTTAACAAATATGCATATCAGAAAGTTTGTTTCTTAAATATACTAATATATATAAAAATAAACCGTATTGAACAAAAAACTTCCTAAGGCAAATATTTCGATCATACAGTTTGCTTTCATGAGAAGATCAGAACATAACAATGTAAGGATAAATGTAATGGTTGAATCAATAAGTTAGAAACAGTTTCTGTTTACCTATATATCTATAATATATAAAACATGGTTTTACTATTGATATATAAACATTTAAAACAAATTAATGTCAAAACCACGTTTAAAAATTTAGAAATGTGGCAAAGATCATTTGACCATGAAACTGACCCTTGTCAGAGTAGTATACTGGTCACCTGATGAGGCATACTTGTCTGATCGAAAAACTTTGCTCGCTTTCTGAATTTCTTACTCTGTTTTAGACAATGATGGATACATTATACACATCACATATATCATGGTAAATAATATATAAATAATAAATATATATTTTGAGTCGTTATCAGCTTTTGGAGCGATTCACATCTTTTCCTGAAGACGAGGACATCGAAATATAGTATTGAGTTCAGTGATTTCTTTCCTATGTGTTCTTTTAAAAATTCTAGTTTTATATATATATATACAGTTTTTCGTTGGAAATACGATCCGAAATGGACAAATATAGTTCAATGTAGAAAAAGAAACATAGAGAAATCAAAGCACACACTTACACTCTCTCATTTTCGGTTTAGATTAGAAATCTAAACCTTATCTCAGGAGGGATAAGATAGAGAAACCAAGCGCACTGGTTCAGAGACGGTTTGAAGACCCAACCATCTCTGAACCGTCTCCAACCGTCTCTGAACCAGTGCACTTGGTTTCCCTCTCTTTTGGTGTAATGGCTGGAAAGCTAAGGTACACAACGATCAAAACAGGTTTCCCTCTCTTATCTCTCCTGAAAACGGTTCAAACCAAAAATTAGAGACTGTGAGTGTGTACTTTTGATTTCTCTCTGTTTGTTTTTCTACATTGAACTATATATATAAATGATCAAACCACAATATGAAATGGGAAAAACCACAATATGAAAATGGTTTGATCATTGAATGTTATTTCACGTGTTTATGTGAAATCTTTTTATATATCTGGGCTGGAGTCGAATTGCTGGACCAGAGCTAAAACTGAATGGAGACGTTATCATGCATTAGTATACACTAGTGTATACTACTACACTGGTACACTGGCATACACGTTAACACTACTAAATATTTGTTCATCCTCTGATGAAAGTAGTGGCCTCTTATTACTATACACTAGTCCACAGATAACCGACTCTTGTAGATACTGTCCTCCACACAGACTGCTGAACCCTTGTGCTCCAAACCACGGCCTTCAAGAGTGCAACACCAAAACGAGAACATGTATGCCATTTATCGTGCCATTCAAGTTATTGCGGTACTGATCAAAACTTTGTTGATACAGTTAGTCGAATAACTCATCAAATGGAATATCTGTATCTGTCTGTGGAAGTTTTAGATCAGTTGAGTCTTTGGTTAGTACTATATGTATTAGCAAGAAACGTGAAAGCAAATTGCTCGCCTCACATGAGTTGTCAGAAGCTCTACCTACCTTGAGTGAGGTGACGTAATCTCTTTTTTTATTTGTTAATTACTTTTATAATAAAAATATGATCATCCAATACGCTTTCCTTTCAGGAAGTGACGAAAATTTGCTCATCTTCCATTGCTGTGTTTTTAATTACAATTCAATTAGAATCTTGATGAAGTGCATTAAATTATCATCGATACCAGAACTCCAATAATATAACTGTATGGTAGAGTATTACTAATGTCCTGGTGACTGGGCAGTGAGAATATGAATATATTCTGGCGTTTCTGTGCAATATATTATGCCTGCATTTTTTTTATATTTTTTTTTTTTGGGTTTATGAAACATAAGTAGATGAGAGAGCATGAGATAGGGAAGATTATTCAAGGTGGATTAATAGGTGGAGGGGGGTACGAGAGCGTGACTATTATCATCAAGTGTGAGATGTAAAATGAGTCCATGCAGTGAAATAAAGGACACGATGTATGAGAGACGTTGCATTACCACAGATACCAACTCGGTCTTGCCTACAGGGGAAAAAAAACAGTCTCCTATACGAAAAGAGGGT
Organism: Hermatobates lingyangjiaoensis; assembly: GCA_026182355.1. Classification (NCBI taxonomy): domain Eukaryota; kingdom Metazoa; phylum Arthropoda; class Insecta; order Hemiptera; family Hermatobatidae; genus Hermatobates; species Hermatobates lingyangjiaoensis. The sequence continues at coordinate 112,645 of JAPFBL010000293.1, forward strand.
GACTTTATGTGGTGGAAATGATAAGGGTGAGCCGTCTTCACGTCACCCCGTAATCACGCTCTCCAATTACACCCCTACCCCATCTTACTCCCTACTACCGTATAGATTACATCTTTTTTTGTCAAAAAACTAAATGCTCACCATTTAAGATATAATAAACTGACACTAGCTCAGTTTTGAGGCCATAATATTTTTTTCCTAAAATAAGAAAATTAATTAATTCCTTTATTTCCACTTGGTTGAATTAAAGGTAGCTATTTATATTAATCAAACAACACCCTCATTACTGACTCTCAAGTTAGTTTATTCGCTTCAAAGTATATATATTTGCGTTCTAATAAAGATAATTGCCACTTCACACCACAAAGTTTTTATCTGTGGTATGATTGGGTTAACAGAACAAAAGTGGTTATATGTTATAATTACGTAATCATATTAATTATTAATTTACTTCACTAACGGGCAAAAAAACAATAAATAACATACTATTATCATTTACAGTACAAGTAAAAGTTTGGAGTAGTAGACTTAAAACTGGGCACTAAAAAATAATATTAAACATTATTTTATAGAATGAAATGAATACCGACGAAGGTGTGACTGAGTCAAGACCCACAAGAAGCCTATATAAACGCGTTCCAAGAGTATCAAACATACAGCAGACCTCTTGAGGAATACATTACACATTGCAATGGCAAAGAAATCTGGTTTCTAATTTTCATACTCTCTTCTAGAATGACATAATATATAAATATCTTTAAATAAAACATCGTAAGATATTACTGAAATATTGCGAAGTGAATAAGTAGACGTGTCGTGCATAATAATAATCCAATCTTTGATAAGAATTCCAATCACATTGTTTAACATGCTTCGATTGGTCCCAACAACATTTAACATAACATGTAACAAATTATATTTATTAACAATTTCCTGCATATACCATACGTAGAAAGCTCAGCAAACCCAAATAATCTGGCAACCAGATACCAAAACTTATAATTTAAAACTCTTTTTATCATAAATGTAAAGGTGTTGAGTAATGTACTGCACTACAAAACACAAATTGTTTTTTAATTGTAAGAATGTGCTATTTGGTAAGATATATGTCTAAAAACAATTTCAAAGACTGTAACATAAAGATATGATGTTGTTGTGATACTTTATTTATAACCATATAAATAAATTTAAAGACTAATATTTTTTTCAGTTTTTCTTAAAGAGTGGGGAAAAGTAGATGATTTATAAAAGAGATAGACAGGAAAGGCGATAAATTTAGTTTTATTAACTCAAAGGAATCCTGAGTTTGTTTATGAGGACAGTGTGGAAGGTGTTTTGCTTTTAGGGGAGTCTAGCCCGTCTCAACCGACACCCCAGTGCGTCTCATAAACCAACTAATATATTTACTTTTTCATGAACTAAAAGCTTTCACCCATCAAACTGTTTTAAAAACTTTTAATTTTTGATATTATACTAGTCAATGCTGATAAGTAAACGGATGTATTTTTTATTCTGCATACTATTTTATTCTATAAATATGCAACTGTATTGTTAGGTTTGTTTTTTTTTTAAATGTTTGAAGTCGCAATTAAAGTTAATAATGAACAAAAGTAAACTGTAGAACAAGTAACAAACTAGGTCAGTCTTAAATAAGATTTATTTCCTATCATCACGGTCGTTCAAGCAAAATCACTAACATATTAACATCTTTTGACCTCACATTAGGTCATGTTAGGTTGCAGTGGCAGTCCCACAAGGGACACACGTAGGCCGAGCATTGACATTGGCCCGTCAATGAAGATTGATTGTACAGTATGAGTCCTAAATATTGCCCAAATCAAGTGTATATAGAGTAGGGAAAGTTAACGAGTACATGACATCGTACAGGCTCGGGACCGACGGTTTAACGTCCTCTCCGAGGGATGACGTACTCAGATTTATTCACCTCCCGCATGAATAAATCGAAGGCCAGGTGGGGATCAAAACCCCAGTCCTATCAGTTCAGAGGCAAGTACGTTAACCAATGAGCTAACCTCGCCCCTTGACCTCACATTCTACGTAACCAACTAAGAATATTAGAAGAATAAATACAGTTAAATTTATAATTGTACACATTAAACATTGCGTAGAGACTTCTTCATACCTGTCCTTATGATGTGGTTCTCACTGCCTTACAAACCTTTACGAAAATAACGCTTGTTTCAAATACATGTAAATAGTAAAATCAAGTACTAGCTTTGAAAAACTTAAAAAAAGAATTTAATTTTGTAATATGTAAAAAAAAATCAAATATATGGACTAGAAAAGATATTCCAAATTAACATTTGAATATACCTGACCAAAAATAATTGCTTTCTTAAAATATGTACAAGATAAAAAATACTACGAGTATTTTTTTAATAAAATACTGTTAACTTAGGCTTTCTATGACGTTATTGCCCTAAGCTTTTGAAAATGTTCTTAGAATATCATTAAAAAATACCATAACCTTAAAAGTGCAGAAATTTTCTTAAACTAAGGAAACTTCATAAATTCCTTTAAAACGACAACCATTAAGTTTTTGATAGGTTTTCAATTGCAGTAACATGACAGACTGTCTAATGAAATGATTTCAGTTTCATTACAATTATAAAGATGTTCACCCCAAGGTTTACTCAGCAATGCTAACTGATTTCCAGTGATCAGAATGATTTATATGGAGTACCACCCATTGGTGGTTTCTCCACTCATTTATTTCATTTTCTTTTATGTATCGCTTATCAATATTACTTGTTACCTATTGGGTAGTTGAAACATAATAATAAATAAAGAAAATATTATAATTAGAAAAAAATATATATTTCCTTTATAAATAAATAAAAATATTATTGAATGGTCATAAAAAAAGTTTGATAATATATTTATCGCAAGGTTCAATAACATGGTGACACGATATCAAATTGAAATAAATCATTCTAACGTAGTGCAATCAGTTATTATGTGGTATTTACTCATTGTAGGGTAAAAAGCTAATGAAATTGTCTCCACATATAAAAATTTAATAGTATAAACAATGGGTTTTGAACACGTAGTGTTCTTCCCCAGGCATTAACTAAAAAAATGGCAATAGCTTTGTACTATAGATAACTCTCTGATGTCATTGTATTATTAGTTAATGCCTGATGAAGAACACTACGTTTTCAAAACGCGTTGTTTATATCATTAAATTTTTATATGTGGAGACCATTTCATTAGCTTTTTTCCCTACAATGAAATAAATCAATAATTAAACTAAATGTAGATTAATTTGTTTATATTTAGTTATAAAATGATTACTGTAGATTTTGCCTTTTGCTGACAATACTGTAATTAGAGTAAGTCCATGAAAGTACAGCATTGAATGTTGAAAGTTTCACATTGCTCATTTGTAATTCTTATCAATACATCTACATAATAAACTATAAGAAGTCTACTCATGTGGAAATGCAACACTTTCTGTAATAAAGGATTCAAATTAAACTCTCTGCAAGCACTAGAAACAAATAGAGCAGTTTAAATCCGACACGTTCCTTGTTTTAATTATACAATCAATATTAATAATCCGACTCTCTTAGAATCGCTAAGTAAGTCTCGGCTAATCTCTGTTGTAAATCATCCTCTGTTTTCTTCGAATTGAATATAGAAGCAGAGCTGTTGTCGGTTCAGACTTCATTCTTGAGACTTATTCTCGCTCTCTAAATAAATCGTTTTTAATCTCAGCTCTATAGTACAAGTAAAAGCCATGGAATAGCATACTACGCTTCTTGTGCTTTTTAAACAAGGATTAACACTTTTGTAATGTCTTTCAGTTCTCGTACATGAAAAGAAAAGCGCAAAACGCCACATAACTTTCTTGTATATCATTAAAAATATACATTGAAAAAAAAAACATAATTACATAACAGTTAAAACCCAACTTTACCTCTGTGTACATTTATAAACGAAATATCAAGTTGAAGAAACTATTAAAGACAATATATATATCTTTATATTTTAATACATATCTGCCGGTAGCTTGAATTACAATGAATTTAAAATCACAGAACCAAATGCAATATTTATTATCTATTGTAGGGTAAAAAGCTAATGAAAAGGTCTCCACATATAAAAATTTAATGGTATAAAAAACCCGTTCGAACATGTGTTCTTCCTCAGGCATTAACTAGAAAATACAATGACACCAGAGAGTTATCTATAGTACAAAGTAAACAATGAGTAAATACCAAATAATAACTGATTGCACTACTTTAGAATTTATTATGTATATGTTAATCTTTTGATTAATATTTCAACTTATCGTAGCCTTTAAAAACTTAATTTAACCATATTACCAAACAGTATTTTCTTAATTTTAAACTTCAGGAACAATTCTACGTATATTATACTCAAAATATATCCGTTACCAATTAAAATGTTGTATCCACAGCAATTTTAATGATAATCACGTTATATCTCTACCAAAATCGCAAACACCTAGATTTTTTTTGATACGCACCGCCATATTTTATTGCAATCAAGGGATATCAAAATTTGTATTTCAGTTCGAAAATCAAATCAAAATTTTAATCAAACGTAAAACTTGTATGCATCTATGTTTCATGAAGATAGAAAAGGAAACTGATTCTGTTAATGCAAATTCTATTACCCTCTGCGGCATCAATAATATGCATAAAAGTAATCCATGTAGTGCCAATTCTGAGTCAACTCACCTCTCTTCATTTACAACAAAATACAGTTTAATCATCGTTGTTAATCATTTCAATGCCACACAATTACGGATTTCACAGTTAATGAAGGTCAATGTATTTGATGATGTTTAGTTATAAAAAGTTGAGTGTACTTTAGTTACAATACGAATGTACACCATTGAATGTTGAAGAAAACTTTGCCAACCAGGTTTTCTTCAAACCAATGTTTAAGAGCTTACCTAGAACAAAATATACTGTTGTGTTTGTTTAAAGGAGAAAGCTTTTGCGAGCGATTTGCTTGTAGCTGACATAAAAGATAAATCTCGATCTCAAAGTGGACGAGAAAAGTGTTAAACTCAAAAGCTCATAAACATAGCCTCAAAGAGGCTTATAACACTACCTCAAAGAGCCTCATAAACACCACATCAAAGAGACTCATACACACCACCTCAAAAAGGCTTATAAACACCATTTCAAAGAGGCTTATAAACTTTACCTCAAAGAGGCTCATAAACACCACATCAAAGAGGCTTATAAACACTACCTCAAAGAGGCTCATAAACACTACCTCAAAAAGGCTTATAAACACCACCTCAAAAAGGCTTATAAATACCACCTCAAAGAGACTTATAAACACCACCTCAAAGAGACTTATAAACACCACCTCAAAGAGGCTCATAAACACCACCTCAAAGAGACTTATAAACAATACCTCAAAGTGACTTATAAACATCACCTCAAAGAGACTTATAAACACCACCTCAAACAGGCTTATAAACACCACTTCAAAGTGGCTTATAAACACCACCTCAAAGAGACTTATAAACACCACCTCAAAAAGACTTATAAACACCACCTCAAAGAGGCTCATAAACACCACCTCAAAGAGACTTATAAACACCACCTCAAAGAGACTTATAAAAACCACCTCAAAGAGACTTGTAAACACTACCTCAAAGAGCCTTATAAACACCACCTCAAAGAGACTTTTAAACAGCACCTCAAAAAGGCTCATAAACACCACCTCAAAGAGGCTTATAAACACTACCTCAAAGAGACTTATAAACACCACCTCAAAGAGACTTATAAACACCACCTCAAAGAGGCTTATAAACACCACCTGAAAGAGACTTATACACACCACCTATCTCCAAGAGACTCATAAACACCACCTCAAAGAGACTTATAAACACTACCTCAAAAAGACTTGTAAACCCACCTCAAAGAGACTTATAAACACCACCTCAAAGAGGCTTATAAACACCACCTCAAAGAGGCTTATAAACACCACCTCAAAAAGGCTTATAAACACCACCTCAAAGAGGCTTATAAACACCACCTCAAAAAGGCTTATAAACATCACCTCAAAGAGACTTCAGTCTCACATGCACTAATGCTCAGCCTTCATTAATCTTTGAAGAAATCAATTAGTATTCAGTTCACTATTCAACCGAACTATAGCACGAAAGAGTATCTTTCCAATGCTTCAATGGAATTCTTAAACAAACCAAAACTATATATTGAGCTATATATGTGTAAGGGTGAAGCATATAGATTGATTACAACACTTGCAAGTGACAACCATTCCTCGCATGCTGGAAAACATCATAAAATATAGGGCAGCTTTGCGTTTCCCTTCTTGCTTATAAGGATTAAATATTCTTACACACCACATTTACTCATTAAGACATCATAAATAATGCCAACATTCTTTAATTAAAATTAAAAACAGCTATTTTTGTTGACAGTTCTAAAAAAAATGTCCAAGTTAATGTAATGAAATGCGAGGAGAATCTATACTTATGGTGTCATAGATGATACTACGTTTGTTATATTCAATGTAATAGGTCAGAGAATTTATGAAAATAGAATAACAGAGCATATACTCATAGAATAATGGATAGCACTTTTATACTTTTATGTGACACAAATTCCGAAAGAAAGAAATTAAGAATTCTGAATGTAATGCTTTGAAAGTTAGATCGTGAATGAGTAAGTTGTGAAGAAAATAACCTAGACTCATGAAATCACAGATGGTTCTACATTCGGTAGTTTCATGGTCCAGGTAAAATATTCATGATATAGTTCACAACATGATGAATCAAATAGGCATAAATGGAAAATAAATCTTTTTATGCACATTATATTCTTGTATAAATTTTTCATTCGACTTTTTTTTAAATATAAACTTTATTTTTTTAAAGCAAAAGAAAAATGTCAAAGAGATAATGAGTCTCTCTGTATTTATTTACCGTTTTGTTAAATTTGTGTCAAGTTGAGACATTGAGAAAAGAGTCCTCCTTTTATTATTTAAGTGAGCTGCTAACTTCAACACTATATGTTTTAGAGAAGAATTACTGCCTTAATACGTAGTAATATTCACGTATATAAATTGGTATAGTTACGTAGGCATGATCGATAAAGTAAAACTTCAGTCTTGGCATTCACGATATTTTGTCAGAGAGGTGCTACCTAACTAATTTCTACTATCAGGGGTATAATCAAAATAGGAGTTAGACAAGTAACATGGTTTGTAAAAGAAGGTTACGTAGCTTACATAGTGCTATACCTATATGTATATAGTTCACACAGGAAAGAGAAAAACAAATAAAAACACACACAAAAAAGACTCACAACGATATTTCGACATTCGTTGTCACCGGGTAGAAGTAGTCCCTTTGAGTAGCAAATCTGTTATCCTTTCATTCAAATCTGTTTAATTATAATATAAAATATGTTTTATTCTTTTGGTCGAATTTTGTTAAGTTACTGATGTCGTAGTTGTTTGTGAAAAGTAGGATGTTTTATTACAGCCATTGATTAGAGTAAGGGAAGGCGACCTAATAGCGGTTGTAGTTGTGGCTGTGGTTCCAAGGCTGGGTGGGCCTGTGGTAGAGTTCCTTGTTTGCCATAAATTCAGCTATAACTGTGTGAAAAGGACTCTTTTCCTTTGGTCTCCCTGATTAGCAAGAAGTTTTGTGCTAGATTTACGCAGTATCTTCAAAATATACTTCAACATTTTAACTTGAATTTGAGCTAGAAAACTGAGCACTTGATCCTTTGTAACAGATATTTCCCCTTATGAAAGAAATACGATACAACCCTTAGGATTCATAATGTAGTCCAAACCTCTTGTACGTTTAAAACAATTTTTTTTTTGCCTTGTACGTATAGAAGGAACTTCCAAAGGCCATAGAACAATAGTGTTGATTTAATAATGAACTAGATCTTCTAAAAGAGGATTGGCTGTGGTGTATTATCAAAATACTGAATAGAAAGAATTGTAATTGGAAAAAAGAAATGGAAGTTGAACGTGATCTGCTGGAGAGAAAAAACAAAGACAAGAGACGTGGAAGGAAATTCTGAAGGAAGGTGAGACCTACACAGACTTGAGACTGCACCTTAAGCAAGATTCTAAGAAGGACTTAAAATGTTAAATGTTGAAACCCATTAACAAAGATAAAGAAATAGTCACTACAACATTAAAGGGACCATTATCTATATACAAAAATTACTACTTTTGTTATAGATAACTTTTTTTTCATGGATTCATAATACTTAATTTATTGTTTTTGTTAGTGTCCCAAAATCATTAGAGAGGAATATATATCAAGCACCTAAGCCGTCAATGTTTAAAAAACATTACAAAGAAATATCGTCGTTCGAAAATCTAGGCAAAACATGCCACCAGTAATGTTATTCGTCCCAAGATGCTTTAGATGTTTCCGTCAGAGAGACATCCTAGTCGCCTAGACAAAATGGGAAAATCAAAATATAAAATAATTAACAAGAAACGTTTGTTATACCAATCAGAGATTTGCAAATGATACCACAGTCATTGAGCTATAAATATATATATATATATATATATATATATATATATATATATATTAAAAAGATTTCACATAAACACGTGAAACAACAATCAATGATCAAACCACAATAAGAAATGGGAAAACAAGACTAAGATCTTTCAACCGTAACAAGCGGTCTTCGTCAGTTGGGTTTTTGACTCTGACGAAGACCGCTTGTTACGGTTGAAAGATCTTAGTCTTGTTTTCCCATTTCTTATTGTGGTTTGATCATATATATATATATTCTCAAAAAATTCTTCTTGACCTCTTCTATTCTATTGTATGTTTTATTATTGAAGGCTAGGTAATATAAAGAAAATAAACTCTTTCCTAGGCCAACGTTTCGATGTATTTGTACATCATCTTAAAGATAATTAAGACTCAAAATTAGAGTAAGAACTATAATACATTTACCAAAACAATCTACAACTCACATAGAGAACTAACAAAAATTAACACAAATTTGTAAAATAACCTTTTGTATATATATCTGTTGGTCTCAATAATTTGTGTTAGTTCTCTATGTGAGTTGTAGATTGTTTTGGTAAATGTATTATGGTTCTTACTATAATTTTAGCTCTGAAGATGATGTACAAATACATAGAAACGTTGGCCTAGGAAGGAGTTTATTTCTTTTATATGACCTAACCCTCAATAACGGAACATACAATATATATAATATATATATATATATATATATATATATAAACTCAAAATAAACTCAAAAACAATATTGCACAATATAGCTGTTCTATGCAGAATTAACTTAAAAAATATTAATAAAATAAATGAAGCTATTTTTTAAGCTTTCTTGATGCAACTACAATCCGGTATATTTTGAAAAAAAAAATGTTGATTACTATTCGAAATGCTACATTTTCTTTATTTATCATTTTTAGAAAACATTTTAGCTTATTTATTTTAGAGGAAAAAAATAAACAGAATAATTTCAGTGGAGAACTCCAAAAAAAAAAATGTGCAGTTAATTAGACATTTAATAATACTGAGATGAAAATAATGGATTATGATGGTTATTTACCATGGAAATAAATATATTTTAAACCGGAAATAGAAGAGTGAATTTAAATTGGGCAGTTGTTTGCGTTTTCTTAAAGAAGCAAATATAGAGGGACCATTATGAAGAAGGCTGTCGAGACTTAGTTGTTCAATTTAATGAATATTCAAAGCTCTTACAATAAACCAGGGCCTCTTTCTCTTTCTGAGTCTCCAGAAATGCCACTATATTTAGCATCGCATTAGATTACCAGAGATGCTGTAGTTTTGAATTTAAGAATCACTTTAATTGAAGTCGTAATTTTATAAGAAATAAAAACTGTTCCTAACAGCAGGCTTGAAATGAAATAAGACCAAATTATTGTTCAAACATTATATTAAGTATTAAATAATATTCTTGTATAAAATATTGAAAAAAAAAACTAAATATTTACTCCATATATACATTATATTTAGAATTCAAGTTTATCAGGACTCGGTCAATTCTTCAGGTTTAAATTAAACTATCATTGCCAACATTACAGTTTTTATTTAAAACATTTTTCATAGGCCTACAAAACGGAGAAAACATATGAAATAATTCAATAATTAAAAAATTAAACATACATAAAAAGCGCAGTTAGTTACAATCAAGAAATTACAATATAAATTTTGACAATAGGTTAATGAGAAAACTTACAGAAGTATAACATTTGGAACAGAAAAACTAAGTATTGCATTAGTGATTATTTTACAAAGAAAAATAGTATGTGGATTTCAAAAACAACTGTCTAGTTTGAATGAACATGTGACACTAAAGTGAAAAATAAGCAAGGAAACGAAACTCAGAACCTGAAGAACTGACCAAGTCCTGATAAACTTTAATTCTGTTTCTATTTCACGGTCGATACTTTTATCAAAATATATATATAATTGAAAATGACTCTAAACTTAGTTGATAACTATTTCTTAACAAGCTTCTCAATTTTTTCTAAATAACACTTCAGTTATTTTGTCAACACAATAAACTATATCTGCTATAGTTTCGAAATAATACCATCATGTAAGAAAACAGAAAGAAATTAATGAGGATAAATAAACAATAGTGCATAAACTTTATCATATAAACCAGTATTCGGAACAACATAAGCTTTATGAAAGAGTATGAAAGACATTGTAAGGAAAATGTCAGATGCAAAAACTTAAGTGAAAAAGTGACACTGGTCACTTACTATAAAAGCCTACCTGTGAGTAACCTCTTAATAATAGCCAAGTCAAAAATTCATTTTTAAAAATAAACAAATCTGCTGAAGTATGCATGTAATAATGGGGGCTGAAAGCCAAAAGAACTCATACATTGGTGTGACTACCACCTCTCTATCAAGAAGGTTATCATACACTTAATAGCTGGAGGACCAAAAAACATATGCAAGATAAACACAATGTACCCGACAGATACTGGTTACAAATATACAGTTAAAAAGAAAGTAACTACCACAAACTGAGAATTTTAGTAGTTATTTTAATTCTAAAACTGAAACCAGACTGAAATATTCAAGTCAAAATAGCAGAAACATTTTAAAACTTTTCATTTCACATGAAAGGCATCCAGAAACCCTTGCAGTAGTGACGAGTCCACTCACTCCACAGGGGATCATCTTATCATCTTATAATCATCTTATACGTGAGGAAAACCAACCACCACTGTCTTCACTTTGCAAACATAATAAACCAGAAATTCACCCAGGAAGTTATCATGTCCTGAAGATGAATGTTGATCATTAGAAAAATGTCAACTATAGGCGATATACTTTATTGGGTGGACGAAGTAACATCCAAATGAAGTTATATTGGAAGTAAATCGCCTACGTAACAGTTGCAAAAAATCTGAAAAGTACTCGTATAACATTTTATTTAAAACATAACATTTAAATAATATTATTAGTATATTAGTAGTGTTAGTCTATAGTGTAGACTAACACTACTTTGCTACAAGTAGACATAATACTAGTATCATATTTCTTGGGTATATAATATATAATGATTCACTTAGGTATAATATAAATATCTAAATGGGAGATGTTTATTAGTCTTCCTTTCCTTGAGGCAGTACAGATAATGATTGATCCACTTTTTTATATACACAATTATATTTGTATATCATACCACTGATGCATATAACATTATATTGTATAATCATTAGTGTAACTGAAGCAGTCAGAACACATTTGTAAAGGAAAAGTGAAGATTTCGTGTTACGAAATAATCACTTACAGGCGAACATGGCATTTGTTTCAATAGTCAGTGGATCTCTTACACAGTTTATCTAACCTCTTTCTATAATGAAGATTCAAGACAAAGTTTTCCCTTTAAAACTTCAAAACATTCTTATTCTATTTGACAAATATAATAAATAAATATATTTTAGAATATATTTATAAATAATTTATTTATAATAAGTAAGTATTTCATTGAAAAACATAGCATCCTCTGCGTTAACGATCTGACAACTCTACAGTGGGCTGGTGTTAACTTCTATATCATTATCACAAGAGATATAGTATTTAAGCATGGGCAGATGTACAAAAGAAAATCACTTTTACTGACGAAAAACATAACTTTATAGCATTATACAAGTGAATAACAGGAATACTTACTTAAGTTGAGTGCAGGCCAGCTTTAAGGTCGTTAACACAAAGGCTGCCACGTATTTCAATGAGATATGCTTTCGCGAAGAATTACTGCAATAAATAAATAATAAATACATTTTAATGTGTTGAATAGTGATAAAGTCAAGAATTATAAATAAAACGGAAAATATTTGATCAAATTTAAGAAATTGATCTTAAATACTTATTTCTATTTCATATGTGTTAATAGTAATAATATATTGCATTAGTTAACACAAGAACTGTAGTCCTTAAAATATAGTGTTCATTAAATTAAACAACCTAATTAAACTTTTGGATCGTGGAAAAAAAGAAGACAATTTAAAAATAATATATTAGTAGTATTTTTCTAATTTTTTTTTTTTAATAATATACTAATGATTTTATATTATATTAGTATTGAATCTGATATAAGATTTATTTTCTTTAGGTTTCATTGTATTAACAATGAAAGATAAAAATATTAAAACAAAATAGTAAACTTTTAATGTCAGAAAAACCATCACAATATACCAGTAATGTTATAGGTTACCTATTTATAATTGGTAATATTAATTTAAATAAGAAAGTATTAAGTGGCAATTAAATAAAATTAAACAAACAAATATAACATACATAAGATACCTAACGAATTACTGCATAAAAAAGTTGTGACTTTTTAAATAATGTTTACAATGAATTACTTCATTTATCAATAATTAAATTAAAAGCAGTACTGAGTTCAATAATTATTTATAACTATTTGCAAGATATGATCAAGTTAATTTCAAATGAGCTTAAAAAAAATAGGTTTAAGATAGATTATTAAAATAGTTTAAAACCAAAAATGGTTGTAAAATAACAGCTTCTTATTGTTGTCATTGAAATATTGATTAAAAAAAGTAGTTATATTTATGTTCTGTTACTGATTTTGTTTTAAAGTTGTAAAAATCTTTTACAACTTTCTAATAAGGTTGTAAACAGTATAGAAGTTAAAATTTCATTAAAAACTGAATCATTAGTCATATTCAACACATTTTGCTAATATATGTCATATTTCTCTCTATGAATGTAATTATTAATATTCTATTAACTTTAATATAATATTAAACTTTATTATTTAAATTATTATTATTATTTATTATTAAAAAATTAATTTAACTTTTAAAAAATGAATATTATTAACTTTATTTTCTAATAATTTTAAATAATTAGTGTTTGAATTGCAAACTATTGTTATTAATGTTATAGATTTGCAAAAATTAATTAATAATACTATTCTATATAATTGAAAATGGATTAGTTTATATTATATTATTTTTTTCTGAGAATAACTTTTTTAAATTACACTGTAATTGCATATTAATTTAAATGAGTTAGTTTTAATAGTTTTTGAGAGTTTTGGCGTTACTTAATTAATAATACGTTTTATGCTAATTAGTAAAGATGACTTTCATGTTTTTTCGCATTACTATAATGTAGTATATCACTTCTCAATCTACATTTCTTTTTTAACATCTAATACTTATATTTTAACACAATGTAGCATAAAAATAGATCATTTTAAATCGTGTACTAACTTTCTTTTTGATGTGCATAATTGTTTCACCCTTTCTTTTCAAACAGTTGCATAAATAGAAAAATAATTTCATACGTGTGCATCACTTAGTAATCTAATTACTACAACAACTTATAAACTGCTAAATATAGCATTTTTTTCTAAACTTTGATTAAAAACAACCGACACTTTTAGCAATCTAACGACTTGCCATAAAGAAAAAAAAATATAAATATAGAGATTTAGTGTTTCGCGTGTAATTAATCCAGTGTTTACAATGACAGGAAATAATTCGGAACTAAATATACTAAATATGAAATATTAAATAATCAAACCTATAAATTTGATGAGTTGTATTCTTCTAAAAATAGTTCTATAATTATCAGAATATTAAATTATTAAATTAAACAACAATGATGTAATCAGTAATTATTATACTTAATATTTAAATAAAAAGAAAAAAACATTTAATAATATGAATTACTATTAATTTAGTGGGAATTTAGTATTGACTTTTCTAGTCGGTCGGTAAAATAATATGTTTTAATATTTATAATAAAATGTGGTCGGTGTGCACTCAACTTTCCTAATAATTAAATATAATTAATTTAAGTTCTTTGACTTATTAAGCTAATTTTGAGAAAATTCATATGTTTCAATTCTAATACAGTTATCTCTATTTTACTAATTTCAAGGAAAATGTTTACATTGTCGTAAACGTGTAAACAAATCAAATGAATCACGGTAAATCAGGTAATTATTATCACTTCAAATAGTTTGTAAAAAACAAAGAAATAATACATTTAATAATATGGAATTTCACCTACAATTTTTTTAAAATTTCACGTTTTTATTTTATATTTCCATAATTAAGTATTTTATGAACTACATTTCATTTTAAGTCATGTAGGTAGTTGTGTAATTTATTTTACTTAATTAACTTAATATATAAATTAATTTAATTCATTTACATTATTAATTAAAGCAGTAATTTTGGAAGAAATAATTCTATTAAGTCACCAACTATGTTATCAGTTATTGTTTGATATTTACTCAAGATTAGAAAGGTAAAGAAACATTTAGTCTCCACACACAAGAAGTAAGTGTCCTTTGACTTCTTGAACAGTCAATATCACCTTACTGAGGCGCATGCCACGTGACTATAAAAATGAAAACAGGTGTTTGTAAATTATACATTTTATAATTTATAAAATAGAGTGGAGTGGCCTACACCCAACTTTACTATAAGTAAACTTGATATCAAATTTCTTGGGTAATAATATATAATGTTGTCCTATTTAGGCATATAATAAATTGTAGGGTAAAAAGCTAATGCAATGGTCTTCACATATAAAAATTTGATTATATGAACAACGCGTTTCTAACACGTAGTGTTCTTCCACAGGCATTAACTAAAAAATACAATGTCATCAGACTTAATGCCTGAGGAAGAACACTATGTTTTCGAAACACGTTGTTTATACCATTAAATTTTTATATGTGGAGATCATTTCATTAGCTTTTTACCCTAAAGTGAGTAAATACCACATAATAACTGATTGCACTACGTTAGAATCATAATATAAATATCTAAATGGTAGATGATTATTAGTCTTTTATTCCTTGAGGTAGTACTGATAGTGATCGATCCACTTATCAATATATATGCTTATTTTTGTATATCACACCACTGATGCATATAATATCATTAGTACAAACTACAGCAGTAATAACACTTTGAAAAGCGAAAGTGTAGATTTTGTATTACGAAATAATCTCTTACAAGAAAACATGGCTTTTGTTCCAATAGAACAAACAATAATAATATAATATTACATCATTTCTACATCATTTATCTGACCTCCTTGTACATTGAAGATATAAGACAAAGTATCCTATTTAAATCGTGAATATATTTTGCCTACGAAAAAATGTCGTTTTAAGATCATTTTTAATTTAACATATAGGATAATTTCATTTATAATTTTTCAAAGAATAATTTCAAGTTGGAATGATGTTTTAATTTTTTTGTCTTTTATAAAATTATTATACTGGGAATTGTATGACATGCTAGTGTTTTTTTTTTCTAAAAAAAAAACAATTTTCTTTCCTTTTATCAGAAATCTAATTTACTCTGAGCGAGTGTTATCACTTTTGTGCGTGCTAATATGATTATTGTGTTAATGTGATTCATAAACACACAAAAAATTCTATCTGATTGATTAGAGCATTTTGTGAGACAAATCCATATCATGGAAAACATCAGAAATAATATGCTTGATTGCCCTTGATTTTAGATATGTAAGAATTTTATTCTTTTACATCTCATCATCAATTTATTTATTCTTTTAAACCTCTAACATCAATTTCATTTCAGTGGATTCACTTAAAATAATTCTAAGTCAATGTAAACAAATACAAGTATAGCAAGTAAATAATTAGATCAGGATCAATATTCAATTTTCAGTTCAATTTTTTTAGAAAAATCTCCTGGTTTTTCAATCTCATGACGCTAAATGAGCCGTTTAGCGTCAAAAAAAACTATTTTTTGAAAACAGAAAATGTACTTTAACGGCCTTTTGGTACATGTACTTTTGAAAAAAAATCATCTCAACTCATCCTCCACATAAAGTTCTATTCCTAGGTATAGTTTCATTTTGATCCGTTAAAAGGTATTGCTTATATTGCTCTTACAAGCTTTCGAATTGAAATCTAAGACAAAATTTTACATTTTACTGAACAAAAAATATTTTCTGCTGTATTAAAAATCTGAAGGTATTTTTCTCTTATTGCTTTTGTAGTATCAAAGATAATGACAAAATTTTAAAAACTCTAGACTTAGTAGTTTAGGAGAAAAAACATGTAGTATAAAAACAGGTTTTTGAAAAAAAAGTGACTTTCCCATCATGTATAATTACTCTCAAACAATAGGGCTCATACCATGAGACCCATTTTTGTGTAAAATATCATTTTAACCCATCAAAGATTCTGGACTGAAGCATAGCCACAAACTTTGGATATATACTCACCCGCCCACACACCACACACAGAGACACACACACACACACAGCCATCATTGAAAAAATTTCATAAAACGACTTCTGGGACCTCAAACACATGTAATTCTGTCAAAATCTCGAGATGGATTTTTTTCACGATCACTATACTTTACTTATAGTAAAGTTAAAATAAGTTGGACACTTGGTGATTTAATTAGGTCATAGACTGTGTCAATTTCGGAGTAGTGAATCCTTAATCTTGGGCTGCGTGTACTATCCATATATTTCATGACAAACTCGAAGTTATGACCATACTTGTTGATACCCCTATATGTACAAAAATAATACAGTACTTAAATGATTAAACTTAACTATCAGGTGTAGTTATTTTACAACAATTACTTACTACAAGATAAAGGTTGAGTCATGATATTAAACCAGGACGAGTTTGATAAAACGTATATCAGAATGAAGCTAGAACAATTTCAATTGCATTGATTGCTCTACAAGCGGGTAAGCTTGTTAAACAGCTAAGAGGCTCTCAATCTATAGACCTGTCAGAGGAATATACTAGGAAAGAGCTCTGCATTCAAAGCAAACACCTTCTATTGTAAATCTTTTCTACCTTCAAGAGTTGACAAGAAGATTTCTTAAAACTAATAAAACATTATTAATCCAGAAATATTTTAAAAATAATAAAAACTAAATTTAAAACTGAATCAAATAATAAACAACAAATAATTACAACTAGACACCTCGACTTTTTAGCCAGTAAAAAGTAGTGGTTGTAGGTTTGGACTATTTATAAAGTCCAATGTTCCAGTTCCATGAAGAAATGGAAATATATTATGTCTTCACACAAAAACGTTTATTATAAAAAACTAACAAATCGTTTCAAACAATTCATATTCTTCTTCAGGTTACATCTGATCTGCTAATAAGTGGGTGAGACCATAAAGCAATTACCCACTGAATAACCATCCCAACAGAGCAGATGTAACCTGAAGAAGAACATCAATTGTTCGAAACTCGTTGTTAGTTTTTATAATAAATATTTTTGTCTGGAGGCATAATACTTTCCCCAGTATTAGTAAATACCACACTTTTTAATACTAGGCTTTTTATTATGATTAGTATTAAGACTATACTATCAAAACTATAAGACTATCCCAAGGGACTCCCTCTGGGGATAAACATATTCTCAATGTTTATAAAACATAAACATTAAATTCCTGAGAATTTAATAAACATATTTAACCAAGGCGTTAATATAATTCACAGATAACTAAAATGGGGTCCATTAACAAATTATGTACACTCTCTTTTATCCGAACATCTTAAGAAACGACAAAAATAATTTTTAAATAATATGATATATTTACATTATAAATATATAATGTAGTAGTCTCTAGGAGTGGTGAATCCTTTGCGTGTGAGTTCTCTAGAAGTTGTGCTGTTCGACTCGCAAGCATTCGTCCTAAGCAGGGTATTTGCTATTGCACGGTCTAGACTGCTAGTTTGCCTTCAATAGTCAAAGAAATTGACCAGCTTGTTGGGTGGTGCAAGTCACTTTAATTGTATCGCTAGTTCAATGCGAATCAGTGATATATTTATTCCAGTGGGAACAAAAGAACAGTCGGGCCTGAAAAAGGATGAAGCCGACATGCCCAATATAAGGGTACCTCTCTTCAAAGCATATTACCTGTGAATACTACTACTTTAATTACTCTCTGGGAGAGAATATAAATAGCTGTTTGTAAAGAAAATGGTCGTGGTTTAGGAGGAGTGGAGTCTATGTCATGACACTCCTCCTTCGGTCCTTCAAGTGTCATAACCACTTGAATTTGTCGAGGATATGTGCATCACTACTTATCAGTGTTGTTCATGCCACAGTGGCAGACAGGATGAGACAAACCCCACAGTTGTGTGAAATCGACAATAACACAAAATCCAGCGTCACAGACTCAAGTAGATTTCAACTGAAAAAAAAATATATATATATTAGCAGATATGCTACTTACGAGTGTCAGATAGTAAAATATCTAATAATATAAGAAATTTAGTTTAATTTTTTTTTTATTAATAACTGTACTAAAACGGAATAAAACGTCTTTATTAATATAGGTGAATCAAATACATAGTAGAAATGTTATCTCAAGTCATTTATGTCAAATAGATAACTATAAACAAGCAAGGGTTAAGGAAATCCATGGTTTAATGCCGAGATAACGCCAGAGTACTTGCAAACAGAACCACTGAGACACTGAATAAATATCAACTTAATGAAAGTTATGTAGTTATTTGAAATAGAACTGTCAAACATTTAAACGATGCAAAACATCTGTATGTAAATACAGTATTCCTACTCTCTTACTCTGTCTGTCTGGCTCTCTCTTTCTCTCCCTCTCAACACTCCATAAAAAGAGCATCTAATATTTTTGTCAAGAGGGGAGGTGGAAGGTAACAACTCAAAGTTGAGGGAAGAGGTCAACTGGATGAGTCAGCTCCAAGGGACTACGCGAAACTTGATTTGGCCAGCCCGTGACTTTCCCAGATGACATGCTCGTGACCTACCAGACATGCTGTGTTATAGAAACTTGGGGGGCAAGGCTAGCTCAGTGGTTACGTGCTCGCCTCTGATCTGATAGGACCGGGGTTCGATCCTCACCTGGCCCTCGATTTATTCACGCGGGAGGTGAATAAATCTGAGCGCGTCGTCCCTCGGAGAAGGACGTTAAACCGTCGGTCCCGAGCCTGTACGATGTCAGGTACTCGTTAAAGATCCCTACTCTAAATAAATTTGAGTTAGGCAAAATTTAGTACTCCCACTGTAGAATCAATCTTCATTATGTGGTATCACAAAGGGACAATGCTCGGCCTACGTGTGTTCCCTTGTGGAACTGCCACTGCAACCTAACCTAACCTATAGAAACTTGACAGCTCTCCCCTTGTGTTATTGTGTTCAACATTGCTTAAAGTACAGCATAATGTGAGGTGTTCACTTGTGCTATCTACATCAAAGCAGTGATGCAGCATACCGGTGATTCTGCAAGACAGATGTAGATCACTCTTTGAATCTCCTCGAAAATGTCATTTCTTCAAAACAATCCCAAGTAACCTATCAAAGCTACCTTTGCACACCTCAAATTTAAATATTCCTAAACCTACTTCAACTGACTACTGAAAACAGTTATTGTACTTTCTAATCAAACTATATTCAGTTTTTGGGGTGAGCCCAACTTGATCTGGGTAACTGATGTGATTGTTTCCAATACCGATTTCATATTTTAAGCAATATGACTAAATTAAGTTAATGAAATGTGATGGTGGATGGCCAATTCTCTGTTATTTTCTAAATTGGAAGTCGCTGCTTCCCCATGATATACCATACTATTACATACCAAAGGAGAAAATTTCAATTTCTACCTTACCATTATAATCAATTCAGTTCAAATTATTATTAATTATTTAAAATTGATTGCCTTTTATTTAATACTTGTGTAAACTTAACCAGAGAAATAATAAAATTCAGTTTTTTTTATTTTTAAAAAATAAATGAAATAGACATTGCACCCTATACAGATTAAATGTCAACTAAAAACAGAGATTTGAATCAACATCATATGAACAAGTTAGATCGAATTTCAAAAAACTATTTTTGTTAATTAAAAGAATATATCATTGGTGCAGAGCTTGTATTTCGTCCCAGGCCTAACAGTAACATAAATATGAAATTTGGTTATAACTATTTAGTTTTTTTTGACATTTTTTGCTTCCGTGCACTTCCTTTATTATTCTCAATCACTGTCATATATAAATAAGAAATTGTTTAACAAACGGGGGAGATTACGAAAAAATTATAATAATACCAAACACTAATATTAAGTAATATATAATAAAAAATTAATTAACGGTAGAGGTTAGACCAGGAGGAGAGTGGGTGGACTTTATACATATTTCTCCATCTTTCTTCTTGTAACTTTTACTTTTAATATTACTTTATCTTGATGAGCTTTCCTAGTATTAATAAATAATTTATATTACCCAGAAGATGGTCAATGGTGACAGAAACGTTGGTTAATTTAAAAAAAAAATTGTTTTAATATACAGTTTTAATAATAACAAGCATTGCGAGTATAACAATTGGACTAAGTTCTTTCAACTGTGACAAGCGGTCTCGTCAGAGTGAAATCCCAGGTGATTTGACTCTGACGAAGACCGCTTGTTACGTTTGAAAGATCTTAGTCTTTTTTCTCATTTCTTATTGTTTATTGGATGTTGATTTTTATTTTACGTGTATATTGTGAAATATTGTTATACACACACACACACACATATATATATATATATATATATATATATATATATAAAGATTTCACATAAACACGTGAAATAACAATCAATGATCAAACCACAATAAGAAATGAGAAAATCAAGACTAAGATCTTTCAACCGTAACATGCGGTCTTCGTCAGAGTCAAAAACCCAGATGTGCTTTTGACTCTGACGAAGACCGCTTGTTACGGTTGAAAGATCTTAGTCTTTTTTTTTTCCATTTCTTATTGAGGTTTGATCATTGATTATATATATATATATATATATATATATATATATATATACATATATAATAAGTAACCCACGGGTTACTAGCTGCTGCATCTACAACGTGCTTTGTCTCCCTTTCTCTTTTCTCCTGAAGACGGATTACCCGAAAATTTGAGTCTGTAAGTGTGTTTCTTTTACTTTCTGTGCTACCTATCTTCAATTTTGAACTGTTAATGTGTCCAGTTTCGATGTCTTTTCATTTATCAAGTGAATATATATATATATATATATATATATATATATATATGTTTCACAGTAAACTAGATACAGAGTAAAGATGCGAACACATTTACAGTCTCTAATTTTTGGTTGAACCCTCATCAATTTGCGAAGTGACGGTTGGTGCCCCTATCTCTACTCGCCTAATGACAGTTCAACCGAAAATTAGAGACTATAACTCTGTTTGTACCTTTACTCTGTATCTATAGGTTACTGTGAAACATTTATTATTTTTTGTGGATGGTTTTCTTGTTGATTATATATATATATATATATAATGATCAAACCACAATATGAAATGGGAAAAAAAGACTAAGATCTTTCAACCGTAAAAAGTGGTCTTCGTCAGAGAAAAGAGCCCAACTAAAACACTAAATGCAGAAACATCTGGTGAGGGTGTAAAGTGCAAGAACACCGCTTGTTACGGTTGAAAGATCTCAGTCTTTCTTTTCCCATTTCATATTGTGGTTTGATCACTGATTGTTATTTCACGTGGTTATGTGAAATCTTGTATATGTATTTATATATATAAAGAAGGAGAGAGAGAGAGAGAGACAAAGAAAATGAGTGGGGGATGTCTAATTAACTTGAACTTGGTCGCTTACTTCAAATGAAAGTAAGTACGAGTGTAATGTACGTAAGAATGAATATTAACTACTTGAATTCTCTAAAGAATAAATTCAAATATACAGCTTTTAAATTAAATTAAGAGTTTAATTAAAAGTCAATGCAATTTAATTGAAAACTCTTAGTGGTTAAAACAATCCATCATATAAATTAAGTGATACTTGTGAGAATATGCGAGTTTTTCAGTTCGCTTCATTCAGAGATGATATTTAGCTCCCTTAAATGTGCCATTACAAGGCTATTTCAATGAAAGCGACTTTGTAAAAGCCAGACTTATTAAGCTATATTTCAAACTCAATGCAGTTAACTAGTTTAGTCTGAGAATCCAGCAGTCATTTTCCAATTTGTTACGACCAGAAATACTCAACAGAGGGCTTTATTAACAGTCTAGACTCCACTCTCTTTAAACCCATGGATCTGACTAGCATCAAAGTTACCATCATGTATACAGACATTAAAATACTACTTATCTGTACTATATTGGATCAATATAATATATATAAAGATTTCACATAAACACCTGAAATAACAGTCAATGATCAAACCACAATATGAAATGAGAAAACAAGACTAAGAAATCTCGATAATATTGTAGAATTATGAATCAATGTAAAATAAGTTAAAATAAGTATTTTGTAGTGTAAATGAAAGAAGTATTGTGTACAATTTGACGATGATGCATCTAATACACAGTGGAACATGCTGGAATAAAATATAAAATAAAAAAATAAATAAATGTGGTTATACCTCTAGCTCACTGAATGGAAAACGACCCCATTTATAATTCCTAGTATTGGAGCAGAATTTATTATGTTTTAACATATTTTTTGTGTGCAATAATTAGCGGCGTTTTTCTCTCTGATAGAACAGATCATTTTACATTCCTCCAATTTCTGATATAATTTTGAAATGTGATATAATTGTAAACATTCAGTATGATTTTGTCAGGAATACATTTTTTTTATGTTTTTTTTATTGTTCCATGATTTTTTTGTAAAAACTGACGTATAATAAACGATATCGACTCAACTCGAAACGACTTAGACCAATGTATATCTGTTTACATACTTGAAACAATGAACGGTACCATCAAGAGAACTGTACAAAAAGAACAACAAACTATTCAGAGTAAACTATAAAACATGCACTTATAGTCTTTTAGTTTTCTATTTACTGTTTACCTATAGTTTGACCTGAAACGTTTATATACATACCTTATAACAATCTAATAAATTCTGACGAATGTTTGACCTACTTAATGTTACATCAGCTATCGATAATTAATTTATGCGGAACAGTTGGTTAAACAGCGCAGTAGTTAGTGTAGATAATAACAGAACACAACCGTGTACTTTGTAGTAAGTTGAGAGCAGAGGCCGCCGTTCATAAAAGTGTTTGAGTTTAACTTTGCTAAAGAAATAACTTGCAAGTTCCTATGATTTATGTTGAAAGTAGGCATTATTAACAAACTACAAAATATTTATTATCAATGTAGCCTGTGTTAAAGTCGTAATATTAATAAACACAACTTTTTATTTGTATAATGAACATGAATCGTTTGGCGAGGACACACGTAAAATTTTTGAGAACGCACACAGAATAAACTGATACAACTCACTTCGATATGTATAACCTCCGTCATAACGAGAACATAATTTTAATATTAATAATTGCCCAATAGAATTCTTTCTCTTTATTTTTATTAATACTTGTAAACATCGGTAATGCCCTGTTCCAAGTTGCTAGCTGTCTTTAAAAACCCCAAGGCTTATATTTTGATGATGCTCGTCGTAGAACCTCGTCTTCTGTTTCTTCATCACGAGCATGTGGCTGATTTTGGGTTTTGTTATATCACAAAAACATGAACATTATCTTCTTGGATGGAAACAATCAAAACAGGATGGATTAACCAAGCGAATGGATGAACACAACTACCGTAAGATCACACAATGTGAGAGTAAGTCTTTTTGAACAGTTGTGACTTAACCCAGTGCTTCTCAAACGGTGCGCCCTAGACGATAACCAGCCAGGTGCACCCCAAGATAACCGAAGATTAAATTTTTGTAATAGATTTATAGTTTAAAAATGTTCATCATTTTCATTTATTGTAGAAACACCAAATACATATGTGGTTTTCAAATCTGAGTCAATTCTCTACCACTTGATATTTTCAACTGGCAGGTAAATTTCTTTATTCTATAAGCAGCAATGGATTATACTTTCTATTTTTCATTCTGAAGTCAAATGGATAAACAAACAAAAGTCTCCACACAAATGAAGTTTTATTCAACAACAACAACACGTTTCGAACACTTTGTTACATCACAACGTCGTTGTTGTTGAATAAAACTTCATTTGTGTGGAGACTTTTGTTTGTTTATCCATTTTACCTCAGAATGAAAAATAGGAAGTTTTTCACTGGACCAACCCTTCAGCACCACATCCTTGGTGTCTTCCTGATGATGAACACAAAGTGTTCGAAATGCGTTGTTGTTGTTGAATAAAATTTTGTTTGTGTGGAGACTTTTGTTTGTTTATCCATTTTACCTCAGAATGATTAAATACCATACAATTACGGATCGCACAACTAATGACTTCCTATTTTACTTTCCTTAGGGGTTTAAATCATTTGTTACTAATCTCTCGCTCCCTTCTCTCTCTCTCTCTCTCTCTCTCTCTTTCCCTTAAAAAAACTATTCCTTCCAATTTCCTATGATTAACTAATTTTCAAATTTCAAGACTAAATTTTCTATATTAAAATCGGTAATGCACCCCTAAAGCTTTCGTTATTTTATGGTGTGCTCTGAAGTAAAAAAGTTTGAGAAACACTGATTTAACCTAACGATTATAAGTAAAATTAACTCTGTTTACTGACCTTGCAAGATGACTAGATACCATTTATTCTATTTAAACTAAAAAAAAAACAATCTTTGCAGTTTAAATAAACAAAAAGTAGATACATAATTTGAATTCATTCAAGTAATATACGAATACATTAAATTATGTATTAATCATTGGATATCTTCATTTAATGTAAAATAGCCTATAATATATATTAAAGAAAGTATATGAAAGTAATGTAAGGGAGGATACTTTTACTTTTCACTTCTGATATTTTGAAATGAAAATCCACTTTCAGCAAGATTATTTAAAGAACTTGAAACATTTACATTTTTATGACGCTATTATCTCTTCTTAAGTTGAGATATTTAAGTGAAAGTTATGTCCGTCAATATTTCCTTTTTACACTTTTTTTATAACATACATTTTCCTGCCTCAAATATTAGGTTCATAAAGTAAGTTTATAAGTTAAGTCGTTTAGATAAACGTCAAGGGAATAATTTTTTAACAAACATAATTATGCTCTTCATCAATCTTATTTTTGTTTTCATTTCTTTTCCCTCTCATAATCAATATAAATTCATTCTTCCATTCTGTCTTAATCATTCATATATATATTTTTTTTTTTTTGATGAAAATACGATCCGAAATGGACAAATACAGTTCAATGATTAAGGCCAGGTGCGTAGTGCTTAAAGATGTATAAGCAGATAGACGGTGTAGCCATGGGATCACCTCTTGGTGTTCTATTTGCCAATTTCTTCATGGGATGAACAGAAAAAGACCTGTTTCATAGAACAAAGAAGCCTTGTATCTATGCCAGATACGTCGACGACATTTTCGTTTTAGCTGACTGCGCAGATGAAATAGCCCAATTACGCATAAACCTTGAAGAAGCATCAGGACGTCGATTCACCTCAGAAGGGAAACGCTGCAGAAGGGAAATTACCTTTCCTGGACATTCTGATCACCAGAAATCCGGTGACTTCAACACTGAAGTTTACCGGAAGCCATCAAACCCTGGTCTCTGTCTAAACGGCCAGAGTGAGTGCCCAAATAGATATAAGGTGTCTACAATTAATGCTTATATAAAAAGGGCACTCACCCACTGTACAGACTGGACACTCATACACAACGAAATTGACAAGTGTACACAAGTCCTTGTCAATAACGGATTCTCAAATAAATCAGTGGCCAATGCAGTTAGAATATATTTAGAAAAATGGCACAACAACAATATGAAGAACGACCGAGAACCTGGAGAACAAATCAGCTCTTAATCAGTAATAGGACTCAAAACTTGCTAGTTTCAAACCGTCCGAGAGTTGACGTCTCAGACCTCAATCGTAGTCACCTAGTGTACCAATACACTTGCACCACAGGGAACTGTGCAGCCCAGCCCCCTAGGTACATCGGGATGACTAGGACGAAACTGTCAAGACGTCTGACTCTCCATCTCACGACAGGAGCACCAAGTAACCATGCAGAAAAGGCACATGGTATTCCCCTGTCTAGGCAGAACCTGGTTGAGGGTACTACCATCCTACATGTTAATAGCGATTTCAATAGACTTAAAATCTTAGAAGCTCTGTACATTAAAGACTTGTTACCTAGTTTAAATGTACAAAGTAATGATTTCAATGTAATTCCTAGTTTTAAGAATATAGATAATTTTTTTAAATTAGTTAGAAAAGAGGGCGATGACCGAGTTAGGTTGAAATGAAGGGCCATAAGTTTTTTGTTGACCTGCACTCACCCCTACTCCACCCTCACCACCAACTTTCACTTCGACAGAAAGCAGTTTTAAGTTGGCATTTAAACGCCAAAGTAGTCAGTAATATGTATATTTAGTTAATATAAGTAGTTTAAGAACCTGATGATGACCCATGGGGCCGAAAGCTTGTTATCTTAGTTTAATCTAGTGTAGTGTTTAATTAAATATAGTTATCCCCAGTGAAGTGGTTATTTCCAGCCTTCTGAATGTCGTATTCTAGTTTGCTTTGGCAATTATCACCTTCTCAAAAGAAAATTGTAAGGAAAATAGAAGCTATAAGTAAGAAAGTCGTGAATGCAGAATCTGCCATCAAATTCAATAATATATGCTTGAAGGAGGACTTGCTGCCGAAATACACTAATACATATATATATATATTAGTGTATATTAGCAGCAGTTTTTCTTGCAAACATATTTTATTAAAGTAGACAGCAAATTCCGTATTCACGACCTATTTGCTGTGTTTTCTAGTTTTCTAACTAGTTTTCTTTGGTAGGGAGTGATTTCATGAAGGAGTTGTCCAGAGACATCGAAGAAATAATTCGTAGGTTACTCAATAATATATTTTTACTTACAAGCTTTCGATTTCACTGAAATCGAACTGAAATACAGAAGGCCAAAAACACTAATTTAGAAGAAAAAAACTTTTTTCTTGTTCTTTTTTTAATTTATTCTTTGTGATTCTAGGAGCAGTTTAAGAAATTTTGGGACACCCTGGAATTTGGTCATTAAGACATAGAGAGGCAGAAGAATTATTAATGAAGGCTTTGTTTATTTTAAAAGCCTTCATTAATAATCCTTCTGTAACTGTAATAACTTTCTATTCGCATATAGGATGGTAAGGTTCAAGTTTGAGTCAAAGCTGTGATTTTGTGTGACAAGGTGTTTTGCAAAATGTGAAAAAAATTCTTTATTATTCTTATTGTCATTTTTCCTTTGCAAATATTCATTAAAATGTTCACGGGTTCTTTTTTCAAAGGAGTTCACAGTCATACCAATGTAAAAACATTGAAAATTGTTACAGGACAACTTATAAACTCCACTCAATGAACCAGGATAAAAACTCGATTTAGGGGTTAAGAAGGATTTTAAATTACCATTCATTTTGTAACTGACTCTAAAATGAAATTTTCTTAATATATTAGCAATTTTTAACGAGGAAGCTCCCACATAAGGTGGGAATTTGGGAGGGATTCTAAGCAGTTTTGAGGAAAAATAGTGTTTAAAAGAGTTCTTTCTTTTTTATACAGCAGCATGTTTATTAACTGTATAGAATAACCGTTATTTATTACAATGTTTTTTATTGTGTCTATTTGTTTTACGCGGTTACTTGCCATTGCGTGTACAATGTGCTTGGTCTCCCTTTCTCTTTTCTCCTGAAGACGGATTACCCAAAAATTTGATTCTGTAAGTGTGTTTCCTTACTCTGTGTGTTACTCTTCTTGAATTTTGAACTCGTATATATATAATTAAAGTTATCACCAGAAAAGCAAAAAGATAGGCTAACACTTACTGTTCTCGATCATTTCGACTATCTTGCCGTCTTCAGGAGAGGTAGGAAAAGGAACACAAGGGCTAATGTCAAACTCTGCGTAGTATTACATTGCGTCATTAGGGCGTGGTTTTCATGCTTTGAAAACTAATCCAAGACCCCTCTTCAGTCTTGTTGTTATCAGTTCTCCACTATAAGGAAAGAATAGTGATCCTGCAAAAATTCGATCTCGAGATTTTGACGGAATTATATGTTTTGAGGCCCCAGAATTCGTTCAATGAAGTTTTTTGATGATGTCTATGTGTGTGTGGGTGGGTCCGTGGGTGAGTATGTACTAAAAGTTTGTGCCCACGCTAAGGTCCAGAAATTGGTATTTTAGACAAAAATGGGCCTAATAGTTTAGATGAGCTCTATTAATGGAGAGCAATTATGGGTGATGGGAAAGTCACTTTTTTTTTGCCAAAAACCTGTTATTAGACGACATTTTTAAAATGGATTTTTAGAGGTTTAATGAAAAATTTTTAAATAATTTAATAACTTTATATGAGTTGTATAAGAGTAAAATTCATATATGTAAAAAATCAAAGCTAATGAGACATGTAATTTCTGATGCTTTCCATTGTATGATGGATTTGATTTGTCTCACAAAATAATCTAATCAGTCTATAAGTTGAACGCTTGAACAAAACTTAACATCAGATGTAATTTTTTTTCTTTATGAATCAAATTAATTTAGGGTAGTATTGAAGAGTGAGAAATGGACACGTTCTTATTATGTTGACAAATATCTA
This sequence comes from Hermatobates lingyangjiaoensis, assembly GCA_026182355.1. Classification (NCBI taxonomy): domain Eukaryota; kingdom Metazoa; phylum Arthropoda; class Insecta; order Hemiptera; family Hermatobatidae; genus Hermatobates; species Hermatobates lingyangjiaoensis. The sequence continues at coordinate 141,752 of JAPFBL010000293.1, forward strand.
GTTGTTTTACTATTCTGGTCTAATAGTTCATATCTATTATTTTCAAATATTTCAAACTTCAGACTATAAAAGTTTTAAATTATACTGAAAAGCCGGCTTTGAATTTGATTGAGTATGTAAAACTGCCTAATGACTAATATATTTTTTGTAAATATACATTTATAGCAACCATATACCAGAGTGCAGTGCAAAAAGATAACACTCGCTCAGAGTAAATTAGATTTTTAACAAAGGGATAGCAAGTTAATTCTTTTAAAAAAACACTAGCATGCAATAAAATTCCTAGTATAATAATTTTATAAAAAAACAAAATTTAAAAAATAATTTTAAAAATTATAAACAAAATTATCCCACATCTTAAAATTAAAATTATCTTAAAACCACATTTTTTCTTACATGTATCAGAAATTTTTCAGACAAAAATATATTCAAGATTTAAATGGGAAGGTTTGTCTTAAGTCTTCATTGAAGAAGGAGGTCAGATGAACAGTGTAAGAGATATTCTGGCTATTGAAACAAATGCCGTGTCCTCCTGTAAGAGATTACATATTTCGTAACACGAAATCTACACTTTCGTTTTTAAAAATTTTGCTACTGCTATAGTTATACTAATGATATATTATGCATCAGTGGTTTATATACAAAAAGAATCATATATATTGATAAGTGGATGAATCACTATCTGTTCTACCTCCAGGAATAAAAGACTAACTTCTCCCATTTAGATATATATAGTATGCCTATTTGGACATCATATATTATATACCCAAGCAGTTTGATATTATGTTTACTTATAATAAAATTGAGTGTAAGCCACTCCAGATTTCTTTTCCAAGTGTTTTTCTTTTGTTTAATTATCTTATGAAGTTTTTCATTTTTTGATAACTATATATAAACAGAATACAATGGCTTTTAATATTTCTTCGCAAACTCTGGCTGCCTTAGTTTTCACTAGTGTTTCCGTATTTAAACTCAATCGGATCTAATATCCAAACACTAATGTCAATTTAAGAACATCAGAAGATGTACATATTATTATTCAATGAATGCTTTATATTTTGATGCGTATTAATAACAAAATACTTATTATTTTTTTCGAAAAATTTCTTCTATGAATTTTTATTTCAATTCATTCCCTGGAAAAATGCCAAATATATGAACCAATCAAGTATAACATGAAAATAAAAATTTGATGGTATTCTAAGATTTTTGATTATTTGCTATAGGTATATAAAATGTAATAAATGGTAAATACATTTCTCCATTTATCCCTTAGTAAGGGTTTAAATGGAGTGATAATGGCAAAAGGGAAGTTGCTTGGAGCAACTCAAGGAATATGCAACATCAATAATAAGTTCCCCCCCTTCTTCTTTCTTTGATGTCCTTGTTGAAACAGAAATCCGTCGATTTGGTATGCCTTATAAGAGGGAAAGACAAAACTATATTGCTTCAATACGAATAGTGAAGCGGAAAAGAGCCATCACCTTAGCTTGAAATGGAACTCCCATCAATTCAGAAACCTATCACCAGTACAATGACCAAAACCTTTTGTTTCCGCTTTCATTTTCCACTTATTAATAGTAAATTATTTATTCAAAACTAAAATAATATTAGTCTATACTTTGTTTTAAATGGGTTTTTATAAATTTATTGTATTAATTTCTTAATCAATTGATTTTGAGTTTGATCAGAAATAAAGTTACTAGCTTAGTTATCAAGAGTGTACTAAAATATTCCACATTTGTATGATTAATAAAAGCTTTAAATAATAAATAAAAAAAAGACACATTTTATTTTCCAAATGTTTTAAAAATCTCATTAGGTTTTAAAAATCAGGTAAATGCTTTCAATCATTGCCAACAAACTGTTGCAGGCGTTCATGAGAATTATTGGTAACTCTATGGATCGTTTCTTGTGGAATGGCTGATATTTTTAAAGCAATTGCACATTTTTACTCCTTAATAGGGAGAGGAGTTAACGGCTCGATTTATTGAGGAGCTAAAACGTGCAATCTGTTGAGAAATAGCCGCTATTTCACAAGAAACGATCCATAGAGGAATCAATAATTCTCTTAAACGTCTCCAACAGTGTGTTGACAATAATGAAAGCATTTAGCTCACTTGATTTTTCAAACCTAATGAAATATAACGGCATTATATGTATACTTGGAAAATAATTCTTTTTTTTTTAATTATTTATTATTTTTAGCTTTTTTTTAAGCCTATAAATGTATCAGATTACTTTGGTCTACCCAATATGAATAATCGTCATATTGAAATAATGTACTAAATTTGGTTACGTTGTAACCAGGTAACTGTTATGAGAATGAAATGAGAATATACAACATAACTTACATCACTTGATTTATAGAGAACTAAAGTACCCGGGTTGTAAAGAAAAAAAATAGTATATTAATAAAAAATAAAGGGGTATAGGAAAATAATTCAAATAAATAATTAAATCTTAGTAATTAAGATTTTTGCGTGAGGCACAAATAAATAAAATAAATTTACTTTGATAACATGATCTTTAAACAACTTTTGTTTCAGTAATCCCACTGTTGGAATACAGGGGTTAGTAAAAAGTGCAGAACAGAGATATCATCGAATACAGTGATAATATAAGCATTTCAAACAAGCAGTCGCAAGAGGGTGATTCCGATCTAGTATAACTGTTTGTTTTCCAACGTCCACCCTTATAAGGCTTTCACCTTTTGGTGCTGTTCTAGGTGCCGAAAGTGTGGCTCATTTATTATTTGGCACCTATTTTAGTAATGGGTGAGCTACATTACCTGTTGATTCTACATTGGGAGCACTAAATTTTGCCTAACTCTAGTGTTTAGAGTAGTCTTTAACGAGTACCTGACATCGTACAGGCTAGAGACCGACGGTTTAACGCCCTCTCTGAAGGACGGTGTGCTCAGATTTATTCACTTCAAACGTAAATAAATCGAAGGACTGGTGGGTATTGAACCTCGAAGCTATCAGTTCAATGGCGAGCACGTTAATCACTGAGCTAACCTGGCCACAATCTAGTACAGTGGTGCTCACACTTTTTCAGTATGCGAGGTACTTATAAAATGACCAAGTCAAAATAATCTACCGACCCATAAAAGCGTATGTTATTTTAAAATGTATTGAAAATTCTTACCGTGCATTACTGCATGATCCTATATTGCAGAGAGTCTACCACTATTAAATAAATAAATCTGTTTACTCTATCGAGTGTCTTTTTTCCTACTGTTCCTTTTTCGCTGTTCTAAGTAAGTCTTGTAAACTAAAATATTTTTACAAATCATTGTATTGGAAAGTAGTCGTATTCGATACTTGGATACGCGAGAGTATTTGCTATGGCCATCTCTACCCTGTACATCAGTCAAGTGATAGACTGGATGACAGGCTGACTGTCACCCAGTCGTGTTAGTAACGAGCATGTGCAGGTCAAACAGGCAGCTTTTTTTTTTCAAAGTTGTATGTGATCTACCATTATTGGCCTTGTGAACAACTGGTAGATCGCGACCTACGTATTGAGCACCCCTGATATCATGCTAGTATAACTAAAATAGCATGACATATTGGAGTTTGCAGCAGATTCTGGATCATGTGGGACCCTTGAATCATTGCCTGCATGAATACACGACCAATTTATTTAACATCACAGATGTTTCAGTAACCCTGACGCAATCACCAAAACACAAAGCACGTGTCTTTAACTCTTCTAATGATACACTCAGTGTTCACTATAAAGCTTTTAATATTTCATGTCTTAATTTTTTACATGTTATTGTTAAACTATCATTTGCTGAAAACTGTAAACAACTCATGATTCTATAGAAAATTTTAAGATCTCCAGAGTTAAAAATATAAAAAAAATAAAAAATTACAATCATATCTGGATGTATGTGATAATAGTATCAATTAATTTTATAATGACACTTGTATACTTAGGTTAGGTTGCAGTGGCAGTCTCACAAGGGAACACACTTAGGCCAAGCATTGGCCCTTTGTGATACCACACAATAAAGATTGATTCTACAGTGGGAGTCCTAAATTTTGCCTAACTCAAGTGTATTTAGAGTAGGGATCTTTAACGAGTACCTGACATCGTACAGGCTAGGGACAGACAGTTTAACGTCCTTCTCCGAGGGACGACGTGCTCAGATTTATTCACCTCTCGCGTGAATAAATCGAGGGCCAGGTGGGGATCGAACCCCGGTCCTATCAGTTCAGAGACGAGCACGTAACCACTGAGCTAGCATATAGGTCCACTTTTACCAGTGGAAGGCGTCTCCTAACTCTAGCCAACTGCTCCTGTCATGGGAAACTCTGAGCAACATTGGACTAGCTCCTTCATCATCGTCTTCTCCGCTTTGCACTCTTCTCTTGGCTTCTCTGTAACTCGCTTAGCCTCCATACCATGCATCATCCTCATGATATCTCCAGCTGACTTACATTTTCGCGCACACACTGTAGCCCCTATTCTTTAATTTATTTCTTCACTTGTTTCTTTACCCCTTGTAAACCTCTGTCCTTTGCTTTCTGTGCGCTATGGAGTTTTTTTCGTATTTCTCACAGTCACTAAACACACTTGAGCTTAATATGTCAGTCTAATGTACAGGGTGTCCCGAAAGTAGAGATTTTTATAAAAATAAATATGCATATTAATTGTATTGATTAGGGAAATCAATATTTATGTATTAGAATAACATGATTTAGAATGTTAATAACAATTTGACCATCTGTATTTAAATTATCAAATAGAGATGGTCAAATTGCTTGCCCTCTACATTAACACGCATCAATCAATGCTTGCTTAGAGATGTTAGAGACGTGATTGATGCATGTGTCAATGCAGAGGGTGAACAGTTTGAATATCTCTTATGATTGTCATCAATAAAATTAATGCTATTTGCCAGCCGAGCAGAACTCATCTTCTTCTCCTGATCATGACAAGGTCAAAATATTTAAGTGTGTTGTATGTTGTTTCTATGTGTTCTTTTATTTGAATCGTTTGATATTTTGTCCTAACGGACCGTTTCATTTTTTAATAAAATTAATTTTCATATGTGTTTCAATTAATAAACCTATATCCATAAAATTAATATTCAGATGTATTTTTTATAAAACTCTAACTTTTGTGCCACTTTTGGAACACCCTGTATATGCAGACCCTTTCTTTATACCCCCTTTTTCCGGTATAATTTAACCTTCCAGCCTTGTAATGTATTTTTCACCACTCAAAACTTCGTCAAGCTAATTCCAACTCTACTTTTAATTTTTTATGTTAGTAATCAAGAAAGTTGAGTAAGCTAGTCGGGACATTTAATCGCTCCATTCATATTTCTCAAAAAGACAGTTCTTTCTAAGATCATTTCAATCCTTATTTCATTTAAAAATAGCCATGTCAGAAATCTTGTATTGTTCATTCAAACATTACTCAAAGTTTTCAAAACTGGGTTCTTTCCATCGTTTTATACTACAGTTGATTACCATTGATAATAAATATACTATAATTGTCCAAATCAATACAAATGTGTTATTCAAACTTTAAATAGATTTCTATTTGTTTATGAATTCAATTTTTTTTTAAAAAAATGAAATGTAAATTAAATTCTATAATTTTTTTTTTGTTATAATAAATTGATGGCATAATTATGAATTCTTTTGGACACCCCATTGTTATGCATCCATATGCTTGCATTATATATGAGATGGAAATAGTTTGAGGCATATATTAATAGCGGAGCACAAGAGTTTAGAAAGGCAATCATTTGTTTTGAGAGTGGTCAAGTCGATAGGGTTGTGAAGGCTGATATAAAAGGTTTTTAGCATTAGTATGGAGAGGATGTACAAACGCCGGACTATCAATGGGATACCGAGAGCAGAACAAGGGCTCTGATTAAGCTTTGCCCGGGTGTTAAGCTCCGTTAAACAGCCCCTTTACTAGGGCCTTAATGGGAATCTCAGCTCAAGGTGCTCTTGTGGGTAATTACAGCCCCAACGTACTCAAACCTTCCTTTGCTCCCTTAACATCTTGAAGCTCTATTAACTCTCAAATTCACCTCTGTCAATATTTTTTCCTTTGATTTTTTTTTCACTATTTTAAAAAAAAGGTTTGCATGGCTGTTGAATAAATTTTCAAGATAACATTTCATCATTCAATTAGTTACACAAATAATTCAAAATTTTAAATTTCATCGATAAAATATTAAAATCTCCTCTTTGATTTAGAAATCACAAGTGTATGAAACCTAGGAAATCCTAGAAAATATTATTCAAATAAAAAAGAAATTTTTAATTTTTCAAGAGTTAGACCAAATCATTTAAATCTAATATTTTGAGTAGGCACTTTTTTTTGTAACTACACATTTTACTTCTTTGCATACAATAACAGGCTCATTCTAAAAAATAATGACTACAACTTTTTAGCAGATTTTAATGCTCAAACACTGAAACAAATAATTTTTTAATGGATGAGGAGTATTTGTGTGTATATATGTTGGCTGGTTTGATCATATATTGATATGTACCATTAAAGTGAACTGCAGTACCGGCTTTCACGATCTCAAGGCTTAGAGATTCGATTGTACGAACTAACTTCGTTTGCTTTTTTCGGGATACTTTTTTTAAATATTAGAAAGTTAGTTAGTATAATGGAATCTCTAAGTGTGAAGATCGTGGACACCGAGACTCCTGTTCACTTTAATGATACATGTTCAAAAGATCTGCTACCTGTTTATACCAATATTGATATGTGTAAATAGAGTACTTATTACCAAACTTGTGAATTGTTTTACATTTAAAAGTGCTCCAGGACGCAATATTTGATGATTAGATTCATAATAAAATATTAAATACATAGTCTTATTTCTTAGAACTTTTGACTTTTAGTTTTGTAAAAGTAAGTCAGAAAGGACAAAGGGGAAGGGACTTATGTGTAAGCTGTATGGAAACTCATAGAGTGACATATAAACAATTATATCAAGTAAATTTAATATGCAGACATATTGTTAGTACTACAGAGGTTGGTAAACATTTAAGTAAAATGATTTTTCAATGTTATCTGGTACATGTATGACGATAACATTGAACAATCAATGGAGTTAATAACAACAGGAAAAAAGGAAGGATATTGAATATAATAAAAGAAATGAAAATATATAAACATAGATACACAGACAATCTAATAAAGGTACACATTAACTATGAGAAATATATAATATTCAAACCAATAATATACATGAAAAGAAGGCTAAGTAAACGTGAAAACATCTTAATTAATAAGAGAATAAAACAGAATAGAAATAAATCAAGATAAAGAAACATCAGCGATAGGAAATGTAAGCTTGGAGTAGGTACTAGTGTTTTTTGTAGGTATTTATATTGCTGGATTCTGTAATTACGATTAGTCACATTCGATGATACAGCCAATGCAAAACTTATTGGACGGTAATCTAATTATTTATAATGATAAATAATTATATAATAAATTAATATATTATTTAAAAAATGAAACACTCAGGACAAAAGAGGAAATGATTTAAAGAAAAAAATTCATAGAAACAATACACTACTCACTTCACCTCGTCATCATCAGGACAAGCAGAAGAAGAAGATGAATTCTGCACAGCTGGCAAACAGCAACTCAGATGAACAGAACTCGTCTTCTTCTTCTCTTTCTGATCATGACGAGGTCAAAATTTGAAGTAATTAGTGTATTGTTTCTACGTGATCTTTTCTTTAAAGCGTTTGATAAATATATTATTTCTAATAGTATAATAAATAATATTATTATTTATAATAATAATAATACAAATTTAATACCTGAAAGTATATACCCAGTTGACCTCAATCGTCTTTACTATGAAGTAAATGTTAATCATTAAACCTACGACATCGAAAGATTTTATGTTATCTTCACATGTTATCTATATTTTATCTTGAATGACAAAGAATGTTTATTATTATTATTATTATTATACTCAACTATTGGTTACACATTTTATTTATTAAATTCGTCTTTATGTATTATAATAATAAATAAAAATGAATTTAAGAACCAAATAGTTAACAATAATTTATAGTACAATAATAAACTAGTAAAGTTTCTCTGTTGTGGAGATACTGACTAGTTTTTATTTACCTATAAAAATTTTAGGTGAATAAAATAACCTCTATCATTTAAAAAAAGACTACTTCTTATTTATTTTTTTTTCTGGTATTTCATATTTGGTTATTGAGAAATGAAATATATTACAAGGTATCATATACAAGTAGTATAGAATTAATTCAGCATTAGGTAAAAATATTATTTTTCTTTTTTTTTCAGTTTCTGAGAAATATATAGTTGATATTTATGTGGTGGACTACAATGAGAGAAGCGTAAGGCAAAGGCATTGTGTATAAATGTATTGAGCCGGATTGGTAGACGCACGTAATCCACTTTAAGGGTCATGGGAGGGTAACAAGGTTGGGCATACTGCTTCCGATACACACATATTATTGTCAAGAACTCACGGCAATCTACAGGGGGCTCATTTTATTGAATCTACTCTCCATTCAACTATCAAGGTTTACCAGAACGGTCTCAAGTACGCACCCGTTGCCAATATTGTTATAATATATCTCACAGTAAGCATTCCTTATTTTATTTTCTATTTTTGAATAATCATATTAACAAAAATATGAAACAACGACTATCTTTAAAGTGGCTGTATTAATCCCTGAAGGTTAATGAAACTTCTTCTTTCAATTAAGAACTGAGTCATGCACAAGTTTTTTTTCAACTTTATGGTAAGTAAAGTACAGTGGTGGGGACCCATTAGCTCAGTGGCAACCTACTCTCCCCTGAACTAGTAGGTCCGGGGTTCGACATAATCACTACGACCTTCATGTTAAATACGAGAATAAATCTGATCATGTAGTTACTCGGAAAGGGGGTCATCAAACAGCCAGTCCCGAGCCTGCATGATGTCACGTACTCGTTTGAAAACCTGTTTTTAGACTATATTTTTTTTTCTCCTAAACTACTAATTCTAGAGTATTTAAATTATGGCATTATCTTTGAGGCCACAAAGGCAATCACACACGCCGGGTGGTGGGGAGGGGGGGCACAGTTCGTATGAATCGCTTTTTGGGTAAAATACATAAAACAAAATATAGTTATCCACTATAGTGCTTAGTGGGTAACTTAACCCATTACATCTCAAGTTTTTGATTTTGCAAATTTCATGGAAATTATTTCATATGTCGTTCAAATAGGAATTGAAAACATGTTGAAGTATCATTTTAACGTAAAATTTATTATTTTATGATCTTTTTATTTTATCAACTTACTTTATGTTCACTTCACTCTTCAAATGAATAATCACAACTGTTACACTATCAGAGCTTGGAATGTTTGATATCTGTGTGTAAGTGCACTAGTCTGAACACGTTGTTGTGGTACCATATCATCCCACTGTCCTCGTTTGAGGACATCACTATTTTAGGCCATATATATTATTGAAGAGTGATCAAACAGTTATATAATAGATCTCACATTATTTCATATCTCTTGAAGGCTGTTTTTATTAAAATCAATGTTGAACCTATCGAACTGGAATGCCAATCAATTCCAGTATGTACTGGAACACAGTGGTACAGATCTGTTGAACAATACCAAATATATGCATTTAAAAAGTATTTGTGTTTTTAAGGACTGTCCTCAAATGAGGACAAGAGGATATAATGGGTTAAATATGAGTAAGCAAAAATATAAAGCATATTTTGGGTGTCACAGAGGTTAGTAAATAAGATATTATTATTAATTGTCATATATATATATGAAGGTTCAGTCAATCATACGTATGAAGAATACATACGTACATTCTTCAGTCAATCAATCAATGACGCAGCCATTGCGAAACCGGTCGGGCGACTTCACCAGCAATAGACGAGGTATGACGGTTAATAATACTTGTAATATCTTAAAAATATAGAGCTTTAATAACTGGTTTCTATAAACTACAACCACTATGTCTCGCATAACATAGGATTGACTACAGTGGTTGTCATAAACGTCAGTTCTCCATTTGACAACATTTCTAATCAAGCACTTTTTCTTGCGTTTTTGCTTCAAACAAGGCTAAAGTATCTCATTAATTACCCATGTCACATCATTATTAATAAGGAGAAGAAGGAGCCTAATGCGATGGAGGTTGAATTTTGAATTAAAACAAACCAATCTTCCTTCACTCAAATAATTCAGTCTCTTGCTAAGCTCAAAAACCACATCATCCTCTTTGAATAAATAATAGTATTAACAAATGAAATGGAATATCATTTCTAATAGTATCTTTATTTTACCTTTAATGATGTTGTCTCTCGCATTACTAATATGCTAAACAACAGAAAATTAAAATTTTATTGAACCAGTTCAATATAACTTTTTATTCAAATATAACCTTTAATATGTGCTTTTGAAATTGGAAGTAGAGAAGTTTGGGGAGTTGGTCTAAAAGTTCTTCCAATGGCGCTGTCACAGAGACCATACCTCAGAGATGGACATATCGAATACCACTACTCCCGAATACAATGCACTCATTCGTCTACCCAGTATCTGGCGTATTGAATCCTTTTTCCTTATCACTAGACACTCTCATTATTTATCACATATCTACATTAACTTATAGCTTTCTACAATGCAAAATAACTGTAAGCCAGAAATTTACTTGTAAGCGCTAAGCAAATCGTTATTATAATTGCAGGAAGAGAGGAATGAGTAGGAGACGGCGGGCGGTACCTGACGGCGTAATCTGCGGTGGAGAGAAGGAAAAACGGGTTACTTGATAAGAACAAATCCGATACGACTACTTTGTAATCTTATCATAAGAGGCCGACCGAATATGTATTGCAGCATTCGAAATTAGTCGTGTTGGTAACGGAACTGCGTATTCGACTACATAGTTACCTGGCTTTACTCGAATACTTCATATTCGATACGCCCATCTCTACCTTTCCTCACGACTGGGACCTTACCTCATAAGCCATATATAGTCCTGAAGGTAAGTACTCAAGAACAAAGTACGATACACATTGTTCAGTTTGTGTCTGAAGAAATGAAATATCCTATCATTTAGTTATATGGCATCACGGCTGCAAATGGGATTTTTCTGTACAAAAACAAAAGGTACAATGCTTAAGAATGCCACGTGGCTTTTGTTTTACCTGACCATTCTGCTCACATGAATAAACAAAGACTGTCATGTGTCATGGTCCAAATTTCGTTTTCATAAAATATGTTGACCTGTTATATGATCTTATGATTATAAAGTTAACATATACATATGTTATTAATAACAAGACTTCACAATAAACACGTTAAATAACAATCAACATCCAAACGTAACCCACTCCAGCTTTGCACGTTTGAAAAATAATAATTTAATTATTATTAAATGAAGAGATTTTTTTTTTGTCTGAAACCGTTGTGTATATGCTTAGTATTTCTAATTTTACAGTGTTTAAACTATATCTCATGTGAATCAGAATTTTTAAAATTAAATGATTTATGGCGACAACACTGACGGAGGTTGGTGAGAAGTCAGATGATACAGCTATCTTGGACGGCTGAATCTATACAATCAGTCACAGAGAAGTCTTCAAAACGTGGTCAGTGTTACCACTTGGTTTTATTGGTAACGCGCGCAGAGATTAAGGCACGTTAAAGTCAACTTCTTATTCAAACAGTTTTCTTAATTCTATATATACTAAGTTTTTAAAACTTTTTGACATCTAGCTACAATAATAACCAGAAACATTTACACTGTAAACTATAGAAATACTAAGCATATATAAAAGAACTTCAAACAAAAAAATCTGTTCATTTAATAATTATTAAATGATTATTATTATACATGAATATTGCCATTACCACTGAGGTTAGTATGATTAATATTAGAAATAGGAAAAACCGTCATACCTCGTAAGTTGATATCGGAGACGTTGGAGCGCTTTCGGATCTTGTCCATCTTCGTTCTCACCTAACTCCAAGTTAGTTGCGAACGAAGATGGACAAGAACCGAAAGCGCTCCAACGTCTCCGACATCAACTTACGAGGTATGACGGTTTTTTCTATTTCTAATATTAATTATTATTATTATATTCCAAATGTGCAAAGCTGGAGTGGTTTATAATCAAAACTATTTCTTTTATAAAATGAATAGAAATGGAAAATAACTGTTGATTATTAACACTGTCATGTTTAAAATAATTTATAAGCAATAAAGGGATACATTTATTTTTGATAATCATATAGACTGATCAAAAGCAGCAAGATTTAAATTTGAATGAAATCATTTAAAACAGAATCCTAGGAAACGAGTAGGTTAAACTGTTTCCTGCAGGCTTCTGATTTATACAAGCTAACTGCTAAAAGGGGAGATTTTCACAGGCACGTTTGGGAGAAGTTTAAAGCACGGTGATGTCTTGGAAATTCTACATAGGGAGATAATGTTTTTATTGATAATTGGATCCGTGACTCTGTCAACGCAATAAAGTTTACTCTTTCCATCATTCTCAAAAAGTTAACTATTTCTCAGTGATTCAGGTGTGTTCCGACTCACCGTGTTTGCATTGCATGTAGTCCAAGGTAAATTTCCTCCCTCAAAGTAAAATATGTGCACTCTATTTTCAGTTTCTCTTCTTGTCACACTCTCTCACCATTTTCTTCTCTATCTCTCTTTATATCTTTCTTTCGTAATTTTTGATAATTAGAACTTTATCTAAAATTTTGTTAAGTAGGATAATTAGGAAAATTCTGATTAAAATTTAATAATATGAATGTAATCATATTACTGTTTTGAACCATGCACTCTTAGATACCTTTATTTTATACATTTGAAAAAAAAAGCCTAAAGGCAGAATGTAAATTTTACCTTTCAAAACTATTTTTTTTAATAATTTTGAATGGTAAATTTTTTTTAACACTCAAAACTCTACGTGCACTTATATATATATGATTGGCTATTTTTGAACAAAGAGTTTTCCATTTTGGACTCTATTGTTTCCGGCGCTAAAAAAAGCCATTACTCAGTGAAGCTCTAGTTCTATTTGCTCAAAAATACCCAATCATATTCGAAATCCGGACCACTAATGCAGTATATATATATATATATATTACTTTACTATAAGTAAAGTATAGTGATCGTGAAAAAATTCTATCTCAAGATTTTGACAGAATTACATGTTTTGAGGTCCCAGAAGTCGTTTTATGACGTTTTTACGATGATGTCTGTGTGTGTGTGGGTGGGTGGGTGCGTGTGTTAGCATTGCTTGTTACCACGCTACGGTCCAGAATCTTTGATGGATCAAGTTGATATTTTACACGAAAATGGGCCTCATAAAGACGAAGATCCCTATTGTTTGGGAAGAATTATGCATGATGGGAAAGTCACTTTTTTTGCCAAAAACCTTTTTTTTTAAACATTTATTTCTCCTAAACTGATAACCCTAGAGTTTTGAAATTTTGACATTATCTTTGAGGTTTCAAATGCAACAAACGAAAAATATATTCAGAATTTTAAAACAACAGGAAATAATTTTTTTTCAATAAAATGTACAAATTTTGACTTATAATTCAATCTCAAACCTTGTGAGAGCGATACAAGCCATACTGTTTGACGGACAAGAATGAAACTATGCCTATAAATAGAACATTATGTGTAGAATGAGTTGAGATATTTTTTTTCAAAATTACATTTGCTAATGGGGCGTTACAGTACGATTTCTGTTTTCAGAAAATGTTTTTTTGACGCTAAACGGCTAATTAAAAAATAATGAAAATTTGACCAAACATGGAACAAAAAATTAGCAATTCATAAAAAAAAAATCTTGAAGTTTCAATTACGGGAAAGAGCAATAACGATATAAAAACTCTTTGTTTACCCTAGACTAAGAGATCACCTGCTATACTTGTCGAATTTTTTGTATTTTTTTACATTGTTTACATTGACTTAGAAATTTTTTGAGCAAATCCACTGAGATAAAATTGATGTTTCTAATGGAAAAATGAAAATATATTATTGACTTAAAAGAGATGTAAGAGGAATAATATTGTGCAGGTAAATGATAACACTCATTAAAAAAAAATTCGTATATATGTTATTTGACAAAGGGGAAGGAAAATGATCTTATTATTTATGGCTTAAGAAGCCATAAAATTCCCAGTATAATAATTCTGTTAAAAACCAAAAATGTAAAAGATAATTCAAAATATAAATCTTTCGTTTAGAGATTAATAACTGTAATTATCGTACATCTTTAATTAACAAATCAGCTTAAAACAACATTTTCTTCGCTGTTTAAGATGTTTTTCAGAGAAAAAAAGGGTATTTTACTGTTTCAAATTTGAAAATTTTACATTAATATTCAATGTAGAAGGATGTCAAGTAAACGATGTAAGAAATCTACTGGCTATTTGAACAATAGCCATGTTCTCTTGGATAATATTTCGTTTCAAGAAATGTTCACATTGGTTTTTCAAAAATGTTATTACTGCTGTAGTTATACTAATGAAATTATTTGCAAATAATAAATTATTTGTGATGTACAAAAATAAGCTTATAAATTGATATGACCTTCAATCACTATCTGTACTACCTCACGAATGCAATGCTAATAATTATATCCCATTTAGATATTTATGTTATGGTTAAATGATACGTTATGTTTTATATACTCAAGAAATTTGACATTGAGTTACTAATAGTAAAGTAGAGTGTAGGCCACTCCAGATTTTATTGATTTGGAATAGAAACAATACTAAAGTTTATCGGGACTCGGCCAGTTCTTCAGGTTCAAATTAAACAATCAGTTTAATTTGAACCTGAAGAAGTGACTGAGTCCCGATAAACTTTAGTTTTGTATATATATATGATCAAACCACAATATTAAATGGGAAAACAAGACGAAGATCTTTCAACCGTAACAAGCGGTCTTCATCAGAATCAAAAACCCAAAGTTTGACATTTGACGAAGACTGCTTGTTACGGTTGAAAGATCTTAGTCTTGTTTTCCAATTTAATATTGTGGTTTGATCATTGATCGTTATTTCACGTGTTTATGTGAAATCTTTTTATCCATTATATGAATATACAAAACTATAGTTTATCGGGACTTGGTCAGTTCTTCAGGTTCAAATTAAACTCTCATTGCCAACGTTTCGGTCTTTATTTAAATTAAAACCCATTTCATTAGAAACCCATATTTATTTTCCCAAATTATATAAATATTGATAAAAGTATCGACCGTGGAAACAAAACTATAGTTTATCAGAACTCGGCCAGTTCTTCAGGTTCAAATTAAACTCTCATTGCCAACGTTTCGGTCTTTATTTGAACCTGAAGAACTGACCGAGTCCCGATAAACTATAGTTTTGTTTTTATTCCACGGTCGATACTTTTATCAATATTTATATAATTTGGGAAAATAAATATGGGTCTCTAATGAAAAAGTTTTAAATAAAGACCGAAACTTGGGCAATGAGAGTTTAATTTGAACCTGAAGAACTGACCGAGTCCCGATAAACTATAGTTTTGTTTCTATTCCACGGTCGATCCTTTTATCAATATATATATATATATATATATATATATATATATATATATATTTATACATAACTCATACATACGCACACACATACTTTCCTATTTTGACTCTTAATTGAGTCGTACAATTCAACTCTTAATATCATTTCAGGATATACAGATAATTTATGACTCAATTGTTAGACATACTTTCTAATATGTTAGAAAACATATAAGTTTTCTAACTTACGTTTTCTATTATTAATACCTTATATGTTGATAAAAAAGACTGATAAAGGAGGTAGAAGTAGCCACCATTTCCATGACGTGTGGACCACGATGCAAGACAACATGGACAGAAACTACAAACACTATCTATTGTGTTTTGAAGATAACAGCTATTACAGTATAAATAGTGTGTTGGAAGTCAAGCAAGGAATATCAGAGACATTTCAAAACCAATCATTGCCCGCTATTTAAAGGAATATTTATGTAAGGAAGAAACCAATTTTAAGTAACTAAAAGTCTTTCAAAGGTCAATTTAACTCCATCATTAAATTTAAAAGATGGTCTAAAGATCTAAATCAGCAGGTTATTCTATTGCTTACTCAACTAAAGAGTGAGGTTTACTAAAAGAACATTTCGAAGAACTTATTTTTCTTTAAAAAAAAAATGATATTAAATAAATTCTGGGTAGGCATTCAATAGAAATCTCATTAAAGACAAAAGAGTTAATTTAAAAAAAAAACTTTCACCAAAGGAATAAACTGCAAACATTATGAGACCTTAAAGTAACAAAATTAACATGAATGCTGCATCACAAGTCAAAAGTAAACAGCTATCAAACGCCAATTTCAGCTACACTCTAATTCTTGAATGATTAGAATTTATAAAAATACATTGTGATTAGTCAAAATTTGGAAACGTAATTGGTTTGTTTTCTATTATTTATTTATTAAGAAAAAAAAGACACATTCAAGTTGTCTTTCTCTCTTTTTCCTCTTATTGCTGCGTCGACTCTTATAAATTAAGGTATTTATATTTCAGAACCAAATTGGTAAAAGCTTGAAACATTCAAAGTGTTTCCTAACGTACAATTAATTCCTTATTGATTCCACACATTATTGCATACCCATACTTCCAATAGACCATATTTGTTTATATTTTGTCTTTTATTTTCTTATTTCGAAATAAGATGTTGAAAGGGGAAAGATTTTTCACGTAAGTTGCTCTACTGTGGTGGTGACACGTAAAACAAACAGTAAAGCAAATAAAGCATAAGCTCTATTTATTTTTCTTATTTTATATTTATGGTTTGTTGCAAGATTTTCAACAAGATTTGGATAACAATATCCGAAAAGCTTCCATCAATTTTATTTTAAAGAATTAGAAGAAATATAAAACGGTTTGGATTTAACTTTACCGAATTTAAACTAGTTAGTGTTATCAAATGTAGTATCCTTTATAACACTATTATATTAAGAATTAAAGAAGAATCTGCCACCTTTGACCTAAATCTCCTGTCCACTCGAACAGTTTCATCTTCACAGTACCTTAAACTTCTTACATTGTTACTAACAAGCCAGTTTGAACAAAGCACCAACCAAACTCTTCAGGAATCTAAAGCATTACTTTTTACCTTGATTAGGTCATATTGACCCGAGTACCACGATAAGTTAATGATAAAACTTTTTTTAATGTCCATCGAAACGTGGATTGAATTGATTACTAGTCTTGTACATTTGGATATCCGCCTCGTATTAACCACTGAAACTCTAAAAAGAACCTTGCAATACAAGTATTGTTCGTTCCCAGACCGAGCAAGTATTCCGAAGAAATCTTTCGCATTGTAATTGAAATGACAATAATATTTCGTTCTATGACCTGATCGCAGGCTGATATTAGTGACAGGAGGGTTGTAAATTAAGACGTGAATGGGTGAGGTAGGTAACAGGGAGACAGCCTCCTGTGGTGGTGGTGATGTTACCTGCGTTGTACTTCTAATGATTCCTGGAATATAGTGAACAAGTACTCGGGGGGACGCCTCGCCTATGAGCTCCGGCTTTACTTTAACCTCGCTTTTTCTTAGAAATCGATATTCATCAGCTATATCTCCTTACCTTAGTCATCACAGCAGCCGTCGATCGCTCGTACGAGTTTTTACACGTCTTATCGTGGCGTAACAACTATTTTTGACACCCCACTGGCCATTGATAATCCGTTAACCTTCAAAATTTCGAAAAGCCATCAAAATATATATTTTCATGGGATTACATTCAAGGATCTAATTTTAGACTGTTATTAGTCCCAGACTTTCATCTTATTACAGTACTCTTATACGTATTATTATTTGAGGGTAACTATAGCACTGGGTCTTAAAAAAAAAAAACTATTGTACTTCCCCCTCTTCTGTACTAAAGTACCCCAGCAGTTAGCTTCAACGCCTCCAAGAAGCTCAGCATTTTTGCTGGTTCCAAAGGTAAAAGTTATTCTATGGTTTTGTTGAGTGTCTCTAAGCACCTACCTCTGTGCAGCAAAGTTGCCTTACAGTCAGTCAGCAGGTACAATGGTGTTTCTTCCTCTTTGAAGAATTTAAATCTGCACAAACTATCATTGATAATGCCCACTCAGGCTCCCTATTTTCGAGAGAAAGTAACTTCCTTTATCCTTCTTCGGATCCTCAGGTGCGTTGTGGGAGGTGGCTCCCACTAGTTAGCACTTTTGGTCCCTCTACATTTCAGGAGGATGGTCTCCGGACTTCCTTCTCCTTACAGGGGAAAATTCCTGAAGCTCTATCGGTGGTATTTTGTCCGCTCCGGCAGAGCACCGCAAGGCTATTTACTCAAGGGGGTCGCCTGGTACCCTTGAGGCTCCGTTCAAAATACAGTAACCCCTGTATCATCCATCCTTCGGCACGGATCGCATAACACCTTAGATTGGGGCTGAGATATGGTAAGAGGAGGGGATTAGGGGATTAGGAAGGATGTGAAACGAAGGTGGTCAGGCCCAGCCCCTGATCACCTTCTCCTCCGCTTTCGTTTGTCCGTGCATAAAGCAGGTTAACAGGGTAGCCTCGTGAAGGCCGAAAGTCGGAGTTGAGTGTTAGAGGCTATTAGAGGCGCTTAATCACTCCATTACTACCCCTTGATAGAATAGGTGTGTTATCCAATCGGAATTAGGGTATAGAAACCTAGATTAGATAACACACCTATATATATATATATATATGTGTGTGTGTGTGTAAATTTAAACATATAGGAAAGAACACAGAAAGTCACTACAGAACTCACTTCGATTTTTCGACATCCGTCATCATCGGGAAGAAGAGCAAAGTACGCATCCAGAGTAACTCGTGGAACCACCGCAATGCTGCCCCCCAGCGGAGGAGAGGAAGAATAGAAATCCCTCCGATATATTTATAAAACAAGATATAAAAATATATAATACAAAATAATAATGAAGACAACAATAAGAATGCAAATAAAATCCTCGTTCAATAAATTTTTCTTTTAACAGATTAACTTGTTAATTTCTACTATTAAAGGAATTAAAAATTTGATGGATTCTAATTGATAGGGATCTAGGGATAGCTTTCTTTATATGAGAAGGGTGACAACTGTTATAATGGAGGTATTGCTGAGAGTTAGTAACTTTTATATGGACAGAAGTTTTATGGGTGAAATCAACATCTAAGAAAGAGAGGGAACTGTTGGATACCTGATGAGTGAAGGAAATAGTGGAGGAAAAATACTGGAAAGAACTCTAGGAAAAGGTCTAATTCATGTTTACCATGGGGCCAGATGAGAAAAATGTCAATATAACAGGTGTAGAAAAGGGGGAGAAGTTGACTACTGGAAGGAAAGACTGCTCTAATTTGGACATAAGGCAACGAGAATTTGATTTTTGAACCTAGAAAATTGACCGAATCCCGATTAGATAACACACCTATTCTACTGAACAGTCGATGTATTATTCAATCTGATATATATATAGTACTAGTCATTACTAGCCGTTGCGTCTACAACGTGCTTGGTCTCCCTTTCTCTTTTCTGCTGTAGACGGATTGCCCAAAAATTTGAGTTCGTAAGTGTGTTTCTTTACTTTGTGTGCTACCTATCTTCAGTTTTGAACTGTTATATATATATACAATTATAATACAAAACTTAACTTCTTTTCTTAAAAGGAAAAATATATAAAACAACGTTAAAATGGTTTATTGATGCATATGTATACACTTCAGGAGTGCCTGCACTTTCCATAGCTATTTTTTTACACGTGACAAAGAATTCGCTATTAATCTCATTCTCGAATTGCCCCGTAGTCTTTGGTATAGTCTGCCGAAGGGTGCAAGTCCTGCACATGCCCCCCACAGTGCTAGAGGCTGGACAGACCAAGCTGGTTGACGAGAGGAGGGGAAAAGTATTAGGCTTTCCATACAAAGGAGGTTTGCTACCGTCATTGCGATTCGCACCGTGATCTATAAGGAAGCCGTGACACCAAACGATATAATGAATACACAGATTATGTCGAGTAACATTACAGTATAATACACCTAATGGTAGAAATATGTACCACGAAGTGTTAAGCTGAAGTTGGAGTAACTTTGAACAATTTTACAACAATTTCCCTCTAACCCTTTTAAAGTATACATTACATTTTTCAAACGATCTTTTAACAAAAAAAAAAAACAGTTAAGCATTTGTTTTAAGAAAATGTACATACTTATGTGCTATAAAACTTCAATTTAAAGTTTAAATTTGTTTTATCTAGTCAAATTCGTTTTACGGTAGAAAACTTTTTCCCTGTCTTATTTGCGGTCAATTATATGCCATTCTAGAATTTCAAATCATTTAAAATAAAAAATATTTCTTTGTAAATAAAATTAAATTCACTGGCTAGCCATACTTTGAGAAGTTGTCATTTTTAAATTGGCCATTTGGAAAATCATTTGCAATGTTCAGCGTTAAAGTATCGGCATATTGAAGTGACATAAAAAACATTTCGGTTTACTTCATTCAGTATATTAAAAATAATTAAAGGTGTATGTCAGAAAAAATGAAATTTTGAAGCTCTGATTGAGTTTAAAATAAAAAAAAAAGGCATTCATTAGGTCTTTGATTTACGTTTCAGTATGACAACAATTAAATAGAAGATTAAAATAAGGCTGTCATCACTTTGATGATTACAATGAAACTGTACAGAAGGGGTTGAGATTATTGCTGTAATTACAGTTGACGGAAAATGTAGGCCCCCGATGTTGCAAGTTCATTGCATGGTAACTCAAAGCATGCAATTTTATTGTCAGTAAATTACTTTTTCACATTCCATGCAAATATAGAATGAATATAACTAATAACCAATTTTGTAAGTTTCCGGTAGAAGACGACTTAAAAAATATTGTTTATACACTTCACATATATTGTACACAAACTACTAATCATTCACATACTTATAGTAGACTATTCTTAGAATTTGTTTCTAGAAATTGAACATATTTTAGCAACTTGCTAAGTGGATAACATCATTTATCTATATAACTAAGTTATTCGAAACATAACAATTGGCAGTACCATAATAATAAGACTTCATATCATATACAGTTCATATTTGCATGAGTGTCTTGTACATCTTTAAAAAATTAAACAACGTCTTAAGGTTTTTGGTTTAGTGCTAATGTTAGGTCAAGTGGGAATGCAACACCGGATCTCCAGTACAATATGTTGTACAGTTAAAGGGACATGACTCTTAAATTTTATACAGTTAAAGTGGTTATAAAATGGTCTTGTCTCCCCCTCAAGAAGGAAGTCTGGAGTCAGCCTGCTGTGACCGGGTTTTCAACCTATTCAGTACAGATGGAATGTCGTCTGGGTAGTAACTCAGCCTGAACTACCGCGCTAAAGACAGGCTGAACTCTGCGAAGTTGTATAGCGTCATTTGCCCAAACAAAAACACATTCTCACCATAGTTTTCCGACAGTCCACTGGTGTAACGACAAGCATTTCTTTGTCCATATTTTCTGCAGTTGCTTTTCCTTCTCTGTCTGCAAGCTAATTTCTTTCTATTTCAACGTGGCCTGGTATCCTGCCAACTCTACCAGCTCCTTCCCTATAGTCAATACGTTAGCGCGTTCATAAACTAGGTTTATCAACAGGTCGCTCTGAAATTGATTTTATATGGTAGAGTGCCGACAACATAAGTAACGATCTTTCAGCATGTATATTGCAATATTCGAGGGCTTTAATTATAGCATACAGTTCAATGTTGTACATTAATTTAGGAATAAAAAAAAATGAACTAAAGGTTACTGGTTAGCCAACCGGTACCAATCAGCTGCCCATTGCCTTACTAGTAATGAGGGATTACTGATTCTCCTCTTTAGAGTTCTCTGTTTCTGTTGCCACCGTCTTCGAACAATCACCTAATTTCATAATAAGTCTATGAACCTACTATTAAAGTTCATTAAAAATATAACCAGGTCCAAAGTAACTTGGAAGAAAGTTTGATAGTTAAAGTTGCTTGGCTCAGAAAGTAATTGACAATTTAAAGACCTCCACCATGAAACACAAAGTCCATGGGAATAACGACGATCCAGAATAAGAGTAACAACCAATGTTTACTTTAAGAAATAAATAAAACACATATCTGGTTATATTTTTATTGAATTTAATATTAAGACCAGGAATTGCTGAAGATGGCAACAAATAACAGAGGAATTGCTCATGAAAAGCCGACCGTGGTCTCTCATTACCGTTAAGACTAGTAAACCAATGGGCCGCGAACCAGTACTGGTCACTCAGTACTAGACCTTAAACAAGTAATTAAAATAACATAACATCGTTTTATTGATTTCAAAAATGCTGCAACATGTTTTATTATAAAATATGACCACAACTATGCTTATTTTTTTCACAAGTTTTTTCTTAACAGAAAAGTTGCAGGATGAGTAAAACTAAAAAGGCAAGTTGTGTTTTCTATAGTTTATGTTGTTTTTACTACACAGTAACCCAAAGTAACTAGAGAGCCCTACTTCTATCAATACGTAATAAACTATTAGTAGAACCACTTTTTGAATACTGGTACCCACCTAGTTTTAGTCCTTGGTCTGGAAAAATCAAGATTTCGGAAAACCATCAAGGTATCTGAAAACTATTAACTGATTGTCGGTCAGTTAACCACACAACGGGGCTACACTTATGTTGACCACACTGAAAAACTAAGTTCTTTTTCCAAAATTTCTAATCCTTCAAACTTCAACACAGAAATGTTTCTCAAAGATAGCTTTAAACCAAAATTTTCCCATATGAGCAAAACATTTATTAAAAAACAACACAAAAAAAAAGGATCACAAACAATTTAACTTCAAAATATGTTTAATGCACAACTAAACAAGGTATCAGTACAAAATCATTTCATTATCAACTAAGGAATCTATTTCATATATCACTGTCAGTTATTTTCTTTTAACAGTACGAGCTGATCTAAAGAAAATTGAAATTCTAAAAAAAAAAACAAGCCACTATAGGTTAAAATATATTTAAATTATAACGAATTTCATACTTATAAAGAAAATCTCCACAGACGTAGTTATAATAACTGGGTAACTTATTTAAGATATAAGCCGCTTCCAGGTGCAAATGTTGTGTACAATCGAGGCAATTATTAAGATAAAAAAAAAAATTAAAATGATTGAAATTATCTAACATTATTATATATATTTATATATTCTTATAAACATAAATGTGGAACTACAATTATTCCGACAGAATTCCACAATATATCACAGCCCAATAGTCAATTAATTTATTTCAGGCGGTATTAAAAGAAGAAAAAAAGTGTTAAGGAATAAACAGCAGATGTAGCAAGGGGAAGAGAAATTATTAATAAGTATTGAATGTAGAACCAATAAAAAACTTAGTTCAGCAATTTCATTTATGAAAATATATGAAGAAGGGGAAAGGAAATGTAAAATTGTCAATGCTCAAATTGACCCAAAACAAAAATAAAATTTCTTTAGATGGCTATTAAGTTTAAATATAAATACAATTTAAGTTAGTTACAATCTACGTATACAATGTTGGACATTGCACTACGTTGTGATGAATTTCACGATTCATAGATTACAACTGAAATGTTCCAGTTTCATTTTTAACTAAAATCTTCAAATAAACTGGAAGAAACAATATTAGTGCTATAAATGAACACAATTCTTTGCATAAAAGAAATACTGCATTTCATATTATATACAATTGTTTGATAACATTTCCAACTTTAATAACAATAATAAATAATACAACAACAATTAAGAATATAAATAATTATGAAACTTTTTTTTTTACACGTAACTTTTCATAAGTCCTAAGAAACATTCGATTCGTAATTGAAAATATGATGATTTGTAAGTATTTGTAATGTAGCTTAAGAAAGGTTTGATGTTTGGCGAGTAGGGTGAGATCATGACGCGCCGTACATCCTGTTGATCTCATGTTGATACCTTTGCTGGATGTCCTTACGTTTTAGTTTGAAGGCAGCTGTCACCAGCCCCATGTCAGGTGACCAAACTTCTGTGCATAGTTTTACTGCTGCTGGAATTTCGAACTTTTCTAGTTTGCCTATGGACAAAAAGGAATGCGGAATAATATTAGTACCGATATTATAATACAGAACCTGAAAGAAACATAAAAAAAATCTTATGTTTCAGAACAAGTTGAGACAGATAATGGATAACGACCTGCCAACTGGTGGTTCCACTTCTTTCTTACTTGAAAAACTATAATCATAGTAAGAGTCAATTTGCAGTTCATTTAAAAAAGCACAGTACATTCCTAAAGGTTTATAGAAACTGACTAATTTAATTTACAGGTTAAGGTAAATAAGTTGCACATATATTATTAATATTAGAAATATAATATACCATCTTACCTCGTACACTGCTGCTGTAGCTCTCGGACCGGTTTCGGGTGTCACCCATCTTCTACAACCTACTTCCTTTCCCTTTTATATAATTGTTATATAATCAGAAAGGTAGGACTCCTTAGATCATTTCTTGTTGAAGATGGGTGACACCTGAAACCGGTCCGAGAGCTACAGCAGCAGAGTACGAGGTAAGACGGTGTATTATATTTCTAATATTAATAATACTAACCTCTGTGGTAATGATGAAATACATGATTTGCACATATATTGTAGAACCAACAGATCAGATTATGAACCTTTACCAACATTTCAACCTGCTGATTTTTGTCAAAACAGAAGGGTAAAAAAATATTAACATAGAAGTAAAACTAATTCAAGAATATAAGATATTAATTACCATCATTTTAAAATGGCAATTCAATTTTATTAAATGACAACCAGAGATGTGATTAATACACTAAATGAAGAAATTTCTTGGTTAGGAAAAATATTAAGGGAAACTCTAAAAACTATTAAGTGTTAGAATTTGAAAAAAATATATAGTTTCATCTCAAGAAATTAATACCAGTTGTTTGGAATTTCTGGGCTAGTAAAAAGGATACATTGTTAGAATGGTGCCTAGGTCCATATCCTACATACTACATGTACAAATGCTTTTGCCTTGCCAGACACCTACACAGCCCTTGTATACACGACTTATACTATTCGTCTTGTTATTGATATTAGAACTTACTTATGAGCCTGTTAACTCATATAGCGCAACATCAAAATAAATGCTACCATTAATTTATTCTAACTGATTTATTACAAAAGTATTGATAGACACAGAGCCTAAATTTGAAGCCAGAAGCAATTTCCGAGGCTGCAGAACTGAAATCCTGAACAAGGAAAGTTCACCATTATATATGTAATCGGGATTCGGTAAATTTTCTAGTTAAAAAATCAAACTTTCGTTGCCGACGTTTCGGTTTTATTACAAAAACTTTTTTGATAGGCCTATAAACAAAGGATAGTAAGAAATCATATATCAACATCTAACAAACAAAAAATATCAAAAGGAGTATTACAACTTCCGAATATTACAAACAGAAGTATTTCAGAGAAAAATAAATTGAAGGAGTAAACAATTTTTGAAAAGGACAATGAAATTTAAAACGAACTACAATCTTAACTGGTCAGAACTTTCGTCTAGATTATTCAGACAACATTACAAGTAACTTAAACCCAATTTCGTCTAATCAAACTGGGGACCGCGAGCCCAAAATAGCCCATATTTTGATTTCAGTATCCTGTAAAGGAATATTGTTTCAATAAAAAAAGAATTCTTTACTGAAAAGAAAAGGAAACAATCTTGAATTCTAAACTACTTTTATACTGAATACATTATTTTCTTTTAGGTTAACAAAATTCTTAGTTAGTGAAATGCATGAAACGCCAACAACTTTTAAAACACAAAAATTATTCGTAATTTAATTGGAATCGGACCAAAATTATTTTTCTAATTCTTAATACTACAGCTTACAGGCTGGCCAAGAAGGGAATAGAAAGTTGTCTTCTTGGTCCAGAACCTTTCAGAGAAGTCTAGAGTACCAGATGAGTACCATTGTTAAAGGGTGTCATAAAAGACTGGATGCTACTAAAAAAACATAAAAAAACGGTGAAATTTCACAACCGACCAAAAACATTAAAGAACCCTCCATGAAAACGATTAATGCTAAATAAAAGTCAAAACAAAACAGTGGTAGGTTTTTCTACCACCATTATTTTAAAAAACCATCTATATAGATTGGAGATCATTACAGAAGAATCTCTCTGTAAAAAAAAACACATGATGGAGGAAACAGCACATCACTTGTTATTTGAATGTGAGGCGGCCTTGGTTCACAACTGGTTCTCAAGTTTAGAATTAAAACTGAAATTGACCAAATAGGCAAAGATCCTGTCGGGTTACTCTAGAGTTGCTTAAGGGACTCGGGATTCATCTGACAGGGATTAGCCGAAACAATGGGAGTTGCAATATTCCCCCGAGGAATCAGTATCAGAGGGCAGACTTCGTCAGTCCCTTAGTCCCAGAAAAAAAAAATTATATGAGTTAAAAAAATACTTACATTTCTTTCCATGATCAGCCAATTCGGCAAGGACGGCCTTTTCAATCTGAGGATCATCGCAGAGGGTTTCGAAAGGCGTTGTCTTTGGCAGTCCTAACCTCACGGCAATGGCTTCTAGTTGGTTTGGATTAGGCACTACAAGAGCCACACAGTAATCTCTTGCAGAATCTCCATAAACGCAAATATTTTCTACGACAGGGCATGTTTTTAATTCGCTTTCTACTTTACCCAGTGAAACGTACTCTCCGGCCTGAAGTTTTACCAAATCTTTTTTGCGATCTAAAAAAAAAAAAAAATAAATAAATCATAACATGAGGGTAAAGCAAAGTAAAGGAACATTTTCTATAATTTTATTCAATAAGTGCGGACATCACTAGAATAGAGTTAGATATTTCAGGAATCTTTTTCCTATTGGGGTTTAATTCATTATTTTTGAAATTATAGACGTAATTTGGAGTTTTAACGTAAAAAAAGTTATATTCAGGAAATGACATGTTAAAAAATTTATCTTTTAAAAAGTTTTTGCATAGTAATATTAATTTTCATCACATAGCAAGTCTTCAGGATTATGAGCCAAAAAATCCATAAAACCCAATTTGCCTTTTTGTCTGAGTGAGCATATTCTTTACTTGGATATAAATATTTTGTCCAACATTTATCAGCTGTTTATGCAAAAGTTGAAAGTATTAATAAATAATTTCTATCTCTTTCTTAGCTCTAATTCTAATCTTAAGCCATTTTTATAGTCTATCCTGCATTTTGTTAAATAATAAACATTTGCACGACAGAGGAAATGCTGAAATATATTGTTAAGGTTTATTACCCCAATTGTTTGGAACTATATATTTAAAACAATTCTTTCTCCCTTACCTATAATTTTTAAAGTTCCATCAGTATGTATTTCACCTATGTCACCAGTCTTGAACCATCTAATACCATCTTCACTAAAAAAGTCCTCCCTCGTTTTATCTGGATTCTTGTAATAGCCAGGTGATACATTTCCTCCACCTTTGAAAAAAAAAAGTATTGTCAGTTATCAGTAAAAGAACAAATATGCTACTTGTGCTTTTAAATAATTCTAAATAAAAATGAAAGTAATGGAACATGGAAATAAAAGTTATTGGACTTGAAGTAAAAAGAAATATCACAAATTTAACTAGGCACTGAACATTAAGCTACTAATTAGACTTTACATTATAAATGATCCAAACAGTCATAATCAACACTCGCAACCCTAGAATCAAAGAAAACACCACTATGATTTGAGTTTCCTTAACAAAAACTAATTTTCCCAATGTTCCTGTTGTTTTTCATCGACAAAAATTCCCAGTAAATCAGGAATATATTTAATCTAGTCGCTAACGCTAAAGAGGGCTCAGTGTTGCCTCAAATGCATCGCAGTTGCGTGAGCTAGGTTGCCAGGCTTTCCGTCTAACTATAGGGTACACCCCAGACCCACCCTCCATCCGATTAAATTCTGAAGATGTATGGCACAAAAAAACTATGGATGAACAAAAAGTCTAACTGTTCTTTAAACAGCCTACTAATACATTTTTCGTAAAAAAAAATCAAAGCGATTGTTTTCCCTCAGACTATGAACATTAACGAATAATCTGATCTATCAAGTTTAATAATAAGTTTGTACCCACGAGTCCCACTGAGTAAGACTATTACCAACCAGACTTGGGGACCATCGGAGTTCAAAGGTATTTACGGATGATAAGATATTACGGTCTCCTATATTCGTAGGACTGCCATCCTGCCAGCTGACTCTATAGGACATCACTCAGTTATTATCTTCGCCACCTATCGTTCTTCAACCTCACGACATCTCCTATCAACTTTCCATTTTAGTGCTCATACTAGAGTCAAAATATTTGTTCTTCCTGTTTTTCTATTTACTATTTCACACTCAAACAAACATTTATTTATTGTTTCTTAATCCCTAGCATGCTTCTCTCCATTGCTTCTTGTGTGGCCCGGAGTATCTTCATATTCCTCATTGTTGCTGTCCTAGTTTGAGCATCATAGGTCAGTGTTTCCAATTTAAAAACCAAGTATTTTTCCAAGCTGTATCACATCATCCGACCATTTAATCCTCTTATTTTGCAGTTTAATTTCTTTTTTGCTGACCGTTTATCATTAAGACAGTTTTTTATATAATATTCTCGCGATAGGTCTAGAAAATGACTGCACTTCAGTTTAGGCAACTTACCGACGATAATTTCTCCTCTGGGATAAGGTTTATCAGTGACTTTGTAGTTTCCTTCATCCCAATTGACTAGCCTTATATCGCATACTGTTCCTGGAACACCAGCTCGACCAGTGGTTCTATCGTAATCTGAAATACAATACAAAACTTTTGATTTCAATGTTTTAACAAGATGCATAATCCTCTCATCATTCTTAAAAGAAACTAAATTTAAAATAATTCTAGTTAACCACATCAAAGATAAAACTATATTAATAAGAGACATCATTATAAGGATATTAATACCTCAGTGGGTATTCCCCAGGAGGGCACGTGTGACCCTGGGGAATATGTCTGTTTTGTAGGTTGAAGTGTTTTATGTATTGTGCACCTGAGTTAATATTGGAGGTGGGTGGGTACAACCCCCCCCCCCCCCCCCCAATAACACTGTAAAAGCCATTCTGTGTCACTAAGACCTTGGGTTTAGGGACTTTCAAGTCACCAAGGCCTTGAAGCAGGCACTAGAGAAATGCCCAGCGAATGTACACAATTCCTTGAAGCCCACCTTCTGGCGTCAAGTATGAAATCACGCATTCTCCTCGCGTGGGAACTAGGGTATATTTACTTTCGGGCTTCAGAGTTCTTTATACCTCTTCCCTCCAATACTGACATCAGAATGGACGATGCCAACGGTGCAACTGCGCAAAGAGTATTTCTGTATAGCGTGCCACTTAAATTGTCTAATATTTAAACATTTACATGCTATCACTTTAATGAACATAATGTTTAATTTTAAGAAACAGTACTTACGGTCCATAACAGTAGCACAGGAACAGGTTTCAGTGAGTCCATAACCCTGAATAACTCTCTCACAGAGACAAATCTTAACCAGCTCGTGTGTATCTGGTGACAAAGGTGCACCTCCAGTCATTATTAAACGAACATTTCCTCCCAACAATTTTCTAGTAGCACCAAAAACGATCCTAAAAAAAGCCAACATTCACATTAGGTCTTGAAAAGTCCGGAGTGGTCTTTATTAAATTTTGTATATTTACAATTTATATATATATATATATATATATATATATATAATCAATGATCAATCCACAATAAGAAAATGGGAAAACAAGACTAAGATCTTTCAACCGTAACAAGCGGTCTTCGTCAGAGTCAAAATTTCTTATTGTGGTTTGATCATTGATTGTTATTTCACGTGTTTATGTGAAATCTTTATATATAAATATACAAAACTATAGTTTATCGGGACTCGGTCAGTTCTTCAGGTTCAAATTAAACTCTCATTGCCAACTCTCTCAGGCAATGAAAGTTTAATTTCAACCTGAAGAACTGACCGAGTCCCGATAAACTATAGTTTTGTTTCTATTCCACGGTCGATACTTTTATCAATATATATATATATATATATACATAACAAATGCAATAAAATATCAACCGTTGGATAGAATAGGTGTCTAATGTAATCGGGATTCGGTCAATTTTCCAGGATCAAAATCAAACTCTCAATGCAGACTGTCTGGTCCAAGTTTTTGACCAATTAAGATGTTAGTTCACCAACTATCTATTGTTACTTCATTTTATATAATGTAAATTTCATCATTTTTCTAATTCAAAAATTTTGACTTCTACCTATGAAAAGGGTTTTAAATAAAACCGAACGTCAGCACTGAGAGTTTGATTTTGATCCTGGAAAATTGACCGAATCCCGATTATATTATACACCTATATATATAAAAGATTTCACATAAACACGTGAAATAACAATCAATGATCAGACCACAATATGAAATGGGAAAAGAATACTAAGATTTTTCAACCGCAATAAGCGGTCTTTGTCAGAGTCAAAAACCCAACTGAAACACTAGATGCAGAAAAAATCTGGTGAGGGGTTGAGAAGAATGGTACCCAGTAGTATTTTAAAAGGGTGAAAGTGCAGGAAAGGACAAATGTCCAGAAAGGAATGTTTGGGGAAACAAGGGAGTACAATAAGAAAGAATAAAAAACTATCTACTTGCTGTCAACCCTCTTAGAAGAGGTTATTGCCCTCGCAACGAAAGAATCAAGTTTGAAGAGATCGTTACTAATGTTTATAATATTTGATCTATTAAATTTAATTAGAGACGGTTCAATAATATTTCTTAACAACTTCGGTGGTTGTTAAGAAATAACATTTCTTAACATTGTGGTTTGATCATATATATAAAAACTAGAATTTTTAAAAGAACACATAGAAAAGAAATCACTGAACTCACTACTATATTTCGATGTCCTCGTCTTCAGGAAAAGATGTGAATCGCTCCAGTCGTTATTAGCCTTTGGAGCGATTCACATCTTTTCCTGAAGACGAGGACATCGAAATATAGTAGTGAGTTCAGTGATTTCTTTTCTATGTGTTCTTTTAAAAATTCTAGTTTATTCAGTTCGAAGAATCGTTTCATCTAATTGGTATATATATATATATATTTGACTAGTTAATTACGGAAGTGTTTTTCAAACAACTCAATGATATACCAAAAATTAAAGGTATCGAAAATGCTATGTTTTTTACTTGAAATTTCAATTTGAGGAACTCAATGTGTACTTTACTTTATAATACTACAATTCAAAAAAAGGTTTTAACCAACAGTAAGATGGTCTTGAACTGATTTTTAACTGGGGAGGCCAGAAACAACCCTATGAGAGCTCCTACCTCCCCTTAACACCCTCCATCCATGCCCTCACAAATAATTAGAATTATTAATTATAATACCTATTGAAGTGATTAAAAAATTATAACACGATTAATAAATTATGAAAACTTTTTGACATAAAAATTACGCTAAAAATGTTTAAAGTGCTAAAAGGGTTTACAATTAAAGTGTATTTGAAATAATAATTACGCATTACTGTAAACATTACTTAAATAACTGTATACATGTTTTTTTTCTAAAAAATCAAAAGGTTACATATTTTTACTATAATTTGACTGTTAGAACCAGGTAAAATCTTGACCATGCGATAGGCATCAAAAATGAATGGTAACACTTTTCACAAAGTGAGCATCCCAAAAAGTTTAAAGGCATATAAGTGATGGGCATTGATAAAAACCTGGGAAGGCTAAATAACCATTATCTTTACACCCCTACTACAGTGAGTTTTCATGAATTTAGATGCATTCCTCATACACAAAGATAGAAACACGAAAATAAGAATAATGGATTTGAAGAACTGAAAGCTTTAAGAATAACAGAACATTTTTACGATTTCTATACATATTAGTCACATTAAACGTAATGAATTGTAAGAAAGGATATAATAATAATTGGTTACTTGTCAATAAGAGGGCATGAAAATCCTCTCCTCATCCACTTCTTCTTATAGTTGAAGGCAAATTCAAATAACGCTTTCCTAAAAGGTGAACTTTTATCCACTTTATCGTTGATTCCTTTGTAGATTCTGTCTAGAATCAGCTGCAACATAAATAAAAACCTTCAACTTCTAATTTAAAATATGAACAAAAATAACAAGTCAAAAATAGATTCCTTGTGGATAATGCCCAAAAAGATTTAATTACTTTTGATTATAAGGCGAAGTTCCACCGAAGATTGTTCGGCATTCTCAAAAGGCTAAAAAAAAACAATTTAGAAAATAAGTACAATTATAAACAAATCTCTGAGAGCAAATAATCCACAGAATATGAACTAACAGAAAAACAAAAAACATAATAAACAATAAATACTAATAAAGAAAAAGAAAACCAAACATAGAGCATGTTATTGTTTTTTATAGAATAGAAGTGTTTCTAACATAATTACTTTTATTAATCATTAAGGCTAAAACAATTTAAAAGATTAATAATACTGCCAAATAACTTTGCGATGATACCTCCACAGAACATTCAAGTAAACATCAGCTTATAACCAGGAGTAGTTAATCCTCAAGAAATCTATTTTGAATTTTAAGAATCAGTGGTCGAGGAGCTGTATGAATATAAAAATAACAAGATGATGAATATTTTTATTACAATCTTGTTATTACTAAAATATTTTTTAAGTAATTTCCATGGCATATTTAGTGT
Organism: Hermatobates lingyangjiaoensis; assembly: GCA_026182355.1. NCBI lineage: Eukaryota > Metazoa > Arthropoda > Insecta > Hemiptera > Hermatobatidae > Hermatobates > Hermatobates lingyangjiaoensis. The sequence goes on from JAPFBL010000293.1 coordinate 174,604, forward strand.
CAACGACGTGTTTTCATGTCAACAATGAATCAAAGGAATTTTTTTTGATGAAGGTAAAAAATCCATACATAAGTGAATATTCAGTGATATGGACTATATTCAGATTAGTTTAAAATGATTGAAACCAAATAAAAGGAAAATGAGGAACAAAAGTTAAGACTACTATTTTTACTAATAAAAAAAAAATGCATTATAATATATATAAATAATATATATTATTTTTGACATGCTTTTTGCAACAATTATTTGGTAATTTGTCACAAATTATTTAATTATAATTTTATGTTATGGGTGAAGATACAGAAACGAATACATACTATACGGAAAGCCCAAAAATTTGGCTTTTTCAAAAGGCTGCGGACAGTGGGTTAAAGCACTCTCCCCTGGGCACAAGATTTCACGTTTCCAATGTAATAAAGACAGTTTTAAATTAGAATTATATCTCAAATAAGGCAAGTAGTAACCACTAGACCACATTAGACGACCGCGAACATAAATGTCCATCAACTTCAAATAATTAAAGAGGACAAAAATGCGAAGTGGGTCATTATGGTCAGCAAATAATGAATTTACCTTAACCGGATTCAAAATAAATTTTAACCTTAAACAAAATTTTAAACCTTTTTTAATGTTGCTATAATTTTATTATCCACGTTCTTTTTTATAAATTTATTTCTCTTCTATTTTACATTCTTTGTTTACTTCTTTCATTATTAATCCTATTAGATTGTTATTCTTCTCGTTTATTAATTTTCCCACTTTCTTCTTAGTTTTATAGTTTCTATAACTCACAAAACTGACCTGATAAATGTATATATATATATATACACATTTTCCTTTCCATCTGCCCATCGCCATACATGCCAATAGCCACGGACTTCCATTTAATGGGTGCTACCAGGTTACAAATTCTACGACAAATCCTCTCTGACTGCAAAAATCTCACTCTCCGAGCCTCCGAAGAAGCCCATATTTGGTTGCTCAATGCGCGTAGTGCACCTGGCCTTAATCTTAAGAGATAATGCTTCATTTTATTAGTTTCTTGTCAGTGCATCTAGTTTTTATGCTTTTATTTTAAGTCTTATTCTCTATTTTTTAATAAAGCTTAGTCCATAAATTTTAATTTTTATTTATGTATCATTTCTTCTGTTCATCCCTCAATTTTTATTATTTTATTTGTTTTTGTGTTTATTATTATTTTCTATATTCCTATTTTAATTTAATCTTAAATTGATTCTTGTCTACCTTATTCTCAGTGACCGGGCGCTATGTGGCAACATTGTTGGTCTCCAACCGTCTCTGTACCAGTGCGCTTGGTTTCCCTTTCTTATCTCTCCTGAAGACGGTTCAACCGAAAATTAGAGAGTGTAAGTGTGTGTTTTTAATTTCTCTACGTTTCTTTATGTACATTTAACTATATATATATATATATAATAGAGATTTGGAAGTTATTTGTGACATAGAACGCATTGTGAATCATAAGGAATGTGCCTGTGTCCGTGAACAAAAATAGAACTTACGGGAACTGCGGTGAGACAGGTTGGACGTAGTATTGAAGCATCGCCTTTACTTCCTTTCTTGACTTTACTGGACGTATCTATTAAGGTAAGAGGGGTGGAATAACCAATAGGTACTCCAGTCAGCAGGCAAACGGATTCTGAATCCAAAAAGAGCCTAGTTAATACAATGTAGAATACAAAATAGTGAAAACAGTAACGTATAAAAAAAAAGCACACCAATAGTATGTTCACAATAAATGATAACCTTATGTTGAGAGAGCATACGAGACAACAAATACCTTTTCTAGGAATATTATATTTTATATACAGGATAACATCGCAGTACGAGTTAAATTCCTTGCCACACCGAGCACGTCTTGCGATTTACTCGAATTACGTAGTAATTTTTTACATTGAAATTAATTTGAAAAATATTATTCCGTTCCATTTCAAAAATGCCTTTTTTGTTTTTGTTTTTATTTATCTTTTAAACAGAAAAGGGGCAATTAGAAAAATAAACAATTCTGTACATCTAACATGAATAATGAAAAATCATAAAAAATAATCATTTTTTATTAATGTACTAAAGTTAAAACGGAGACCATCTAGCGTGAAGAAGACTGTGAAACGGGAATAGGTTAGTGTCGGCCATGAAACGTCAGGTGGGACAATTTCTGGTGTATTAAATGATTTCTGTCACCATCATTTACAACTTGCAACGCAGAAATGGGCGGGGGGGGGGGGGGGCAGCTGTAGCTGCGTGCAAAATTCTAAAAGTATCATTACTTTTTTTATCACACCTCGTATATTTTGTGTTTAATATTGCAGTTTTCAATTTGAAGAAAAATCTTTTTGTGTTTATTGAAAAAATGACTGTGAAAACCGTATAAAATGGTTTATTAAAAAAAATGTAATAATTTTGACCCCTAAGTACAAACAAGAGGTCTATGCGGTAGAGGGTGGGTATCTATGCTAGGAGTCTATCTAAAAGCCAAGGGGGCGTCTGCGTGAAAACGTTTGGGAAATCTTGCTCTAGGATGACCCCTAAGTACAAACATGAAATATAAATATACGATTATATTCATATCGTAAGACATCCGACTGATTTGAATTATCCAAAACAAAGAAAAAAAATGTTATTAATGTAACAGTAAACAACCAATAAAGAACTAATTTTATATAATGCAACAAATAAAGAAGAACAAGAATACTACCTGAAAGAAGTTCAAATACATGAGCCAATGGGAGGAATCCCAGGAAGACATCGGTTTTATAAATCCTAACGGCATCCATGAAGCCTCCAATAGTGGCCATCATGTTGCTGTGAGTAAGAAGAACGCCTTTGGGCACTCCCGTCGAGCCACTCGTGTACATGATAATGGCAATGTCATCCTTCTTGGGGACTGTCACCTCTGAAACCAACCATCAAATCAGAAACAAATTATTCCCACTTTAGAATGAGAGAAGAACTCCCAACTTTTAAATGAAACAGCCACATTAGATAATTAACAACTTAAAAGAGTTCCTTAACTTGAAACTGAATAAATACATGAAGTAAGATATTTAAATACAGTAGAACCTAGCAGTACGGGTTTAATTTGTTCCTAGACCAAGCTCATATTATGAAGCAATTTTTCGAATTAAAGTTAATATGAAAATAAATAAACCCAAAATGCCTATTTTTTAAACAGAAAAGGTGCAATTCTACAAAATAAACCATTATGTACATGTAATATAAATAATATTATTTGAACAATAAATATATGAAAAAAATAATCATGTATCTAATAGACTTAAAACGGAGACAATCTAGACACGAGGAAGACGAACTTTTACTCATCGTACGAAACAAGAACTCTTACAAAATGGCTGCTCGTAAAGCGAATTGCTCGTACAAGGAGGCACTCGTATTACGAGGTTCTACTGTATTCTAATAGTAAAAATTCAAATTAGACAATACATCTTACAAGCAGCGTACAAGATTTTCCCTTGTTGTTGAAACATTATAGAATTTTTACTTGTCAAACTGATTAATAGATACAAAGATTGAGCAGGCCGAACAAATGAAAACAGTACGTGGATAGGTCTGGAGAAGATTTAAAACACTTCCCAGCAGAACTCATCGAGGTTCTCTCATGCTTCGAGCGATGTCGGGGTGCTCGTGTAAAAAGATGCAAGAGATATACGTCTTTAATTAGAGCACTCTACCTCTAGAGTCGGTCTTACTTGGCTGAGTAGACTGGTAGCGCGTAAACTTTGCACGAAAATTACGTCTTTTGATGAAACCCCTTGCTTCATGTGTGCTTTTCCCAGTCTTTGAGAGTTTTGAAGCGCGAAATTTCATAAAACAAAATCACACATTTTGATAATAACTCTCTAACTTTATCTTATTCTCACATGACTTTAATGTTGATTTCATTAAGAAATAATGCTAGTGCATCAGCATTATAGTTGATAACCACTATTATTAGTTAGTATATTCATAGTTTGAACTCAATGATCAAAGTACATTGCAGTTTTTTAAGATACAGAAAGACGATTGTCATTACTTTACCGGTAGACATTATGTGACTTTTGAAATTCTTTTAGGATGGATATTCAAACTTTGCGTTTCGATTCGGTTTAAAAATGGTGAATCTATGTTCTTCAAAGGTAATTGACTAAAAAAGTCATGACATTCCACTTTAAAATGTCGTTTGAACTTAGAAAAAGCAAGTGTTTCTATCTTGAAACATCTTTTCTTGTAATTCTGCAGTCACCAAACCATAAGTAGTGTTCCAACACTGACATAGCACCAACTAGTAATTTAGATGTAATTTAAAAAAAGAAGAAAAAAGATAATGGACGATTACACTTGAGTCAAAGAGGGTGAAAGACTGGTATGGTAAGTAGCTATTTTTTTAATTTTGTTATTTTCACCTTCTAGGTGAAAAATAAGTTTATTATTATTGATTATGGGAATTTTTAAGCATAGATTCATTGAATGTTTCAGTAAAGCAACGGCGTTAATCTTGAAACTAGTCTAAAAATGCATTAAATTACGCATATTTATTTTACATTCATTTCCTGATTGTAGCAGAGAAAGCAATGACGTAAGTTTTTGTAATTGAAGTGTCCTCAATTGTAACTTGTTGCAATTGAGGACATTATTTTGAATCTAATTGAGAATGAAATCTAAAAGAAAAACATGACTTTGAAATTTATCAGTGTGGAGGACTCTACTTCAAAGTCAAAAGCCCACTTGAAATACCGTATTCAGATTAATTGGCATAGGGGTTGAATAACACACCTTTCGTTTATATGAAAGTTTAGATGGACAGTTTTTTTTCATTAAAGATTTTGGTTTGTGAAGAAAAACATTTTCAAACGTAATGTTATCTGTAAGGAGCTTATATGCAATGCCAGTAACTCATTAAAAGATTGCTAATCTAATTAATGAATAAGTCAAACACATGTGACTGACTCTCAGTAGAATCATTGGAATGTGACTCATCCATAGCTAAGATTGTTCAACATTGAGTCACATTTTAAGTCTAGATAAGCAAATGATAAAAGAAAGTGTGAGAAAAACAAGCTGGCATTTACTTCTTCAGTTAGCATCCATTTATTATGAGATTTCTGTCATCCACTGTATAGATGTCCAGGACAAAATTTTCTTTTGCGCATTTAAGACGAAATTGTGTTGTGCTGGTTGAGATTATGCAGATGATACTGCAGGAGGGTTCCACCATGGAATTATGTGTTGGTATGGTACAAATCCTGACATTTTTTTTTATTGATCTCACTATTAGAACACAAATTATTATTATAATTAAAAAGATAAAAATAATTTATTATAACATACCAAAATTATTATTGTTTCTCCCTTTGTTGACCATCTCGGCAAACGGAATAATTTGAACTCCAGGCTTGTAGCCGGTAATATCGGTACTGGTGAGTTGGTCATCCATGAAAATCAATGTTTTAACTTTAGGGGTCTTTGAAAGAATGGCTCTAAACTTGGGCATGAGATCATGAGTGGTAATGACAGTCGTTACTTCAGTTTCATTAAGACCATGCGCAATGGCGTCCTCTCCCAGAGTCGCATACAGAGTGACAACTGCAAATCAAACATACAACTTACTGAACCATTAACAATAATAATAACCATGTTATAACATTAATAACAACAAATTTAAGTAGCTAATAGAACTCCTTTTTAATTTCTCATTTAATATATGCATATTTGTAACACAAAAGTTTCACGGAATGGCCCAACAGCCAAGGGTGAGAGTTAGCTAGTGAGCAAGTAACTTTTACACAAAGGGATCATATGAAGGTCCTCCCCCCAAATAGATGGATGATTAGATGGAGGATGTTAATATGACTGATTGAGGAAGGAAGACCTTCATATGATATATTCTACGGGGAGAATAAATGATTGAGAAGGAAGGGAAGATTGATATGACTCTACATATTTTTTTCTTCATCAAATGGGGGTAAAAACATATAAAATTGCGAAAATATTTATTATTACAATATATATTGCAAAGCAAAATGAGTATACTCAGATTTTCAAAAAAAAAATCCTAGAGAAACGGTCAAACCACATAAATCTTGAACGTAGAATTCCATCAGAAAATCTCACTTGCATCTACGCATCATCTTGATGTGTGCTTTATGTTTGTCCCAATATGATTCTATGGTTTGACTGTGGTCATCAGTTTCGGGGTAAACAAAATTGATTGAATGGTTCACTTCTTTATGAGTGAAGCCAAGTCGTTATTTATTACAGTAGGACCTCCAAATATCATTGTATCCTAGTAATCATGGTCTTGTGTTCGATTCTGAGTCCATAGACTAAACCGGGTCCTATTATATAGGTTGACCAAAAAAAAAAAAGTATACATACTTTAAATAATTGTAACTTAGGTGTTTATTACAACTGGTTTATTTTTAACATGTAAAGGAATAACAAGCATCATTCTACTGTTTTGTCACCATCTGCTGCTCCCAAGCTGTTGTCTGCACTGGTCCCGATACGCCTAAATAGCGCGGAGGGTGTCCAAAAAAGTGGGTAACTTTTAGCAGGTGATAACTCAATTGATTGTTTTTGGTTGAAAAAACGTTGCAAGAGGAAAAGTTACCGTCCAGAATAAATCATTCTCTTAATGATGATGAACCAAAACTGAAAAGTTTTGGCTTAGTTAAAGTAAACAAAGACCAATCACAGTGGAGTCCAAAAAATTATCCAGATAATCCTCTTGGTGATAATCAGCACTACATTGTAATTTCTGATAAATTAACATAACAATGGATCATAACTATAGATTCTCAGGACCCTTGTAGCTGCAATTGGGATACTTAATAGACCCATTTGATTTGAATAATCAAACACATCAAATTAACACATCAGGTCAACAAACGCATCCCACCTCACAATCTTTGTCTTAATGTATGAATTTTCGTTCCAACTTTCCAAGTACCACTTCTGTCTTGATCTTCGCCATTACTAGAAGAATCCAATCTGACTAATTTAATTAAGATTAAGATTAATTGCCCATTAAGATCTAATCTGATTCCAACGGTTTTAAAATCAAAAACAAAACAATGAGTTATCACCTGCTAAAAGGTGTACACATTTTTTTTTGGGACACCCTCTGCGCCTCTGACAGAGTCTGGACCAGAACGGACACCAGTTTGAGAACAGATGGTGACAAAACAATAGAATGATGCTTGTTAATTCTATTAAATATGAAAAACAAACCAATTATCATAAAAACCTAAGTTACAATTACTTAAAGAGTTATATATTTTTTTTAGGCAACCTGTATATCAAAGATAGATAAACTAGCATAAAAGTAGGATTATTTCAGGAGAATTAGAATTTGAACCCTCATCAAAGGTGGATTAACTTAGGTCAAGTAAGAAGCTTAATTATTTATATATAGAGAGAGATTTCACATAAACACGTGAAATAATAATCAATGATCAAACCACAATATGAAATGGGAAAACAAGACTAAGATCTTTTAATCGTAACAAGCGGTCTTCGTCAGAGTCAGTTGGGTTTTTGACTCTGACAAAGACAGGTTGTTACGGTTGAAAGATCTTAGTCTTGTTTTCCCATTTCATATTGTGGTTTGATCATTTATATATATATATAGTCAAATTTACTTGGGAATTTTAGATGGGACGGTCTTCAAGTGGATATTTCTGGGGGGGGGGGGGGGGGGGGGGGAAAGTATTCTTCGATACTTTAGGGGGGATGATAGTCACATAATTCACACAAAGTCAGAGCAAGACAGTGTTTAACCAACCTGCTGGTCGGTTTTAAGATGCTGGAAGTATCACTGTTACTCACTTATCGCTTACCTACTACTTGCCACCAAGTTACCCCAAGGGTAGTTCTTAAACTCACTCAAGCCCAAGTTTTTATTATCACAAATCAATATATATACACAGTTTGATACAGGAAGATAGCAGACATATTCGCTAACTACAGCTTGTAAATAAATTAAGGTGTTGCATTGAAGTATTGGACTATCCCAAAATTAAATATTTTGCAGAATGAGTTTGCAAAAATTTCTTTGTTGTTTTTTAAATATCTGGTTCTTACCTTGTCCAGATTGACATGGAATTAGCATAAGGTAAGTTCCAAATTAAACAAAATACTCAGTTGTACAATCCGTAATTGTGTGATATTTACTCGCACTGGGGTAAAACCATAATACCAAGTCTGCAAACAAAAGAAGTTTTTTATTCAAACTACGCGTTTCAAACACTTTGTGTTCATCATCAGGTAAACTTCGATTAGAATCAGTGGAGGACAGTCAACTAATGAAATGGGACTCCATATCCTCTGCTCCAGATTGTGTTATTGACACTGTAACATTCGTAGAGGTGTAGAATATATTTCAGCTAGTCGAGTTCGTAATACGAAAAGGTATATGAGAGGGCTTCTTGAATTTGATAAAATCTTTTAATTTCACTTACCATTCATTGTACCCATACTAAGTCTCATTTTGGCAGTTGCCTGTTTTCCACTATTCCTATTGGAAGTTTACCTGATGATGAACAAAGTGTTTGAAACGCATAGTTGAAATAAAAAAGTTCTTTTGTGTGGAGACTTTGTATTATAGTTTCACCCCATATAAATCAAAACAGTAACAAAAGAGTATTATTTAGATAAATGCTTATAAACTTGAACTATGTAAATCGACCTACATTTAGTACAAATAGAAGTTCTATTAACAATTTAGACCGAAGATTGTACTCTGATAAGGACATTTACTGCTATCAATGATTTTAAGATTTAGATTTGAAATAATGAAAAATAAATCATTTCAAACACAATTGAAGCAATTATCTATCTTTTAATATTTTTTTTTCATTAGTAGATTTTTGTTTAAATGATTTCCCCTGATAAACTAAAGGATTTAATATATGGTGCTATCAATGATGCGATATCAACAGCATATCCCAAGGGACTTACAGGGATATACTGTATGTAACTGTATAGGTTGGTTAGGTTAGGTTACAGTGGCCGTCCCGAAGAGAACACACGTAGGCCGCAAGCCGGCCCCTTGTGATACCACAAAGAGAAATTGAGGCTATTCTCCCCCGTCACTGGTCCACTCGAACCATTTCGAGAGAACAATAAATCTAGACAGATCCCTGATACCAGTGGATGCTAAGTTCTCAAGATTGTCAAAGAAGTACTCTCCCAGTGCCTCTTTCCTTCTTTGAGCCAGACCAGGGCATTGACAGAGAAAGTGAGAAATCGTCTCTTCCTCTTCCTCATCCTGGCACGCCCTGCAAAAATCCCTCGCCTCCAATCCTAATCTGGTGGCGTGTCTACCTACGAGCCAGTGTCCCGTGGAAACAGCGATCACATTGGCTACATCTCTTCTATTCTTGGAAAGAAGATCCTTCGTTCTTCTGGAATTACAAGAAGGCCATAACTGCCTTGAAATAAGACACGTGTCCTCATCAGACCACCTTTGCCTGATGCGTTCATCAATTCTTTGTCTTATCCAAAGCTTACATGTAGAAATTGGGGTCCCTAAATTGTATAGGATATCCTGAGTGGGAAGAGTAGTGCCAAAGCGGGCAAGCTCATCAGCCTTACAGTTGCCTTCAATGTTCCAGTGACCTGGTACCCATATAAGTTCAACTTTAGCCCTCAATGACAATTCATTTAGGAGTTTCTTGCAGTCCTCGACTGCCTTTGATGTACTATAGATCCCCTTTTGGGATTTAATAGCAGCTTGACTATCTGAAAAAATCTTGATGCCATCGCTGCCCAAAGAGGTCAGGGGTAACAAGCGCCTGACCGCCTCCCTAATAGCAGTAACTTCTGCCTGGAATACACTGCAATGGTCAGGGAGCCTAAAAGCTATATTCCATTCCAGTGCCTCTGAAAAGATACCTCCACCAACCCTGCCCCCCAGCTTAGATCCATCAGTAAAGATCCATATGGATCGGCTGTTCGAGAACAAGTCCCCCCTCCAGTCCTCCCTACGGGGTATGACTGTGGAGAACCCGCTCCCAAAAGAGGGCTTAGTGATGATGTAGTCAATATCTGTAAGTAAGCTTCTGTATTCCTGAAGCACAGTTGAATGTCCAATATGAGTCTCCCTCCAGCGTTGATCGTGTGTAATCTAATAGCCGAATTAACAGCCAGCTGCTCCCCATAAAGGTCCAGTGGTGTCAAATTCAGAATAATATCTAATGCCTTTGTTGGGGTGGTTCTAAGACAGCCAGTAATATATACTTCTGCAAGTCTTTGCACCCTACCCAATTCTTTGAGGCGTATGCCCACTCGTAAGGCTTTCCACCATACCATTACACCATAAAACAAAATAGGTCTAACGACCGCCTTATACATCCAGTAAACTATCCTATGTATATATAATATACTAATGTATATTAGTGGCTTGGCAACTGTTTTTGCCACCCGGAAGGTCATAAGATATTCCATGAAAATATTTATTCTCATGGAATTACAATCAGGGATCTAATTCTAGACTGCTGTTATTTGTCCTAAACTTTCATCTTACCATATTACATATCTTACCATACATACAGAAAGTCATCAAAGAAAACCAAAGATTTTTCAAAACCAAAAACGCATAATTCAAATCATAAAAAATTGTTAAATTAAATTAACTTTCTAGGCAAACAAATATAATAAATAAACTTTCAGCCACTTTAAAAAACAAGTTTTTAAAAATTTACAATAAATTGATTTTTAATTTGCAAATAATACAGTTGAAAAATCCGTTTTAAAACAGTACTACATACATAAAAAAAATAACAACAATATCGACCTTAAAAACTCAATTTGGTATAAAATTTCAGATTTGTTAGCTTTGTATAAGTTTTCTTCTATTTTCCATTTTAACCCCCTCAAAATGACACCCTCGGCATTTGCCCGGGCCCGACCACCTTTCCGTCCCCCTCCCCCCCTTGCTGCACCACTGACATATACTTTAAAGTAAATCAAAAAATATTGGAATTTAAACTGAAAATGTAGCCAATAAACGTTGAATCGACAGTGATTATCGTAACTGAACCCTTGGATATTGAAGGATAATGGTGAGACTGACGATATTATGAAATATTAAATAATTCTCTTCGTACGGACAACAAATCACTGCAATTATATTCTGTTATTAATTCAGGCTTCACAGGTATTTGAATTGTGATTAAATACCAATTAAATTGATTAACAGTGTGGAAAGGCTTAATGGCAAAACCCACAAGAATCATTATCTCCCTCCCACAAAGAATACAATTATTATTTCAGCCACAAATTAAAACTATTAAATTCTAATGGTACCAGTCCTATTAATTCATCTATACTATTCAATAAGCCGTGTTTCCCACGAGTGAACAGGTGGTTTTGTGTTCAAAATATTGGTAAATATTAGTGGGGAAAAATATATTAAGTCCTCACTACAAGGATTTTAATTTACAACCCGTTTCGAACACTTAATGTACATCAACAGCTGAATCTACAAAATAAACATAAAACTTTATAAATATTTTTGAAGTTAAATAAAGGAAAAACAAATTTAAACTAAAATGAGTTACTTGTTTAGGTTAAAATTCTGTTTTTCCTTTATTTACATTCAAAAATGTTTATACATTTATAAACTGAACATCGACAGATTTGCTTTGATCAGTTTTCCATTTAACCACTTTCTAATTACACTTCATCATAATTACATTAACTGTATGGTTATTAGATCCTCTTTATCAATGAGTAATTTTAAAATTCTTGAAAAACAAGTATCCTAATTGTTAAGGTTCGGTTTCACTTCCTTTAAACTTAAAGATTACATAGTTTGATTACATTCATTTGTGTGGAGACTTTTGTTGGTTTATCCATTTTACCTCAGAAAGATTACATAGTATTATAGCATTTTAATTATCATATAAAAAAAAATGTTAAAAAGCATAACAGCTGACATAAACAAAAAGAAGTATATAGTTTTTGTATTAATTGTAAAAAAAATTACCGATGAAGTTTTGTTTAAAACAAGCATGTGCTGCTACAAGCCATTCGGCTCGAGTTTCTGCAAAAATAGCAATGTTCTGCTTAGGTTGAAGTCCCAATGACCGGAGTCCAAAACCAAGGTGTGTCGCTTCTACATTCACATCGTTAAAAGTTCTCCACTTGTATTCTCCCATGACGTACTGAAATAATATTAGTTCAATATATATTTTGCTTTTATAAAGCAAATTCTTGAAATTCTTAACAAACAGACATACATGAAATCATACGATTAAATTAAAAACATGGATTTTTGCTCACTATAAACAGCATGTATTTGATGAATACATTTGATTCTAGTATACACCTGATGTATACCCTATTATAATGCATTTATTTCATAAAAAACAAGGTCTCCCTCATCTTATCTCTCAAAAAGAAAACAAGAAGTTGATAATAAAAAGTTAGAAAGTGTTTTTTTTTCTGAAATAAGATTCGAAGCTGAAACGAGAATATAAAAGGTTTAACTTTTTTATTTATAAATGAAACTAGCAATTTCTTAACTCCAGACTTCTTCACTTAGACCAGTAGTAGTTCCTTATCTTTTTTTACTTCTTCAAACCCAAAAATTCTCATTTGCTCTGACCTCACATCCTCTACATTTTATACTTCAATCAAGGATAAAAGATGTGGACTCATATTAAATTTTATACTTATTTCACTTTTCATATATCTAACAACAAAAAATCCAACTTTTAGACAAAAAAAAATAACAAATTGAAAAATGAATAAACTTTGCGAAAATAATAACTCTTTTTCGAAATATATGTAAAAGTGTAAAACGCTTAGAAAGAAACTTAATGTTGTAATATGTAAAAAAAGCAAACATGTGAACTAGAAAGGATATCCTAGATTAACATTTGAATATACTTGACAAAAAATAATTACTTTCTTAAAATATGTTTAAAATAATAACATCAAAATTATTTTTTTTTTAAAGAATATTCTATTAACTTAGAATTTACACGACGTTATCTAAGACAACTTTTGAAAATTTCCTTAAAAATATCATATCCTTAAAAAGTGTTGAAATTTCCTTAAACTAAGGAAACTTCTTAAGGTTACAGCCCAGTTTCATGTACCATGTTCTGATCAAACTACCTCAGGCCAGGCTTTACTCCTATGAGATCCAATAAGAATTTTATCAACACCTACAACTCTTTTACATAACACAAACACTATAATATCCATTTACTAATATTTGAAACAAAAGCAATAGATAAAAAACTACCCATTAACACAGTGCTCATCAGTTATAATTTTTTCAGTAAATAATTTGTGAATCATGGGCGTCCTGGATTTATTTTCATTTAATGTTACCATTTAATACATAAAATTAAAAAAAATACTTAATACATGTTAACATTAAATTCATAAAAAAATTGTTATGATATGGTTTATAATGGATGTAATGCAACAACTTAGACATAACTATGCAAGGAAAGTTATAGTAGTTTTTTTTTAGAAAAATTTCCATAAATTTAATAAATGTTTACAGCTTTTGCATTTCAGTTTCTTATACTAAGCACTTACTAGAGTATTTAAAATGTTCCTTTAAGAAACGAGTTATTTTACTACTACAGTTCTACTTTTATAATATTAGGTGTTCTAAATTTAGAAATTAGATTAAAATACATTTTTTTGAAACATAACTTGAATCTGCAATATTATGGCACATTGTAATAAGCACATCATGATTGATGGTCACACTAACAAAACCTAAAGTAATCGCAACCCAATAATAATATATTTTGTTGTAATAACAGTTCCCAACCAACATTCGTGAGTCAATGTAGGTATATAAAAATTAATCCTTTTATAGTGGTAGTTCTTATAATTTTTTAAAGAATAGTTGTTTATATTTTATTATTATACGAAACTCCAGTAAGAAGGTCCACATATAAAGAAAGTGGATTAGATTAGAGTTTCAATACATCTGCATAGAATTTTAGAAAATTCAAATTGAGAACAGTGTTACTAGTACTGTCCATATATTATTAAACATATTATTGTACCACAGAGGTTGTTATAGTAATTATAATTATTATAACTTGTATAAGTATTAAAAATAACCAAATGAGTTAACTTATTTTATATGTATTTCAATGGCTTTTGTTGTTAAGCCAAGAAAATTTAATTAGCTTAAATCATTGATACTAAAACTTATTTTATATGTATTTCAATGGCTTTTGTTGTTAAGCCAAGAAAATTTAATTAGCTTAAATCATTGATACTAAAACTTATTTTATATGTATTTCAATGGCTTTTGTTGTTAAGCCAAGAAAATTTAATTAGCTTAAATCATTGATACTAAAACTTATTTTATATGTATTTCAATGGCTTTTGTTGTTAAGCCAAGAAAATTTAATTAGCTTAAATCATTGATACTAAAACTTATTTTATATGTATTTCAATGGCTTTTGTTGTTAAGCCAAGAAAATTTAATTAGCTTAAATCATTGATACTAAAACTTATTTTATATGTATTTCAATGGCTTTTGTTGTTAAGCCAAGAAAATTTAATTAGCTTAAATCATTGATACTAAAACTTATTTTATATGTCTTTCAATGGCTTTTGTTGTTAAGCCAAGAAAATTTAATTAGCTTAAATTATTGATACTAAAACTTATTTTATATGTATTTCAATGGCTTTTGTTGTTAAGCCAAGAAAATTTAATTAGCTTAAATCATTGATACTAAAGCAGTATTACAGTTATAATTACGTTACAATTTTAACATTTTGCATAATTTTGAGTTACAAATTAATTTACGTTAGCGTCAACTCATCCCCCATATGCAAATCTATTTTTAGGTATGATTTTATTTCTGTCTGACAAATGGTATGGCTGGTGTTCTCCGGACAAACTTTCAGATTGAATCTTAAGTCAAAATTTGTACACTTTATATAAAAAAAAATATCAGTTCTTCTAAATATCTGAGGATTTTTTCAGCCACTACTTTTGTCGCTCCATCATAATGCGAAAATTTTAAAACGCTAGAGGTATTAGTTTAGGAGAAAAAAAATGTTGTCTAAAAACACACTTTGCCCCAAAAAAGTGACTTTTCATCATGCACAATTGCTCTTAAAGTATCCAGCACATCTACACTAACTATGAGACTATTTTTTTCTGCAAAATATAAATTTGATCTATTAAATAATATGGACTGTCGAGTGTGCATAACCTTTCTTTTGGATACACATCAACTCAAAGCCATCATCGAAAAAACGACTTTGGGTACCCTCAAAATATGTCAAAATCATGAGATAGAATTTTTTCATGATCACTATACTTTGCTTAAATAAAGTAAAAAGAGGAATAAAATAAATTAAATAAATTGTATCCATGGCAATAATCAAAACACTAGTGTGTGGTAAACATACTGAATAAGTATTTAAAAAAAAAAATGGTAACGACTTGGAGTCTTTTAAATAAAGTAAATGTTCTTATAAAAGTTTACTTTTAAAAATGAAAAAAATATTTAATAAATAACAGTAAAAAAATAATTTATTTTAAAAGTTATATTAAACTAAAATAATAATGTTTTCCTCAGTATGATGACTTTTGGATAAGCCATTAATTTCCCTACGAGGAGTGACTTGAAGATTGATGAGGTAGGAAAGCGTTTCTTTTCAAATTATGATTTCCTTTATATTTCACTAAGCTGGAAAGTTTCCATTAGATAAAACAATACATTGGAAGTAATTCATTTCATTAGTTAATGAAGGGTACTTACTGAAATCAATATTCCTCTATTTACCAAATTGAGCTATCACTCAAACCAACTTTACCTTATATCGAAAAAAAAACCTCCTTAAATCTATTAGAACTAAAAATAAAAGTGATAATAAGCTCAGTAATATAAATTAAAAAGATCAATATTTTAACAAGAGCAAAATATTTTAGGAACAGTGTTTCAAAATGTCCCTAGTGCACCTACTAGCCTAGTCCGACTACAATGAAGAGGTCACCACTAATAAAAATTTGAAAAAAAATATTTTAATTAATATTTATAATCAATTATAAAGGTAACATAAAAAAATGTCATTCATTCTGAGAAAAACAGAAATAGGTAAATAAAGTTTAAGTATAATCTATTTTGTAGAAAATTTTAAGAAAATTATCATTATATTTTACTAATCCAAATTACGATGTTTCATTCTTTAATAATTGTTGTTAACAACCTCCGTGGTTCTAATAATTACAATTATATATTTATATTACTCTTTTTCAAATATTATCAAACTTTTTTCTCAAATATTGATTTATAATTTTTGAAACAGTGAATATATGACATGGTAAATGCTTGAGAGAGCTATTACGAAGTAAATGCCAAAATGTATAAAATAGCAAAAGGGTGTTAAATACGTGCATAGCAAAACCGAAAGTACATTAAACCCTCCCATTAACGGACCTCACGATTTAAAGGCAACATCCTGAGATGGGAATATCTGAGGTACGTCTGGTAGTCCGATATATGAGGTCAAGATTGGCGAGTTCAGCGGTCCGAGTCTGTTGGTTCAGTGGGTACCCAAAAAGTTGAGTACAAAAATAATCCAACATTAACCAAGTTTTCCCACCAACAGAGTAAATGTCTTTCTCATCACATACAATATCATTAATTTATTTATTGGATTATGTTTACCAGGTATACAGTATGTATGTGTTGCCTTAGTGCAGTGTTTTCTTACATCTTACATGTTTACCCCCAATAAAAACCATACGGACTACAAACTTTTAGCTTTAATGGACTACCTTCCCGCCAATTAGTCCGTTAATTGGAAGATCTACTGTGATCTTAATACGTTTCAGGTATGAAAACCAACTAAATTTTTTCCAGGTTTAACATAAAATAGTATTTATAACATATCAGAGTACTGAAGCCATAACTCTTTAAGGACCTAAGCCAGTTAATTCAAGGATCTAAAAACATAATTTGAATATTTCTGAAGTTTAAAATGTTTATATAGGAAATTACAAGTATAGAAATGCAACTATTTTAATTAAAAGCATGGCAGTTAATGACGACAACTAGTTTGGGTTCTGGCCGCCAGGGGTAGTTTTTACCCTCATTCCCTTCCCCCGGGCCAAACATCTAGATTTTACTCAAATCTTCAAAGCAATGGTAAAAGTAAGCTACTAAATTTTTTCCCCTTTTTAAAATACTTAAACATAAGAAGATATAAATAATTTAATTGCAAAATCAAGTTTTCAATTCAATATTAATAACTCAGAATCATCCAAAGCAATAAGAAAATGTATTGTTCCTCCATATTATTCTAAATAAAATGATTTCACATAAACACGTGAAATAACAATCAATGATCAAACCACAATAAGAAATGGGCAAACAAGACAATGATCTTTCAACCGTAACAAGCGGTCTTCGTCAGTCAAAAACCCAACTAAAAACGTTTTTAGTAAATAAAAAAGTTTTTAGTTGGGTATTTGACTCTGACGAAGACCGCTTGTTACGGTTGAAAGATTTTAGTCTTGTTTTCCCATATCTTATTGTGGTTTGATCATTGAAATGTCTCTTTTCAATCAATCCGTATTCAACCAGTTCTGATGCACAATAGCCCGGGGCTTCCATTAGTCCGGATCCACAACATTCAGGACTCTACTAATTATATTTTCAAATTTGATATAATTTCTAGTAATATATTGAAATACCACGTAAAAACTCTGAATTTTTCTAAAATACCCGTCAAAGACGAGCACGTCTACTGGTTTATTATGAAATAATATCAAAATATTGATATATTTCATCAAAAATTCGTATGTACATTAATTTTTCGTCATTCCAGTATAAACAAAAATTAGAAATAAATTACCTACTGGTCTTTTAATAATAGGTGAGAATTCACAAGTAAAACAAGAATGATTCATTCAAGTAGAATATTTACTTACTTTCTTGAAGACGCGTCCGTTTGACTGAAGTTCATCTTCTTCAGAAAGAATCTGTCTTGTTCCCAAACAGTTTTTATTTGCATGCTGCTTAGCAACGTAGCTAAACATTTTTTCCATGGTGTCTATGTTGAGGGAGCGCATCTTACAATGGAGATCACTTGGTTGTGCTTTGTTTCGTACTGTGATCGAGTCTTTATCTTCACTGACTACTTTAGTCTGAAACAATCATAGCATAACATTACAATGTTATATACCCATGACAATCTTAATAAGGATAACTTTACAATGTTATATACCCTGGGTAATCTTAATAAGGATAACTTTACAATGTTATATACCCTGGACAACCTTAATAAGCATAAATTAAAATGTTATATACCCTGGACAATCTTAATAAGCATAAATTACAATGTTATATACCCTGGACTATATTAATAAGCATAACTTTACAATGTTATATACCCTGGACTATCATAATAAGGATAACTTTACAATGTTATATACTCTGGGTAATCTTAATAAGGATAACTTTACAATGTTATATACCCTGGACAATCTTAATAAGGATAACTTTACAATGTTATATACCCTGGACAATCTTAATAAGGATAACTTTACAATGTTATATACCCTGGACAATATAAGTCATAGTGTAAAACCTATGACACACAGTCAGTAAGAATACCATAATTATTTTAATCAATCAATGATAATAAATTTTATTTAATAAATAAATAAAATATTGTCGATACAACGGTGCACCGTGCGGAGGTTCCCCTTGTCCCGTCACTGTTGTCCGACTCGTGGTGGCTGTGGTTCCTCACCCAGGAAGAGTAAACTCCCTTGCGGTAGAAGGGTGTGGCTTTGAAAGAAGCAGTATCTTCTAGGGAGAGTGCTTGCAGAACATCAAAAGGGAGCTAGACCCTCAACTCTTACCATTGAGAAAGTCCATGAACTTGGACTTTCCCAATTCTCAATTAGTATTGGGATTCAATCTGGATGTGAGCCAGGGTCCTACGGAAATGGGCATTTCCCCATTGGGGAGAAGTCTGAATCCTCACAGATTAATGGTAGTTCTTAAACTGATGACTCGAATATGAGTCGGCTACCTGCAGAGCAGAACTTTGCAACTTGATCAGAAGTGAATGGAACTACAGGGCACATATACATAATGCTTAACCGAAAGTACTAGAAATCCTACAAAATCAATATGCAATGAACTACGACTGACTTCATATTCCACCAACAACTGCTTTTTAACCTACTAGTAAGGAAATAATACAAAACCGTAATTATGATTAACTGCAATTCCGAGCAACAAATCTAAAATCAACAGTGTGAGAGCTGAATTAGTGGATGGCCGGAAACTATATTTGGACCACCAACCATCGGTCGATTGCCTCGATTTGTTTTTGAAATTAACCGACTTGGGATACAGAAACAAAACTGTCTCTTGTTTTGACAGTTCGGTTACCGAAAAATCACTATATCAATATTTTTCATTTAATTTTATCGGACTTTTTGATTAAGCTTTAGAATTAATAATATGAAAATACACATTTTACACACACACATTTGATTCCCTACTTCCAATTCACTTCATAAAACGTTACATTAATTTCAAGTACCACTCGCAGTGATACATTTTAGCAGAGCATAAATGAGATTCAGCAGATTACATGCTATCAACGTTAAAAGGTCACCACTCCAAAACAACCGAATTCATTTATCACAGTCAATTACTATTCTTGATTGATGATATGTTTTACGTTTTAAAACAATAATTAAAATATAATTTTAAACATTTGAATGATAGAATAATTTATGCTTAGAATAGGTCATGCATGCCAAGTATTTTGCTTTTTTTTCTCTAAAACTTGATTATTAAATGAATCAAAAGATATTAAAAATTACTTCACACATTTAACATGAGTGATTCGAATCATTGTACTTTTTAAGTGGATACTATAAAGGGGACAGTCAAATAATACAGCAAAAAAGCTTTAAAAACAAATTATAATTTTAAAAGTATTGAGGTCCAGAGACACACAAAAATTTAAATTAATATGCTGAATTATTAAACTAATAAATGATTGACAAGACTGGCAGTCGGCTGACTGATTGACTACACCTAGTAAATTAAATTAGCCAACTCTCCAAGGGATAGGTCAAACAAAAAGATATCATAATAAAAACTATATATACATATAAATATATCAACGCCCAAACCACAGTAAGAAATGAGAAAAAAGGCTAACACCTTTCATCCGTACCAAGCGGTCTTCGTCAGAGTCAAATCCCAACTGGAAGACACTTGTTACAGTTGAAAGATCTTAGTCCTTTTTCTCATTTCTTATTGCGGTTTGGACGCTGATTGTTGTTTCACGTGCTTATTGTGAAATCTTTTTATATATGAATATATATTTATTATACTGGTATATTCATCATTGTGGACAAACATCATAAGAGCCTTTTAATGATATTAAAAATACAATTTTAATACAGCTCTAAATGAAGGTTGAGAGAATATTGACCAGTTTAGAATAGACTTGGCAAACAATCAGCTTATATTAGGGATTTACAAGGTTAAAGAATGGAATGAATATAATGAAGTGTTTTGCAAGTTGATAAGCTATGTTTGGTAAGGTAAGGTGCTTTGATAAGGTTGAAAACAATTCTTGTTATTATTATTTACATATTGTTCTTTAAGATCATATGCTATTTTCATAGGATTATTTCAGGATGACGATGCCTATTTCGATATTTTTAATGAACGTTTACTACATATCTTTTAGGCAGTCAAAAAACTCATTCTTTAGTCACTTCTTTAATAGAGTAATTGTAATTCATTTGTTTCGTAGCACATTAATATCATGAAAAAAATACTATTTCAAAAATTGAAAATTTTTGAAAGATTGGTCCCATACAGTCTCCGGTTTCAGGATTACCCTGAGCTTAATTCGTGTTGGTGCCTTAGCTTCTTCCTTACCCCTGAACGGAGAACGGAACGTTACCCCTGTTATCCACACCTGATTGCGGCGAGCAGTGCTCTAGCACTAGATCACTTTCTGTTATCAGGGCAACAGTAACACAGTAACACTGTGATCTTCTTCTACAGAGCCTAGATATCCTCTTGGAGGGTTCTGTTCCCCGGAATTCAGAGACGCAGTATAGACAAGCACTTCGGTATCAGAGGGTGGCGGATCCTTAACAAGGGTCGGGTCTAAAAAATATCCAGCCCGACCCGACACAGGCCCACGGGTATTAAAGGCCAACCCGTCTCCAACCCGACCCGACCAAGGCCCACGGGTATTAAAGGCCGACCTGTCTCCAACCCGACCCGACACAGGCCCACGGGTATTAAAGGCCAACCCGTCTCCAACCCGACCCGACCAAGGCCCACGGGTATTAAAGGCCGACCTGTCTCCAACCCGACCCGACCCAGGCCCACGGGTATTAAAGGCCGACCCGTCTCCAACCCGACCCGACCAAGGCCCACGGGTATTAAAGGCCGAACCGTCTCCAACCCGACCCGACCAAGGCCCACGGGTATTAAAGGCCGAACCGTCTCCAACCCGACCCGACCCAGCCCCACGGGTATTAAAGGCCGACCTGTTTCCAACCCTACCCAACCAAGGCCCACGGGTATTAAAGGCCGACCCGACCCGACCAAGGCAAGATAGAAAAATCTCTTCGCTATCTGAAGGCCGCTAATACACCTTAGGAAATAAACGAGTGTGCTGAAATCTTGCCAGTTGTGTTATTAGGTCTTCAATGATTAAGTATACTCTACGCTTACTAGGGATCTCTTGTCAATAGACACCTTCAAAAAAACTATTATAGTGACATCGTGAAAAAGTAAACCCCATTGCTACAAGAAATGGTTAAATCAGTCTACATGTCAATCCATCCAACAAATATGCACCCATGGCCACGTTTCATGCTCTGATGCCTCCCTACACCCTTGATACCTTATAATCAGGAGGAAAACAAGTAATTTCAAGTTGATCCAAATGGGTTAGGGAAGACTGATTCGGACTGACAACACTATAACAAGTTTATCAAATAGAATTAATTGATATCTTTTTTGTAATTCATTCATTTAGCGAAAAGAATATTTCAAAAAGTCACCTCTTATATTATGTACTTTTTACATCGAAACTTAACAACCAAGAATGAAATTAAAACCTTGTGAATTTTTTATTGAAACCTATAAGAAATAACCATGAATATAATCAACAACTGATACAATAAAATAAATAATTGAGGTTGCCTGGTATCACTGGTGTTAAACGACATTGAAAGAAATAACCAACAGTTCTAAAGGGTGTGACTGACTAATCGACGAGTAATCAGTAATCGTTTATCGTTAAACCGTCGGTCCCGAGCCTCTACGATGTCAGGCACTCATTAAAGATCCCTAATCTAAATTCACTTGAGTTAAGCAAAATTTAGGACTTCCACTATAGAATCAATCTTCATTGTATGGTACCACAAAGTGCTAATGCTCGGCCTACGCGTGTTCCCATGTGGGACTACCATTGCAGCCTAACCTAACCTTATCAGTAATCGTCATTATCAACGAATTTACAGCTTTTAATCAGTATCGACAATTTGGCTAATTAATGTACTTTTCCAATCAGTAATTTTTGTTTGTTGTAAGTCTAATAACATCTAAAATCATACAAATTCTGCTTTATGTTTGAAAAAAAATCAGGAATTTTTTTTATTCAAATCATTAGTCTTACTTAATTAATCTATCAAATATTTCTTAACTTTTGAAAGAAATCAAACTTAACTGTTTTGTGAAATCAAAACACTAATCAATTCATTTTAGCAACACTCAATAAAATAAAATTCCTACCTTTTGGGGAAATTATTTTCAATTAAAATGTAATTTTAATGATGTCGAACTGAAAAATACAGAAGAGAAGAACTAACTTCAAACTTAAACTCTAAAAGTTCTTAAATTATTCCTTGTTGGCTGGTAATGTTAGACCAGTAGTGAACTAACTCCCTTTCTCCTTGCAGTCAAATTTTTTTTTGGTTACCTTTCCCAAAAATGAATTTTTCTTGTTGTATTATTCCGCGACATACATACATTCAGTTATTTGCAACAATGGTAAATTTGAAGTTCCCTACTGTAAGAGGTATTTCTGTTCTTCATTGGTTTTTACCGTATCTGTTTTTTTGAAATTTTATTTTAAACATAGTATCCAGCAAAGCAGACAAAGCAATAACTAGAAAATCTTCCTTCAAATGAAGATCATTTCTTTCACTGTAATAATAATGCCTCACAAGGTGATGTCTTTGCTTTTGATAAAATCAAGTTTATTGTTTAAATTGGTGGAATTATCGTAGAAGTGATTTCTTTCTTGTTTATATCTATAGTAATTTCTTTCAAAGGTTTCAAAAGTATAACCATTTTTCCTGCAAGATTCAATTCGTAAGTACTTCATGTAGGAATAATACATATATAGCATATGTAGCAATTGCTTTCCGTTGTTTAACGTTTCCACCCAGCATAGAGTAGCAATATTGATTATACTACCTCCATTAGATCACAAAAGTTAAGAAACATTTTTCTTTTCAGGTATGAGTACCTGACATCGTACAGGCTCGGGACCGACGTTTAACGTCCTTCTCCGAGGGACGACGAGCTCAGATTATTTCACCTCCCGCGTGAATAAATCGAGGGCCAAGTGAGGATCGAACCCCGGTCCTATCAGTTCAGAGGCGAGCACGTAACCACTGAGCTAGCCTGGCCCCTAAGCCAAACTAACTTAAAAGACAAAAACATTCAAAGTGTGGACGTTACATAAAAAAAAATACCACTAGGTCTGATTATTTGCGGCAGTATCTCCATGACACAAGAATCGCGAGTGATCTCACCTCGACCTTCAACACTTCGTTCATTTTGGTTTAATAAGGATGAAATAAATGAAAAGCTCCTTAAAACAGAAATGAGTTCCTAAATGCAAGTGATTTCTCTAATGAACTTATACTGGCTTGCAAGTGAACTACAGGCGGTTCTTAATTCATGAGGTAATTATTTTAAATTTTTTAATTTTCAGTAAAAGTTATATCAATACATAATTAAATACATCGACCAGGATCAACTCCCTGATATTGAAGAGCCTACCTGGAACGTCCACATGCCATAAGCAACGGAAGTATTTCTCCACCTAATGCAAGAGTCATCTTCAGATAAACTAGGCCACTAACCCACAGTGAGATTCCCTGAAGTCTTTGAACGATTTGTCAACCAAAAGGTGACCTTGCTCACTGACCTTGTTCAGCCGTAACTGTGTAAATAGTATTAGACACTCGGGAAGTTAACTGCAGTATGACATGACTTAGGGACCCCTATACACTACAATCTTGGGAAATGTCAGCAAAGAGCATTTCCTCATCTTTTACTCCAAGTCTGAGAGAACTAGATACTTAGAAGAATACCAAAGCCATTATACTATGACTACTCTAAAAACAATTTACTGCCGTACAAAAGAACTAAACACTTCTTTAGTTCTTATTTAAAAAAGCCTTTTTCATAGCCAGAAGTATAAAACTTTGAAACAGAAAAACTAAATATTACATTAGAATTTTTTTAAGAAAGAAACCACTATCAAAGAAATCTCAGGAACAACTGTCTATTTTGAATGAACATGTGACATTATGTTCATTTTCTGTTAAATTTTAATAAAAAAAAAATAGTATTATTATATATGTACATAAACCAAAATAAAAAAAACAAGGAATGCAATCAATGAAGTTTAAACAACAAGAAAAAAGGAAAACAACAGAAATAAATGCTCTGAGGCCTTACACTTTGATTTGTGAATTTTGGTAGCAGTCCTTCTTTTAAGCACATATTATTAAAAACGTAACCATAGTTGGCAGGAACTTGCTTCTTTATAAGTTTCTCTATCTTCCTAAATAAGGATTTCGTTGTTGTATCTAAACTTATAACAAACTTCCTACGCAGTTAACAGTCAACATGTTTCAACTCTTTCATAGAGCCATCTTCAGGACGAGAATGATTCTCAATAGATTTTCCCTTTATATAAGCAAACTAGTGTCAATTAGAAGGATTAAGGTTGTTTGTT
Source organism: Hermatobates lingyangjiaoensis (assembly GCA_026182355.1). NCBI lineage: Eukaryota > Metazoa > Arthropoda > Insecta > Hemiptera > Hermatobatidae > Hermatobates > Hermatobates lingyangjiaoensis. Next base: position 199,657 of record JAPFBL010000293.1, read on the forward strand.
CAAAGCTGGGGGGGTGAGTGACCTAAGGGGTCCCTGTTATTACCTGGGCCGCGTCTATTTGGCCTTGTATTCCAAATAGCTTAAGGCTCCTATAGCTGTTTTCTAATTGAATGTTGATATGGGGTTTCATTTTTTCTTTTGCTTATATAAAGGGAAAAGCTATTGAGAATCATTGTCGTCCTGAAGATGGCTGTATGAAACAAGAGTTGAAACATGTTGACTGTTAACTGTGTAGGAAGTTTGTTATATAGTTTAGATACCACAACGAAATCCTTATTTAAGATAGAGAAACTTATAAAGAAGCAAGTTTCTGCCAACTATGGTTACGTTTTTAATAATATATATATATCTGAGAGAGCACACAGCCTCAGACTACAGTTAGTTAACTCCCAACTATGATGCCTAAATCCAAACTTTTCTTATTCACGATACACCCCTCATTTACCATATCTTAATAAAATTCGACAAATAAATAAACTTTTGGTCGGTCATTCAATTACCAATCATATAGAATGAAATTTCGTTTCCGATATCTACAAAATAATGAAATTAATTATGACTCATAAGAATAACTGAGTACTAATTAACACAAGCTGAAGACCATGAATAACCAAAATCAAACATGCACTCTCTTCCATCCTTGTTTACGTTTATTCTCATAGTAACAATAATTAAAAGAAAAAAAATTAAACAGGTATGCCAGCATGTCGGCATTGGCAAAACTGAAGGTGATAGGGTTATGGTTAATTAAATATGTACCATTCAGTTTCTTAAAACATTCTTATGAAGAATGTTATGAGGAAGAAAACATTTGAAGAATTCTTCAGTTTTTCTTTCATATTTGCTACCAACGTCTGTACTATTTAACTTTAGGTCACAAGTCGCAGAAACTAACAGCTTTAGATACCAAAAGTCATTATTCCATCACATTCGGTGTCACGGTACACCGTCATTAGAATTAATAGCTTAACGTACTGGAAGACTATCAAGTGTGATAATAAGTTTTATTGCATAAAGTTGCATGTCACCAAATTCTACTAAACCTGTACGTCGGAAATATCCTACAGGTAAATATCTACAGCTGGTATTAAATAAATAAATAATAAAAAATACCATTTAACAGTTAAATGGGAACAAACAACGGCGATGGGTGATCTGAAAAAGCTCATTTGTACATATTAATACATATCTGAGTTTTTACTTGAGTCATGCCAACTATTTAAAAATCAGTTGCATACATTTTGTTTTTCAATAAAAAGGATTCCCTAAAGCGAAGATATATGATGAGAAATATTGAAACAGTGGTGTAGACCAGAGCTTCTCAAACTTTTTTCGATGCGGAACCCTTTTTGCTTCAGTAACTTTCCCAGGAACCCCAGATTCTAATGATTTTAGACAATGATAATATAAATATTTTCATATGCCTTTATAAAGTATGTATATAAACATACTTTATAGCATGTTTGTTTAAAAACAATTAAAAAGTAATATTACTGCAATGCGTATTTTTACTTAAGTCTACTTCGGTATTTAGTTTCTATGTCAGTATAAAAGCGAAATCCGGTTTACATAAGTAGGTAGTGTGAAGTGGCAACAATGTGTGAAGTACTATTTTTGTAACAGAAGTAAATTCGGGAATCAGATAATTCCAAACACTGACAGTGATTCATCGTAAATATAAATTTTGGCCACTTCTACTTAAGTGTCGAAGTATTATTCGTTTTTATGATTCACAAGAAACACAGAATAAATCCATACCCATTAAAAAAAAAATTAGCGAATTTTATCTCTAAATGTTTTTTTGCGGAACCTCAGCCAGTCCGTTAAGGAACCCCTGGGCTCCGCGAAACCCACTTTGGGAATCTCTGGTGTAGGCGATTTCGGAAATTTTAATTATGACAACTGTTGACTGTTCATGACATTGAAATAGGACTACTATCCTGCAATATAAATATGAATAGAAAGCTAATAGGAAAGCGGGAGAAGCGGAGGAGTAATGGGTTAGAAAGTGCGGGAGAGTGGAGAGAAACGTGGAGGAGTAGGCTATACCTTGACCCGGTCACTCATGCTCGTCTTCTGCCAGGGGCGGTGAAGCACGAAGTACACTGGGTAGGTGATTAAGTCGCAGACGAAGGCCAGCGCTTTCACAGCGCCGATCGCGCTGTCTACCCAAAGGTTTTCCATAACTCTAAAACAAAACAACAAAAAATAAGTAATGCACATCACAAAAAAAAAAGAACAATGTATAAAGTGTATTTGTGTCAATAACAACATTAAAAAAGTGGAAAAATGTTATATACTAAGAAAAGCTTGAAAGACGAGAAATCAAATACTCGCATTGCGAACACTAATTGTAAATAACCTTAGCGAATAATGCACAGGTTAATAAACTTTCCAAAACCCCCAAACTCTGGTTTAAGCGCACAGGGATAATTTGCTTAGTGCCTCTGTATGATATTTTAAAATGCTAATTAAACTGCGTAAGTTATTTAAACTTTGAACTTGTTTTTAACCAGCAAATGCATTCTCTTATGAGTTTCCTGTGGGTAATCTCATAAGTGTTTTGTAACTAGCCTGCCTATTCATACATGATCTCAGAAACTAGAAAGCTATCGTCCAATTGTTTCTTTTCTGCCAAATGGGAAGAAGAGTGGGATGCAACATGGACACGAGCCATGTTTGGATCAGAGGGAATACTCGTAGTACTGGTCATGGTAATGGATGCAATGGTATTCCAACATGCAGACAAACCATCACTTTTCTCTACCAACACAATGAGACTCACGAGACTGGAAGGTAAATAGAATAGAAACCTATCTCCTTGGGAGCCAAAAACGTCAGCTCTTACCATCTTTTTTGTTTGATCGGATGTTTTGGGTACAACCACACAGATCAGTGTCTTGAACTGTTACCCGAGTTCCGTTCCCTCCGCAAAATTGTTAACGTATGCTGCAGGGTCAAAGACCCGACTGGACGGGTTCGGGAGTAACTGTCTGCGGTCTTCTAGCGCAGTATAATCTCTAAATATGTGAATTACAGTTTCTTCTGCCTCCTCACATGGTCGTCCGATTCAGGTAAAAGAACTGAACATCAGAAGAGACGGGCTTCCTATACACCCGGGTACCTCAATCAAGAACCCCCCTGTCCTGCCACCAGCAGATTACTTGACACCATTACCTTCAAGTCCTCATTCAAAGAATAGAGGTAATGTTTATCAACAGAAGTCATAAATGCAATAATGAAACAAAAGTGGACCTCACCATTTTCCCCTCTAGAGTCGAAGCATACTAGTTGAAATAGTATCAACTGAGAAAACTGCCACGTATATACGGTGAAAAAAATTCAGCTGGCAAAGATTGACTCTACAGTTAAAGTTAAAACACATCCCAAGTAGGAGCAGGGCAATACAAAATTATTACTTTAGAGCTGTCTTTACTGTCACCAAAACACTGTTTAAGATATACCTTTTCAGTAAAAGTTCAATTTTTTTAACTGAAGTGTATGCTTGGTTTTATATTGGTTTATAACAGTAACATAAAATCTTATAACGAGTATTACTAAAAAAAAATTATGAAAAATTATGTTAAGAAATGTATAACTATTCCATATAAGTTACTCGTATAAGACAGTACAGAATTCATGAATGGATTCAATTAATCTTAGTATTGAGCTTGTTTAATTCACCATACATAACAACTAAAAAAGTATGACAAAATTAAAAAGGATCTACTAGATAATACTAGAGCCAAGTTAAAAATGTACTAATGTGCATTCTGGATGTAGGTTAAAGCCATTCATTCTTGAGGAAGAGAGAGAGTTCTTTTTGGCATCGTTATAGAAGAAAGCCACGATTCAGGATACACATATTCCAAGCAAAACAAATCAATCAAAATACATGAATCAAGTTATCGTAATGACTTCAGTTAGGTTAGGATAAATTAACTTTTTACCTTAATTTCAGGAAATATTTTCATTAAACCATGCATAATACACTGTAATAAATTTTGAAATGGGAACAAGAACTTATCAAGGCTTGCACAATAATTCCTGAAAATTCGGTAATAACAGAAGATGTTTATAAAGAGCAGGGAAGTGTAGTGTACGGAGTTATACACAAAACTTGATATTGTAACTTACAAGGTCCAACACTCACAAGGAGAAAAAAAAAGGTAACCCAAGTGAAATAGTCTGCCTTTAGTATGCTTCTCCTCTTGCAATAATATTTAACCGAGATTATTTCAGTGATTAACTAACATTAATGTTTCAGGGAAAACTGAACCATAGAATCTTATAATATCAGGAATACATGAGGAATATATGTTATTCATTTAACTATAAACTATATAGTAAATAAGAAAACATGTAAAAGAATTTTACACGAACTATATATATATATATATATATATATATACTTTAACACAGAGAAAAGAACACAGAAAGACACTACATATATATATATAATTTAACTTGCAACGGGAAACACTAACTCTATCACAATTTCTCTATCATTTCTCTTGTACGTCGTCTTCAGGAGAGTATAAGAAGAAACACAAATGTGGAGAGACGTGAATCGAGCTTACAGACCGATACAAGTGAAACACAATGTGACTTATTTACATATTTATACTGTATTATTTATATATAAAAACGCACTCACAAGTGCGAGTGTATTTGGTCTCCTACTTTTTTCTCTCCTAAAGGTGGTTAAACAGAAAATCAGATACTGCAAGTGTACGATCTACTTATTGTTTAGCTGTAGTTCACTTTTTAATTTTTTTTTTACCCTTTCTAGAACATTTTCATGATTCTAACATAGTGCAATCAGTTATTATGTGGTATTTACTCATTGTAGGGTAAAAAGCTGATGAAATAATCTCCACATGAAATAAACTCTAGCAGTTGTACCACAGACACTCACCCTTAGTTAATGCCTTAGGAAGAACACTACGTGTTCGAAACACGTTGTTTATACCATTAAAGTTTTATATGTGGAGACCATATCATTAGCTTTTTACCCTACAATGACATTTTCATAATTATATATATAATTGAAAGTATCAGCAGCAGTTTCTGAATCTTATTACCTGATTCTGACTCCTGGCTAATTTTCTTTTGCGTTGGTAGTATATGTACAACAGGTTCGCAAGAGACATTTGCTTATAGACATGTCGGGTTAACGAAAGACACGAGATGTATTAAAAACAATACTTAAAACACCAAAATGTTCAACTGGTTTTTACAGCAGTGGATAGATAATCTTTAGTCGAATGGTTTAAAGGAGCGTCTGAACCAAACACTAATGAATAATATGAGTTCGCTGTAAAATAAAGGAAAACAAATATCAGAGCCGACCTTGTACTATTATTGCTGAATTAACTTGTGAAAGAATATTAACACAATTTATACATCAAAATGTTCACCTGCTTTCCTGCTGTTTGGGACAAACATCTGAAATTGTACAGGTGTCATTGCAACATACAACCCGGGACATAAATGAGGCATTAATAAATTCGAAGAAGAACTTCCATTACAATAAAAAGAGTTGATTACAATAGGAAAAATCAAGAGTTCAAAGTAGGTGATTTAGGATAATTTCAAAACGGAAATAAATCAGATGAAGTACAAAATGGTCCATTTAGAATTACACAAATGGCGTCAAAATGATTCCATTTATTAGGTTAGGTGTAGAAAGAAACACAAAGAAGAATATATGTTTAATGCAAGCAAGTTGATGTCTTTTTTCTTGAGAGTTTCCTACGGAGGAAGTTGTAAATTTGAATCTTCTCTCTCAGGTTTAGTATGTTAGTTAACTTTTTAGACGCTCACATTGCATTTGTATTCCGAATGTTATCACTTATCAGTGAAGCGTCAATGTTGCTTGGGAACCTATGTATTGTCTTTAAAAGTATGAACGGATCATTAGTAAATTTGTTAGGAAAATACATAAATATGATAATACTTTGTAATACATTTAGATATTTGTGTTATCAATAAAATGTTCCTTTAGTTTCAGAATAGCAAAGAATAGTTTAATTGTCCTCCTTACTCTTCACACTTCCACATTACATATGTATCATCATGTTTACACAGTTTAACATATAATAGAACAAAAAAACACACAATAGGAAAATGTATGAGTTACGCTCCGTTTCAAGTACACCTGAATGAAATAACTGAAGACATGGATACCGGACACCCATCAGGTATTAGGTGGGGGGGGGGGGGGGGGGTCGCACACAGGTAAAGTGGAAGGCAGGGTCATAAATGTGCTCTGTGAAGAGAAAGAACTCCAAACTAACTACCTGCTGCCTTACACTCCCTTAACTAACTTAAAACTTCATTCTATTAACTTGAAGCCACGAATGCTCGAGTGCAACTAGAATTTGCAACTTGTTTATAATGGTCTCCTTCAGCTATTGATTGACATGATATGGTAGCACAACATATATATATATATATATATATTTACTCTTTTTGAGATGAAAATACGATCCGAAACGGAAAAATAAAGTTCATTATAGACAAAGAAACAAACAGAAATTCAAAACTGTAAGTGTAGGCAGGATATGGTAGATGCGTAGGCACTGTAAGTGTGTGTTTTTAATTTCCCAACGTTTCTATACCTCTATTGAACATTTTATATATACTTTGTTTAAAATTAAGAAAAGAACAGGAACGCATAAAACCAATTAGATAAAACGGTTAAAATAAGTTCACAGAAAGAAAAAAAACTTACAATAAATCACAAAAACACTCCTATTTCAACTGCATCATCATCAGGTAAAATGATGTGAGCAGCTCCGAAGACAACTGAAGACTCTCATTGGCATCAAGGATATATATATATATAATCAATGATCAAACCACAATATAAAATGGGAAAACAAGTTTATAATCTTTCAACCGTAACAAGCGGTCTTCAACAGAGTCAAAGACCCAACTGAGAATGGTTATGTGAACTGTTTATGTAAAATCATTATATATATATATATATAATATATATATATATAAAAGGATTTCACATAAACACGTGAAATAACAATCTATGATCAAATCACAATAAGAAATGGGAAAACAAGACTAAGATCTTTCAACCGTAACAAGCGGTCTTCGTCAGAGTCAAAAACCCAACTGGCGAAGACCACTTATTACGGTTGAAAGATCTTAGTCTTGTTTTCCCATTTCTTATTGTGGTTTGATCATTGATTATATATATATATATGTGAAGCTTTAATTATGTATATAATTAAGCTTTAGAATCATCATCTGTAGTAGGAGTTAATGATGGGCAGTGAATATAACACTGGCTTGCCTCATTGTTCAAGCTGAACAAGCCAGCCCTCATCTCTAATAAATGAATTTTACTTCTCTCTACCATGTCTCGAGATTGTTTGACTGTTAACATATTCAGAGGTCAACCTTGCTGTATAACTCACTGTTAGATTTTACATTGCATAATTATCTTTCATGACTATTCATGTAAAAAAAAACCATTATCATTATTCAACGACTCTTCAGCAATATATATTATAATCTATAATATAAAACAAACAATAAAGTATACATTTCTGGAAATAAAAACGATTTCATTTATTTTTTATAAGAAATAAAAAAAACAAATATCTATTTAAACGAAGTAACCTACCTTTATGATTGTAAACCATTAAACATTCTAAAAACTACGTTTTATACATATTAATAATTACTAATATTTATTGCTAATCTGAACCGATTGATTAAGTTTTTCTTGTAAGACAATTTAACAAATACTATCTATTCCAAAATATTTTGAGGAGACTAAAGAAGATTTTGCATAAAAGGACTCATTAAAATCATTTATTCTAAAAAAAAAATTAAAAAAATAACTGTACTAATAATATAAAAAATGGAGGGCTTAACAGAATTATTGCATTCATGTTAATAAAATTTCATAGCAGAAAAAAATTTTTAGAATGGAACTTATTGAATAACATTTTTGTGAATATAAATAATGGTTTTTTTTGCTATAAAGAAGGATTGTTACGGAAAATAAAAGTTGCCTATGGCTTGAGAGGCTTCGAGACGAACATGGTAAAGGAAATAAAAGTGAGCTACTGTGGGTAGGATGTGTGGCGAGGGTGAAAGAACAAAGTAACTAACGGAAGATAGGCTTCGAGACGAACATGGTAAAGGCAATAAAAGTGAGCTTCTGTGGGTAGGATGTGTGGCGAGGGTGAAAGAACAAAGTAACTAACGGAAGAGAGGCTTCGAGACGAACATGGTAAAGGCAATAAAAGTGAGCTACTGTGGGTAGGATGTATGCCGAGGGTGAAAGAACAAAGTAACTAACGGAAGATAGGCTTCGAGACGAACATGGTAAAGGAAATAAAAGTGAGCTACTGTGGGTAGGATGTGTGGCGAGGGTGAAAGAACAAAGTAACTAACGGAAGATAGGCTTCGAGACGAACATGGTAAAGGAAATAAAAGTGAGCTTCTGTGGGTAGGATATGTGGCGAGGGTGAAAGCAAAGTAACTAACGGAAGATAGGCTTCGAGACGAACATGGTAAAGGCAATAAAAGTGAGCTACTGTGGGTAGGATGTATGGCGAGGGTGAAAGAACAAAGTAACTAACGGAAGATAGGCTTCGAGACGAACATGGTAAAGGAAATAAAAGTGAGCTACTGTGGGTAGGATGTGTGGCGAGGGTGAAAGAACAAAGTAACTAACGGAAGATAGGCTTCGAGACGAACATGGTAAAGGAAATAAAAGTGAGCTACTGTGGGTAGGATGTGTGGCGAGGGTGAAAGAACAAAGTAACTAACGGAAGATAGGCTTCGAGACGAACATGGTAAAGGAAATAAAAGTGAGCTACTGTGGGTAGGATGTGTGGCGAGGGTGAAAGAACAAAGTAACTAACGGAAGATAGGCTTCGAGACGAACATGGTAAAGGAAATAAAAGTGAGCTACTGTGGGTAGGATGTGTGGCGAGGGTGAAAGAACAAAGTAACTAACGGAAGATAGGCTTCGAGACGAACATGGTAAAGGAAATAAAAGTGAGCTACTGTGGGTAGGATGTGTGGCGAGGGTGAAAGAACAAAGTAACTAACGGAAGATAGGCTTCGAGACGAACATGGTAAAGGAAATAAAAGTGAGCTACTGTGGGTAGGATGTGTGGCGAGGGTGAAAGAACAAAGTAACTAACGGAAGATAGGCTTCGAGACGAACATGGTAAAGGAAATAAAAGTGAGCTACTGTGGGTAGGATGTGTGGCGAGGGTGAAAGAACAAAGTAACTAACGGAAGATAGGCTTCGAGACGAACATGGTAAAGGAAATAAAAGTGAGCTACTGTGGGTAGGATGTGTGGCGAGGGTGAAAGAACAAAGTAACTAACGGAAGATAGGCTTCGAGACGAACATGGTAAAGGAAATAAAAGTGAGCTACTGTGGGTAGGATGTGTGGCGAGGGTGAAAGAACAAAGTAACTAACGGAAGATAGGCTTCGAGACGAACATGGTAAAGGAAATAAAAGTGAGCTACTGTGGGTAGGATGTATGGCGAGGGTGAAAGAACAAAGTAACTAACGGAAGATAGGCTTCGAGACGAACATGGTAAAGGCAATAAAAGTGAGCTACTGTGGGTAGGATGTGTGGCGAGGGTGAAAGAACAAAGTAACTAACGGAAGATAGGCTTCGAGACGAACATGGTAAAGGCAATAAAAGTGAGCTTCTGTGGGTAGGATGTGTGGCGAGGGTGAAAGAACAAAGTAACTAACGGAAGAGAGGCTTCGAGACGAACATGGTAAAGGCAATAAAAGTGAGCTACTGTGGGTAGGATGTATGCCGAGGGTGAAAGAACAAAGTAACTAACGGAAGATAGGCTTCGAGACGAACATGGTAAAGGAAATAAAAGTGAGCTACTGTGGGTAGGATGTGTGGCGAGGGTGAAAGAACAAAGTAACTAACGGAAGATAGGCTTCGAGACGAACATGGTAAAGGAAATAAAAGTGAGCTTCTGTGGGTAGGATATGTGGCGAGGGTGAAAGAACAAAGTAACTAACGGAAGATAGGCTTCGAGACGAACATGGTAAAGGCAATAAAAGTGAGCTACTGTGGGTAGGATGTATGGCGAGGGTGAAAGAACAAAGTAACTAACGGAAGATAGGCTTCGAGACGAACATGGTAAAGGAAATAAAAGTGAGCTACTGTGGGTAGGATGTGTGGCGAGGGTGAAAGAACAAAGTAACTAACGGAAGATAGGCTTCGAGACGAACATGGTAAAGGCAATAAAAGTGAGCTACTGTGGGTAGGATGTGTGGCGAGGGTGAAAGAACAAAGTAACTAACGGAAGATAGGCTTCGACACGAACATGGTAAAGGTAATAAAAGTGAGCTTCTGTGGATAGGATGTGTGGCGAGGGTGAAAGAACAAAGTAACTAACGGAAGAGAGGCTTCGAGACGAACATGGTAAAGGCAATAAAAGTGAGCTACTGTGGGTAGGATGTATGCCGAGGGTGAAAGAACAAAGTAACTAACGGAAGATAGGATTCGAGACGAACATGGTAAAGGAAATAAAAGTGAGCTACTGTGGGTAGGATGTGTGGCGAGGGTGAAAGAACAAAGTAACTAACGGAAGATAGGCTTCGAGACGAACATGGTAAAGGAAATAAAAGTGAGCTACTGTGGGTAGGATGTGTGGCGAGGGTGAAAGAACAAAGTAACTAACGGAAGATAGGCTTCGAGACGAACATGGTAAAGGAAATAAAAGTGAGCTACTGTGGGTAGGATGTGTGGCGAGGGTGAAAGAACAAAGTAACTAACGGAAGATAGGCTTCGAGACGAACATGGTAAAGGAAATAAAAGTGAGCTACTGTGGGTAGGATGTGTGGCGAGGGTGAAAGAACAAAGTAACTAACGGAAGATAGGCTTCGAGACGAACATGGTAAAGGAAATAAAAGTGAGCTACTGTGGGTAGGATGTGTGGCGAGGGTGAAAGAACAAAGTAACTAACGGAAGATAGGCTTCGAGACGAACATGGTAAAGGAAATAAAAGTGAGCTACTGTGGGTAGGATGTGTGGCGAGGGTGAAAGAACAAAGTAACTAACGGAAGATAGGCTTCGAGACGAACATGGTAAAGGAAATAAAAGTGAGCTACTGTGGGTAGGATGTATGGCGAGGGTGAAAGAACAAAGTAACTAACGGAAGATAGGCTTCGAGACGAACATGGTAAAGGCAATAAAAGTGAGCTACTGTGGGTAGGATGTGTGGCGAGGGTGAAAGAACAAAGTAACTAACGGAAGATAGGCTTCGAGACGAACATGGTAAAGGCAATAAAAGTGAGCTACTGTGGGTAGGATGTGTGGCGAGGGTGAAAGAACAAAGTAACTAACGGAAGATAGGCTTCGAGACGAACATGGTAAAGGCAATAAAAGTGAGCTACTGTGGGTAGGATGTATGCGAGGGTGAAAGAACAAAGTAACTAACGGAAGATAGGCTTCGAGACGAACATGGTAAAGGAAATAAAAGTGAGCTACTGTGGGTAGGATGTGTGGCGAGGGTGAAAGAACAAAGTAACTAACGGAAGATAGGCTTCGAGACGAACATGGTAAAGGAAATAAAAGTGAGCTACTGTGGGTTTGATGTGTGGCGAGGGTGAAAGAACAAAGTAACTAACGGAAGATAGGCTTCGAGACGAACATGGTAAAGGCAATAAAAGTGAGCTACTGTGGGTAGGATGTATGGCGAGGGTGAAAGAACAAAGTAACTAACGGAAGATAGGCTTCGAGACGAACATGGTAAAGGAAATAAAAGTGAGCTACTGTGGGTAGGATGTGTGGCGAGGGTGAAAGAACAAAGTAACTAACGGAAGATAGGCTTCGAGACGAACATGGTAAAGGAAATAAAAGTGAGCTACTGTGGGTAGGATGTGTGGCGAGGGTGAAAGAACAAAGTAACTAACGGAAGATAGGCTTCGAGACGAACATGGTAAAGGAAATAAAAGTGAGCTACTGTGGGTAGGATGTGTGGCGAGGGTGAAAGAACAAAGTAACTAACGGAAGATAGGCTTCGAGACGAACATGGTAAAGGAAATAAAAGTGAGCTACTGTGGGTAGGATGTGTGGCGAGGGTGAAAGAACAAAGTAACTAACGGAAGATAGGCTTCGAGACGAACATGGTAAAGGAAATAAAAGTGAGCTACTGTGGGTAGGATGTGTGGCGAGGGTGAAAGAACAAAGTAACTAACGGAAGATAGGCTTCGAGACGAACATGGTAAAGGAATAAAAGTGAGCTCTGTGGGTAGGATGTGTGGCGAGGGTGAAAGAACAAAGTAACTAACGGAAGATAGGCTTCGAGACGAACATGGTAAAGGAAATAAAAGTGAGCTACTGTGGGTAGGATGTTGGCGAGGGTGAAAGAACAAAGTAACTAACGGAAGATAGGCTTCGAGACGAACATGGTAAAGGAAATAAAAGTGAGCTACTGTGGGTAGGATGTGTGGCGAGGGTGAAAGAACAAAGTAACTAACGGAAGATAGGCTTCGAGACGAACATGGTAAAGGAAATAAAAGTGAGCTCTGTGGTAGGATGTGTGGCGAGGGAAAAACAAGTAACTAACGGAAGATAGGCTTCGAGACGAACATGGTAAAGGAATAAAAGTGAGCTCTGTGGGTAGGATTGGCAGGGTGAAAGAACAAAGTAACTAACGGAAGATAGCTTCGAGACGAACATGGTAAAGGAATAAAAGTGAGCTACTGTGGGTAGGATGTTGGCGAGGTGAAAGAACAAAGTAACTAACGAAGATACTTCGAGACGAACATGGTAAAGGAAATAAAAGTGACTACTGTGGTAGGATGTTCGAGGTGAAAGAACAAGTAACTAACGAAGATAGGCTTCGAGACGAACATGGTAAAGGAAATAAAGTGAGCTACTGTGGGTAGGATGTGTGGCGAGGTGAAAGAACAAAGTAACTAACGGAAGATAGGCTTCGAGACAACATGGTAAAGGAAATAAAGTGAGCTACTGTGGGTAGATGTGTGGCGAGGGTGAAAGAACAAAGTAACTAACGAAATAGGCTTCGAGACGAAATGTAAAGGAAATAAAAGTGAGTACTGGGGTAGGATTTGCAGGTGAAAGAACAAAGTAACTAACGGAAGATAGGCTTCGAGACGAAATGGTAAAGGAATAAAAGTGAGCTACTGTGGGTAGGATGTGTGGCGAGGGTGAAAGAACAAAGTAACTAACGGAAGATAGGCTTCGAGACGAACATGGTAAAGGAAATAAAAGTGAGCTACTGTGGGTAGGATGTGTGGCGAGGGTGAAAGAACAAAGTAACTAACGGAAGATAGGCTTCGAGACGAACATGGTAAAGGAAATAAAAGTGAGCTACTGTGGGTAGGATGTGTGGCGAGGGTGAAAGAACAAAGTAACTAACGGAAGATAGGCTTCGAGACGAACATGGTAAAGGAAATAAAAGTGAGCTACTGTGGGTAGGATGTGTGGCGAGGGTGAAAGAACAAAGTAACTAACGGAAGATAGGCTTCGAGACGAACATGGTAAAGGAAATAAAAGTGAGCTACTGTGGGTAGGATGTGTGGCGAGGGTGAAAGAACAAAGTAACTAACGGAAGATAGGCTTCGAGACGAACATGGTAAAGGAAATAAAAGTGAGCTACTGTGGGTAGGATGTGTGGCGAGGGTGAAAGAACAAAGTAACTAACGGAAGATAGGCTTCGAGACGAACATGGTAAAGGAAATAAAAGTGAGCTACTGTGGGTAGGATGTGTGGCGAGGGTGAAAGAACAAAGTAACTAACGGAAGATAGGCTTCGAGACGAACATGGTAAAGGAAATAAAAGTGAGCTACTGTGGGTAGGATGTGTGGCGAGGGTGAAAGAACAAAGTAACTAACGGAAGATAGGCTTCGAGACGAACATGGTAAAGGAAATAAAAGTGAGCTACTGTGGGTAGGATGTGTGGCGAGGGTGAAAGAACAAAGTAACTAACGGAAGATAGGCTTCGAGACGAACATGGTAAAGGAAATAAAAGTGAGCTACTGTGGGTAGGATGTGTGGCGAGGGTGAAAGAACAAAGTAACTAACGGAAGATAGGCTTCGAGACGAACATGGTAAAGGAAATAAAAGTGAGCTACTGTGGGTAGGATGTGTGGCGAGGGTGAAAGAACAAAGTAACTAACGGAAGATAGGCTTCGAGACGAACATGGTAAAGGAAATAAAAGTGAGCTACTGTGGGTAGGATGTGTGGCGAGGGTGAAAGAACAAAGTAACTAACGGAAGATAGGCTTCGAGACGAACATGGTAAAGGAAATAAAAGTGAGCTACTGTGGGTAGGATGTGTGGCGAGGGTGAAAGAACAAAGTAACTAACGGAAGATAGGCTTCGAGACGAACATGGTAAAGGAAATAAAAGTGAGCTACTGTGGGTAGGATGTGTGGCGAGGGTGAAAGAACAAAGTAACTAACGGAAGATCAGAAAGGAAAATTTAATAGGTAACGGGGGACGCGGGGCGCAAGACTGAGATGGTCTCATGACCTAGAAAGATAAGCATCCTCAATGATAACCGTTTTTAACTGGGAGGCAAAAAAATGAAAGAAGGCTGATGAAGGCGCAAGAAGGAATAGTGTATGACTCACTAGTGGGGTTATAGTCATTCATAATGATCTACCAACAAATGTACAGTCTGAATTTAAAGAAAAAAAAAATTCAATTTCAGCAATCTTTTATAATAATACAGTAAAAATGTATAAAAACAAATAAAACATCACGATTGTACTGGGGTTAACAAGTTTTTGCAAAATAATACTGTCCCATCCTAAACTGGAATCATAGTCATATAACTCAGAGGTGGGAAAAATACACCGCAGGCCACATCCAACTCGGCTTCTCCATCCGACCTGCTTGTGCTTCAAAACTTAGATGCGAGCTAAATTTTTTTGTGTGTGTATTTTTTTCTTCTTTTTTTTACCGTTTTTTATAAATGTAGAACTTAGTATAACTTAAACAGACTTAATTGTGTCTTCATATAACAAAAATAGCATCTTACCTATCAAAAATGGAAAAAACTATAAAATTACATTAAATCATTAATTTTACAATTAAAATTAAAATTAATCTACAATCACGAGACATGGTAGATCCATTTATTAGAGATGAGGGCTGACTTGTTCAGCTTGAACAATGAGGTAATTTAATTAAACTGTCGAAGAAGCTGCCTAGCTATTCACTTTAGTAAAAGTGGTAGAAACATTGATCCAAAAAATGCTAAAATTACTGTATATTAGTATTTTGATTTATATTATCTTTGAGGTCATGAGAAAAAATGTGAAAACTGTTAAAAGTACATTAATACGCTCAAAGCCCTAGCCAATATCTAATGCGATGAGTTTATCGTTAGGCAGAAAAGAGAATATTGTTGTTAGGCTCACTGCAAATCAATTTTGCAAATTAAAATACCACATTTGCCATCGATAACGGGTATAAAGAGGTGTGGATTTTCAGATTAATAAAAGGGACACCTGACGGAACAAAAATACTGAATTCTTTTTACGATGGTAAATAACAACAGAATTAATTTTCAAAAATGCAATACCAGGGTCAATAATTCTATCGAGTAAATGTTATGAATATTTGGTATATGAACACTTTTTGAAACATTTAAAAGTGAATTATTCAAAGATAACAAAACTCGCGTTCACACTAACATCATCAAAGGAAACTGGAGTAGAATAAAATCAAAACATCAATAAGATGGGGAGAACAGAAGACTATATCTTGTAATGAGACATATATATTTAAAATAAATTGGTATTGTAAGGAATTTAAAATTAAATCACTCTGTGTTTTTTTATTTCTTACATTTATTCAAAACTAGGGTAAAATATAAAAAAATAGACATCGTGTCTATGGGTTTGAGATCCGTCTTTCACTCCCGCCCGATTGAGAAATATTTGAAGTCATTATGGACAGTGAGCAAAAAGTTTGCTCACTCCTGATATAACTTATACTCACACCGAACTATTACAAGCTGTATCTATACTTATGATAAAACAGAAAAGAAAAGGTAAATAGTTACATTGCCTGGAGCTGCAACTAGAAACAATCACCAGTTATCAACCCGATAACACTTTGTAACTGAATGCTAAAAAACAAATTAGCAAATCCCAAGAAACAACCTTGCTCTCTTATCACTAACAAATCAATTATCTGAAATTCTAAACTAATTTTCAAAATGACATCTGAGAATAGTAGATAAAGAATTAAGTGGTCTGTAGGAGTGGGAAGATAATGAAAAGAGATTTACAAAGGTTGAGAAATCACCCTGGACCCTGAACCTCAAAACAAGCACATCTGACACATTCGACCTCTTTTGTCTGACGCAAAAACTCACACAGATAATTGATAACCTCTGTTTGATATATTTAACAATTTAAAAGAAAAAATATTCAAGTTTAATCGTAATGTTCAAAGTGAAATCGGTGTGTATCAGCAGTGTTATTTCAAATGTTTTAATTTTAGAAGAAGCACCAAGAAAATACTAAGGATACTCTACACTGGCATACCTCGCTTAGGCAACTCCCAATGTATGAAAAGAGGAAACTAAAGGAACACAAGAACTTTCAACTTTCAAGAAGTATACTCAAACTATTTCAAGAATAATAGAAGTACATACTAACATGAAAAGGTAGAAACAAACGAAGTAACATTTTATTTCTACAACTAGAACCACACCTTTTAGAAGAGCAGTACTAACATCATTTAAATAATCCAAACTGTAATTTATAATAATCTAAGCTTAAATTAAAATTATCCAAGTATACTTTAATGTTTGTTCGAAATTATATCAACACAGTTTATCAAATTGAAAAGACATATATAAATACTAACTGAAGTTTAAATTAATTCTGAAAAATTGTACAAAGGTCTTACTATAATTACACATATATTTGTATTTTGGTTACATATTGTAGTTATTTTTAAGCTGAAAATTATAAAATAAGGAAGGGATAAAATGTTAAATATAAACATGTACTGATTCTCATTGAAAAATTAACATGGATATATATATATATATATATATATATATATATATATATATATATATCTCCATGGTTATTTTTTATCGAAGTTTGGTCTAGCTTCAAAAGTACAACACCTTTAAGCCGACGTTTCGTCTGTATTTGCAGAAATCTTCAGAGCTACACCAACAGAATTTAATTACAATAATATCAAAAGTAATTATATTACATTATTTAATTAATATACATAATTATCTTGGTATTTTTCTATTGTAAGGAAGCAACTACATAACGGTTAAGCAACGTCGGCTTAAAGAAGTATTTTTGAAGCTAGACCAGACCTCGATAAAAAAGAAAAATGGTTTTAATATAAATGTGGTCGAGATAAGGAAAACATTCAATATGTCTATACATATAAAATAATGTGTTTCTTAAAAAACACCAAGGAAAAAGTAAAATCACCAAAGGAAAAATCAAAGTAAGTAAACCATTGATATTACAACAGTGAAGGAAGTAATTTACAGTTTTTCATTAATTATATTATTTTATATTATATTTGGACTATTAATAAGCCTGAATAATATGGATTAACTGCACAATAATAGCACAAAAACAGAGTGGCATCCGTTTTCGTTTAGAAAAGTCTATGAGAACATCTGAACTTGTTAACGAGAGTTAGGTAGCTTTGAAGAGATTCTTCAAATGAAAATCCTTAAAAGATGGTACAATGCGTTCAATAAATTAAACAGAGGTAGTTTTTTTTTTCACGTTAATAGTTTCTAGAAATATTTAAGTGTGTAAGCATTATCGCGAGTAAGTAAGAGTTATTAAACTAAGAATTAGATGAAACAAGATTAAGGGACTCCTATGACTGAATAGCCGAGGAAAAGAGAAATATTGACCCAATGGCCTATTAAAAAAGAAACGAAACGAATAGTGAAATATTAATGAATAAAGTAAACCCTTGCTACATGGCGTCTCGCCTTCTCATTCTCCAACGAAAACACCCCATCAATGATTAAAAATAAAGGTAAAACCAGAATGGAATAAGAAACCAAATACATTTGAATCATTCAATATACCTAACCTAACCACAAAAACCTGTAAATAAAGTAGACTACAAATCACAATGCAATCATAAATGAAAAATAACTTTGCCTCCAAATAGCACAGAATATAGGAAACTAGCAGCGCTGTCTTTGACGGGTGTTTTGCAAAAATTCAGAGATGATTTATGGTATTTCAAAATATTAGAAATTATAGAATAGTAGAAAATATCACCATTAGTACAGTACATAACTGTCTTTAGATTTGGAGTTTCTTTTACGTTTTGCACCTTTAGACACTGAGCTCAATTTGATATGATCCTTGGCACACTTCTTATTTAGTACACATGTAGGTAGGACTCACTTTTTTAAAGGGAGTAAATTATGATAAACGCAAACGATTTTAAAATAAACTAACAATACTAACTTGCTACAGTAAAAATACCTATATATTTTCCTATATACCTCTAAAAAGATTTCACATAAACACGTGAAATAACAATCAATGATCAAACCACAATATGAAATGGGAAAACAAGACAAAGTCAGAGTCAAAAACCAATTAGTCGCGTCTTTGACTGTGAAGAAGACCACTTGTTACGGTTGAAAGATCTTAGTCTTGTTTTCCCATTTCATATTGCGGTTTGATCATAGACTAATAAAATTAAATACACCTGTATATCTCTGTAGCTAGCCAAACGCGGCTTAAAAGTCCATAACTTCAATTCTACGTTGAATTTCCAAACTATTCAAATCTTAGCTTTTAAATTAGCAAACACAAATCTACTGTAAAAGTTTTAACTCGATATGACTTATGGAGGCTGAGTTTGTTTGTGATAAAAAAACAGATTTTTTTTCTAAGGGTGGATTCGGCTTTTCTAATGTATAGAGATATCAATAACTTGAGAATCCTTACCCCAGATTAATCTGGGAGAGGAAATAATAGTAAACCATAAAACCCACTCCCAGGCTGTATAATACAGAGTACACGTACAGGATCACGGGGTCTAATTCAACATTCAGATTCCCGACGTCAAATGCCTTTACCTTAGTAAACGATGTACCTGAGAAACACCAAAATTACTACTTTTAGCTAAAAACTAAAAAAAACGAAATATGACCATGCTTTTAGTTCTTTTCTTATAAAGGAAAAGTATAACAATATGATTACCTTTCCTAAAAAATCCCCTCCAATATTTTAATAAATTGTTAAAATTAAAATAGGAGAGCAATAAGAAATGTCCTTTGAAGAAAATAATTGAAACATATCATTAGCCTAAAAGCATTCAAATATTAATAAGATAACCTTATCAATTGTTAATATTTAGATCTTGTTGTTTAATTTTCTGTACTAAAGAAACCTTTTTACAAAGACCTGAGACTCTTACAAACTGGCCGTGGGATAACCTAAGATTTGATCAGATTCTGGGGAATTTAACACATTATTATCAGAAACAAAATTATTTCTAATTAAAAATCACCATCTGACCGACTGAGATTCATCAAGCTTATAATATTTAAGGACTGGGCTAGTTTTATTATTTGAAGACGTAACGATATAAAAAGAAAAACAATCTGTATTTCAATTGCCTATAAAGTGAGTCTGAGGATAATTGGAGCTTTTACTTGTGAATGGTCAGGACAATGGAAAGTCATTGTCAGAAAAAAAAAACAATGGCAAAGTTTTCTAAGGTTGATGGAAGTACAGTAAAGGCAAACAAGCAAGCTAATGACCAATCACATAGCGGTAGTCCGTACGATAAACTATCACTTGTATAAGGTTGTTGGGGAAAGAAAAATTCTACGCTAAATAAGAAATAAATAAAAAATGTTATTGTTTTAATAAAACACAATTGTATACCACCTACATGGATGACTTTTATAGAAATCACGTTGAAATCATGGATACAAATGAGATTTGGCAACTGGCTTTCTATGAATCTATGAATGACGAAAGCTTCATTTTACATCTGGTACGGTGTTCTCTTTTAATATTAAATTTTCTTAAGACAACATCTGACTGTACTCAGACGACGACATTCTCTCAATGAATGGATGAGTTTCTCAACTATAGTTTTACAATAACAATACTCCACACCTATCCACTATTACAAAATCAAAGTTAAAAGGGCTTAGGGTAATGAAATTAAGGATTAATTAGGTATTAAGGATTAAATTATCTTAAATAATTTAAGATTACCTAATCTATAGAGCAGTTGTCAAAAGTTAAGCGGCTTTGCGAAGATCGGTCAAGAAACAGGTATTCCAAGTGATGGTTCCGTGAATGTAGATCGAGCAAACAGTCCTCTCCTCTATGAAGTAAACACTTTAATCGGGAATTTCAAGGTTGAAGAGGAGCTTGAGTAGGTGCCCTTGCCAAGTATTAATTCGAACGATAATCAATTATCCTATTAGGGACTTTCCAGATCATAGTAGCTTTACAGTGGGATAGCTTCAATAACAAAAAAAAAATTAAATTTGAATTGATATCAACTGTTAAAAGTCAACAAGTCAATCAATTAAGATGCCTTTCTCGATGCGTCTGAAAAGGTGCATTAATATTAACAGCTAAATCTTGACCATGTCTGCTGGCAAGAGGCCATTGACGTAGAATACTCTCCCTGGCTTCATTCCTCCCAATCAAATAGCCCAACACAGGAATATTTATAGCCACAGCGTAGACGGAAAAAAACTTAACACTATCTTTGTAGAGGTAGGCTCAAAGAAAATAACCGATACGGCAGTGTATGGAAGGGAACAGGAAACATAGTATACATCTAGTCCTAAGCATTGAAAATGTGTCCAACTATTGAAATCACTTATTAATGTTGAAGAAATACAAGTGAAACACACCTTTTGTGAATGGAGAGAGAACATGAAAATCTAAACATTCAAAACATACCCAGCATCTACAAGTCACCAACTTTACATGTGAAACCAGAAAAAAACCTTAAGAGTTAGTCTGTAACGTTTACTGTCTCATTGGTGTTTGCCTATTTAAAAATATACTAATAACAAAAACAATATCGAAATAGACGTGATTTCAATGCAGTTTACCCATTATGCATCATCGCGATTTTCTCCCTTAGCGTAAACATTGAAACGTTATATAGTTTAGAGTTGTCTCTTCGACATAACACTTATTCTTGAAAAAATGAAGCACTGATTTTCACGTCTATATAAGCTGAGACTAAAGGGTTCAGTCGTTACTAATGGAAACTCCAGTGTTTCTCAGAAAAATTCAGGGGGTTCCAAAAATTATTGTTTCAACAAAAATTACCTTTTGTACACTCCTAGGAAGCGAGGACGGGAGTTTCTAGAATATAATGCTTAAGAGTTCTACAAATTTTATAAACTAATAATACTATAAGAGAATACTGAAAGATAAAAATACGGGAATAAATATTTAGAATTCAAGAAAAAAGACCAAAGGATATATTACAGTATGAAGAAATCCATATTAAAAGGATTTCAGATCAACAAACAGATTCAACAACGGAATTCATTAAAGAAAAGAAAAAAAAAATTGGCAGCAGAAATAACAGTAGTTAAAAGTGTTATTTTACATTAATGTAAATGTTTTCATATTAGCAGTGTTATTACATTTTTCCATTAAATTAAATATGAATATTTAACAAATATTTTAGATTGATGTAAATTGTTAATGTGTGAAACATTAGACTGTTCACACGGACATTAAATTTTTCTTGGGAAACTAGAATCTTTTATTTTAACTTTTTAAAAAAAATATGCAGTCCATATTTCTAAATCAATATACATATTCACGTACAATTTTTTTTATAAAATTTAATAGAAATAGTATAAACAAATTACTGTGCTCGTCATAAAAATGGCTGCTGCTCATTGGATAAAAACACCAGACGGTTCAATTAGAATGAAATATTGTCACCAGATTCATCAAGAATACTTATGAAGTCACTTTATAAATACAAAAGTGTGACTGACTTTGAAAATAGCTGTTGTAATCTCAAAACAATGCCATTTACTCTGTTGACCATGACTTCCTCTAAGAGAGGCAAGTTTGTGAAATGCATATATTAGGCAGTAGTGCGATAATATTGATACAGCAGAACATTCGGTTACGTCTTTCACTGACTTTAGTGGCAAATTAAAACAGCAGTAGTAATAGTTCATAAGTGATAAACAACTAGATACTGGTCAATCAGGATTGTCGTACTCAAGGAAGGAATATTACAGAGGGTAGTAAGTGACAAAACAACTAGATACTGGTCAATCAGGATTGTCGTAATCAAGGAAGGAATATTACAGAGGGCAGTAAGTGACAAAACAACTAGATACTGATCAATCAGGATTGTCGTACTCAAGGAAGGAATATTACAGAGGGCAGTAAGTGACAAAACAACTAGATACTGGTCAATCAGGATTGACTTACTCAAGGAAGGATTATTGCAGAGATAAATTACTGAAGGAAACCACCTGGAAACTGGCATCCTCTGGGACAGCACATTCAAATCCTGGTCAATCAGGATTGACTTACAGTAGAACAGTATAATACATGAGAGGAAGCATCCTCTGGCACAGCTCAGTCAGAACAATCATTGCAGTGGGTATCAAGCGGTGTTACTTCATAGAATGACCGTGGTCAATCAGGTCTAACTTGCGGTGGAAAGGGATTATCAACATAGATACGCTTAAGTTTCCTCTCGCCCATTCAAATATCCGGCATAAATAAAACAGGTATAGGACATAATTACGTTAATAGTGGTTAACGTACTCACCTCTGGGCTGGTAGGTCAGGGGTTCGACCCCCACCTGACCCACGATTTATTCATGCGGGAGGTGGATAAATCTCAGTACGTCGTCCTTCGGAAAGTAGTAGAATCACCGATCAAACCCAAAGCTGGTAAACGGCTGACGTTATCACCCGCTAGGGGATCGGTTAAAGAATAAATAAAAAAAACCTCATCGTTCCCAAATAATAAAATGATACAAACAGTATCAAAGCCCTTAATAGATCATCTGATATATGTTATTAAATAGCTTATAACTGTTTTCGAAAAGCAAAATGAGTTGTAAAAACCTTCTATTATTTTTTTAATATGTGTATATTAATTGAAAAAGTAGAACACATAACGTAATTTATTTTGTTCTGCGCAGCAAAAAGGAATCTGGATGACCCTGTTTGGTCTCGATAAGTGCATTATGCAAGACTGGTGGATAGACGTCAAGCAATGCGTTTAAAGCACTCACTCGCATCGTTGTATTCTTCAACATGTATTGACAGTAACCCAAAAGGATCGCTCCCACGATTATGACGCTTAATGTCTCGCGTGAATATTTTCAACGTCATTTGCATTATATCTTGTAGATAACATTTTAATGAGTGAATAAAAAAAAAATACGAGTGGATGTCTCTGCAGAAATATCTAGAATTACACGTCTGCTCTGACCTTATATTTTTTCACGTGAGAAGATAAAAATAATTTATATATCGCTTGCAAATATCTCGAGATTGTCCAATGAATACCCCTGACAAACTTGAGAAAGACTAATGCAGGTAAGCTCGATGTAGAAGGTATCAAAGTAGCGTGGGTCATCTATACTTAAAAAGAACTGCAATTAGAAACGTCCACACTTTCCACCACTGAAGAACACTGAAGATGTTGCAACACAGAATATTGTGTCAGAGTTATCTTCATTTTAGCAATTGTATCTTGGATAATTTTCTGTGTAAATTATTCAGTATTTCTTGGGTTGCTATTCTTATATGTACAAAGTACTTCATATTTAGGGAACCTGAGTTCCCTATGATACAAAGTACTTCAGTACTTCAGGTAGATGGCAATAAGAGTGACCTGATTTCTTTGGTAATTTGATTATAATTAATACAATTACTTAACCAATAATCATAGGAGACGAAGTTTACCCTCAATTGAAATACAGTGGTCAAAGTCGTACTAATACACAGAATATGTTTCAAACCACATTTAGCACATATTCGCGTCACCGTGAAAAGGTGTTCATCAAAATCTAAGGAGCTATGGCACATAACTTTCCCTGATCATAACGTACAGTTCCTAAAATCTACATGATTCAGGCGACTGTTTTTCATATATATAAAGGTTTAATCGAACTACTCAAACAAATAAACTACATCAATTTAGAAATGAGTTATAGAATTGCACTCAAAACTTGATAGTGGTGGGAATACTGATGATTGTAGTAAGGGATGGAGAGTAGAACTGAGTCTAGACGGACTGGAAATAGCACAATTAGGTCTCCAGGGGTCGAGACTAGAGGTAAGAAAAAATCCAGCCCTACCCGGACTCAGGCCTGCGAGTATTAAAACCCGATCCGGCAGGAGCACGATCAATCAACTTGATTTGCAGGCCAGCGCTCCACATTTCATGCTTTGTTTGTAAAGACTCAGGTGGAAAGGGCGGGAATTATTTATTTTACAGCAAGTATTCCTTATTTTAACAGTCATATATCGTTTTATACATAATACACACACACACACACACACACACACACACACATATATATATATATATATATATATATATATATATACTATATAATCACAATAAACACGTGATGAAACTAATGAACGTATAAGCCACAAGAATTAAACCTCGTGGCTTATATGTTCATATATATATATATATATATATAGTTCAATATAGACAAAGAAACATAGAGAAAACAAATGAACACACTTACAGTCTCTAATTTTCGGTTTGAACCGTCTTCAGGAGATATAAGAGAGGGAAACCAAGCGCACTGGTTCAGAGACGGTTGGAGACTCTGAACCAGTGCGCTTGGTTTCCCTCTCTTATCTCTCCTGAAGACGGTTCAAACCGAAAATTAGAGACTGTAAGTGTGTTCTTTTGATTTCTCTATGTTTCTTTGTCTATATTGAACTATATTTGTCCGTTATGGATCGTATTTCCAACGAAAAAGTATATATATATATATATATGGATAAAAGTATCGACCGTGGAATAGAAACAAAACTAAAGTTTATCGGGACTCGGTCAGTTCTTCAGATTCAAATTAAACTCTCATTGCCAACGTTTCGGTCTTTATTTAAAACCTTTTTCATAGGCAGAAGTATGAATTTTGAAACAAAAAAACTAAGCATTACATTACAAATTATTTTTCTTTATAAAATAATTTAGAGAGATAGTAGAGATGGAAATAATAAAATAGTCTAGAATCTAGACTATTGAAGGAAGTCTAGACGGATTGGCGATAATAGAAGTAAGTCTACAGCTCAGTATGACACTCCTTCCATAAATATTTTATTTAATTCTATTCTAAAGTTCACCAATGTCATTACTGACCGAAGTTCAGAACTCATATTCCTTTCGTGTTATCTAAATGCCTATATACTGACTTCACACATTCAAGCCAATTCATCATAATTCAACTTATAATTCCAAACTATTTTAAATAAAAATTTAACTCATGCAAAACTGTACTATTCAAATTATACAAATAAAATGAGTTTATCTGAAGAACATTGTTTCCTATAATGAAAAAAAAAAAGCAGTAAAGAGAGATTTTAAAAGAAATTATTAAAATTATTTATTAATTAATAAAATTATTTATTACCAGAAATTTAACTTCACACTAAAAAAACTGTAAATATTGTAAAATAAAAGTAACCGTAAAAGTCATATTTTTTAACCGTACAAATGATACTAGTTTACTATTTACTAAACATTCTGTATACAGGTTTTTCTATTTTTTCTTGAATGTTGCATGGCTTATTGTGTCGCTTATTAGCCACAAAGAACACTTGCCCACCTCTGAGATAGATAGAACAAACATTAGGAAATCCCAGTCAAGTTTAATTGTTTTTACTTTACTCTTGAGAATTTTTTTTTTACACAAAAGTAAATAACAAAAAAGTCTCTCACCTCTTGCAGAAATGACGAAATTGTGAATAATAATCGTACAATAAAGTACAAAATACCGGTTCCATTGCTATAAACGAAGTCAATACAAGAGGCATTACGAGAATTAAACAATATAACTTAATTTTGCGAGTTAAATATCGGAGATGAATTGTTTTTTTAGACAGTGACTAAAAGTGGGACATCAGAGGAGTGACAGCAGGTGGCAACAGGTTTGCTTACTTTTGACTGCTACTTTTGAAATGACCCAATCCACTGTTTCATCTCAGCATCATGAAAGCAGAAACACACCCAACAATTTCCAGAAGATTATTTTTGGAAGGAATATTCCAACAATGATTCCATAAGTTGTAACGTAATAAAACACTTAGTTAAGGTATTAGCCATTAAAATCGGAAACTCCTTGGATTATTATTCTTGAGGATTAGTGACGATGATTCAATGTTAAAATTTTTCCATGTTCATGCCAATTAAAGGAATAGAAAAACAAAAAATTGCCTTTTAAGGCAATATACAAGAACATGTGGGGACAACACTGCTTACAGAAAAATAGAATCATCTGTTACCACCTGTTCCTAATTGTTGTGAATAAATAAACCAGTGAGAAATTGTTATTTGTGTAGACTGTTCAGTTTTAAACATAGCGGAATAACAATTACCTCAATTTGGTGACCCCCCGACAATTGGAATTATCTGTAAGTACAAGTTACTTTAATTAAAATTTTCATGATGCCTTATGAAGTTGTGTGTTAAATAAGTGGGTCTGAAGTTTCTAGAGTCACGGTTAAACTTCCTTCGTTTTGGAATTAAAGTTTTGTTTTGTCAGATAGTCACTTTATCACTAGTCATACTACAGCTCAGACCACAAAGTGCCATTATCTCTTAGGTTCTGTAGATACAAAGATACCTGAAAGAATTAGAGTTTTTATAACTAACCCACTTTCTGAAACACTTTTACAACCGATTTATGACGGTCTCTACTCTGTCCTTAATCGAACTTATAGTTTTTTTCAAATACGCACGAAACGTGGCAGTGAATCAGTTGTTAGTATAGATAGACTGAAACCTGCATATTACCTTTTAGTCTCAGAACCTCAACTAAGCCTGAGATATCTGACCCAATAGTGTCTCCAGCCAAAACACAACCACCGCCCGACACAGCTCCACCATGTGAGCGTTGTCACTGGGAGAGGAGTCTGTGGGGAGAACACTATGTGAAGATAAATTGAATCTTCTGTTATAACTTGTTTTTACTCGCTGTCAATGAATAAACCAGTGGGAAATTGTTATTTGAGTGGACTAAAATTTTAAACCTTGCGGAATAACAACTAACGCAAACACTACACCGTCAGTAACCATCCTTTGTTATTTGCTGTGAGGTTACACAGAAAAAAACACAAAAACTCAATGCCACATTTCGACATACGTCCTCATCAGGAAGAGAAGTGAGCCGCTCGGATGTATACCCAAGTGAATTGACGATACCAAAATAAATATTACTGAATTAATACATGTGCTTCCAGAAAACATAAAAAATCGGAAAAATTAAAAATAACTAAACAATTAAGCATTTAATATAATTTCTTTCGTAATATAGTCAGAAAGGTCTGACAACCCAGCTTTTATTAATATATTTATAGCATTCAATGATCAAACCACAATACGAAATGAGAAAACAAGACTACGATCTTTCAACCGTAACAAGCGGTCTTCGTCAGAGTCAATACGGTTGAAAGATCTTAGTTTTGTTTTCCAATTTCATATTGTGGTTTGATCATTGATTGTTATTTCACGTGTTTATTCATATAGGAATGCAAAGGAAGATATAAGCTCCTTTCTCCCAGGTTACCTATGAAGGGAAAGGTACCAAGCAGGTAAAAGGGACAGACCATTGACCTCTATTCAAGGTAAAAAGGCCCTACTGCTGGTAGTTTGCAACCATCAAATGAGCCTTGCAGTTGTTCCTTTTGATTTTACAATAACAGTAACAATACAGATTGGAATAATTGTATTGTCTGTAATGACGTTAATGTATTTATTAAATACAATTTAGCTTGTGTAGGGCAAACCTATGGTTATTGATGGACATTGGGCCTGTATAGAGGTGTGAAATAAAAAAGAAAAAAACCCGTGCTTCAACACTGGCATAAATACGAGTAGATTACAAGCACTTGCAGATATGTCGAATAAACATCATTACTGATAAATCAGTAAAAAAACACCTCTCACTGAGTAATAATGAATGAATTGCAGGATAAAAACAAACGACTGTTTTAGAAGTAAAAAAAAAATATTATAAACCAGTTAATAATAAATATGACCCTCAGAGTTGGGATAAGGTTGTTTGAAGTGGGTCTTGTCTTTGAGTATCTGAACAAACAAAGCAATTGAACTGCTTATTGATTGGACAAATTGATGCGCATTGTCTGAAGCAAGATATTTAAAAATAAAAAAAAAAAAGATACTGGGCAGAACAACTGAGCGGAAGAACAAACGACAGCAATCAGTGACTATTCGGATAGCACTGTATTATCTAGCCTAATCTCCTATTTATAGTAATATTTCCATTTAGTTTATCTTTTGACTAGAACTTTTTATCTTAATTTGTCAATATTTAGTAAATGTATTTCTTTAATAGAATTGAAAGAAATACAGTTAGAAAAGTTACGATTCAAATGATAAATCTATAGTTAGAAATCCAGTCTTTTTTCTTAGTCTAGTATTTTTCTAATGCCTCCTTTGAAGTACTTTTAATATCTCCTCTAGGGAAAGGAGTTGAGATTACTGTAAACTCACAGTATTTCCTGATAATTGAAAATTTACTTGAGGTAGAAAAGTGAAATGTGAACTGATAAAAAAATATAAAAAAATAAATGTAATTTACTTCAGTATAGGAAGTTTAATATCAGAGTCGTGTAAAGTCATTTGATATTTTATGGATTTAGCTGCTTTTAGTGAGTACAACTAGGAATAAAGCGTTTTCAATACATCATTTAAAAAACAAAAGGTATTTAAAAACAAAAATATACTATGCTTGTAATAGTAATATTTTTATATACTATAGTAATATACTTATATTATTTTTGTTATTAACAAGTGATATATATTTTTATTTATTCTTATTTATTTTTTATTCATTTATTTATTTTTATTTATTGTGTATTATGCACTACCCCCTCAATGCATCTTTCACCTCACGATGCCCTTGATGTTATCCTCAGCTTGGCAAACCCCAAAACTTGAAAGCCCTAATAAGAGCCAACACGTCAACGCGTTCGTCACACGGCACTCATGGGCAACGCCAACTGAATTACAGACAATTCTGGACTCACCTTCATTCGTTTTACGTTTAACATTTTAATATAAAAAAGCCAAGAAAAAAAAATAACTTAAAATTTCAAAATTATAAAAGATAGTGTTTGTGTGCGTGAATTTGAATTAGTTTCCAGTACCACTGCCAAATGTAACTAAATTTGAATAAAATTCGTTAAATTGAAATTATACATATATCTATTTTGCTTGAATTTAATTTACGTATTTGAAATTACATTTATGTTATTATTTTATAATATATTATTCAGGGGTGTTTTATAAGACTTAGTAATTGAATTAATGGATGTATACTACATTATGAAAGGTATACATTACTAGAACGCACAGTAATTTACGTTCATGTATAACTTACGTTTGGTCATTCGAAAAGTAACTAAAACGTACGTTAAGAATTTTCTGTATATAATATGGATGTTTTGTGCTATCTCATCTAAAATGCGTTCATAGTGAAGTTAATTCGTTTCAACTATCGCCAGTGACTGATGGGGGCGCATGCCACTTGCACTGCTGACGCGACCGGTGCATGAAATCGAAATACAGATAGAGCCTTACACTATGTATTACTTTAGTGATACTTCATGAAATGTGTACATTTACTGCTACTTTCTTATCAACCCAATAACTTTTTTGCCCCGTAACAAAGGTGTAGAAGGAAAGTTTCATTTTTTTCAGCGTTCTCAAAACTTTATGCACGAACATATAATTTTAAATTGAAACTAAAACGGAAACAAAACAATCACTGGCACAATTTCGGCAACACTCCATCTTCAGGAAAGCAAAAAGTTTTTATTCATGTGTGTTCGCTTTAATTCAAACTCACTCAAAACTAACAGGACACAAAAAGTTGTCCTGTTGTGTATATGTCTATGTTCGCATTTCTTTAAATAAATGCCATTTGTTTATTTTTCAATTGTTCAAATTTGCTTCCCATATTCGGAATCCTCTAATAGAATGTATAAACAGAAAGTAAAGAAGTTATATAAACTAACTAAATACTGTAAAAGATGTAAAAATATCATACAATTTAATTCGGGTAATCTGTCTTCAGTAGAAGAGAGAAAGGCAGACCAAGCGTTGTAGACAACGGCAAGTAACCCATATTGTGACCATTTTGGATCGTCTTTCCGATTTTTAAATGAATATATATATATATATAATATATATTTAGTTCACTTGCTCTGTGACGATGTGTTGACGAAAGGTTTTAGAGCATTGTTTCCAAATTTGTTTCATTGTGGTAAATTAATCCATCTATTACATCAAGTGTTATTTTGATTATTATTCATATAATATATATATATATATAGTACATATATACAGTATACAGTAGCAGTTTGCTTCTCAACGCGAGTACTTCGCACTTCTTCCCGATGACGACGGATGTCGAAATATCGAAGTGAGTTCTGTAGTGTCTTTCTGTGTTCTTTTCTCTGTGTTAAAGTGTATATATATATAAATTACTGAACAAGGATAAGATAATAACTACAGACGGAAAACACGCTAATCTCAAAGAACACTAAGCAAGTGCCAACTAAAACAATATCAGACAATAATAAATAATAACCAAAGAAAACAATGTCAGAAAATCTCAAACACAAGAGCCAAGAAATAGTCATTCTTTATAATGTGTTTTAATTAACTGAATTTGATGCTAAAAGCCCAGGGGGAAAAAACGAAGAAAATTATAGCGGATTGGAACGGATCCTGTTGAGACATAGTAAAAAAGTCAGAAAGAACAATGAAGAATAATTAATTTCAAAAAAAGATGAAGTGTATTCTCAGGCAAGAGTAATACGCGTAGACGAACCACAAGGTCATTGAACTCGTAGCGGTAAAGATCGTCATCCATAGATTAATGAATTTAGTAACAGTGGCTGAAATTACAAAATCTCTAAAACTATTTCAATAAGCAAACGTAAATAAACTCGATGACTAGGAACACACAGTGATTTCCCAACTTCTGTAGTTGTTTCCTCAGAGCTAATATGCACACGGCGATCATAATTGATATTATTACTGCTAGAATATCTCATACATGTCAACCCTGTATTAACAGTACATAAGCAAAAAAAAAATAACTTCTCTATTGACATTTCCACTGACCTCCAGTTATGGCCAAAGCAATATTCATCCCCTAATTATAAACTCATATGAACTCTCAATAGCTGCGATCACAGTGAAAATGCATTTCCACTAACATAAGAAGAAGAGGAATTAATAAATAATCAAATTTTTCTGATAGAAGGAAATTAATTCGGAAGCAATGGAAATTCCGTCGTTCATAAGCTAAGACAATAATAAACAAAGTAAAATCGTGCAGTACTATTCATGTAGTCAACATAAAATGCAAGTAAATTAAAATTTTATGACAATCTGTTTGTTTTGATTTGAATTCAAGTACAATATATAAATCACGTTGTTTATACGATTTTAAATGAATGGAAAAACGTGATGATTGTAAGTAAAACGTACATATCAAGACAAGACAATACTTTTAATGTTTTATGTTAATGCTGGTCTCACAAGTCATAATAAGTTTGACTGTTAAACTTTCATCATTGATCATTATTTCACTAAGAGGGGTAGGCAGTCGTAGAAGTAGAATGAATGGTTTCCGTCGACCTTTGAAACAGTCTACTAATTTACTGTAGCAAGCCAAAGAAATACCAAAATGGTAGAATCTACTTAGAAAGTCTTAAATGTAACCATAATCAAGAGATATTGTACCAACAGCACAATGTCTGCCCCGAGTGACACTTCGATGTAAAAGATTACTTACTTTCTTACTTTCGATTACTTACAGTCAAATTATCATCGCTCAGAAAGCTCCTTAACCGTCTTATATATATTTTTGGTACTTCTTTATGAAACCCTAATATTGGTCTTTACTGACCCGAACTTCTTAAACATTTCTTAAGATTTTTGAATTAAACTCTCACGTTGATAACTTACTTTTGGAATGGTCCGAATAGATTGATCTTTAGGATTCTTGAAGTCGCTCATACATTTATATATTACTTATATTTACATGTAATAACTGTTATATATTTGTATCAAGCAAACAACTTAAAATGTCAGTACAAAATTTATATTCGACGCCACGTGCCCTAAAAGTATCGTAAGTTATAACTACACAGTAATCTCTTATCTTAACATCTGTTTACTAAGTGGTTTTGTAAATGTAGCTGAATCAATTAACACCAGAGCCTTCTACCAATCAAAGACTAGCACTCAAGTAAACAAGAGTTAAGGACAATTGGCGTTCCCATTCTTTCTTTACATGAAATTAAACAATTTTAGACAGTATTTCATGAGTGTTTACCTTACAGGACTATCACAGTCAGAAGACTCCCGTTAAATTCTAATTTCTACTGTTTGTTATAGTTAATCATTTTACTGTTACACTCGTAAATGGCAAAGATGTTTGAAGACGACATGACTCAGAGATGTGCTGTAATAAATTTTAGAATTAGTAATAATACAATCCGTCATACCTCGTAAAGTTTGAGAAAAGCTCGACCGGTTTCGGGTCCGTCTGGATCCCATCTTCAAGAGCACCTAACTGACAGTCAATTTCCTAACTGACGGTGCTCTTGAAGATGGGATCTAGACGGACCCGAAACCGGTCGAGCTTTTCTCAAACTTTACGAGGTATGACGGATTGTATTATTACTAATTCTAATATTTCTAACCTCAGTGGAACTAACCCATTAACTATATGTAATAAATTTGCAAAGAATGGTATCACTGAGAGATCCACTGCAGAGAACTTCTCAAGACCTCCGTCAGGAATGATTCGACCCAAAAAACTCATGGAATGAACACTTCCAGGAACTAAAACTGGAATGAACTAACGCAGAATGATAACGGATCTAAACTAAATTTACTCTAGAATAATATGACCAAAAGACCTCTTGTAATAGCCTCTCCTACCATTTACACTTATTATCTCTTTATGTATACAAATCTACATACATTTACTAATAAAGATCGCAAATGTGATCCAAACTCGATACAATACGAGTTCGAAATCGAAAAAGAGTTAAGAAACACACTCACTAACTCAAATTTTTCGGAAAAATTTCCCATATATATAATAACATATAACATATATAATTAGATATGGACACTCAAAAACAAAAAGAAAAAGAAAAGAAAGAAAACAAATAATTTGAGAACTCGCCGTTTTATGTCTGATATCAAAAATACAGAAGGATGAAGAGACAGTGAAGTTAACAAACCGTTCTAGAGTATGTTATATAATATGTTATTATAAATAGCATTTTATAATAAATATTAAATAATGCATCCAATACTTTTACAATATACACAAATTTAACAATCATGGTCCGAAGCTCAGTAGGAAATTCAGAAATGGAACTAAGAACTTTCAAACAAGTTAACAGAGGGTTCATTGATCGACAGACCAAAGTGTTATTTCTCATTTTCTACAGCAATTTAAAAGTTGATACACACATTATAGATTGATTGCTGAAAATTCATACTTTGGAAGAAAATTAATATGTAAATTATTAAAAAAAAAAATAAGAAGAATGAGACGGAATGATGAGTATATATTATTTATATGTTAGATAAAATAAAAAAGAATAATGCTTACGATGGAGGCAGACGTTGAGGTAGGGATAGTAAAAGGCGGCCAGTTAAGAGGAGACTGAAGGGGAGCGGGCGAAGGTTGAGACAGGGTAGGCGGGAGTGGGGTTGAGTCGTCAGCTGACAGCAATGCCGGCAAGGTTGAAGTCCTTATCGTGGACTCTGCGAGTCTGGGGGGAGGGGTGCAAAGGCAAACGAGATACTGCAGCCAGTGTAGGAGATAGAGCACAGCTAGTAAAAGCCAGACAAGCGAACAGCTGGCTAGGACACCTTGGCAGAGATATGCCTGCAGCCAGCCAGTGCAAAGCACGATAAACACATGTAGCAACAACAGCGGAATCAAAACTGAAACGGCCTCATACTAACCAGGGACCTATGCCTGTAGTAAATAATGCGGAAATTAAACAAACTTCTCAATAACTACGTTGCAAATAGTTACAGCACCATACAACTAACTTACGTAAGAAAAAAATATAGGCAACTCACAATTGTTTTTCTTTTTTAGAGGGCTAAGGTACTGACAAAGTCAGCCCTCCGATCCTGATTCTTCAAAGAAATGTCCCATTGATTCTACATTGGGAGTCCTAAATTTTGCCTTAAGTACATTTAACGAGCACCTGACATCATACAGGCTCGGAGCCACCGGTTTAACGTCTTTTCAGAGGGACGACGTGTTCCGATTTATTCACCTCCTGCGTAAATAAATCGAGGGCCAGAGTTGGTAACTCCGAACCTACCAGTTGAGAGGCGAGCACCGCTGCCACTGAGCTAACCTGGTACCTTAGCTACAAAAAAAAACCCCTACACTATCCAAGGGACTCTTCTCTTCAAAACGATAAACTGGGACTTAAATGGCATTTAGTCACATTAAAGTACGATAAACCATGTAAAAAACCACACTTATAACTTATAGCTCAAAGTAGAATCATTGAACTCACTTGCTGGAGAAGTACTCAGTGAACAACGACGCGCCAAGGAAAGCACAGCTTCTACATATGCCTATTTTTTTTTATGAATTAGGGTCAGCACAATCAGCACAACCAATCCTGTTGGGAAAATCATTAAAGACAAAATAAAAGACCTGGAATTATAAAAATAAAGTAAAAAATAGTCCTTTTGGACCCTATTAAGACAAAGACCCAGGCTCTTACTATTCAATAGACAAAACTGGACCACTTCGCATTCAAAAAATCAAACTGTGTTAATCCAAGACTAAAACTAAGATTCTTGTTGTACGAAAGCACTGAACTCAGGCATCTATTAATTAAAAGCGCCAGACCGGAAACTGCTTTTGTTTAAAGGGCTATAACTTGAACTCTTAGTGGTGAAATAACATTTATATACTCGTATAGTGAGGAAACCTAAACTGGAGCCTCTATTATTTAAAGATAAAACAAGGACTCCTAACATTCAACAGGCCAAGTGACTATTATTCAAAGGTATCAAGTTATTCTATAGTTACAGTGTGAATCAAGTTACTACAAAGTTATATTGTAAGCTTTTAAAAATGTCTAACGATAATAACAATATATTTATTTATTAATTATTAATGTATTATTTATTTATGAATATTTAGAAAACATGATCTAACTATGGAACTTTTATCGCTTTTGTCTTTTATAGACAAAAAATGCAAATGTTGGAAGAGCGGAATTCAAGTAGTGAATACTATAGCAGAAATTCCAACCTTTACAAAAAGAAGAACTTTGATTTTGTTAGACTTTGATTTTATTATCACTGGATCTTATCAATTTTGATGATTACTAATACTATCAGGAGTTGCAAGTTTCGCTAAAAAGATTATTTTGAGTACTGGCTTTAAGGAATACATGTGCAGTGCATCGCGCTCGACACCCACTCTAATGCACAAGAGATTACTTTTAATTAGTAATGCATTAAAGTAATTGTATTAAAGGAACTCTTAAGTTCTACGACAAATGCATTATTACAATTCATAATCATTCATTGCAGTTATTATAGTTCTAAATCATTTACTCTCATAAGATTATGAAAGTTAGTATAAGGATTCCGTATAGAGTCAAAACACATTAGATGAGCAATCACTTACTAAATGGGATTTACAATCATTATTGGAAATTATAGGTCACTATTTGAGTCTGTGATGCCTCCTGTTTTGAAATCTGAGCCAGTCCACTATCCTCAAGAGCGACTTATTGGAAATGAACGGGTTTCGAATTCAGCCGATCATCAGATGAGTTAAGACTCTGTTTTTAAAAATTACGAGTGTAATGGACTAATAATTTTCTTTCAAAGCGTGTTTTTTAAGACTGTTATATCGATAAATGACAAATTGAGATTAAAGAATGCCTGACAGCATTCATGATGGATGTTACGGAAACATAGCGGAAGACATGAGTGGACTTGGCTGGTGGCGTTGCAGCCTTCAGGTTGAAGGTCAGTTCAGATCTTGCGTATAATAAGGACCACTAAGCCGCTCGACCTTTAAACACTTGTCTAGCAATCAACAAAAACAACCTATTCATGTCCTATAGTCGCTTTTCGAGACCATCAAAAATTAGCTTACTTACTTTTTCTCAATTCAGTTTTTTTCACCATATCATCTCAACAGCCCAGTCCGAATTATAGTGTTCATATATAATTAATGAATGAATCATATATGATTAATTATTAAATAATGTAGCTCTTGGAAATGAAATGACCTCATTCTGATCACACGGCGCTTCTACAAAGCCAAAAGACACACACACACACACACACACACACACACACACACACACACACACACACACACATATATATATACTAGCAAATGTACCCGTCTTTGACGGAATCAAAAATTCTATTATACTTGGTATTCCAAAATATCAATTATAGTATATTACTAATACTATAATTAAAAATTATAGAATAGTAGAAAACACCATTATTAGTACAGTGTTAAACAAATGCCTCTGTATACACTACATTAGCTGTCTGTCCTTCAGGTTCATGGAAGAACAATCAGTTGAAACCTCTGACTATTCTTTATTGAGCAAGTAAACTACAGTTGACCATGTGAGAAAAACTTGGTTTCGCTAACTTGAATTCCTGGGTTAGATAAAGTCTCCCTTTGCGACTTAGTTAACGTCATTGCGAAATAGACTCTGACGGACATTGCAATCATTTGAACGGAAACAGACAGTGGCTCGGAATCAATGGTATGCGTGGTATACACACAGACTCCCCAATACCACATCCAGTCATTATGTCCACCTCTATGGCATATCTGTGTAGAGCACGAACTCAGATAGTGTCTCGTTGCACAGATTTTGGGGCACTCATGTTTCGTAACATGAAATTTGTTACAGCTATAAATTGCAGCATCATTGGTGCTCCTACTTTAAGTTTTTACTCATGAGCAGGCAGTCCAGGAGAAATAAATTCAGAGTCAAGATTCAATTAAATTCAATTAGATAATGAACTGCTTCTTCATCACTAATCCAATCTCTTTACTGACTTGTAAGTTCTTTCCTCGGCTTCATATAGCGTAAGAACTTGTTTGTTGATTTCTCCTGCCTGTTCATATTAAGGGCTGAGCATTGCTCGTTTACAAAACATTTATTCTCAATAGATAGTACATCCTCAACTCTGTGAAACACCATTTCAATGATGTCAAATACGCAATATATTCATATGCTCAATTGAAATTAAAATCAACTAACAATACCTACTTGCCACACCTGTGTATTTTCAAAACAAACTTGTCTGTGAAGTAAGGAAAATACAGCTAAAAGCCCCATAACTTCGCTTCTGTACTGAATTAATAATATATTTAGAGCCCATATTTTAAGTTAGGCATACACAAATCCAGTGTCAATGTTTCAGCTCTCTATGTCTTATGGAGGCTGAGTTTACTTGTGACAAACATTTTTGCGTTAAACGTCCATAACTTCACTTCTACGTTGAATTTCCAATCAATTCATAGCCTATATTTTAAGTTAGACCTACACAAATCTACTGTAAAAGTTTCAGCTTTATATGTCTTATGGTAGCTGAGTTTACTTGTGACAAAGTTTTGCGGACAAACAGACAAACCGACAAACAGACAAACCGACAAACCGACAGAAATTTTTCTAAGGGTGGATTCGGTTTCTCCAATGTATGAAACGTAAAGAAAACTTGAAATGAGTCAGTTCTAAGCAATGTACAGACAAAATCATTATTTTATTTATAAAGATATATATATATATATATATATATATACCATGATAAACGAAAAACGGTCCGGCAGGACAAATAAGAATTAAAATAAGCAGTGACACATAAACAGAAACACAACAAAGACTCACTTTTCAATATTTCGACCGTAATGGCGGTCGTCCTCAGGAGAAGAAGTGAATTGACGGAGGGACGACAGTCAACTGAAGAACTCACTGGGTGAGGGCTAAAGCAGTGCTGCCGCAAAGGAGACAAATAAAAAAGGAACTAGGAAGTCGAGAGCAAAAATAAAAAAAAAAAAAATGTTTTTGAAAGGTAGAAAAAGGTTAAGAAAAGAAAAAATAAAGAAAATATATAGAACAATTAAAAAATAAAAAAAAATAAAAAAATAAATTAAAAAAAATTAAAAAATAAATAAATAAATAAATAACTAACGATTTAAATTCAAGCCAGGTTTCGAGCGTGCCCCTAGGAGCCAAATGTGGGCTTCCTCAGAAGCTTTTAAAGTAACTTGTCTGTTATCACTGGGGACTTGTTTAAGAACTTGGACTGTGAAACAATCATTGAAACTGAGATGGTGGGAATTAGCGTGAGTGGCGACAGGGAGACTGCTGCGTTTACCAACCGAAAGCCTGTGATTATTCATCCGAAGGTTCAGCATCGTAGATGCTAAACCAACGTAAAAAGCATATGCTTTTATGCTTTTTACGTTGGTTTAGCATCTACGATGCTGAACCTTCGGATGAATAATCACAGGCTTTCGGTTGGTAAACGCAGCAGTCTCCCTGTCGCCACTCACGCTAATTCCCACCATCTCAGTTTCAATGATTGTTTCACAGTCCAAGTTCTTAAACAAGTCCCCAGTGATAACAGACAAGTTACTTTAAAAGCTTCTGAGGAAGCCCACATTTGGCTCCTAGGGGCACGCTCGAAACCTGGCTTGAATTTAAATCGTTAGTTATTTATTTATTTATTTATTTTTTAATTTTTTTTAATTTATTTTTTTATTTTTTTTTTATTTTTTAATTGTTCTATATATTTTCTTTATTTTTTCTTTTCTTAACCTTTTTCTACCTTTCAAAAACATTTTTTTTTTTTTTTATTTTTGCTCTCGACTTCCTAGTTCCTTTTTTATTTGTCTCCTTTGCGGCAGCACTGCTTTAGCCCTCACCCAGTGAGTTCTTCAGTTGACTGTCGTCCCTCCGTCAATTCACTTCTTCTCCTGAGGACGACCGCCATTACGGTCGAAATATTGAAAAGTGAGTCTTTGTTGTGTTTCTGCTTATGTGTCACTGCTTATTTTAATTGGTATATATATATATATATATATATATATATATACATAGTTCACACATGAAAGAGAAAAACAAATAAAGACACACACAAAAGACTCACAACGATATTTCGATAGCCGTGGTCATCGGCCAGAAGTAGTCCCTTTGAGTAGCTGAAGCTAACTGAGTGGTAGGCCGAATGCAACGAACACGCACGCACTCTGCCGGCCGCCCTAGGTAAGCTACTAACTACAGAGAGAAAAATAACTAAAAAGAAGAAATAAAAGTAAATAAAAATAACAGAAGGAGAAGAATAGTAAATGAAGCAATGAATAATTTAAAAAAAAAATTAACTGTACATGTTGAAGCCAGGATATATATATGGATATACACTTAAAATAAACTGTGGTAGATAGATAGAAACATAACAAAGACTCACTTTTCAATATTTCGACCGTAATGGCGGTCGTCATCAGAAGAAGAAGTGAATTAACGGAGAGAAGACAGTCAATATATATATATCGGGTTACTAGCCGTTGCGTCTACAACGTGCTCGGTCTGTCTCCCTTTCTCTTTTCTCCTGAAGACGGATTGCCCGAAAATTTGAGTTTGTACGTGTGTTTGTTTACTTTGAGTGCTACCTATCTTCAATTTTGAACTGTATATATATATATATATATATATAATATATATATATATATATATATATATATATATATATATATATATATATATATATAAGTGGACGCATCTACGTCTCCGTTCCTTCATTCTTTCTCCTTTTATTTTCTTTCTTTCTTCTCTCCTGAAGACGGCAAGACGCCGAAATTATCGAGATTCGTGAGTGTTAGTCCTTTTTCTTGTGTTCTCTAGTTGTAACTTTAATTATATATATTTGGGGAGCAGGCCTTCATTGATTCATGTTCTATTAAAATTTGAAAAATTAATTCAAAAATGTGTCAAAATTGAAATAGGCATAGGTTTTAATAGAACATATATATATATGGTGGGTTTGGCTTCCACCAAGCTAAGCCTGCGTATGAATAATCACAGGTCATCCGTTGGCAAACGCAGTGACCTTCCCGTTGCTACACATGCCAGTTCTCACGGACTCAGTTTTAATGACTGTTTCCGTGTACAGGTCCTGAGGCAGATTGATCATTTAATTTTATTTTAGTTAAATGTTTTCATTTAAATTTTTATTTGGCTTGTATCTCTTTATCTTCCCTGTCTACCTTACCTCCGAAAGTTGGCTACACTGTTTGAGTGCTTCAGTTCGAACGCCAAGTCAGTCGTTATCAGCCTTTGGAGCGATTCACTTCTTTTCCTGAAGACGAGGACATCGAAATATAGTAGTGAGTTCAGTGATTTCCTTTCTATGTGCTCTTTTTAAATTCCAGTTTATATATATATATATATATATATACAGGTTTCATTAAATAATACGCCATATTTACGGTTGACTATGTGTATTTAGTTTCCTTGTGTATTTCTTAAGGAATCTGAATAATCTTCTTGCACAAACACCTAAATTGTATAGAACATTTCCAATTTTTCCATTGTCTTTAAATGATTTGAAAACAATGGAACCATTAGAAATGTTCTATACAATTTAGATGTTTGTGCAAGAAGATTATTCAGATCCCTTGAGAAATACACAAGGAAACTAGTCAACCGTAAATATGACGTATTATTTAATAAAACCTGATAAATGAAGGACTGCTTCCTAAATATACCAATATATATATATATATATATATATATATATATATATATATATATATATAAACGTAGGATCTAATAATTTGTTTGGGACTAATAAAAAGATCTAACACATGTAACACATTTTCAGTTTCATTACACTGTCTCTACCAATAGGGCAAACTGTAATAATAGCACTAGAACAGCTATTAGCTGGGTAGAGGATCGAGTAACAAATAACAAGACGATAAGAATAAATATAAACGGTACATTTTGTTTTGATTTAAGGAAAACTTT
Source organism: Hermatobates lingyangjiaoensis (assembly GCA_026182355.1). Classification (NCBI taxonomy): domain Eukaryota; kingdom Metazoa; phylum Arthropoda; class Insecta; order Hemiptera; family Hermatobatidae; genus Hermatobates; species Hermatobates lingyangjiaoensis. The sequence goes on from JAPFBL010000293.1 coordinate 241,008, forward strand.
GAATGACATTAAAAGGTCTGAACAGTAAAATGCTTAATTTTGTTTTTGAAATACACTAACAGAATACAACTAAGAGGAAAATAAAAAATATTGAGAATGGCTTGAAATCAGCTTCAAACAGTAGATCACCTGATTTGTGAATGTGGATGGTTATTAGGGAACAGAAGAAATAATGGACAGGCATAAGAGGAAAAGCCTGGTCCTATCAAAGTAATATATTGTCAGTAAGGCAGTCGTCAAAATATTTGTAAAAAAAGTTTACCGTAAAGGTTCGACTGAAACAGTATAGGAAATCAGAATGTACTGGTGTATATTGAGATTCAAAGAGAGCGGTACTGAACCAAGAAACTTTCGGGTGGTATGGTCAACCGCTAATATAAAATAACTTTTTAAATACCACTTCTATAATATAAAATACCTCTACAACATGATAATGTTGCTGACACCTCTTTCTAAAGCTGAGTGTATTGGGAAACATTTGTTCAAATCTTTATTTTATTGTTGGGAAATATTCCTTAGTTATTTTGCTCTTTGTTGTTTTCATTTAATTTGGTTTTGTTAAAGTTTTAATTAAAGTTTTCATTTTAATTTAATTTGTTAGTGTATTTCAAAAATGACTAACTAAATAACACAATAACACTAATAAATAACTTTAGAACAAAACTATAAGCAAGCTCTTGGTCGTTAATAGTGTCAATTTCCCTAGAACTTTGCAAGAACAACTATACGTGTACCATTCTTCAAGAATGTCCTCATGGTTGTTTCTTTACAGACTGGAATAAATATATTATCTTAAGTTACCTTGGATAGTATATAGGTTATATTAGGTTAGGTTGCAGTACCATTTCCATAAGAGACACACATAGTCCGAACATTGGCTCTTTATGAAACCACACAATCAATATTCTACTACATTGAGAGTCCTAAATTTTGCATAATTCAATTTATATTTAAATAGGGTCTTTAACGAGCACCTGACATGGTACACTCTCGGGGCCGACGGTTTTACGTCCTCTCCAAAGGACCAAGTGCTCGGAATTAATTGAGTCCACCTTCCACGTGAATAAATTGAGAGCTACAGTGGGTATTGAACTCAGGATGTACTAGTCTTGAGGCGAGTATGTTGCTACTGGGCTAACCTGGCCCCCATGCGAGTATATAGTTTACCACATATAACAAAATTGTATAGAATAAATATAGCCACTGCACAAACCAGGCTCCTTTCTATATCAGAAATGTGAATATCAAACATAATTTTCACGTAGGAACCTATTCGCATCAAACCGTGTATCGACTTAATAAAGACTAATCCAACCTACATTAAAACTTCGACTAGGGTGATAATTCAAGCGTTCCTTGAAACCACCTTATAATCCATATTTCACTGGAAGTACCAGGGTTCATTTTACAACCTTTGACCTATAATCCTACCAGTAGAACTTCTATATGACGAACTTCTGTGCTATTTGACATGTTCATTTTGCTAACTACTTATATTGGAATCATATATAATGATTGTTCAGGGTCCTGTGGTCTAAAATTGCTAATTGCGAGTTATCAAAGAGATCTGATTACCTGCACAATAGCGCAGGGAAATGTACAACAAAGCGAAGTACACACCAGAAATGCCACGTGATGTTCGTGCCCAGACCACACCCCTATGAGGACAAGATGCAGTGCACTCAGGCCAAGCAATGAATCGTAACAATGGTCTTGACACGCCCCATTTAGATGCTCAGACAGCCCTCTTGACTACCCGCATACATAAAATCCTTCGATTGCTCCAAGTCCACAGACACACCGGGGACTTTGCAAAAAGGTCCTTAAGCATTATAGCATCCATCCCACAAAAGTCACACGGCAAAACATCACACATCAGGTACATTTACCTATAACAACTGAACATACATTTTCAGGATGTATGTTCAGTTGTTATAGGTAATGGTATGGTCATACAGTTTATTAATTGATAATTTATAAACTATATTTTAATTTTGTTTATAATGAGTTTTTTTTTGTTTGTTTTAATGAGATTATTAAAACAAACTCAGCCTCGCGAACCAACCACGTACTAAAAAACACCAACTTTATTTAATAGTATTTTCCTAATTGTACAGTATACAGTTTAAGAAAAAGAAATCAGTCCGGTTACACTAACAACCAAAACAAAAAAACAACAATGAACTAAAACATAAAATTGTATTGAACAAGTTTGAAGATCCTAGTTGTGGAAAGCCGAAGTAGAAGGAAATTTGAAAGGAACCAACTGCAGAACACTGATGTACCTTTGGTGAACCCTAGACATGCCAACCAACCATTTACTACCCCTATACATTATTCATTACTTAGTTCTAAGCGTCTTACGATTCTACAGGAGGTAATCCAACTATTTCATTTTTTTTTTATTAACATCTTGTATTTTATATTTCTTAGTCTTTCGTACAAATTTTACTGTTTTCATAAATCTTATGAAATTAATATATTACAAATCGCCAGAAAGGCTGAGTAATGTTAGTTCAAAACTGACTGATCTAAAATCCAAATGTCAACTGTATTTTTAAATTGTCGTTTATATATATAAATGATCAAATCACAAATAGACATTGAAAAAAAAGACTAAGATCTTTCAACCGTAAGAAGCGGTCTTCGTTAAATTCAAAAAACCAACTGTTCTTATTGTGATTTGATCAATGACTGTTATTTCACATGTTTATTATGAAATTTTGTTATATATATATATATATATATATATATATATATATATATAACTTTAAATTACACAAAGCACGACACAGAAAAGAGAATACGAAGAAAACTTACAGAATTCAATATTTCGAACTTATATATATATATATATATATATATATATATACGTAATTTAAAGTTTTATAGTCCTTGTGGACCGTATCTTATATATATATATATCACTCAAAATTCGAAAAAAAACGATCCTGACTGGATGCAAATCACCTCAAACACGAAGAAAAGCAACACACAGAGAAAGAGACACACTTACAAAATCAAATTTTCGGATGACCCGTCTTCAGGAGGAAATAGAATGGCGACCAAGCACGCCGGAAACACAACGGCAGGAAACCGTCCCGGCAACCGACTGTGCCGCCACGCGCGCCCAGTTAAGCAAGTAATGAAGTAGAGATGAACAGAAGAAGTAAAAGTCTTTTTCGAAGAAAAATTTTCGGATGATCCAAAACGAACATATATAGATCAAATACATATATATAAAAGAACATATATATAAAATACAACAATTTATCAACCTTTTGATAGAATAGGAGGATGATGTAATCGGGATTACACAAACAAAAACGATTGAGTTGCTTACACCCAAAATTAATTCAAGGAGGTGTATTGTCAATGTCATTGAAAACCAATTTAATTCATTAATTTTAAACAATAATAATAATAATTTTTAAATTAACTAGCTAGATTGTGTCGCTTATCAAGAAAATACAATCATTGTTAGAACGTTAGAAAAAGCAAACAATTGACGATAACGAACAATTAAGAATAGTAGCAGCCACTAAACAATATTAATAGTGAAATAAAACGGAACCATTGTAATAAGTGATGTATTCCAATGCGTTATAGATTAGAACGGAAAAACTAAGTTAATTATTGCATCGTTGTATTCGCCATATTTGGCAAAAAACAGTCGTTCTTACATTTGAAAAGCATTAGGACCTACCTATACGGTCAGTTTAACGGATGGAAACTCAAGCGTATATATGACGCACAACCTTACCAGGTATCCACCAAGCAGTCCCCCCAAAGCACAAAATGAAAGACGGCTTTAATTATTTACTTCTTTCTTTTAGTAAGGTGTTATTAAAAATAATAAATCAGGTAATTCATACTGAAAAATTGTACGTCTTACCAAAAAAAAAAACTGCTTGCATTTAGCGGTGTTTAGAGGGGAAAAAATTATATGGGTCTCAGGAAATGAATTGAATAAATATTTTTTACGCTATTCTTATCTAAACAGGTAACCTATAGCACTACCGTCCAATCGCTTTCGTCGCACTGAACAAGAGGGAACCTGACTCATTGCATGAATTGAACCATTTTTCCAATATCTCTTCTGATAAAAAGAGTTGATTTCTATTTATTCGGCCCCGATAAGACGACGGTAGTACTCCAATGTGGCTTACAGATTGTCTTGTTCACACTTGCCTCAACCTAAACACTATTACAGATAAAAATTATTCAGATACTGGGGATGTTGGTTATCAGAACAAAGCGAACAATAGTAGATAAAAAATGAGCTACTTATATAGGAAAGAAACATTGGATTGGAGGTGTCTATTACAAAGAGGAGCATGCACTACAGCAATCCATCCGACTCCACAAACAATACAGTCTTCCACTATCTTATCAACATTCGTCTGGGATGCTGAAAAAAGTTTTCGCGCATGCGCCACTTTAATTGACACAATATGAGTTCAAAATCTAAGAAGAGTAACACACAGCATAAGGAAACACACTAACTCAAATTTTCTGAAAATCCTCTTCAGATGAAAGAGAGAAAGGATACTAAGCACGCTATGGACGCAACGGCAAGTAACCAACGGTATTCTTGTACTTAGTCAGATAAAGCGATACAATTTAAATCTTTCTTGCTCTAAACGACACAACAATATTACTGTTTAAGTTGATTTGTTGATATTTATTGTTTCCTCTAAAGCCAATAAAGTTTGTATGTTAAGCAGAAGTGTGTGACATTAACCAAGTAACGGGTTACTTGGCGTTGCGTTACAGCGTGCTTGGTCCCACTCTCTTTTTTCTTCTGAAGACGGATTTTACGAAAATTTGAGTTAAGTGTGTTTCTTTATTCTGTGTGTTACTCTTCTTCGATTTTGAACTCGTTTAATCTTTATAAATAAAATAATGATTTTGTCTGTACATTGCTTAGAACTGACTCATTTCAAGTTTTCTTTACGTTTCATACATTGGAGAAACCGAATCCACCCTTAAAAAAATTTCTGTCGGTTTGTCGGTTTGTCTGTTTGTCCGCAAAACTTTGTCACAGGTAAACTCAGCTACCATAAGACATATAAAGCTGAAACTTTTACAGTAGATTTGTGTAGGTCTAACTTAAAATATAGGCTCTGAATTGATTGGAAATTCAACGTAGAAGTGAAGTTATGGACGTTTAACGCAAAAATGTTTGTCACAAACTCAGCCACCATAAGACATAGCGAGCTGAAACATTGACACTGGATTTGCGTGTGCCTAACTTAAAATATGGGCTCTAAATAGATTATTAATTCAGTACAGAAGCGAAGTTATGGGGCTTTTAGCTGTATTTTCCTAACTTCACAGACAAGTTTGTTTTGAAAAAACACAGGTGTGGCAAGTAGGTATTGATAGTTGATTTTAATTTTAATTGAGCATATGAATATATTGCGTATTTGACATCATTGAAATGGTGTTTCACAGAGTTGAGGATGTACTATCTATTGAGAATAAATGTTTTGTAAACGAGCAATTCTCAACCCTTAATATGAACAGGCAGGAGAAATCAACAAACAAGTTCTTACGCTATATGAAGCCGAGGAAAGAACTTACAAGTCAGTAAAGAGATTGGATTAGTGATGAAGAAGCAGTTCATTATCTAATTGAATTTCTTGACTCTGAATTTATTTCTCCTGGACTGCCTGCTCATGAGTAAAAACTTAAAGTAGGAGCACCAATGATGCTGCAATTTATAGCAGTAACAAATTTCATGTTACGAAACATGAGTGCTCCAAAAACTGTGCAACGAGACACGACTCTGAGTTCGTGCTCTACACAGATATGCCATAGAGGCGGACATAATGACTGGATGTGGTATTGGGGAGTCTGTGTGTATACCACACATAGCATTTATTCCGAGCCACTGTCTGTTTCCGTTGAAATGATTGCAAAGTCCTGTCAGAGTCTATTTCGCAATGACGTTAACTAAGTCGCAAATGGAGACTTCATCTAACGCAGGAATACAAGGTAGCGAAACCAAGTTTTTCTCACATGGTCAAATGTAGTTTACTTGCTCAAGAGTCAGAGGTTTCAACTCTTTCTTCTACCATGAATCTGAAGGACAGACAGCTAATGTAGTGTATTTAGAGGCATTTGTTTAACACTGTAGTAATAATGGTATTTTCTACTGTTCTATAATTTCTAATGACATTTTGGAATACCAAAAATGACGGAACTTCTGATTCCCTCAAAGACGGGTACGTTTGCTATGTATTATATATAACTGTAAACTTTGTTTTAATTTAACATTTGCTTAGTAAATACAATGGTAATAATGTAAGGTATGGGACCAGAGTAGCCCAGTGGCTTGCGTGATCCCCGATGACAGTAGTGCAAATGTATTATAAATAAATGTAACAAACAAATATTTTTTTGAATTTAAAATGTGGATAATATAAAAAATGGTAATAAAGTAAAGGGATCTAGCCAGGGTAGCCAGTAGGTTGCTTGCCCGCCGATGACAGTAGTGCAAATGTATTATAAATAAATACAACAAAAATATTTTTTTTTAATTTAATATTTGCGTAATATAAACACTGGTAATAAAGTAAGGTATGGAATCAGAGTATCCCAGTGGCTTGCGTTCTAGCTGTTGACTGGGAGCACGTTAATTAGAACTAACTCATTTCAAGTTTTCTTTACGTTTCATACTTCAGAGTAGCCACATGTACCCTTAGAATAATTTCTGTCTGTCGGTTTGTCCACAAAATATTGCCACCATAAGACATATAAAGCTGAAGCATTGATTGTAGATTTGTGTATGTCTAACTTAAAATCTAATCTTTGTATACAGAGGCATTTGTTTAGCACTGTACTAATAATGGTATTTTCTACTATTCTATAACTTCTAATTGTAGTATTAGTATAATACTATAATTGATATTTTGGAATACCAAGTATAATAGAATTTTTGATTCCGTCAAAGACGGGTACTTTTGCTAGTTTAATATAAAATATATTTTCACGAATCGGCTTTCAAGGTAAAAAAATAAAAGGATATAACAAAATAGCATGATACAATCATTATGAAAGCAAGAAAAAAATAATATTGTATCAGAAACAAAAAAACGTTTTTGGCTGTCCTTGCGGAGCTCAACATGAAAACAATTATACAGAGAAAAACAGTTCACCATTTTTATCTTGGGTTTTAGCTGCATCATATGTTTCAAAAAAAGCAACACTGAGAGAGAAACAGGTGAGATGTGGTTAAAACAAAAAAAAAACAAAGCTTTCAGTCGTTAGGAATCAATGTAGCGCAATTATGTCAAAAACCACAACTGAACTATATAGCGGTGAAAAATAAGATGTACATAAACCAGTAGTAAATACAGGGGAGCAAAATATGTAAATCACTTTAAACTGAAAAACAGAAATGAATGAGTCGATTCGTGAGTATTTTGTTTTTGTCAACACTAGGAAGTAAGGAATAATGAGTATAGTAGCAGTAGGCACTTATTACAGCGCCAGGTACTGTGCTATTGGAACTAGATGAAGACTGGTGTTGGAGGTCACACGCACCTCCTGGATAACACTTTGCTCCCCTGCCAGCCCCTGAGTCACGCCACTTCCCCGCCGGGTGTGTGTCCTCCCCTGCTCTCCAGGGTCGCATCACACCACCGCCCCCATGTCATCCAACCTATGGTTATAACCCTCCTCCTCCTCTCTATTGGCTTTGCACAACCCATGCTGCACCACCACAACCCATCATTTCAACATTCCTACAAGGACAAAGTTGTTTTCCATCTCATCAATAACATGGAGTTTTCTTTACTCTCTAACTGAAATACAGAGTACCACAAAATACATGAAAATCTGAGTATGAAATTTTGATATATTTAAATGCTTACGTCCTCTGAATACATTTTTAACATTTGTAGAGTAATATCACAATGTTTGTAGCTGTTATGATATTGCAAATTCTGTCAAGTCGAACTGTTGGACTATTCTTACTGAACTTTAGGCAGATATAAGTCACTTGTAACTACATGAACTTTATTCTACACTACAATCACTAAAATTGTTGGATTGTCTGATCAAAAACTTCACTCTTTCTACCGACGTTACGAACATTTATATTTTCATTGTCAAGGCTACAAGGAAATATGTAATTTATGATCATTAAATAAAACATATCGGTTTAAAACAAAGAAAAATGATAATCATTAAACATACCTCACACCAGTGTAGGAGTAAATAACGGTAGGTTTTAACTAACTCAGTCTATGATTTGTGGAGGTTCTATAGTTGTTACTACGGAGTATGAGACATAAATAAATAGAAGACAATCCTCAAGGTGAAGTTTTTGATAAAAACTAAGAAAAATATTACTAAGATTGACAGCTTTTAATTTCCACTCCTAGTCATTTGACTAGACTAATTTATTTATCTAAATTTTATTAGAATCTATATAATTGAAAATAAGTACAGGTATTCCTTATTTAACGACAACTGGGGAGAACGACAGGCCTAATATTCGCTTATCATAATTCTCTCAGAGTTATGACAACGATATTCGCCGGTATGAAGTACGATAAGATAAGCTTTTCAGATCATAGATTTAAACCAGGTGTAATGCTTTGATAACGAGGCAGAGAAAAGGCCTGATCCATGAGATTGAAGATAACTGGTCAAAAGCTGCAAACTTTGTAGAGGCGGTTCTCCGTCATAAGAAGAATGAAAGTGGTGTGAGGCAAGGGCAATGATTATTCATAGGTGGACGAATGGGGACAAGAAGGTGAATCCTATTCAGGATGAGGCACCGGCGTGAAGTAATGTGCAAACGGTTTCCGTGTCGGGTATTGCCAGGAAATAGGATGTGGTTTTTTAGTGGGTCGGGACCCCCAACCCCACCTACCCTAAGCAAAACGTCTTGCTAAGGGATCTGATGAACAAATTTTTCCACATCCTACGACGAAAAAAAAATCCATGAGATGGAGAAATTATTGCCCTTTTGAACTGATGATCAAGTAAGAAAATACCAGTTTAGCCCACTTTTAATCCAATCTAAGGCACGCAGCATTTTTGAAATACTCAGGTCACGTGGGCAAGGACTGCAAGAAACATTTTTCTGCAAGCTATGGATGGTTCCAGCTATTTTGTGTGGGATTCAATTTTCACAATTATCATATTTCTGGTGAAATGAGTAAAACAATAAACAAGACTGATATACACTGATTGAGTGTAGAATATGCTAACTATAAGCTTCTTCATTGATATATGTATAAACATTCGTTTAACGACGATTTCTCTAAACGAGGCCGTCGTTAAACGAGGAATACCTGTAATTTACTTAAAGTGAGTTTCATTTAAAAATTAGAATATTAATGAATATCCATTACCAACATAAATTATTTAAATTTGGAAACAATTAATTATATAAAATATCGTAGCCTCTCAAATGACTTATTCCTTGAACGACACTCAAGTTCACTTATATATAGTTCCTTATATAATAGTAATAAAAAAGTTAATCCATCATTGGCCATTTCTTGAACCCAACTATGAACATTCAAACTAATCTATGAGGAGAAATATATAAAGGTTTCATTATTATTTTTATTATTTATTCATTACGTGTTAATAAACACTCAGAAATCATAAAACAAACTTGCAGTATCATTGACTATACAATAGTTGCAGCACCTCATTGAAACCGTAATCAATTGATTAAATTGATTATTGATTATTTTTGATAATGGGTTTACTTACAGTAAAGTTGAGTGGAGGCCGCTCCAACTATTTTTACAGATTGTCTATACAGAGTGTTATTTATGAAACTGTATGTCCTCTGGACATCTGCAAGGAACAAATGCACAACATAACTATACAATGAAAAGGATATATTAAGTTTGAATAGAATTTCAAATGAATTATACTATAAAAAATAAGTGTACATAAATTATGGGTTCCAATGTCATATGGAAATAATACATACATTAGGCATGAATAAGTTTAATATAAACCATTCATCAAATGAGTTCAATCACCTGAGCCTGTGAGAAGAGACCTAAACCAGGCATTGTTCTGGAGTTCAAGAACTAATAACAGGTCCTCAAGGGAGAAGAGAGAAAAGATAGAGAAAGCGAATCGTCAATATAAAGAGAAAAAGAAAGAGTGAGAGAAGAGGCAGCTGGAACTTATACTTCAAGAAATGGCAAAAAAGTAGTAATTTTGTTTTAGAAACAGTTTATAAGATTAATTTAATTTAAAACAAAAATTCAACAATTATAAATTCACTGAGATGATGTATGCGGTATTGCTCTCGGGAAAAATATTAGAAATAAATTTCTAAAACCAAGTTACATATTAAAACAATTTATATTTCCTTTAAATCATGATAATAAAGAAAAAAAAATACTTTTCACATAGTAAAAATAATAATATAGAATTCGAAATAAACATTGGAGAACAAATTTTAGAAGTTGAGAGGTTACAGTCCCATAGTTCACTATTTGTAATAACAGGGATTTGTTGGGTATGGGCGGAGGGTTCTCTTTTTTTCATACACGGTATCCCAAGAGGGATGAATGGAACTGTGAGAAGCAAACAAACAATTTTTTCAAAGATAAATAACAAAAACAATGGATGGTGTATAATCATTTTATTTTATTTCTTAATTTTTCCTGGAATATAAATGATTGATTCCACTTGGAGGAGTCATAAAGTTTGTGATTTTGAAGAGAGATGAAGAGAGAAGAGATCTTTAACGAGTTCGTGACATTGTACAGACTCGGGATCGACAGCTTTCAGTATCCCCGAGGGATGGATGGTATGGGTAAGAGTTTCACACAAGCTAATAAAACCTGAAAATAGACTACCTATAGTCACTGACAGCTGAATGTCAGTCATAGTGAAAACAATTGGCAAGTATTACCTAGAGTTAAAAATGAGTTATGAGTTCTAATGTTAATACTTATGGAATAATATACTTAATAATTAATTAAGTTAATATTTAATGGAATAATATTCATATTAGTCATCCATGAGTTTATAAACCATTCAACAAATGATTTCTCCGAAGAAACTAACTGCATTACTGGACGAAGGTTGACTACTAGATTAGTAGTAAGAGGTTCAGTTGTCCTGGAGTCGCGAACACACCATTCTAGGTATCAGTGACTGCCTTACCTAGAAATGGTTGGTAATAGACCATAGACTCCTCACATAGGTGGAGTACACCCTCAGAGTCTCATGCGCCTTTGTCCTTGTCAGCCATGCATGTTAGCTATCTCTCAACAACAGGAAAGCTAGCCCTACGACAAATTGTGCCACTAATACCACTAGTAAGTGCAGTAGGTCTTTGAGCCGGAGTGTCACTCGGAGCAGGAATGGTGCCTATATATAATAGGCATGTATATATATATATATAATATAGTATATATATAATATTATAGGTCTCCTAATATATTAGTATATAGCATATATATATATAATATAGTATATATATATATAACCTATAACCTATACCTATATATGTTATTATCCATGTCCTCGTAATTTTGATTGGTCCCATATTGATTTTGGTTCCGAGCTCTCTTGATCTTCTGGATGGATGCTATAATGTGAATAGTTCATACTCTTAAAATTAAGACGATGTTGATAAAAACATCCTTTTATAATGCCACCCTTTTTGCCAACTTGTACTATTTTCACATACGCAGTTATTACATGTAATAACAGAAATGTTATTATTTTAAAAATTCAAAAGGTACTTCTACATGAAATCAACGTATAAACCACAGTATGGAATTCTTAAATAAAACGAATATCCTTCAAGCAGTAAGGGTCCTCGTTTATCTACACATAATGATATTGCATCATGTCCGAAAAATCCTGCATGACGAAATGCTATCTGAAGGAGTTAACAGCATATCATTTCTATTTCAAGTTAAAGTTTTTGTTAACAGTAAATGAAGAAATTTAGACCTAGTTGCAAAAATTGAAAAGATACAAAAAGGAATAGTAATCACTCTATGGTTTCATGAGAGACGCGGGACTTAATGAACACGGAACTGGTATCAATTAGGGAGGTGATCAGCTTTAGAGGTCATTGATGCTAGTTGGAAGGTCTTAATCTCACTGCAGAATATCGTACTGTGCTTTATACGATTATGTATGTATCCATATACATCTACTAATGTTATGACAGGAACTGAACTTCCTTTCTTATATTATACAGTACATACATATTCCAATTCATAGTGGAGGCCATTAAAGTTCATTGTACTACATTACATTTTTTTTCTGGAGGCTCCTGATATGAATATTTAGAATCAATAATATGAATTCTAACAAAACATGTTTTTTTTTTATATTTTTCAACATTGGGAATATTTTATTGCAGAGGCCTACATTCGTTCGGCTTGGCTTCTATTCCTTGGTTGTTACCGATTCCCGTAGTTTTTCAATACTAATAGAATACATTTTTTGTCAAGACTCACAACAGGATATTCCCAATCGTGTTGTTTAAACGTTCTTGAGACATCGTGTCAAGAAGAGAATAAGTTGGCTTGACTTTCAAAAACTCGATGGACTAGTTATAAGCACGTGGAGGACGCATAACATGACCTCCACCTATTTTACACGATTTTAACTTCCTGTCCAGCAGAAGTCCTGCTTTTCAAGACCACTTCCTTCCCATATCCTTTAATATCTGACATCATCAGTAATACTGAATCTAAAATAAATTACAATACCTGCATATATATATGTATTAACGAATTTCTCGCCTATTTCCAATCTGGTTAATTTTTTTGAAAGATTTTCCAATTTTCTGATGGATTTCCTTGTGGTAGAAGATAGCGTATGTAACAGCTGTCCAGTATATATATATATATATATATATATATATATAGATATAGATAGATAGAGGCAATTTGATAACAAAAAAACTGCAATAACAATTTTTATATAATGTAAACCGTAAAATCAAGCAACATTTCTAAATAAAAAAAATCTAATAATAACTATAACATCTATGAATGCCACAATACTTAATACAACTAAATCGTAGATACGGTTTTACTAGTTGAATAAAGCTGATAAACGACAGTTATGCAATGTTTTTCGACTGGTCTACTTAGTTATTAGTACTTAGTTACTTAGTACTTAGTTATTACTACTTAGTTATTAGTCTATCAATTTAAAAGAAAGCTATACACATTACTAAAATAGTTAATAATACATAGGATATTTTCTATTTCATATTAATTATATGTAATATGCTGAAATATTGCTGAATAATGCTGAAATTACACGTGAATAGTTTGTACATGTCGATTCAAATAGTATAATACTTGCACAAGGAGATAGAGATGTCTCTCTGTCATCTCTGTCTTTTTATATCGCTCTCTCATCCCACTGTCTCTCTCTTTTTATTGCTCTCTTATCCCTCTCTCTCCCTCTCTCTCTCTCTCTCTCTCTCTCTCTCATCCCACTGTCTCACTCAATCTCTCTTTGTCACTCTATCTGCCTTCTTCTTTCTCCCCCTTAGTCTCCCTCTACTCACTCTCCCTACTGCCCCCCCCCCCTCATTTCAGTCTCAGTCTCTATGTCATTTTCTCTCACACTCTCTCATAAACTGGACTCATGGCCAGTTTTATAAAAAGGCAGTTCAGTCTAAGCGAAAATTATAAAATAACAAAGAGATAACTAAAGAATGAATGTTGTGTTTATTATTGTCTAGTGTATGATGCAAGGGTGTTTAATGCCGCATATGCGGCAATGTAAGGTGTTAGGTTGGTTTAGTCTGTTAAGCAAGACACTCCACACATCTCTCATAATAACATGATTCTGTTCTCACAACCCAGACACTCATAGTTAGTCTGGACGACCTTGCAATCAAAAACGACAGCATTTCCTGCCGACCTCTCCTTAGAATCACCTCATTCAGCCACTCTCACAGTGGTTCTTAACCTCAATGTCTGGGAACCACTGCCCTAGTGCTTCAAATCAAGGTGAATTCTTATTAAAATACAAACAAAAGCAGTGGATAATAAATAAAAAGGCTTTTCTAATCTATATAATAACAAATCCTTGGATACATCTTTAATAACTTTGTAAATATTCATTTCGGATAGATAAAAGAAAAATTATAAAACTCATTCTTCAAATAATAAGTTGTTTAAAAAAAAAACATTAAATCTTTCTGTCATGTAATCAAAATTTTCAGTAACTAAATCTTATGTACGGAAGACACTAATGTTAAATTTATTAAAATCAATAATTATCCAAATCTGGAGTAACCAGAGGAGGAAAGTTCTGTCTAGACACAAATTACCATCCCTACTGATAAGAAATATTGAAAATCATGCTGCATATCAGTCTGACGATGTCACCAAAAACTTTAACTTCCCGTCTCAGTAACAATATACAATATACCTTCACCAATGCGCAGTTCACCTTTTGCCCCCCACATTCTGTTCTCAAATTTATGTTCATAATTTCGGCAATTCCTTGAATTTTTTGGGTCATTTTTTAAGCAAAAAGCCATCAACCTAGTCAACCTAGCTGGTAAATAATTTTAAAATAACAATAACAATAAATGTAAAAAAAATTACTGATCGTACTGTACAGCAAATAGACATCATCACCATATTGATTGGACAGGAGCTAAATTTATTACCTATGAAAAATCGATGTTGTTAAGAAATATTTTTTAATCGTCTCTAATTAAATTTAATAGATCAAATATTATAAACATTAGTAACGGTCTCTTTCGTTAGTGATACTTTCTATACGGGCAATAGCCTCTTCAAAGAGGGTTGACAGCTAGCAGACAGTTTTTTACTTTTTCTTACTGTACTCCTTTGTTTCCCCAAACATCCCTTTCTGGACATTAGTCCTTTCCTGTGCTTTCACCCTTTTAAAATACCACTCTTCCCTCCCACTCTTCTCAACTCCTCACCAGATGTTTTTTGCATCTTGTGTTTCAGTTGGGTTTTTGACGCTGACCAAGACCGCTTGTTACGGTTGAAAGATTTTAGTCTTGTTTTCTCATTTGATTTTGTGGTTTGATCATCGATTAATATACATCTGTGTATTTTGGGAGCAGACCTTCATTTAAACATGTAACTTTTGGTGAATTGCTTTATATCTTACCGGAAAGGTGGAAAGCCATATTCAGGAAGTTAGAAAAATTCACTCGCAAAGGAACAAAAATAAAATTGGCATAATTTTTAACAATATATATATATATATATATATATATATATATATATATATATGATTAAGCCATAATATGAAATAGGAAAACAAGACTAAGATATTTCAACCGTAACAAGCGGTCTTCGTCAGTTGGGTTTTTGACACACGTGTTTATGTGAAATCTTTATATATATATAATATCGTAGTACATTATAACTGTTTTTAATTTATCCTTGGGGCCAGGTTAGCTCATTGGTTAACGTACTCGCCTCTGAACTGAAAGATAGATTTGAGGCGTGGATATTGGATAAGACCACCATATGTTATTTGCTGATGATTCCAGAATCGAATTTCCTGAATTATATAGAATCGAAAAAATGTTTTTTATCAGGCAAATGTGACAATACAATAAAATCAGAGTGTTCGGCTGTGATTGAAAAATAGTGCAATAAAGAAGATAGAAGCATTACCTGTCTCACCAAAACATTTACGTTACCGGCTCAACAAACATTTGGACTCAGTTAACTGGACAACAGTGGCCAGATAGCATTGCGGCTTACGTATCATCTCTGGACTGGTTGATCCGTGGTTCGAGAGTTTGAATGGGTATTTATTTAAGCGGAAGGTAAAAAAAAACCTGAACACGTTGTCCTTCAGAGAGGACGTCGATACCGAATGTACGAACCCTACACTAAATACTCTTGAGTTAGTCTAAATTTAGGACTCCCAATGTAGAATGGTCCATTGTGTTATGACAAAAGGCCAAATTTGGCCTTTGTGTGTTCTCTCGTGGACGACTCCTGCAACCTAACCTAAATCGGACCACATAAAAATGTTTCAATATATTTTATCCATACAGTTTGTTACAAAGTTCAAATTTAAGCTAAGATATTTAGGAGAGGCAGTAACGTTATTATGAATTGGGGGAAAAAAATGTGTTTTAAGGTTGAAAATAACAGCAATATTTCCCCATAATCAATATGATGTAGCGTGATTGTGCTTAGATGTTGAAATGAATTGAACGAAAAAAAATCACTATACGTGACACATTATTTAAACTGCTTACAAAACTAGATAGCACAAAAAAAAACAAAAAGCAGTAAGAGTTTAAAATAGAATGACAATAAGAGTAATAGAAAAAAAACAGAGTCCTTAAATGTAGACCAGATAAAAATAAACAATTTGAACCAGGCCCCACCAGAGGGGAGTGCAGCCGGTTGCTGCACCGGGGTACATAAGTCCAGAAGGTGTATAAATATGGCAGTTAAACATTGAAATATGCAATTATGCATTTCTTTTTTATTGTTGAATTGAAGAACAAACGGAATTAAAGTGCACTGTCTCAACTATTACTCCTTATTCTCCATGGTTACCAGGTTACAGTTTTTGTTTTGTTGCCATTTCGTCAAAATTCTACTTATTTTCAAGATGTTCGCATTAAAAAATACCTGGTTTGAATTTTTCCGCAAGTTGACTTTTTTTTTACATGGAATTTGTCTGAGGGTCGTGGGAGTATAAACACAGACTGAAATAATGGACATTTTATCAAGTAACCTATAAAAAAAACTGCTTCATTTGATGAATTTAATCCAATCTTTTCCACCGGCCAGATTACAGCTGCTACTTTGGATATCTCTGTCATCAGTGACTAAACCCTAACATCTTAGCAAAAGATTAACTTCTGCTATTCATATCTTCTTCATCACTATAGGTTAATCCAACCGAAACCTACTAACATCAATGAAAATTGTTTATAAAATACTTTTGCCAAACTGGCAAACATCAGTAATAGTTGATGACCAGTAGATCTACCAATGATACCTTGGTGTTCGACTGGTAGATCGACGTATTAAGCACCTCTGATCTAGACGAAACTATCACCATTCAATTGATAAGTTTTTTTCTTTTTTTTTTTAACTGAAGAGGGTTGTCGTGTTAGGTATTAGGCTAAGCATATTTTTTAAATCACACACGTACACACACACACACACACTCACAATACATGATATAAATAAAACTGTATTATAAACCTCACAAAGGATATATTATATAAATTGGAAAGGGGGATCTAGAAAAGGTCTTTTCTATTGTGACTTTTCTGCACTGGGACATTTTTTTCCTCTCAAGTGCTCTGATTTGAACGATATTAATCTTGTTAAATGTATGAAGCACTGGTACGGGGAAGCCGATTTCATTCCATCACTGAATGCAGAAATAAAAAAGTTACAATCTTCAAAAAAGGAGTCAAACTTCTTTGAGTCTAAAAATAATTCAATTTGTACAGCTTGATAAGAAATCTTTGAACTGTAAAGGCCGGATAAATTAAAATTCATTGATAAAAGTTGAAGTAATTATAGATAATAAAAGGAAGGTAGTTCATCTCTTGCACTCAAACGGGAGTATAATTCATCAAAAAGCTGTTGACATGTTAAAAGAACAGTTTATGATAAAACATTGAGCCGATTGAAAACGGCAGACCTTGATCCCCCACATAACGAGGTCAGTGTGCAAAAGCTTACATCAATAAAAGACAACTACAACAAGGGAGATTGAAATTAAAGTGGATCAAAACATAGGACTAAACTCCATGGAACTTCAAAAAGCACCTCTATCTAGGGCCCTTGAGAGGAAAAAATGTGCCGGTTCAAGGCCTTTTCTGGGGCCCCCTTATCAACAATGTTCATAATCTAGGTAACTAAGTTGTAATATGTTTTAAGTAATAAAGAATGTTATCAAAAGGTCTGAGGATTTATAAAGTTAAAGAAAAGACTCAAAGATAAAATTTAAACAATTTTTTTAAAACATAAATGAGTAATAACTTCAACGACTTTTAAGCACTTTCAGTAGATAATTAATATGCTTTATTTATTTTAGGTTTTTATGGACTATATAGAGTGACAGTGTACTCTAATTCCCTTTCTTCTTCAATTGAACAATAAAAAAAATACTTGCATAATTGCCCATTCCATTTTTTACTTTGATATTCATGTTCTTCCTAGACTCTTATGGGTCCTGGGGCGCCGCACCTTCTGAAACCCCTCTGTGGGGCCTGCCTCTATCTTAACAACATAAAATTCTTATTAAATTGATTCGGTGACCTATCTTCGAAAGGTCTTAATGAGTTCCTTGAAAGTTCATCCGTACTATGGTATACCGGAGTAGATGTAAGATTAATAGACAGAATTGGTCCATTATCGTTAAAGATTGCGTTTCGCAGTATAATACAACAATTCATTTCTCAAAAACATTCAAACCAGCTTATTTGCCAACAGAAAACTGCATCTATTAGTCCTATTTGCGGAATAAATAAATCTGTTTTGACTTGGGACGAAAAAATAACGTTTTTCAAATCCTACAGCTACTTTTGAAGAAAACAAAAAATAATTAGACCAAAAGTGTACAACCCATGTATCTAAAGTAAGAGATCTGGTTTATATTGAGAATGCCAGTAAGATCAATAAAACAAAAACACTACGTTTGAGTAGAAACATTAAAAATATTAAGGATCATTTCATCTTCACAATACTAAGTTCCTTTTGAATGTAAGAATCGAATTATTTTCGCAGTAATAAATTGTCACTTTCACTCTGCCAAAACAAGACACGCCTGCCGCTATCCGCTGTGCCCCGACCAAATACCATACATCACTGGTTTGTTACAGTACTTGAAAAATTCTTATCTTGACTTTTAGTTTGAAATAGTTTATTTATTATTCCTATTGAATAGGAATATTTTATACAATTTACTATATTTTATAAATATATTATTCATTATATAGGGTATTTATTTTTTATACACAAAGCAGACTATGGGGATAATGATTTAATTCTATTACAAAATTTGAATGTTATATGGATTTTTTTTTCTGTTTCCTAACTTTTAATTTTAATTTCTTTAAAATTTAATTTAATTTAATAAATTTAATTTACATTTGTAAATTACTCCTTTTCAGACAAAAATCTTCACTTAATCTACTTGTTTACGAAGGCAAACATAATATATATCCACATTAAACACTAGACTTGTTTCAGTACTAGGTCCTAGTCACAGTTTAGTAAGTCCAAATATTCTTAAAAAAAATGAAACAGATAAAAAAAATAGTTCAAATTTGTAATAACTGTTAACACTATAAAGGAATAGAAAAAGTAAAGACAGCAAACTTAAAGGGAAAGAGAAAATTTAAAAAAAAAACGGAGAAAAAAACTATTACTTTAGAATAAAGCAGCGATAAATGGGTGAAGTCAAGGCGGTAGAACTTTAAAACAAGTTCAAGGTTGTGCGTCAGGGGAAAAAAACGGACATTCGGTAAAACTCAAGACTCCAAAGACGTGATACTTGAATAACAGTCTGACTCCAAAGGCTCCGACTAGACGTGGACGAGAGGAAAAGTTAAGAAACACAGAATAAATAAATAAATCCATACAAGACAAAATAAGATGTTGAACGAACTAATATTCAAATTTTGTAATAGAACTAAATCATTATCCCCATAGTCTGATTTGTGAATAAAAAATAAACCTCAATTTTTGTTTTTTTTTTATTTAAATGCCCTGAATTAGTTTTAAAATAATTCATATGCGTGCCTGAAAGTTTTCCAACCCAATCACAATAACAAATCAGTGTAATTATATAGCAGCACTAAAACAAGTTTAAAATCACTTGAAACCTGTTTAGACATTACAATAAAATTACAATCGACCAGGAATCCAAGTTTAAGTAAATAAAAATAAAAGTTCACGACTGTTATTATATATAGCCTTTACATAATAACAGAAATGTAACAGAATTACCACTACTCTGAGACAGAGCCTGCAGATAAATTCAAGACTCTACTACATACATTCATATTGATATTGAGGGACATAAAAACCGACTAGCAACAGTAAAACATATGGAAACACAAAAAGGATTTTTAAATTTTTTTTTAATTTTTTAAATTAATTGTTTTAATTTTTTTTTCATTTTTGTTAATTAAATTTTAAATTGTTCACGCGAACCATAAATCTTGACCAGATCAACGTATTATTTCTTAATTAAATATAATTTAATTTTAATAATTTAATTATAATAATAGAATACAGTTTTCTCAGGCTTTGTGTTTTGTGTTTGGAATGATTTGAAGGAAATGATCAGTTCAAAGGAATTGATCTTTGCTGCAATAGTTAATTACAGCAGTTAGCGTAATTCAGCAATGCATTTTGTCAAATGGTGAATACCGACCACAGCAACAGGTGACATTCCAACTTTTGATTCTCTCTTTAATCGTTTTACTAACATGCGCCTTGCAATTCCAATTTGCTCTGTATTAATATAAGTTCCCACGTATCTTTAAAATAATATCTATAAAATCCTATTTTAAACTGTTTATTTTGCATTTTATACACTTTTTTATTCTTCATTTGTGTTTTTTGGAAATATAATAAGAAAAATGAATAATTTTGTTTTATTTATAGAAATTGATAAGTTAAAAGTAATCTATTACAATTTTATTTATAATTATATAAGTTTGTTTCTATAACCCAGGCTGACATTGCAGGCTTACGTACAGCAAGTCGGGAGCCACTTGAAAATCTGCAATAAGACCATAGCGTCTTCAGTATAATCAATGCTTCAACATATGGACAAAAAACATTTAATGTGCACCAAAAAATTTAAAAGAGATGCAAAAATTCAAAATGAAAAAATCTCTTAAAACTACTTACAGGATGAAATGGGGAACAACACAAGATAGATTATGTGTAATTTTGTGTGACAGGATAATTTATTACAACTTGCCATGTAGTTAGAGGCAACAACGCAATATTAGTAAAACTAGACAGGGTTCTATATATATAATGTTTAACCCATTACAGAAAGGGCTAAATCTACCCCATTACTGTTATGGACTTGCAAACGGAAGTTGAACTTCTTAAAGTAGTGACTCGGAAAGTTCTGCATATACTCTGACAAATAGATAAGACTTTTTTCTTGAGGTAGTATCCTTAAACATAAAAACTAGATACCCACCAAAGCATTTGACAAAGAATACTACCGTAGCACTGCACTTCTTCTTACTTAAAACGTGCAGAGTTCAACCCTGGATTTGATTGATGAATCTACCAAATCGAAATTGGAACCCTATGAATTAGTAAAACTGAAATACTGACACCTGGTTGCACATTTATACAGATGTATCTACTAGAGCACAGGTGTCAAACATACGGCCCGCGGGCCGGATCCGGCCCACCTGGGGGTTCGATCCGACCCAGGGGATAAATCTGCATTATTATAAAAAAAATCAGTTTACTCTAATTTCCTTAAAAACCTGTAGTTCTTATATTATCCACTAGTAGAGTGTTTTAGTACGCGCTGTATTATCCACTTTTCCTTTGTCCTCACACCTTGACCAAAGAAATATCTGTGTCAAAATGGATAATAGTGGATACTCAGTGTCGGATTTTAATAAAGATTTTTATAATTGACTTATTTTTCTTTGCACTAATTATTAGTATTACTGACTACTACAAAGAAAAAGGTCGACTTATTGTTAGTTCTATGTAATTTTGTAATTAGCTTGCTGGCACGGTCCGCTTGAGATCAAACTAAGCTGTATTCGTCCTCCACACCAAAATGAGTTTGATACCCCTGTACTAGATTATACAGTTGTGTCTTTCAGAGACACTTCGCTGTGGGTCGACGGGGTCTAACTTTGATACCAAAACTATGGCAATTGAATAAGCTCAAAATGAAATTGATGGAATAGATCGGGGGGGGGGGGGGGGGGGGGGGGACGCAAACCGCTATGCTGTTGTGACCGTCCAAACAGGTTGTGGTCTAGTCGGCTACACGCCAGTCAACTTCTGCAAAATGTACATCTTGCAGGTCTGATAAATCCTGGTTGGTCTGATAAAGCAAGGATTCCAACTCCCTGAATGTGTTGTTGCCCTAGTGTTTCAAGCTACCGAAAGGATGATTTATGAGAAGAGGTACCAGTGTCAAGGACCCACTGTGAGTCATGTTCCCATTGATCTGACCCGCAGTAGTAGTGTGGCCACCTTTAGAATGCCTACTACTAAAGGGCTGTTAATTAATGTTTCCAAGAGCACTACAAACCGCAAACAATGATGACTGAACATCTACAGACAAGTTCTATCTTTCCGATGTTAGTAATAAAGTCACTGACATTTTGTATCCGTAGTAGCCACACTGGGCAGGGATGGCTGCTCGCTCCTGCTCACTAAGCCAGCAAATGACTGAGTATCGAAAAAGGCGGAAAACAACGTTATTTTCCCTCTATTTCTATTTCTACTGCCTCGAAATATTTAATTATGTCCTCTCAAATAATATAGTTATCTCTCTGGAAGCTTTATATCAATTGAACTAACAAGTTGGTTGATTGAATTAAATACCCGTATCTTATTAATAATTTAATTACTATGAAATAATTAATTAATTCAAATAATAAATCATAAAGACTCTTACAGCCCCTTATAACACGGGGCCAGTCTGTTAAGTTTGATGGCAAAGTAACTGTATTTTATATTGCATAAACTATAAATGATTGTTTTAAAAATTTTTTTTAAGATTTACAATGGAAAAATCAACTTTTATTGCTTACGTAACATGTCAAAGGCAATTTACATTGTCAGTGGTCATTGTCAATTGCCTGTTCGTTTACAACTTCAAAGGTCAATTCATTGGACTGAGTGCATGTGTATGAACAATAGCTATTAAAGAGAGGTGAACTGATTTGTTACATAACAAGAAACCATTCTGAATAAGAAGCTCATTCGCCGCTTCTTTAGATGCCACCAGCCAACTTAAAGTTCTGCGCATCTTAACTAGATTTTTAAATTATCCTTGTGTGCCATGAGGGTTGTTCTGGTGAGTATTACTGCAAGAACGATTTACCAGTATGTAAATGTACAGTATATCTGTGTGATTGCCCCATATTTCGAATATTAAAAGTAAAAACAAGGAATATACTCTTTACAACACAATGATTAATGTGGTTTGAGTTGGCTCAAAGTAACACAGAACCTCGTAATACTCAGTAACTTTCCAAACCCAAGACAGTCTGGTTAAATTCTATTTCTATTTTATACCTTCACAAATTGAATTCTATATTTTTCTAAATGCTATTTTTTAAAAATTATAATATAAATTTTTTGAATTCCAGAAACATTAAATAAATATATTTCGAATGACTGGAAACTTCTACTGCCATTTCGACTAAAAGCAAATATAGACTTATCTAAACCAACATGAATTATTATTTTGAATTTCTATGATAAGTCCTATATTTGACTCTATAAAAGAGTTGGGAAACACATTCACTCATACATGGCACTTACAACTGCACACCAGCAATCACAAACGACATTCACACCTTAAACATTAGTATGCATGACGCACACAAGTATACATCTCATACATGACATTCAGATATTAAAGACCAACATACGTGGTAACAACCTAAACACTAACATACATGGTATACACAACCTAAACACTAACATACATGAACACACAATCAAAACACTAACATACATGGTATACACAACCTAAACACTAACATACATGAACATACAATCTAAACACTAACATACATGGTATACACAACCTAAACACTAACATACATGAACACACAATCTAAACACTAACATACATGGTATACACAACCTAAACACTAACATACATGAACACACAATCAAAACACTAACATACATGGTATACACAACCTAAACACTAACATACATGAACATACAATCTAAACACTAACATACATGGTATACACAACCTAAACACTAACATACATGAACACACAATCTAAACACTAACATACATGAACACGCAACCTAAACACTAACATATATGGCATACACAACCTAAACACTAACACACATGAAACACACAACCTAAACACTAACATACATGGTATACACAACCTAAACACTAACATACATGAACACAAAATCTAAACACTAACATAAATGATGCACACAACCTAAACACTAACATACATGACACACAACCTAAACACTAACATACATGACACAAAACCTAAACACTAACATACATGACACACACACTACCTAAACACTAACACACATGACACACACACTACCTAAACACTAAACACTAAGTGATGTTCGCATAGTGACGCTCGCATAGCGACGCTTCTATAGTGGCACTTGTTTAACGGCAACTGTATAGTGGTGCTTGTATAGCAGCACAATACCGGGGGTTCATTCTACATCTACATCAGGTGTCTTATTCAAGTTCTCTAAAAAAGTCTTTTCACAAAACTCGCTACATTACGGGCCAGCAAATCTCTGTCCTCTCCAAGACAAGACAGACAGCATATTACCCACTTATTATTCAACAAGTCTCACTATTCAGTCAGCAGTTCATACAACAACTTTCCTACTTCGTCAACTACAACCAGACAACACCCTAACCTGCACATTCTCCCTTAATTCTTGCTGTTGTCCAGAGTTCACAAGTCGAAAAAGCACTACACTAGAGTATACGAGGACCTATTTGAAAGAGCTTCAATTCAAATAAATAGCTTTATAAATACCAAAAGAATAGAGGACAGTGATAATTTAACATAGAGAATACTAATTATCTGTACTGCAGAAAATAAATACTGATACAAGTGAAGCAATATAACTAGAAAAATACTGGTTAATTTTAATGCAAATGAACAACCTGTTAATTGTCATATGAAGAATCATCTCAATGCAACGAATAATGAATAATAAGCACTGAAACGAATATATATTTAAAGAGTAAATCTCACGGTAAATCTGCTAATGTAATCTTAAAGGAGAATGAAGCTGGTAAATATGTTTGAGAAGTGTGTAACCTAAGCAAGGAAATAATCGATGATGAAATGAGGCCGTGTCAGGGGTACTAATCACACAACGCTCTGGACTTAGTGCTTTCCATACCACCAAGCACTGTCTTCGCAACATTAGGGAAAGCCTAGAAGTGAAATACTGTGTAATCCTTTTATATGGTGATGAGTCCATGCCAGCCTGTGCAACGATATAAACAGTAAACAATGTTCTATTTGCCTTACCGTCTAGTAAGCCTCAACTTCAAATATTATTGAAAAATTGTAATACAGAAAACAGTTTCAGTATTAAAAGTGTAATGCGATTTTATACAACAATGGTTCCAGAAATAACATAATTAAGACAATAATGGATGTGTGGGTTAGGTTGTCAATCCTTTTGTTGTTAGTGTTGTCATGAGGACGTTATCGTACCCTTGATATTCCGATCATGAATTGAAATAATAAAATCTCCTCTTCCACCATCTCCACCTATTTGTTTTTAATTTATTTTCATACTTTAATTTGTATGTATCAATCTTCTTTATTCATTTTATTATGCTTATACTTTTCTAGTTCAAATATAGTTTCACTTTCCTCTATTTAGTCTGCTTTTAGCTAACTTCTTCAGTTCCATGGTTCAAGTGAATTTGTAATTTTAACAAAATTGAAAACTCCACTGAGGGTGGATAATACAATAAAGGGATTGACCCTTGGAGAGAGTATGAAGTGAGAGAGAGCTGATAACTCCCTTCAATATTTCGACATCCATCATAACCAGGAGAGAAGTGGTTGGATAGGTGCCCACCGACAACATATGGTCATTAAATCATTAGTAATGTGCAATCCGTAATTGTGTGGTATTTACTCATTCTAAGGTAAAATGGATAAACAAACAAAAGTCTCCACACAAATGAAGTTTTATTCAACAACAACAACTCGTTTCCAAAACTTTGTGTTCATCATCAGGAAGACATCAAGGATGTGGTGATGAAAGGTTGGTCCAGTGAAAACAACTAGTAGGAAATAGCTGGACCAACCCTTCAGCACCACATCCTTGGTATCTTCCTGATGATGAACACAAAGTGTTCGAAACGCATTGTTGTTGTTGAATAAAACTTCATTTGTGTGGAGACTTTAGTTTGTTTATCCATTTTACCTCAGAATACGAGTATAGTCATTAAACTAATCAGTATTTTCTACCAAACGATGAGAGGTAAAGGGAAAAAAGTTTTAGTGGGAGATGCAACATTCCCTCGAGGAATCAGCCCTTAACAAAAAAAAAAAGTGAGATATGTGGAAGGAAAAATGAGACTTGAAAACCAACTCAAGCAGAGCGTAATCCAAAAATGTTTATAATAATAATAAAGAGAATGAGTAACACAAGAGATAAAACAATAAATACAGAAAATGCTAAACATATATACTAAACTTTAAAAAACCCTTCAACAATAAATACTGTGCCCCGAAGATGATCTGGCGCTTGATTAATATGTACTTGTTATGAAGTTCGTAAGATTACATGAGGCCTGGGAAACAGGATCTCTTTAAGGATTTCAACACAAAAACAGTGATTAAAACTTAGGCTGCTAAATTTACGTAGAAGCTATCAACACAAAATAAGGTAGGAAAAAACTCATTAATGGCAATGAACACCAAGAAAATAATGACAAATGAAGAATCTTTTTACTTCCTGGGTCAGGGTATGGGGTGTATGTACTTCACCAAGTAAATCACGACTTTCAATAAAAAACAAAAAAAATAGCTATTATATTCTTTATTTTTAGTTATTATTTTATTTTTTAGTAATTTATTTTTTCTGTGTTGGCAATACTACTTATTACTAAGCCGTTCTTTATCGGTTATTTTAAACGATTTAACGAACCTAAAACCAGATTCGCAGAAAGAAAACACACAAAAGAAAAGATAAAAACTCTGTATCATAATTTGACAGCACCCATTATCAGGAGGAGAATCAGGCTGCTCGAAAGACAAGCCAAGAGCCAGCTACGTACAACTTACTTAATAACTTTTATATGTTTTAATATAAAAAAAAAAGATCCAAAATGGTCAATAAAACAGAAATAAACTAAAAGTGCATCCATTACAAAAAGGCTTATCTTCCGATCGACTTAATTCGTCCTCCTGATAACGTCGAGTGTTCAGTTTTTGTTAACCGTTGTACGTTCTTTGCGTGAATTTATTTTATATACCACTTTATGTACATATGCCTCAAATAAAAAAAATATATATTTTTCGTTATAAATAACAAAAAAACTAATAATGTATCAATGGAACGTCTAAATAGATATCAATCAAAAATATAAGATTTTAGGCTTCTTAGAGATGTAATACTGTTGGAGGGGCATTAAAATAAATAGTAATCCAACTCGGAGTAAAACTCTAATTCATATAAATTGATTAACTTTCCTGTCAAGATGTATAATAAACATTACTCAAAATGAATATAAATCCACTTACCCTACCACTTCTATTCGAATAGGTGTTTCTTCCATGTTCAAACTGTTCTACTACTGCAAAATGGATAGACAATAAGAAAACTACTCCAATATCTTGGACGGAATGACAGAGAATTGTTACTGTTGAATAATTTTCGCCGGTATCACAATTAGTATTTAGTGAAGGTCATTCCATCATGCGATTGTAAATTGTGTGAACCCTTGTGTTCCCCTCTCTTCAAACAATCTACTGTCAAAACTACGTTTCATTTAAATAAACCATATTTTTATTTAAAATTAGCAGAGATATTGACATTTATCATTTCAGTTAAGAATAATATTATTAATTTACGTAAAATAGGATATTTTATATATATATACATATAAACACAAATATTTTTTGATCGGTTGATATATAAATCTAAAGAGAATAGATGTATCGCGGTTACGTCAGTTTCTCCAATTTCAAACTGAACTCAATGCCGATGTTTCATTGTTATTCAAAATATTGCTACTTTTCCAGATCTTGTGCCTAATATTTGTTCCTTTGTAATATATATATATACAAAACTAAAGTTTATCGGGGCTCGGTCAGTTCTTCAGGTTCAAATTAAACTCTCAATGCCAACGTTTCGTTTTTTATTTCAAACCTTTTTCTTAGGCCTACACATTTTCTATATTTTTATAGTTAACAATTAACAACCATTAACTCAACAGTTAATAACTATAATAAAATAACTCTACAGGTAGACACTAATAGGAATGTAAGACCGGAATTGAACACTAAAGAAGGTAATGAAGTAAATCATCACTCGACAAACTCCAGTAATAATAATGGCCTCATAAGCACTCCTGATAACACCAACTCACCACAGTATAGATCAGTGTATAGCAACACTATACTCAACTGAGTTGACTGTCGTCCCTCCGTCAATTCACTTCTTCTCCTGAGGACGACCGCCATTACAGTCGAAATATTGAAAAGTGAGTCTTTGTTGTGTTTCAGTTTATGTTTCACTGCTTATTTTAATTGTTATCTGTCCTGCCGGACCGTTTTTCGTTTATCATGGTATATATATGCGGTCAGTGGACGCATTCGCGTCTCCGCTCCTTCGGTCCTTCTCCTTTTTTTTTATTCTCCTCTCCCAAAGACGGCAAGAAGCCGAAATGCTCAAGATTGTTAGTCCTCTTTTTTGTGTTCTCTAGTTGTAACTTTAATTTTATATATATATACAAAGTTGGAAGCAGTCCTTCTTGAATACACACATTTAAAAAAGACATGTCCGCATTATTCTTCACTAGTTGCTTTTTGAATTTCTCAAAATTTTCTTCGAAAACACTTCCTAAGTTCAAGGTTCTTCAATTCATAAAGGAGTCCACCATAGGTTTTTACAATTGCTTTATTTTTAACTGTCGACATGTTTCAGTGATCGTTCACCATCATCAGGATAAAATTAACATTAAGGCTAATAAAACTGCACTGGGGCTAAAGTATTGAAATACAAACAATAAACTTGTGGGTTACACTGACTTATCACACTGACTTAGTTGCACAACCTGCTACTGTTAAAGGATAAACGAATTTAAGGTTTAATTTGAAGTTGGAGAAACTAACCCAAACCCGATACATCGAAATCAAAATAGCAATTGAAATCAGTAGTTCATATCCCCACAAATAAAAATATGAAAAAAGTATAATTACAGAAAAATTCTTAGCCAAAAATTTAATTTGGTCTGTATGTTTGGAACATCAAGCAGGAACATTCAGACGACCAGCAAGCATTAATGTCGAAGTTCATAAATATAAATAGGTTCCTGAGGACGACCCTTAAAAGGACCGAAATATTGAATGCGAGTCCTAATTTCTGTTTTCCATTCGTGTCTCTCAAAGTTTTTAAAGTATAAATATATATAAAGATTTCACATAAACATGTGAAATAACAATCAATAATTAAACCACAATATGAAATGGGAAAACAAGACTAATATCTTTCAACCATAACAAGCGGTCTTCGTCAGAGTCAAAAACCCAACTGATTATATATATATAAAATAAATTCAAAACGAAGGAAACAGACAGAAAGACACAGACATAACTCACATCGATATTTCGACCATCGTCGTCATCAGGAGATGTGAAGAGCGAAGACTCCCGCAGGAAGGCAGGGCGGTGACATATATATATATATATATATATATATATATATATATATATATATATATATATATCATTAAAATTAACCGCAGTCTCGGCATTCACGATCTTAAGACTGAGAGATTCGATCCTACGAACTAACCTCCTGCTAACAGGGTTCAACTGGAAAAACTAACAGGGTTCCTGCTAACCTCCCTGTTAGTTTTTCCAGTTGAACCCTGTTAGCAGGAGGTTAGTTCGTAGGATCGAATCTCTCAGTCTTAAGATCGTGAATGCCGAGACTGCGGTTAATTTTAATGATACTTGTTTAAAAGAAGATCTGCTGCCTATTTATACGGAATATTTCAATCTTCCATATGTTGAGGATTATCAGAAGTTATTAAAAAAGTCTAAACAGAATGCAATTGAAATGTCTCCATTGTTTATAATAAAAAAAAAATACTTTTGTTAAAATAATAACATCCCGAAAGAGTTAGATAGTACTATATATTATGCTTTTAAGTATAAGGGTTCCATGGAGAACGATCCACACTTATTGAATAACTTGACTCCACGCCTCGAACAAACCTCACACTCATTTTAAGGTTCAATTATTATAGATGAAAACTAAAAACACATAAGAATATTGATGTCCCCGGAGGGTTTCATTAAACAGTGTTTATTTTTGTAATGAAGTAAATTATTAGAGAGTTTAATGAAAATGTTTTCTGGTTACTGCCTGCTAAGTTTCTGACACTGATAAACTGTGTTAATCTAGTACCGTCTTTTTCCGAAAATAAGACACTGTTTTACTTTATTTTTAGGTCAAAATCCGTGCTAGGGTTTATTCTCGTGGGGGGGGGGGGGGGGGGGGGGCTTCAAGTACATTAAGTAGATTTACATATTTTTGTTTAATATTTATTTTTATCCAGAAATTTAAATTTATTCGATTACAGTCATGCCATCTTCTGGAACATCGTCATAAATTATCAAAATTTTGAATTCCGTTCTGATTTTCCTCCAAGTCTATTTCCTGTAGAATAATTGGTCTGAATCTTTCATGTCTTGCAATATAGCTGAGGTTAAATTAATACTTCTTGTCTAAGTAGCCTCCTTGAAACGAACTTCAGAGGTAAACAAAGCATTTCTTGAAATATTTCGTTCCAGAGAATTCTCTGAAATATTACAACTAGAGATACCTACTACATTCAACAGCAATTTTTTAACGAATCATATTTTTCACATTATCTTAACTAGGGCCTATTTACAGGGAAGGGCTTATAGTCCAAAACGCCCCGAAAATCACGCTAGGACTTATTTTCGGAGGATGTCTTATTTTCGATATGTGGCACAGCGATATTTGGAACTTTTAGAGATAATTAACGAAAGGAACAGTAGAGCAGTAAGTTCAAGTAATTGCGTAAGGGTCACCATTCTGTTCTCGTGGACGATATTTTATACGCGATTACTGCTAGGCAGTTTTAAACATTTTCATGATTCTCAGAAACAAATCACACGGACTTCTCATTAGTGACATGAGTAGGTGTGATAACGACACTATGATAACGCCTGAATTTCCGTTCTCAAACACACATATTCCCGTTCTTTTTCCTTAACCATTGTTCTGTTCCTCTGGCAGATTGTCAACGCTTAATAACACAAAGCTATTGCTCCTCTAGACTTCCGGTACTGCAATGTCATTTGCATCAGTTTCTAAAACAAATTGAATGTTTTCGCCCCACTGACTGATTACAGAAGTTAGAACACCTGTTTTAAATTATCAAAATCATACTTTCTCTACGTTACTTTAGAAATCTATAGACTTGAACGAACTGTAGGCGACTTTTCCTGATAATTGTTTGATAAAACGTAATAGCCATGAAAATAAGCCTAAGGATTGCTTGTCATAGACTCTTGAGAGATTTTGAACTAGAATTATCTGATTTTATTTTGACAATACAACAATTTTGCTCAAAGATTAACTAAACTAAATTTCCAATTCTTTTCTTTAGCACACTCTAGGTTAGGTTAGGTTGAAGTGGCAGTCCCACAAGGGAACACCGTAGGCCGAGCATTGGCCCATTGGCCACACAATGAAGATTGATTCTACAGTGGGAGTCCTAAATTTTGCCTAACTCAAGTGTATTTAGAGTAGGGATCTTTAACGTGTACCTGACATCGTAAAGGCTGGGTTTAACGTCCTCCTCCGAGGGACGGTGAGCTCAGATTTATTCACCTCCCGCGTGAATAAATTGAGGGCCAGGTGGGGATCGAACCCCTGACCTATTATTTCAGAGGCGAGCATGTAACCACTGAGCTAGCCTGGCCCCTTAGCACACTCTAAAATTTAATCAAATTTTAATCATATGATCCCTAGAGCAAGTCATTTTTTTATCAAGTTATTCATGACGCTATATCTTAATACTTATTAAAAACAACTACGAAGTTGGTCACTGTATAGGGTACTCTTTGAATTGATACACTGTCTGTTATAACATTGACAGCATTTTCCCAACAGCATTTAGAGTCTCATCGATGTATGGTACTGGTACGCATATAAAAGAGTACAACAGATTGAGAGTAGTCTATAACCGTACATTGGGGTAGTAAGGGAGTGATTAAGCGCCTCTAACACTCAACTCCGACTTTCAGCCTTCACGAGGCTACCCTGTTAATCTGCTGTATGCAGGGACAAACGAAAGAGGAGAAGGTGACCAGGGGCTGGGCCTGACCACCTTCGTTTCACATCCTTCCTAATCCCCAAATCCCCTCTTTTTATCCCAGCCCCAATCTAAGGTGTTATGCGATCCGTGCCGAAGGATGGATGAATATAGGGGTTACTGTATTATGAACGGAGCCTCAATGTACTAGGCGACCCCCTTGAGTAAATAGCCTTACTCCGGTATGCGGTGCTCTGCCGGAGCGGCAAAATACCACCGATAGAGATACAGGGATTTTCCCCTGTATGATACTAAGGAAAAGGAAGTCCGGAGACCATCATCCGGAAGCTCAGAGGGTCCAAAAGCGCTAACTAGTGGGAGCCAACCTCCCATAAGTGTACCTAAGGGCCCGAAGAAGGAAAAAGGAAGTTACTTTCTCCCGAAACGTAGGGAGCCTGAATGGACATTATCAATGATGGTTTATGAGATTGTGGAAAAGAGAGGAGAAACACCGTTGCACCTGCTGACTGACTGTATTTTGCTTCACAGAGGTAGGTGCTTCGGGGCACTCAACAAAACCATAGAAAAACTTTTACCGCTGGAACCAGCAAAAGTGCTGAGCTTCTTTGAGGCTTTGAAGCTAACTGCTAGAGTACTTTAGTGCAGAAGAGGGGAAATACAATAGTTTTTTTTTAACACGCAGTGCTATAGTCACCGTCAAATAATATATATATATATATATTATATATATATATATATATATATTATTATTATATCTTGTTTTAAAACAAGAAATTATGGTGAATTAATTTTTAAGTTGAGTTCTGAGTTGAAGAAAAAATTTCGTATTTTTGAAAAATATAAGACAAAATTAAATCAAGTGGAAACAGACATCCAGTTTTTAAAAGCATATTATATATATATATATATATATATATATATATATTATAAGTACATTATTAATGATTTTTTTTTAATAGTGACCACTTGAACATTCCCAAGGCGGATACTGGGTTAAAAAAATAAACAATAGTTTTTGAGCCTCTTTTTGAATTAAAATATAATCTACCTGTATTTTCTTGACCTCATAGAAATAGGTTTACGTCCATGGATAAATTTTGGAAATCAGTGGTAGTTTAATTTTTAAGGCTGGACCATTAACCATTAACATGCAAAGGGTGTTCCGCACAACAAAATGTAACACATATGTTAAATTGTCTCTTACCAAAATATCAGCACCAAGGTTTGCAAGGACATAGAATTTACTTTGTTTTTTTTTTTTGTCTTGTATACAGGCTTTCCAATACCCAGCTGTTTTATCAGAGCCTATATGAACTAGCATTATAGTGACTAATACTGTATTGTAGTTAGGCTAAGGGTATTAGGTATTGATAACTGTATGAGCGTCCTTTAGAAACCAATACGGATACGAGTAAGTCCATAATAAGCAACCATGGACACATTCATCCATGTTTAAATATCATAAAGTGTTATTTCATAGATGTATCACAATTTAAAATGTAATTTCGTAATTTGAAGGTTACCTTGCAAATGGTAGGGTACAAAGCTAATGAAATGGTCTCCACATATAAAAATTTAATGGTATAAACAACGCCTTTCGAACACTACGTGTTGGAATTGGAACAATGGTTGTTTATACCATTAAATTATTATATGTGGAGACCATTTCATTAGCTTTTTACCCCACATTGAGTAAATACCACATAACATCTGATTGCACTACGTTAGAATTACCTTGCAAAATAGCATTATACATTTCTATGATCAAAATGATTAAACACATTATTTTTTCTATATTTCAAAATTAATTATTACTTTTTGTTGGTTTAGAAATTGAATCGCTCAGATATTAGTCTGAACTTCCTGTATAAATACTGTAATAAACATAATATAATAGCACATATTATTTTGCCTTTTTTTGCTTTATGATATCAGAAAATTTCACACTCAGAGTCTAACTTGAAAATACACAATCAAGAATCTCACCCCATTGTTACTTACGAGTCTGTAACAGATTCCGAGCAAATATTTGTTTTGGTCTTACACAATCGTACATCCTCTTAAGAGTATCTAAGTCAGAACCGTAAGTTACACAAGTGTTACAGAACTACAATTATGTAGTCATAAACAAGATTCAATATAAGCATTTAAATAAGTATGAGTACATATAGCATTTAAAAATAAGTATGAGTACATATAGCATTTAAAAATAAGTATGAGTACATATAGCATTTAAAAATAAGTATGAGTACATATAGAATTTAAAAATAAGTATGAGTACTTTTAGAGCATCTAACACAATAAAGTTGCATTAT
Source organism: Hermatobates lingyangjiaoensis (assembly GCA_026182355.1). Taxonomy (NCBI): domain Eukaryota; kingdom Metazoa; phylum Arthropoda; class Insecta; order Hemiptera; family Hermatobatidae; genus Hermatobates; species Hermatobates lingyangjiaoensis. Next base: position 275,594 of record JAPFBL010000293.1, read on the forward strand.
CTACCGTTTGTTATCAAACTTCTATGCTTTATAGATGGTTCTCTGGAAGCTTCAGTACTAAAGGCAAGCAAGCTAACTTATTACAGCACACCTGACCCCGTATGATACAGAAATGATAAAACACGTACACCTGTTTCAGGCAAAAAACAATCAAATTAATTCATTACCATTTCTTGTCTGCCCGTGCGAAGTCACCGCATACTGCTATTCCATTTATAAAATGACCACTATTTTGTACCAATATTTCCACTCCCTCTTAGCAAAAAAAAAAAAATCGTTATGGCCTACATTGAAGTTTTAAAAGCCTATCCAGAATTATCCGCGATTTGATTATTCCTTTGAGTTTTAGCATAATAAATTTAAGTAAAAACTTTTTCCTCATTAAGACTTTAATAATAAAAAATTTCAGTAATACTATGTTATTGGCCACAACCCACTAAATAAAACAGCCTGTAATGTTAATTAGAAGAAATAGTCATAACTGACTTATAATACTAATGAACAACTAAAGATAACTTTTAGTTAGTTGGAAAAATTGAATTCTTCCAACTAATTTAACTGATATAACTCTCATCTCATGTAAATAAGGCTATGTAACATTTAATGTAATTCTATACAAATAACAACTAATATCTTTAACCGAATGTAATTCTTTTTATATTACTATACAAATATCATCGTTACATACACTAGTAATTTAAATAAAACAAAACCTCTGGATCAACGTTATATGGACATAATCACAAAAAATTATAACTATTAAAAATAACGTCATTCTGTGTTGATTATAAAATCATTAAAATATATATCACCGAATAAAAAAAGCCCTTTAATATACCATATATAAAAAGGAATCATAATAATTTCTTAAATTAGGAAATATAATTGCGAGTTGATCAATGAATTTAAATCTGCAATAAGTCATACTATTTACTGTTACATTATATACCATTTAAGAGTAACTGTATTTAAACACAATATAACCCTTTAACTAAGTTCTGGTTACAGGAAACATAGATAAAATCACGAATTATATTCATAACATTTTCTTTCAAAGAATGAGTACCTCTGGGTGAAGCATATTTTCTGCATCACTCAATTTATGTAATTATGTTCTTGTGTATTGGTTAATTTGCTAGCTTACAGAAATCCAAATGGCAATTCAACTTCATTAGTTCAGTTATTTCGGAAATGTGAAATACTTATTAAGATGTTTGATTGTTACACTCGAAAAAATATGGTATTTTTAGAGTTCACATTCAAAGAATACTAATGTTTAAGGATCGTTCACAAAATATTCTTTGAAACTAATAAAAACAATAAATCTTACATTCATATGGATAAAAGACTTACTCTTCAGATTATTTTTCGAATATTTCAGATAGTAATAGAATCCTTTTCTGTAGAAATATTAAAACTATTACCAAATTAAGTATAAACAATATCTCTGGTTTCACATTGTTTTCTCGAACTACAATACGAAATAAATAATACAAAGAAAATTGATACACGTTTTCGTGAATTAATAGAACATGCTGCAAAACAGACGTATATTTAATCATGGATATGGCAAAGAATGAATCACACCCTAAAACGTGTGTTAATTTTAAGGCTTTAACCTTTCCTACAAGACATTGTTCAAATCAAGAAAAATAAATGAGGGTGTTTAAAAGATTTCAATGAAAAACTTAAAACATTCAACGAAATCTCTAATATTCATTGATACTAAGTATTGTAAAATAAACAATTAATAAAACAAATAGCACTATATTCATTAAGTGGTTATGTATATTCACTTATTTTATATACAGTTAAGAAAAATATAGTGATAATAGTAGATATACTATTATGCATACTACCACTCAGCCAAATAAACATACGTAAATAGGAAGTAACTTGTTAAATATTGAACTATTGTTAATAAGAGTATATATTGTCTTCTGGAAACACAATAATTAATATAAGACAGTGAACTGTGTTACACAGTTCATTTGAAATGAAACCGGCGAAGGGACAAAGGAGGAATGTTTACTCAAAATATACATTAATTTAACAAGGTAATAGATCAACATTTTTACGTACTTTCAAGAAGATGATGTCTGTTTACAATGAACACAGTGCGATGAACTGTCAACCTGACAGTCTTACGTCAAAAGTACGGGTAACCAATTCCTTCCCTCAACAGAAATTCCCACCATAGCCACAAAGCGCAGATGCCGACTTTATTTGGAGGGTAAACTGGCCAATCAGAATGCTTCCTGAGGTGGCGTGATCTTCTATGACGTTACACTTGGGTCAATCAATGAAGTAAAGAACTTTCGAAACTTAATGTGTGCATCAAATCCTATTTTAAAAACAGAATATTATTTTAAACAGGAAGTGTTTAATTTATAAATTCTGGAAAGAGAGACGAATTTTTCTTCCTAGTTCCCTATGATATGAGCCAAATTTAACTTAAACGTAATCTTTATCAAATAATTTATAATCCAATAACCTTTCTTTTCCTGAATGATATTTACTGTTAATAAATGAATAAATTATTATCGTTTCACATGACTAAAGTGTTACAGTAACTTGTACTTCTGAGTGAAGATTTCCACGTGAGGGAGGTTACATTATTGTTATAATTGTGTTCATCTCTTTCTTGTGTTGATAAGCTCATTCTATTATGGTAAGAGTTATTAGTCAAGAGACTTTTAATGCTGCAGTAGCAGAAAATATTTCTGTTTTTGAAGTAGATGAAGAGGATGCTATCCAGGAAACAGTGAATCAGTTTTCATCTCAGGGAGTTGATCTGACTAACATTATTAAAGACAAATGGTGCGTTTTAGGAGGAGAAGACCCACTTAAAGTATCTTTAAATCAACTTTCATCCAAGGAATTGTCGGTCAGGCTAAAAGGTCTCAGTGTTTTGTCAGAACAATGTCAAGATGGAATTTCCTATCGTCTTAAGGCATCAGAAATTGGAGCATACAACAAGGTAATAGATATATTGGCCGAAACGAATAATGAAGAAGAAAGATTTGAATGTATTAATACTCTTTATCATTTAGTTGAGGGTTATCCGGATTTACTCGACAAAAAGTGTGAAGAATTAATTATAAGTTTAGTAAACAACACTAAGGAAGAACGAGTTTTAATAAGAACTTTGGAATTAATGAAACAATTTTGTTACAGACATGAAAGTAACAGAAAACGCTTTATGGCTCAAGATATTAATCATTCCCTTAAAAAAATAATGCAGCATAACATGGAAGTTGACAACGTCATTTGTGCTATTTGCAAATTAATTTGTTCTTTGACCTTAGATGATGACATCAGAGAAGATGTTCCTGCAGCCTACGTTCATGCCTGTTCTATTGCTGGAGACTTGTTACCTTTATTAACTGAACTGCTAAATGGTTCATATTCCGAAGAAATTGTAATTCATGCTCTCCAAGCACTGAGTGCACTGTTAGTTCGTGATACACTTTGTAAAGAATTTGTTATACTTGATGGTTTGAATAGAACTCTCCTTTTGTTTCATGAAAATACAACTAATGATGTTCTCAAATATGGGTTTTCAGTTCTGGTATGTTTGTCTGGATGTGATGATATAAAGGATGACATTATACGTTCTGGATTTTGTCCAGTAATGTCGTTGAAGCTTAGCCTTAACTGTGATAATCTATCAATATGTATAGTTGGTTTGTCATTAATTTCCAAACTTAGCTTACGCTCTGCAAAGAATTCTAAAATTCTTTGGGATAATGGTCTTGGTGATTATGTCGTCAATACTATGAAAAAACATAAAAACAATAAAATTCAACGTCTAGGTTGCTTAGCAGTGCGTAATATGGTGTGTCATAGCAATGAATTAAAACAAAAATTTTTGGATATTGGTATTGAAGAAATTTTGTTAAACGCACAACAAACATTTCCAAACCTAAAAGATTTTGTCAAGGCAGCATTAGTAACCTTGAACTGTCAAGTTGATTTAAAACAGGAGTGGACAGGCCAGTATGGTGATAAATTGCAACGGTGAAGAAGAAAAAAGGAGACATACAATTGAATGTTCAATTGTCTAATAACCATAATTAACAAAAAATATATATATATATGATGTTGCTTCTTGACAATTGATTTTTATACGTACTTTTTTTTATTGCGAAGTGAAATAACGTATTAATTTAAGAAATATTGTAAATTCTATAGAACTGTCCATTTTTCAAGCAAATTTTGCTATATCTTAATTATTGTTATAATTAATTTATTTTTTTAATTATTTATATAGTTTCCTTAATAAAGTTATTTTTTTAACGAAATGTTTTTTATTGTTAAAATAATATTAACATAATATTTGTTGTCAATTGCTTTTAATAAATCATATAACTTAGGTATTTTATTTTACCTAAATATTGTAATTGGTACAGTATAGGGCAAAATGAATTATATATTTAAAAACAACTCATATGGGTTAGTCAATACAAACTGAGCAAGTTTTGAGTTAATTTGAATAGAGCATTTACTTAATAATATTCAGCTACTTATAAAAAAAAAACCAATCTGGAATGATCTATACTCTATTCGTGTCGTATAATTAAATTTATTATGATAAAAAAAGAACAATCAATTTAATGATAGTTCATTCATTTTAATGAAGAAGTAATTTATTATCTATATAAATAAAAGAATGATTTTGTCCGTACATTGCTTAGAACTGACTCATTTCAAGTTTTCTTTATGTTTCATACATTGGAGAAACCGAATCCACCCTTAGAAAAATTTCTGTCGGTTTGTCAGCAAAATTTTGTCGCTAGTAAACTCAGCCACCATAAGACATATCAAGCTGAAACTTTGACACTAGATTTGTGTATGCCTAACTTAAAATATAGGCTCTGAATATATTGATAATTCAGTGTAGAAGCGAAGTTATGGACCTTTAAGCTGTATTTTGCTAACTTCACAGACATGTTTATTTTGAAAATATACAGGTGTAGCAAGTAGGTACTGTTAGTTGATTTTAATTTCATTTGTGTATATGAATATATTGCGTATTTGACATCATTAAAAGGTGTTTCCCAGAGTTGAAGCTGTACTATCTATTCAGAATAAATAGTTTTGTGAACGAGCAATTCTCAACCCTTAATATGAACAGGTAGGAGAATCAACAAACAAGTTCTTACGCTATATCAAGACGAGGAAAGAACCTGCAAGTCAGTAGAGTGATTAGTGGTGAGGAAGCAGTCCATTATCTAACTGAATTTCTTTCTCCTGGACAGCCCGCACATGAATAAAAACTTAAAGTAGAAGCACCAATCATGCTGCGATTTAGTAGCAGTAACAAATTTCATGTTACGAAACGTGAGTGCCCCAAAACCGTGCAACGGGACACGACTCTGAGTTTGTGCTCTGCACAGATATGCAATAGAGGCGGACATCATAACTGGGTGTTGAATGGGGAGTCTGTGTGTATACCACACATACCATTGATTCCGAGTCACTATCTGTTTCCGTTGAAACGATTGCAAAAGTCCTGTCAGAGTCTATTTCGCAATGACGTTAACTAAGTCGCAAAGGGAAACTTTATCTTTTATTTAAGGAATTTAAGTTAACGAGACCAAGTTTTTCTCACATGGTCAACTGTGGTTTACTTGCTCAAGAGTCAGAGGTTCCAACTGTTTGTTCTTCAATGAACCTGAAGGACAGACAGCTAATGTGGTGTATACAGAGGCATTTCTTTAACACTGTACTAAGAATGGTATTTTCTACTATTCTATAATTTCTAATGGTATTTTGGAATACCAAGTATAATAGAATTTTTGATTCCGTCAAAGACGGGTACATTTGCTAGTTATTAATAAAGAAGACTGTTATATTGAAAAAGTAATTAAGATAATTGAACGCCTGAAATATCCGTTTCTAATAAATAATAGTGATTCATTCTTGGAACAAGTATCATTAGCATTAACTGGAATCTTATGATTTCTTAAATAACATTACCGATCATGGAGAAAAAATAACTAAATATATTCATTTAAAGGTACTATTAATCAGATCATTAAATGTAACGAAAGAAAATAGAGATAACACCGGATAAGTTATCAATTAGGTGGAGTTTAGTTTAAATTTTGTTACGTTACCTACTTAAACTATTGGGTACATAAACATTTAAAAAAAAATCATAGTAAAATAAACCCAATCGTCCATGTAAATTGATAATTTTTTGTTTGTTCGCGTACAGTGATTATTGCTGAAGATATTTGACTGGGAGAGGTCACTTTTTGTCCCAGAATCATATCTGAGGAAATGGCATTAAAAAGTCTGAAAAAATAAGTTCCAGATTTTTAGAAAAAATAACGCTATATTTGTAGTTATGTATACCAAATTTTTTTTTAATTAGGTAGCCTATTCAAAATTAATTTAATATTGTTGAAATTGCCTTTTAAATAATGAAGGATAAGAACCCCGTTACCTTAATTTCCTTGTTGAAATTGATTTAATTTCCTTCTTCAATTTCAATTGCAAATAAACTTAATCATTTTATATTATTCAATCAAATATAACTCTTGTACATATATTATTTGTTTATCGTCAAACGAAAGCTGTTAGTTTTTATGCTACCGTAAGTAAAGTATAGTGATCTTGAAAATATTCCTCGAAATTTTGATGGATTTAAATGTTTTGAAGGTTCTCAAGTCCACTTTTGAGACAATAGAATATAAAAATTTTGATTTACGATTGATTCTAAAAGTTTTTAACAGCATCCTGTGAAACATAATTCTTTTTTTAAGATTAACTAGAAGATGTTTTAAAGACTTAAATGATATCTAAGTGCACTAAAATTTTTAACGCCATAAAATCAAACGCCAATCAACAATATAATTGACGATGCTCATGCATCGTTGTCTGGTGCATATGTTTACGTTGTCTAATGCATCTGATTCAATCAATCCACAAAAAAAGGTTTCTTTTCTTACTCAGTATTTATTTAAAGTACTGTACTGTATCTTGAATTTTATGCCACATTTCCGGTGATTTAAGAAACATAAAGTATTATATTAGGTATTGTCTTAATCTGAATATTTAATACAATTTAATGTTTTTAGGTTTTCTAAGAATTTTAGATTAATTGTGCCTAAAGAACTAAGATAATTCTTATTAATTTAATCTCTACTTCATAAATTCAACTTACTATTCCAAGGTCACTATAAAATTTGTGATATTTGATGAAACATATTCAAAACATTATAAAAATTTCATTATTTTATATAAAAGGCATAAACTTTTCTTCCATTTTAAACTTGATCTAGTTTTAATTTTGTTTAAAAGAAAATATTAAATTTATTATTAAATGAAACACAGATTCTTAAGTGAAGGTTATATTACTGCATTAAATATCAATAAAAAATTACAATTGTTTGAAATTTTAATTTAAGGTATAACTTTATTTTGTTTTAATTTGATTAATTTATTAGGAGTTTTTTTTTTTACTCAATTAGAAGAAAGAACTCTTCCTTCCTGACGAAAGTTCTCGAAAAATAAACGTCCTTCACGAAAAACTTTCCTACTATGAAGAAGTCCATATGTTTTTCTTTAAAAATGATAACTATTATTCTACTAAATATTTAAATTATAGCTAATTTATTATAGAGGGAGTACAGTTAACTGGGTTAGAATGATAAGAATATTAACATAGAATAATATTAATAATACGTCAATTCAGAGTTTATGATTATGTAATGTCACAATCAGCACTGCATTTATTAGATGATCAAATATAACCCTTGAATAGATAAGTTTCATTAAATCAATCACACCTTAAACACTCAATGATTGTTTGATAGGTTTTAAGTAAAGCAAGATTGAAAAGGGGGTTGTTAAGTAATAGGTACATAATTGAAGCTGTTTTTTTCGCATACAACCGTAATTCTAACAAAATAAAAGAACAGACTAACTTGTAAACAAATGGTGATATGCGGTTAAAATTGTCTGAATTCGAACCCAATACCTGTAAGCTTATTGCTGCTCACTAAGGCATTGTTCTCATTAATGTCATACATTTTAGAATGTTAACTAAAGAGGTGTGTTGGCATATTCTTGGTTTATTCTATGGTATTAAACTGAGAGATAAAATATTTTCATTAATATAAGTCATTTTACATTTTAAAAGATGTTTGTTGTGCTTGAGGCATTTTATCAAATATAATATAGCAATTCCAAATTCCCATAAATCTATCATTTTATCTGCTTCTTACAGTCATTTAGGATTTCATTAAATGTAGGAAACAAAAAGCTTTGATTGCATTTCCAAGCAGGTTATATAACCTCTTGACATTATGAATATGGAAAAAATACAAGTTGTTATCAATGTAAAAATATATGTCATTATAGTGATATATGTTATTATAATGTTTTTATAGGGAGTCAATAAGAGAAATTATTTTAGGAAGAGGTTAACGTGATAAAAATTGGAGACCCACTGTTCTAGTCGGACTACTTTATCAAGAAAAATACCTAAAACTCTCTTACTTGATGTCCTCACCTCTTTAATGACTGCTGTTATTTCACAAGCTTCAAAGTTTCATTTGGAATATCTTTTTTCGTTTTAATAGATTCAGACATTGTTCAATATTCAAACAATATTGTTTGCAGCTCTCTGCTGCAAAGCTATTAAGAAACAAAATAAGGATCATTAATCCTTATAGTATAGTACACACTCTGTATGAATGAATTGTTATATAGTCTGTAGGCTTAAACCTGTACAATTTATAAAGTATAACATATAAATTAATTGATAGGAAATATTTAATCAGCTTGGTACAAATTTTATTTTTAACAACCGTAAAAGTGTAATTTGCCATTTTTTGCATTTCAAAAAAATGTTATAATTTGATCGATTTATGTTTAAACAAATTTAGTTATGGACGAACCATAATACTGGATTATTAATTCTTGCTAAAATCTAATCTTTTCTAAATGCATGCCTAAATTCATTCAAAAAAAGAACCCGTGGACATTTTAATGAATATTTGCAAAGAAAAAATGAAAATAAGAACAATAAAGAATTTTTTTCACATTTTGCAAAACACCTAGTCACACAAAACCATAGCTTTGACCCAAACATGAACCTTACCATCCTGCATGCTAATAGAAAATTTAAAGCAATTTCTAATTTGGAAGCTTTCGAAATAAACAAAGCCTTCATTAATAATTCTTCTGCCTCTTTATGTCTTAATGAGCAAATTCGAGGGTGTCCAAAATTTCTAAAACTGTTCCTAGAATCACAAAGAATAAATTAAAAAAAGGTTCCTTTCCTCTAATTTAGTGTTTCTGAGCTGTATTTCAGTTAACGGTTTTTAAGTATTCCCCACTCCATTGTCACCTTATCTCCTAATTGCCTCTTCCCACTCTATCACAGCGGACCTATTTCCTACTAGTTATTTTTACTGGACCAACCCTTCAGCACCACATCCTTTGTATATGTCATTAATTCTCTTTCAATTGAATTTTATTATTTCACTCTAATTTTGTAACTGATTAGATATAATTTTGTATTGTATTGTCTTCCTGATGATGAACACAAAGTGTTCGAAAGCGTTTTGGTTGAATAAAACTTCATTTGTGTGGAAACTTTTGTTTGTTTATCCATTTTACCTCACAATGAGTAAATACCACACAATTACAGATTGCACAACTAATGATTTGAATTAAATTCGTTTTTATTTTATACTCCAATTAAATTTAGCTTAGGTACTCTAGAATACAGAAATAATCAAACAAGTATATAGACACTTTAAAGAATTTAATAACTACTTCTATTATTTTCACATAAACAAAACCGTATTGATCGCTAGTGTAAAATTAACAAACTGGGCAACATTTTTATTGACTAACATATGCAAGATTTAAGGAATTTCGTGGACCATAAAAATTATATGAGTCACAGAAATATTCAGAGATACAGGTGTTTCATAAAATAAAAAGCCTGGAGAGTTATCCCTTTCACAAACAGAATAAGTCTTGGCCATTAAAGCACATTGTGGTCTCGGTTGAATTCTACACCTAAAGTCCCAAATTGTGGCCTATTCAACTTTATTTGTAATTTTACTTTCTTTTCTTATCAACTTAAAAGATTTAAACTCTAAATCTTATGTGTAAATTATTCTTGAATTGTGATTTTAATTTTTGACGTTTGTAAAAGCTTCTTCGAGTCGTCTGAGAGTAAAAACAGGTGTTATTACTCCAAAAAACATTTCTACTCCGAAATCTTCTTCTTCATGTTCTTCAATTTCTATGAGGCCTTCATTTGTGAGCTCTCGATCATGCTCTTGTAGAAGATCGGTTACATAGTCTGTTGAAATGTCAAACATCAATTTATTGTCATTTAGAACGATAGTTTCTGTTTCATTATTAACTGTGTTTCTGGCTATTCATATCCATCGAAATCATCTTTTAAATGAGAGCATATTTTGTTCAAACTCCTTTAATTGTCTTTTCCAAAATGCTCTTCCATTATTGGGCAATTTATTTCTTGTTAATACATAATACATCATTTTATTGTCAGATATTGATTCGCAAGAAAAGTGATAAATTCGTTCTTGCATTTTGTTTTTTCTCTCTCTCTCTCACAAGCTATTTTGATATATTTAAATTTTTTTTTACGATTATTAATATTTTTATTTCTTTCATTTAGTTCCTTAATCGGGGTAATACTTTATAGTTATTTAAACAAAATTAAATTGTGATAACAAGAAATTAGGACTTTACAAAACAACATCACATTTTGAAACTATTTATTTTGTGAGTGAAAATTTCAAGGACATCATTTCCACAAAATAATAAATTTAAATTTTTTTTACATACATTTCATAATTTAATCGCATATTCACAGATTATCAAATGCATATACATTATGTTATAAGTGCAGAGTTAATAACTCTGTTCTTGATTGAGATATTTACAAACTTCTTACTGTATTCTACAGTTATACACATAAAAAATTATTTTCTCCTTCTGTACATGTAAAAATTCACATAAACATATCTAACCACAGATTGCTACTTTTTTTTTTTATTAAATAGTATTTAAATTTAGCTTCAAATCTTTCTCATAATATCAACAAAGAATTAAAACTACACATCAAAATTGTATATGTTAATTGGGACACTCAATGTAGAGAAACTAATATCCCTGCATCTGTAGACCGAGAAAAATCATTTACTAGTTAAAACAGCATTATTCAAAAAACAAAAAAAAAAAATGTTTCACAATTCAAAACTGTTAAAATTTTACTATATAAAAGATGATTAAATATAAATTAATATTTAAAATATCCTCTTTAAAAAAAAAAGCGGTAGCATTGTATTAAAATTAAAATATAGAAAAAAATGTCGATAGAAAAGGTATGCAAAGACATTTGTTCTCAATGTAGTAAACCTAGTGACTTGAATAATTAAAGCTAAATAAATATTAAAATTAGGGCAAGGATGCTGAACAATTCCTTATTTCGCCAAGGTTTCAAACAGCAATAGTTATGTACAATTTATTTTACACATTGAAATATATACATAATGTCTGTCTTAAATATAACAACTGGCATAGTTAAGTACTTTAACTTTTTTTTTGTAGTTTTTTTTTCTATAGAAAATAGTAATTTTTCAGTATATCGATGAAATTTTTGATGTAAACTTGGTAGTTTAGTTCAATTAAGATAAAAATATACAACCATGCTTGTGGATCATTCATTCAAAATATTTCAATTCCTAACACATATGATTCCTACTATAGTTTCTGCATAGAGTTAAACTTTATGATCTTTAGGTAGAGCCTACATCTATCTATCAGAAAACGAGTTCCTTGTTATGTTAGTGGGGTTCATGGATAGTCTGCTTTTTTTTTTTTTATACATTAATCTTACTTTTAACATTCTAAGTAGAATATTTGTCCATGACAATTGGAAGGAACTTCTAAATTATTTAACTAGCTTTTTACAATGGTATTTGATGTAAATAAAAAGAAAAATAAATTTAAATGCATTAGAAAATAATTAACACTTATTTTAAAATATAAATGTATTCTTTTGATGGTAGAATTTTAACGAAAGTCAGATATATCTAATAGTGATTTCATTTTGGATAAACCAAATTGTGCACGATATAAAATTTATAAAAAAATGTTTTACAATACTTCCAGTTATTCAACGAATACATATGGAATACATTTTCTAGTATTTAACAGACTTAATTAGTTTACCATATGTTGATTTCGATGAAAGAATTAAATTTATAATTTCAAAATTAGTGCTATAAGAGTTAAAATTTTCAAAAAAGATCACAGTAAATCATCATTTGATTGATCATTCTTCTTTTCTTTCGTTAAAATGGAGGCTGCCTTGTAATTTATTGGTCCATATGAGCGATAGTCAACATCCGCATAATCCAAATCAGAAAATACAGGACGGAATGGCTGGAAAACAAAGAAACAAGTATAAATAATGTTTGTTAAAAAAAAACTATCATCTTGCTTCAAAGCATACAAAAACGTTTCTAATAATAACAATGGTTTGATGGTTATACGAGGAAGAATGAAAATCAATTCAGGAACAAAGCTGTGATGTTAGTAAAGCAATGGAACAGATCAATCCGATATAAAAGCATACCATATTTAAGTAAAAGACCTTCTTTTTGTTATAATTTGTTTTTGGAAATTTTCTCTCCTTTAACAGATTTACGAATTCTGCCGAATTCATTGGTATAAGCTGATAAACTTTCAGGTTCTGCAACTCTCTAAACATATTGACAGCGAGTGTTAACTTTAATCATTGCAAAACTTAAACAATTCTATAATAAATTAAGAATAGCTAAAATATTGCTATTAGATTTTCATATCCCCAGGACATAGTTTAATTATATACTTTTTTTTAGTATGTATTGCACAATGGTCATCCATACTATTTTTTTTTCGAGAAATAGTGCATACATATGTGCAAGTACAAACTGGAAAATAAGAATACCATAGGCTGACGCACTGTTGCTGAATCAGTCATCATTCCAGTTTAACACTGTGTCTGATTAACGCATTTGAATTTTTGATGGAACAGATATATTTTTCTTGTTTTAGTGACTGTTTAAATTATTATTACACTGTGAAATTAGACTTATAGATTCTTTCTAAACATTTGAGCGGCTACCTGCCCTATAGAACAAATTTTATGTGTGAATAAATTCAAATTATTGTGACAATAATTGGTATAAAAGCATAAAAGTATACCATTTATACAATGGTATGCTTTTATACAATAAATTCTAATAAGATGTCCAATTTTAAATGATTGTCGGTAGAGAAAGTCGTTTCCTCCATCATAACGCTAAACTTCAAAATTTTGCAAAAATGCTACATCTCATTTAATAGTTCAGATGATTACTCTCTCAGCATCTAACAGCCCTGACATCATACCTATTTCAATATCTTCTTATTCTATTGGAAAACTAATAAGGAAAAAAAACTTTTTGTATCAAAAACTTCAAAAACATAAAGTCCCAAAATTTGTCAGCACAGAAATTTGAACAGAAAAAAGTATAAACAAAGTGGTTTCAGAGGAGATTTTTCTAATATAAACTCATAATATCTATTAAAAAAAAAAAAAAAAAGTGTAGAATTCAATAGTTCCAAACAATTATAAAAAACTAGTGACGTTCAAATTTTTAAATCGATTTCCAGACGGTTGTGCGTTTAAACAAATATTCACTTCATGGTTAAGCATTTGCTTGAAAACTGCATCTAAAACAGTGATTCACAAACTTTTTTCCCCACTACCTTCTATCTTAAACAAAAAGTCATTGACTGCCTTCAAAACGTTTTTGATATTAGTGAGGAATTTATTCGAAATGAGATAACTATTAAAAATCAGTGAAAAGTAGATTTGGGGGTACATGTTGTTCCACAAAATAATGAAAAAAATTACTTTTATTTTATTTAAAGTCTTGAACTTTAAAACTTCAAATTATTGTTGTCCATAAGAAGAGGACTTTTTTTAAACAATGTTTTTATGTACCTAAAAATTATAATCTGTAAATATAGTGGTATAAAAGTTAACTTGCCAACTTAATTTTTTTTTAATTTTAAAATTTGATTTTCATATACATTCTTATAATCGTAAATATTGATATCACTAAGAAAATGATAAATAATATATTAACATAAAAAATTTTAAGAAGTTAAAATTTACTTAAAATTTGTTTTGATCCCTTTAACTTCTTGCCGACCGAAGAAAAGTGATGTGAACTACGACATCGGAACAGTCAGGAAACTCTTGGCACATTTGTCAAAGTGGAACACACATGGTTAATTTCCGTCATATAAAATAAAAGGCTAACGCTTTCTGTTCGCACTCATTTACAACGGTGCAAATATTTAGTTGAAATCAAAGGTGGCATAAAGAGGTCCCACGATGATGTTTTTAGTGTCGTCTCTCATATTGGGTGTCTGTCCAGTTTCTTTTCTTTAGTTTTATATAGTGTTCTAATATATAGAATTATATGGTGATTTTAAGTATTAAAAATTTGAGGGTTGTCCATGTAGGTAAATATAGAATGCGTCAAAATTATCTTACCACTATTTAAAAAAAAATAAATAAATAACAGAACTATTGTCAAAAACATTTTGACTAGGCCTGAACGTTTTTTTTTTACTTTTTCTTAAGCTGTGTTTTTTTCCTGCTATATGATATCTTCTTATAATTTAAACAAAATCTTCAAATACTTAAGTCTTAAGAGATATTACATATGATTTTAACAACAATTGCTTTATATGAGGAGAAATTCTGGACGTTTTACAGATTGGGTCGATTTCTCTACTCACATCCAACCTATAGTTCACCTCTAATCTAGAAAGACAATATCAGAAACCGGTCAAGTTACAGTCAGAGAAAAAGTCACAACCTATATTATGACTGGTAAAATTCCCCATAATGTTACAAAAAACTTCAAAGATGTAATCAACATTTCCTATTCACCCATTGTTCATTTAATACTAACTTAGTTGATAAAGAACGCAAGTTGATATTCATTCATATCGCATATCATGCAAACTCATGAAAATAATTTTAAACAGTTATTCTTGAAGGCGCAAAATTTGATTACATAAGCTACTAACGCAACGCTTTTGTGAATTAAAATATCAATAATTTTATTATTTCAATCATTTTAAATAACAAATACATAATCTCAAAAAAAAATTTAAAGTAATAAATAACAAAATTTATTTATGCAACTAAAAATGCATTGCAGTCAAAAGCCACAGCTTTCTTGAAGCATTCTATTTAATATAATGTAAATTCAAATCACTTACTTTGGGACTTCAATTTTATTAATTATTTTTTAATTTTATGAATATTACATAAATTTTAAATGATACATTACCTCAATCTGAAATGACTCCTTCGTCGAACTCTTAATTATTTACATATATACATAAGCATAGTTATCTCAAAATAATATTTCCTGACTTTAAAACAGTACACATATAATTTTTAAGTATTAAAGCAACATAATAAAGAAAACAATATTGAATTAAAAAAAAACAAACAAATAAATTATAAATTTCTATTTAAGAAACTTAAAGAATATTCATGAAATTTGTAAAACAAAAATTACTTTATTGAAAGTTGATAAAAGCAATAATCTAATAATTATTAAAATAAAACATTATTTTTTCTCAATTTCGCGTTTGATATAATATAATTTATTACTTTTTATTTTTACCTCATAAAAAAAACGCAGACTTCATTTCTCTTCTAGAAAATGTAAGTATGACTGGATCTCTTGCAGTCCTGTTAAGACAATAAATTGCTAATAAAGTGCATGCAGATTAGTTCAAATTACTTATTATGGTATTCAGAATTAGAGAAAAAAAAGATTTACAATATTTTAAATTATATTTGATATTTTTTTTATATTTATGCAGTTAATAAAGAAAGATGACTGAGTGATTATTAAGCAAACAAAAAAAAATCTTTTTGGATTTAGGCAATTATTTTGAAATTAATTGCAATTTTTTGTCAACTATTTTTCTAAATTATTTGTAAGCTTCTGTAACTAAAAATGTACTTTAAGAAGGTTAGATATAGTAAAATGTTACAAAATTGTAACTTATTAATATTAAATTGTGTAACAATAAGAAAAATTAATCCTAACAACATTTTTAAACTTTTTTGATAAAAATTATTTTTAAATAAATTAATATTTCTATTTGTGTGATAAAATAATGATTATTGCAATGCAGTGCTTGTTCTTATACTAATTACATGCTTTATTTTGCTGTCACTTTTCTGGTTACGGTTAAAAATTGTTTTAAACGACGCGATTTTTTTCTTATTTTGTAGGATAGATAAAGCTGACTGAGGGACTAACAAAGCTCGAGGGAATATTGCATCTCCCATTGATTCAACATTGGGAGTCCTAAATTTTGCCTAACTCAAGAGTATTTAGAGTGGGTACCTGACATACAGGCTCGGGATCGACAATTAACGTACTTTCTTAGGGTCGAAGTGCTTCGATTTATTCACCTCTCACGTGAATAAATTGAGGGTCACAGTGGATATCAAACCCCGGAACCACCAGTTCAAAGGCGAGCACGTTAAGCTGGTACCTGGCCCCAACCCCCAACACATGATTCCAACTTCAGTTTTCCCTTACTTTTGATGTAAAGAGATGTCTTTTAAACAGCATTTCTAGGTACCTGGTACACTAGTTCAGGGTTCTTCACTTGTCTTAGAAGCAGTTTTTTATACTGTACATAATCAAAGTATTGTTTGAACTCGAGGCTTTTACCAACAGCCAGAATTTTCCTCATTACATCTTTTATGAAATAGTGTTTTTTTTTTATTTTCCCATAAATAAAAAAATAAAGAGCTTTTTAAAGCTCTTTAAAAATACAGCTTTTCTTAAAAAAGGCTTATCGACTCTCTTTCTTTAACTACGCTGAATTTTAGTCAGCAAGTGTAAACTACATTCCAAGTGCTACTATATTAATGCGCCTAATTTTTCGTCAAAGACCTTTAATATCCAACCAAACACTCCCTAAATATGCCTACACAGGAAGTTACCCTATTCTATACTTAAACACACTTGATTTAGGAAAAGTGTAAGGACTCGTAATGTAGAATCATTAGGAAGACACTATATTTCCTTGAGGAAGTGTACCTTTCTACCACACCCTCAATCCCTCCACCTGGACTCAGCAAAACGCATCAAAACTTTGTAATAACGAAACCTGCGTCCTCGACAGGTAAGTATCAAAATAAAAACAAATGGTAAACATTAATTCTATACTTTTACACATTTTAAGTATTACCAAAAAATATTGACCCCGAGATCTACCCAGCAATGCTAACTTACAAGAATAATTTCAAGTGACCAGAAATAGTCTTGACGTAAATTTCAAGAACAATTTATATGAAGTACTATCAATGGGTGGTTACACCACTCCCTTATTTCATTTTTTTTTGTGTAGCATGTATCTCCATTACTTGTTACCCCTCTAAGGGTATTAGTAATATAATAATAAATAAATAAAAACTATTACCACAGTTGAATGTGCTATTTCATTTGTTTTTCGAGTTATTTTCATAGTACTTATCAAATTCCATTTGATCATTTTATTTACTTGAATAAATAGAAAATTAAAGTAATGTGTTTATTTGTAACACTGAAGACTTAGGAACAACTCATGAGCAGTTAAGGGATCTAATTGAAAACATTATTGGTGGATCCTTACTTTCCAATCATGTTTCAATAAGTGTTCTGCAAAATCAAAGAAATATTCATAATATTGAGTTGAGACAAGAAGTCGCGCTAGTAGCAATGAAGTTAAAGTTAGTAAAAGGTCTAATATGAGCAGAATTTAATGTAATATCACAATATTTTACAGTGACTGTCAGGTTTGAATTCAATTCACGTCTAAACTTCAAATACGTTCTATTCTATTGCTTTACACTATAACAGAATTCAAATTTAGTCTATCTACACAAACTTTGAGAAAAATTAATATTATTTTCAAGATATTAAGTTTGGTTAAAAGTTTTACATTATTAGTATGAAAAACTGTCGTACCTCGTAAGATGATACTAACTACTCAGTAGGTTAGTTGCGATCGAAGATGGACAACGTCCGAAAGCGCTCCAACAACTCCAGGATCATCTTACGAGGTTTTTTTTTATACTAATAATGTAAATCATAATAACCTCAGTAGTACTAACAATATGTATGTATTTGGTTAAAACTAATGTCAAGTTTCCATTAATTCCTATTGTAAACACTTAGGCAAATGATCACTGTAGAAGGAGAAATATAAATAAAATAGACATTCATATAGTTTTTATGTACCATTTATTTGAACTTCTCCCACGTAAAAGTTATTCAAATACTATTGTATTTAAGATAGAATCATTACCACACTTGAATCATAAGAGTCTTAACCAGTTTAGAACCCATTTGAAAACGACTTAATGAAGTAACTAAGAAGATATATTAGGTAATTTACTTTCTTTTACTAATACGTGGAATACACCCATTTGTTTAACTAGAAGAGCTTATTACTTAAAATGATGACAATATTATTTGAATTAATAAACATATATAAACAATTAAGGAACTGCACCAATGAAAAAACATTGAAATACCATATAAGTCTGAAAATATAATACAGACATTTAAATTCGTAAGTTAGATAAAATGCTTACTGATATAAAACTTTTTTAAAACAGGCTGATTTAATTTAAGCTTAATTTTAAAGTTTTCTGCTAATAAGGTCATTAGATTACAATTTTGATAAATTGAACAAAGAATTGTAATAAGCGTTATCTTATTTAGGGTTCACCTAATGTACGGTTTTTCGATCTATTAAGACGATGTTATAATCGATAGTCGGTATTGCAATACCGACTGAATAGATCGAAAAAGACGGTGCCATAATCGATATAGTCAGTGTTGCAACACCGACTTAATAGATCCTAAAACGTTATAAATTAATATCAATCATACAAGAGGAAGTTAGGCGATGCTATTAAACTACCTGACTTCTAATCACTTAAAACCTTAAACTCATTGTCATCTAAAATACTTTTACTAACGCTTTTACCACCATTTGATAATTTAAATCAAATTATGTAACATTTGTGAGTAAAAAAAAAAAAAATTACTAACAACTGAATATCCAAATCTAATGAAATGTGAAATAGTCATGTAACTTTAAAAAAAATAACCTTACCATAATTAATTAGTAGTTATAATTTATCTGATAATACAAATAAAAGTTAAATGTCAAAACCAGTAGATATAGAAGTAATTATCATTAGGATTGTACTCTTATTGAAGATGATAGATATGATATTGAAGATAGATGAAGATGATATTGTAGATGATCCCATACACCGTAACCTACTTTTTTTACACATCGCCTAACCTAACTTTTGTAAATTTATAGAGATTCCGTATACTTAATGTCCGAAACAGACATTTCAAACCTCAGAAATAATGAACACATTTAAATACTTATAATGTTATAACTATTTAAACATAATAACTAACATAATAAACATTAACTAACATAATGCGAGTAGCTTTAATGTTACTTTACTTGTATAATATTAACATTTATAATCATATTGAAGTATTATTATTAGAAACTTTAGATAATCTAAGTCTGTTTATATTACCAGTGGCAGATACACTCCTGTATGTCAAACATCGTAAAGGATTCTCAGAAAACATTATTCGGCTTGATATATAATTACATATTACTTTCAAATTAATGTATTTTAATCATGGACATTAAGTAAACAACTATAAAGTAAATAGTATTTTTTTTTTAATTTGAGTACTTATATATGTGAGCATGTAGTATTGGGAAATAGTTGTTGATCTCAGTGACGGAAAATTCTTATATTTATCCTGGGTATTTAGCAGACTTAAATATCACCATTTATAATCTTTTATTTTCAACGACTTTATTCGTTGAAAATTTGTTACGAAAAATATACCAGTTTTTCTGGTATAAAATAAAAAGGATCAAAAGTCTTTTTGTAAAAAAAAAACTTTTATCTAGAGCCTAGACACTACCTAGACAAATAAATATTGAACATTGTCTTGTATCAACGAAATTACCAGAAAGCACAGAAGCCAATAGCATTACTTACTAAACTTAACTCTATCCTCTGTAGTAGTTGAGTGGAATAGTCAATAACTTGACTCACTAAGATTAACCTTATTTACTACTCACTAGTCAAGTAGAGTAGTCAACAACGCACAAATATTACTCTTGTGGAGAAGAATAGTAAATAACATGACTCACTATGATTAACCATATTTACTGCTCACTAGCCCTTGTGGAGGAGAATAGTAAATAACATAATCACTAAGATGAACATTACTTACTGCTCACTAGTAATGTAGAGTAGTCAATAAAGCACAAATATTACCCTTGTGGAGAAGAATAGTAAATAACATGACTCACTAAGATTAACCTTATTTACTGCTTACTAGTAATATAGAGTAGTCAATAACGGACAAATAGTACCCTTGTGGAGAAGAATAGTCAATAACCTGACTCACCAATATTGCCAATTCAACGACTCAGTAGAGGGGTAGTGTAGTCAATATCACTCCTCATTATATGTAACTCAATCTACTACTCAGTAGTATCTGAATTATAATAAGTAGTGTAATGAATGCTAATATTTCGTTTGTTTGATAATGTTAACTCTGGAGTGTTAGGTATAAATTTACACTTCGTTAGCCGTTTATAGAGTGAAAATCTTTAAATGATTGTTAATTCATTAGTTCCTTAAATTCAGGAGTGCCACCAAATCGAAGCACTTTGAAGGGATAGTTATCTTATTTGTATTCCATAATTATTTGAAGTAAATTATATTATTCCATATTATTTGCATTAATGTTTAATTTAATGAATAAATAAAATATACTTATATAGTTGTGATTGCAGAAAAAGATAAAATTGAAGAACTAACCTCACACATCTATCTCTTGGCCGACATCGTGAAACTTGATTGAGTAGTCATTTCTTTGGTTAGTGTGATAAAGAGGAGGGGGTTGAGGGGGGTAGTTCCTGGTCCGGTGGTAGAGGCCGTTGTAGGTGGGAGGGGGAGGAGGAGAGGGCAGGTCAGCGAAGTAGCCCTGCGAGTTAGGAGTGTTTGGATTCTGTCTAGACTTTCGCCGGCTGCCCTCTCTGTCCTTCAAGGGCTGGTACTGGGAGCAGTTCTGCGCATGCCATTAGTGGGTTAGTGGAAAACAAAGCTCACCAACAAAGTACAACAACACAGAGATTAGATTTAATCTAACAAAAAAAAAAGCAAAAAAAACAAAATGTTACAGATTCCAGTAAAACCCAAAGCAATTCACTAAAAACATATCTCTATAACTTCAGTTATATTAAAATTATAATTAACAATGGTTTTCACTTCTTGAAAGCCTTGATTGAACATACGTCTAGCTATTAAGAAAATAAATTGACTAAAATATAAAAAATAAGCTGCATAAAAAAGAAGTAGCATTTATTTTTGATTGAATATTTTATTAATTTAGCGGTTTTATAAAAATAAACATCTTTTATTGCGCAGATGTCTAAAAAATTTTTGAATAATAACATGTGAAAATGTCTCTTGATAAATATTTAACGAAATCAGTCTTAGTAGGCAGTTGAAATTTATCATGTGGCAATAAATTATTATAAACCATTATAGGAGTTACAATCTAAAGTAAAGGAAGTGTTAAATTGCACTAAGTGAAATGAGAATTTTTTTTGTTTTAAATACACTGGACTCTCGAATTCCCATACTAATAGAGATCGAGACAGGCCATGAAATAGAAAGACCGGAAATTGGTACACTGGTATGTGGTAACTTAACGGTGGGTAGGGTTAGGCTAAATGGTTGACAACATGTACCATATACATAACCTTACTAATACTTCCTAGAAGAGCTAGGCTATCTCAATGTCATTTACTTTAGCACATTGCACATTTAAATAAGCACTATTATTATTAATACATAATAAATTTTATAATGAAAAAAAAGGTATAGTTTGCTTATGATAACGAAATTAGAGTAGCCTAGGCTACTAGGTTTCACCCAGCCCCCATTGTGAATTACCAATACCCGGATGATAATTTATGATACTCGGAAGAAATAATATACGGAAACTTTAAAATAGGGTTTCTTCATAAACGGAAACTCTAGAGTTGAGTGTACTTTAAAGCTGTTTCTTATTACAATACTAGTGACGTACTAATTTTACCTTCCACCCTTATATTAATGTAAGGGTGGCTTTTTAACTTATTTTCCGAGTACTATTTAAAAAAAAAAATATGGAAAAGAACAAAAATAAATAATTTGTTGACGCTTCTTCCGTTGTAGTAGGAAACTCTACAGTTAACCGGTTAGTTAATATCTAATCAAGAATTAATTCAATTAGTACAAAAAATAATGGCAATTAGAGACTTAGATGTTCCCAAAACAGATATGAGTGAATAAGATTAATTTAAAATTAGTAAATAAGAACAATAATTTTCTGAATAAGCAATTTCTTTTGATGAATATTTCAGGTATATTTTTTTAATCAAATCTAATCAGTAGTAAATGATCACAAGTAAAAACTAAAGACCTCACATGAATTTTGTATCTTAAATTATTTGCATAACTATATTGAAAAAAATTAAAAATAGTCTCCCGATAGAAGACAAATAATGAAAATTTTCTAACAAGTCGCAGGGTTTCAGAAACGATCTTTGTGGAAACTTGTCCCTACTTCTCGCTGTATACGTTAATACCATTTATATTAGCAATAGGTAAAACCGTCATACCTCCTAAGATGATCATTGAGTTGGACGTAAGGTCGAACGTAGTAGGTTTGTTGCAACAACGCCCGAAAGCGCTCCAACTCCATGATCATCATTATTATGAAATAGGTATGACGGTTTTACCTATTTCTAATATAAATCATACTAACCTCAGTGGTATTAACAATATGCATGTAGTTAATACCATTGCCCAAGTCTGGGATATTTAACTAATTACTTTGTTAGACCTTTTACTAAAGAGGTAGTCCATTTCTAAATAATACCACCACCAGGTATTAAAAACAAGACAAACCTCTTGGATTCCTTTTTCATCTGCCTCAGTTTTCTGGGCAGTATTTGGTACAATTGGAACAGGAACATTTTGGTAGGTATGCCTCGGCGGTGTTTTCGAAGTTGTTGGCGAAACTCTTCTAGGAGCGGGAACTGGTGGAGCTTCTGAGTTATTGTTCTTTTCTTTTTTATGATCTGGTGAAACTTCTTTAATTGGAATCATAGAGGAGCACTTTTTCTTGAATGAAGCGCGCAATGAACGAAACTGAGGCCTGTTTCGAACTCCAGTAAAATGCCTGATTGTATGGAATTTGTGTTTTTTGACAGGAGTTGAAGAAGCTGTTGGTTGTGGAGGATCAGAGTTGCTGTCCAAAGGTCCTACATGACTTCTGGTTGAGCCATACCCGGAGGACAGGGCGTACTGACTGAGCTCACTAGGAGGTCTGCTGGCTCCGGTAATCTCGTTCTCAACAACCAAATCCTAACAAACCATCACATGCAAACAACTAACATAAGCCATGCGATGCGAGTCAGCAAACAAAAAAGAAATTAGATCACTCTTAACACACTCCAGTTGGCAGAAGGTCTTGTGTTTACGTTTCATTCACCATCTCAAGCAGCAAGTATATTTTCTCACGAGCTATGCAAGCAACTATTGTGTGGTATTTACTCATGATAGCGAGAAAAAATATATTAAGACTTCAACATAAGGATTTTATTATACAACGCGTTTTAATCACATAAATTTATGCATATACAATACAAAGACAAACATGTATAAACATTTTTTTAAGTTAAATACAGGAAAAAAAATTAACTAAAATAAAATAGTAACTAAAAGGAGTTACTTACTTGCCTTTTGGTTTTTATTTTATTTTATTCAAAATTTTGTTTTTTTCCTGTATTTAACTTCAGAACATTGTTATACATTCTTGTGCTTATATTGTAGATGTACCTGATGATGAACACTAAGTGCTTAAAACGTTTTGTATAATAAAATCCTTCTGATGAAGACTTAATGTATTTTCCCCACCACCAAGGACATTTTTATTTTCTAAGATATATATATATATACATATATACATATAGTATGTCTGATTTACAAATTAATCGAACTAGTTAAGCAGTGAAATTATAATGACATATTTATAAATTAGGAGTTTTTTAAAGTGTCTAAAGTCATTTCGAAAGAAAAGTTTATCGAATTATTAATCTTGATAGCCCAAAGTAATAGTTTTTTACCCTCAAAAGGAGGAAATATTAGAACCTTTATTGGTTGAATATTAATTTAACAAGTTTTTTATTAATTTAGTTTAATAAAAATATTGTTAAGTTTAAATTTTTGTATACTAAAGCAATGAGAGAGTTTGAGAGAGTTAAATGAATCCTATGAGGCACACAGTGACAATGTAGTAAAGGTATTAGAATATTACAAACTGAATAGAGTTAATGACAAACTTGTTTCAGTAAATGTTTTTTAGACCTTATAATAATATGTTGTTAAGAATGATCTAATAAATTAAGTAATACAAATTAATAACAAAAATAAAAAAAATAACACATAAAAAAGGAAAAGCATTGAAATATCTTTTACAAAAATAATGAATGTTAAGAATGAATGGGTTTCAGTTTATCTGCAAAAAATTCATAATTTTTATATTGGTTATTTTGTAATCATAAAAAATAAAATTCATTATAAAAATCACTATCTTTTCAAAGATTTTGTTATGAAAAGAATCACAGTGGTCTCGAAATAATGAAAGATTCATACCAAATTAATTTACCTAGACCTCTGATTCAATTATACGCATCTAAAAGAAAAAAAAAAAGCAGGTAGTTGAAAAAAGATGAGCTGAAGAGCGACGTGAGGTTATATTTATTTTGAGATTAAATTATTTTTTTAAATGTGAATCCAACTTACCTTGGCAGGGGGGTTTTGGATCCCATGAAATGGCAAGTTTTCATAGAATGCTCTATCTCCATCTTGCTGAAGAAGTGCATCATTTGGTGATGAATTTAAATCAGATTTGTCTGCGTTTGTTGTAGGATCAGGGCCTAAAAAAAAAAATAAATACAACTTGATAAAAAAAACCTGTATATTCGTCCAAATACTAATTTATTCACTGCATAAGTTAGTACACAGAACAAATGTAAAGGTACTAGATAATATTTTTATTGTAAACATTTAAAACTTATTTTAAAAAAATGAACTGAACAAAAACAATATTTAATTAATATCTACTTATTTTGTATGCTCCATATTTTTTATTTCATGCTTTGAACATTTTTTCTTATTATTTTCAATGCTCCAATTAGTAATAATAACAAACTTTAAATATAATTGTTTCATATTTTTTTATATGAGTGGTACAACCGTTTTACTTACTTTCATTTTTACAACTTAAATTAACTGAACATGAATAACTAACGCACCATTAACATGAGAGAGCAAGAGGGTTTTATTTTATTAGTTTATATATATAAATATATATCGTTGATGCTAACAAATTCAACAGGTAAGCGTAGATGGTTCGATATTTTTTTCTCAATAAATTAACTTTTTTTTTTTTTTTACAAACGATATTTATATAAAAGGTTCATCATGATAACCTGTGAGGAGATGAATTCAAAATGTCAACCTAATACAATTTGAAAATTAATAATAAAAAAAAATAGTTCTAATATAGATGTAAATTACATTTTCTTTGGTTAGAATATTTCATAAAAACTTTGTAGTTTTTTTTAATCAAGTGAAATTATGTCGAGTTTGATTATTACCGTCATACACTTCGACTTGCAGCGTGTTTGAAATATTTTAAAAGACCCATGTAGAGGCACTATCACGGTAATATTGTTTATGTCTTGAGAAACTCGTCACGCATCTATGAATAATTCAAAATAGATTTTTTTCAACATCTATAAATACCTCAGAATTTCTTTTTTTTTCCATAATTATAACTTTTACTTGGAGTAAAGTAATAATAATATAATACATATTTTAAACAGTAATCATATAAAGAAAAATGTCTACGTTATAACCTGATGATTATGATCAGTTTATTTCTTTTCTTGAGGGATATGTGAAATAATACTTTTTACTTATAATGAATCATATGACTACTTATTGCTTATGTAACGATGTTACACATTTGTAATTAAGGACAGAGATTCATTAACTCGTAGCAGAATCTTTAAATAACAGATATATTCATATAACTATATACTGATATAAAATGAATAAAACTATTCTTTTGAACTAAAATATAAACTATCACAACTACAAAACTGGTTGTTTTTTAAACAGTATATTCAAATGCGTAACTAATATGAATAAAAGCGCTAGAATTGGGAGAAGTGAAAGCAGAACACAAAAGAAGTTCTATGATAAAATTGAGTTTCGAAGAAGAGATGTTCTCTTTCAAGTTACATTTGTTAATCATAAGGGATCAAGTCTCGTGGAAGAATGTGTCAACAGTTAATATTGAAAATTAGTGCTCCAAATTTTGATGAAGACCAAGTGGTCATTTCATGGGGGGAGGTGGGAAATCTTACACACACTGTTGTACAGCCTTTGGTGTCGATCATGTAGGATTTCAAGTAGTTTTTAAAGACCTCTACTCTAATAACTCCCGATGTAGAATCAGTGCCGTAATGTTGCTTGTTCATAGCTACAATGGGTGCCACATAATAAATGAGCCAAACTTCTCGCCTCTAGAACAGTACTAAAGTCTGTACATCCATGCATTGGAGATAAATAAAATATGTACATACTATTCTTGACATAGGTATTAGTTACGTTCTGAACGGCCGAACATAAGTTAGAAATGAATGTAAGCTGCTACTATACTTTCTAGTAATGTATGTAAGATTGAAGACAAGCGTGATTTTATTCTGTAAACAAAAATTAAATTACACGATAACATTCCGAATTAAGAACAATTAATAATAGTTAATAAACACAAAAGAATTAAATGACAAGTTCATATAAAAGTAAACAACAGGTTACCCTAATATTAGCTGACAACCAGCTTACATGTATACCGTTCATACCGTACTATTATACTTCCATCACTTCAATTACCGTATTTTATAAAACCCACCTACATCATACATTATAAGCATACCATTATAAAATAATAACATAAACGTAATTTCAAATCATAAATTAAATTGAAGAAAAATGCATGTACTTCTAATTTAAATTAAACGAGTTTTATTCAAATTTAGTTACGTTTGGCAGTGGTACTCGAAGCAAATTCAAATTCACGTACGCACCTTTTCTTATAATTTTGAAATTGTAATTCATTTTTTCGGTTTTTTTATATTACACTTTTTAAGGTAAAATAGGAAAACGTAAACTGAATGAATGTAAGTCTAGAATTGTCTGTACTGTTCAGGAAATAAGGAGACGAAATACCATGCTATCTCATCATATTTCCTTATAACAGATATAACCTCTGGAAG
Source organism: Hermatobates lingyangjiaoensis (assembly GCA_026182355.1). Taxonomy (NCBI): domain Eukaryota; kingdom Metazoa; phylum Arthropoda; class Insecta; order Hemiptera; family Hermatobatidae; genus Hermatobates; species Hermatobates lingyangjiaoensis. Next base: position 303,182 of record JAPFBL010000293.1, read on the forward strand.
AACACTTCGTGTTCGAAAACGAGTTGTTTGTATAAGATTTTTTTCATATTTTCTAGTTGAGTACACAACATAAAGTGACTGATTACACAACGAATGAGTTAAATGGTTGCTGTAACACTAAATGGTTACTACTGGAGTTAGGGCACATTCAAGGATATAACAATACTACAAAATAAATAAATAATGATTACCAACCTGAACCTGGCTTTTTTCGTTTCCTTGAAGCTCCTTTAATGGTATTATCCACTTTTCTAAATGTGACCACTTCACACGAAAAAAAAAGAAAAATAAATAAATAAAAATCATGCACTACAAATTAAATACTTAAAAGAAAAATCAAAGGACTAATGAGTTTGAGAAGAATGTTACCTGCAGACTGAGTGATTCCCGGGAGAGTATCAGACCTGTACTTGCCGTCCGGGGAGAACATTTGCTTGATCCTAGTGGCGCGGGTGTGCTGCGACTCGTTGAGACTGGCCATGCTAAGAGCGCGCCTTGAAGGAGGAAGGCGCGAAGTGCTCAATGTGTGCTTTGAGTTGACATGCACCAGCACTCCTGGGCGGAGAGGCCATCGGCCTACGCCTTCTCCCTGACTACTGCACATCCAACCAGGGTTACAACACTCATATCACAACTAGCGTCGAACTCCGTTATAGCGACACTCTTAGAGTCCATATTATAACCAAGCCAAACAAAGAAATCAAAACTAACCGCGACCTGCTTGGTCCAGGGTATATTAATAATAAATCGGTGTTTCATGAGCTAATAAATTACTTTCACAACGAGATTAAATAGCAAGATAACGACTAAAATGACTATATATTTTAAAAAATAGTATTTATACCATATGTGGTAACCCTAAAGACTTTGAAGTACTAAAACAACCTACTGTTTCACGAAACACATAACAAATGGCTATCTATTCTTAAAATTATATTAGAAAAATATCAAGCAAATTGCTATTATATATTATGTATTTAATTTTATTATTTTTTTACACTATATTATTTTTTTTTCAGATAATATTAGCGGTGATGAATGTGCAGGATTTTTTTGTAACATGCAAACTAAGAGGCGTGAAAAATATTAAACGAGAAAGTTGGAGAGGAATCATCAAATAAAACAGACCCTACCATATTCTACTGGTAGGAGGAGAAAAAACATATTTCATCGTTGCTTTACAAAAACTCTAGAAAGAAAATTAATTGAGTGCAACAAAGTGTGCCGATTTTATTGATAAAATTCAAAACATAGTTTATTAAAAATAATTTGGTGCAGTTATGAAGCGGAAATCTACACTTGTGAAAGGACATGACTATTGCAATTTAGGATAATAAAACAACGCGATTTTAACATGAACGTGACAAGACAGAAATGGATATTTGGTATGTTATCACTAAGTTAAAGGTCCATAGGCCTTTCTTTTGTTACAATTACTGGAATTGGGTACATTGTTGGTATAACAATGTCAACAAGAAATATGAAAAAAAAACTCAGTACAACATTCTCTAATTTCAACCAAATAAACTGTAATTTATTCCAGACATAGATGTTAATTTACGAACAAATATTACGTGAAACAGCCGGTCACTTTAGTCTACAGTAATGTCATTCAAGCGAATAAGTTAACCAAAAAACACTGACTTGAATTTAAAATCATCAGATTTTCTTTCTTTTAATTTAGTAAATGACAATAGATCTCTTTGAAAAAAAAGGAATCCACTATATTTCATGTATTCAAATTAATTATAACATAGATACAAATGTCTTTGCAATGATCGCAGAGACTGAAATAAATTTACTGGCTTATTAAACACAGAACACAGACTAAAAGAGGAGACACTTGTTTTATTTGATCCTTTAACTTTAAAAATCATCAACTGACTGTAAAACAGAAATACATATTCTACCTCTGTACAACATTTATCATAGTATAAAGACATCAACTTCATACCAGGAGATCGGATTCCTCCGAAGAAACTAACCTTCTTCGAAATCATGAGTTTATTCGACCTACATTATACTGACGTAAAGTTAAGCTGAATTTCAACAAAAAAAAAAAAAAAAAAACACGTTATTGATACGCAGATAGATATTAGTATATCTAATACTAAGTTGTTACATCTGATGCCGCAATAACCGAGTTCGACTGTACACTTATAAACAAAACCTATCCCATTTTGTTTTATGAACAAAATCAATTAGCTCTTATGAATTAGTAAGAAAATCTCTTTTACACATTCTAAGTTTTCATGGTGAACAATGAATGAGTTCACTCATACCAGTTCTAAATGTATACTTTGTTTTGGTTATACATTTTATACTAATACTAATTAATCATACTAATAATACATTTTTTTTTCATTTATGATTCGAAAATGACCTACACTTTCCTCTATTAAAACAGTTCTGAGTACATAACCCTCCACAGTAACTGTTTATATTAGACACAAAATTATTATTTAAAAAGAAAAATGATCTTAATTAAAAATATAATTCTAAATTGGATTATTTCATAAAATAAAACATATTCGGGTGAATTATAACTTTGCGTACCAATAAATTGACATGATTTTCCCATACACTATTTAAATTTATATATATTCCTTTAATCAATATTAATCCATCATTCTTCATAATGATGCTTTTAAAATGATATTTATATTAAAATTTCAATTAAATTTAATCAAGTTTAAAAAAAAATTATCAATATTTTTTTATACTTTTTTCCGTATTTTTTCAAAACGCTTTTTATACGTATATATATGAAAACTTATATAACACGCATATACGTTTTCAGCTTGTTTTATATTTTCGGATGTTCTGCAATAATAATAAAAAAAAAAACATTCAAAATATAAATTAGATTACGTGTTAAACGGATAAATTATTTGACTTATAACTTTGAAATTTACATAATGAAATGAATTAATATATAATTCTGACTTTTTGTAAATAATCATAGTTTCGTTTTTCCTTAATATTTTTATTGCTTTTTTAAGTAAGTGCGAAATATTATTTTACATTTTCAGATCGAGGCTTTATTTTTCTATTTTCTACCATATTTTTTTCATAAACTTTTGCTGAATTTTTTTCACTTGTCAGTAGTATTTAATAGAATGCAGTTTTTAAGATACATTTAATATTTTCATTTTATTAAATTAATACATTATTTATTATGTAATAATGAGGAATTATTGAAATTGGATAATCAAAATCATGTATAATGAACACTTCTTTATTTATTTGAACCTATTAATTTGAAAATAATTACATGAAATACAGTTTTAATGCACAGTAATCCCTCTAACTCACCATCCTGTCTTAAAAAAGATTGAGCAGCCGTGTCATAGAAGTTAGGATTAAATTATTCAGAGGAATATTATATAAAAAAAATGGAATTACCTACACGGGGATTTACTTTATACTAAACCTACTACCAGAAATATTGAATTATTAATTTAATGTAGCTACTACACCTTGCTTGATGCAAATGTAGTTGTCATGTTCGTTTAGAACAGCGGTTCTCAACCTTTGCTTGTGGACCCCCTAAAAGCTACTTGTGGACCCCTACTCCCCCCGGATACTTAAAAAACATAATTATACAAATTAATAAATAAATATTTGTTTTTAGGTAAATGAATATCGTTAATTATGAAATAATTTCATTACATCTACAACGCATGCCGAAATACAAAAATGTTTTTAAAACAATAACAAAATATTTCTTTATTAACATTTTATAAAGTACCCTGAAATAAATTGTAACAGAATCAATTTTGAATGTACCATAAAGAGATGTGCAATAGAAAATTTTAAAACATTGGAACATTTTAACATACTGACGAGGATATTAGGCCTTATATTTTAATTATGTTTGAATATTGTACGGCCAAAGCTTACTACGCTTTGATTTATTTTTGATTCGCTGATAAATTCATTTAAACTTAACATAGAGCTCTAATCGCGAGTCATGGACCTTCAGAATACTACTTTCTTCATGGACCCCCAGTAATCCTCTGTGGACCCCTGGGGGTCCATGTGGACCCCGTTGAGAACCACTGGTTTAGAACAATTAGCAAACACTTGGATTTTAACTGTTGAAGACCGTGATTCAAGCATGAAAGTATTTAAAACCTATTAGTTATTAATTTAAATTACTAATTATTAAATCAAACAAGAGGCTGTAACTGACATGTTACGTTTGTAACACTGATTGATATACATACTATCTTCCCTCATTGTGGTTTAGTCCATCAATAAAGAAATATACTATGGAATATACTTGGTCGATGTGAAAAATTTGAAATATATATACATATACATAAAAGTAAAAACCAGAAGGAAAAATTAAAAAAAACATAGAGAATATGTTCTGAGGCCTTTCAACTTTATGTCATCAAAGAGCAACTGAGTTGCTCTCAGTTTGAAAAGCCTCAGAGTATATTTTCTGTATTTTTCAATTTTTCCTTCTGCCTTTTACTTCCACATATTTCCATCATGTGTTTATTGTTATTATTTGCTATACATATATATTTATCATTTGAGATAGATTAAAAAGAATAATAAATAAAAGAATATTATGAACAATTATTTCACTTCATTTTTTTACCTTTTTAAAATAATTTTTAGTTAATTCTACTGATTAATATACTTTTTTTGTTTGATAATTATCTTTAAATATGAACTATTCCCACTGAAATCGATATTAAAACAGTATTCAATAAATTTACTTCAAATAAATTACTTTTTTTACCCAACAAATTTTTAAATACTTAAGGAAAACAATTCTAGCAGGTAACTATAGACTGAGCATAAAACTTATCTTTTTTTGGTAATATGTGGTCTTATAATAGTAAAAACAGCCCAAAAATAATTGGGATTATTTTACAACAGAAGGGCTCTATATCTGCAAAAATGTATTAAGTACCTTGTCGAGTGATTGCAAATATTTGAATACACAGACATACGAAAATATTCAGACACCAACAAAAAAAAAAAAATATATATATATATAACAAACACTATATATATATATATATATAACAATTTTTTAAAAAAAATTAAAAATGACAAATGTCCATTGTTTATTGTTTTTTTGTTAGTTTATAGTCCTGAGGATGTCTTGAAATAAAGACGAAACGTTGGCAAAAAGGTGATTCCATATATTTACCCTGACCAAACTCCGAGAAAAAGAAAAAGTGTTTGTTAATATTTTGTGGTCAAGAAAACAGTACCGTATATATATATCAATACTGTATTTAAGGATCTCCAGCGTTAATCAAAGTATCAAAATCAATTATTTTAAGATCAGTGTACTTTACTTATATTACAGTAGCAATAAATAAAAGGTTATCATTATTTGTCGAAAATGTGTAGAATACATTTATTTATAAAAGAAGCTTATGTTTTAAAGATTGATTTTTGTTAAAAAATTTAAATTTTTTTATTTAATTGATTAAGTGTAACACAAATAAACTACAATTTGCTTAAAATTGAATTTGCTACACATCAAATCCAATCATAAAAACCATAAATATATATATTATTTTTAAGCCTGCTATAAATTATTAATTAAATTATTTAATTTAGTCCAAATTCAAAAAGTCAATAAACACATACAGAAAGTTTGTAATCACAATCGTATCGTAGAAAACTTTAACAGTGATACAGAGTGAAGTACAGTGAAGTAACCTAAATAATAAACAAACTTGCAGTCACTGACGGCTGATGGAGTGGGAGAAAATAGCAATTTGTATTATACGAAAAGAAATGGAAATGTTCCACTTGGAATAAAAACTTCCAATCATCTACCCAGATCGCTAGAAAGTTGACTAAAGAATATCATACAGATCAGTCGCCATGATTTGTATCAAGGAATTTGTGTAGAATTGTGTTTTATCAGCATAGAAGTTGTTTAAGAACAATTAGTATAGTTCTGTTTTAAATGGTTTAAGGTATTGAAGGAGTATTTCATAGATTAAATATTTATTATTTAATGAAATTATTTATTGACGATTGATTAAAAGAACGTAACTATTGTTATAAACGAGGGATTACTGGGTTACTGTATTGAAAAAAAATTTTAATTTTCCACTATGTTAAAAACGATTTGTGGAAGCAGTAAATTGCATGCAGTAGACAATTATTTTTTTAAAAAAAAATACTTACTTGTCTTTATCCTCCAGTTCCACGGAGTTATTGTCTAAACCAGGGGTAAACAAGCAAACACAGTTAGTAGAGCAAAACAAACAAAATCATCAAACAATTGAAAAAAAAAAACAGACAACAACATATAAAACATTAAAGGAGAAAACATACATTACAAGCTGGCGTTAGGATTGTTAAAAGTTTCAGGAACAACAATCTTGATCAGTAGTGAATATCATAAACATAACATATATGGAATTAGCTTATTGATTGGAATGTGCACTTAAAATTAAAATAAAATAAACAAACGAAAGAAGGATTAAATTGATTTTTTATTAGAATGACTATAATAAGTTGACATTGATATCACGGCCTCTGGGTGACGGGAGAGACCTTTGGATTAAGGGAGAGCTTATATTAACCGAACGGGAATACTCACATTTATCTGTTGCTCTTTTTCTACGACAGACAATTATAATGATAATGCATATTATCAACACCATTAGAATAACTCCGCAAATTATTGCAATCAGGATCATTAAATTTTCATTTTCGATTCTTCTCCACCATCCAATATTGCCTGAAATAAAGATATTAATTAATAGAAGAAAAATAAAACAAGTTGATCTATATACTTATAAAAATCTGTTAATCTAGATTGATTGGATGTTTGCACACAGGTAAACTTGGTATATACCTGTTAATTCAAATTTATGCCGAATTATTCAAATAAATATTAAAGGAAACAGCTTACTGTTTTCTTTACTTTCTTCTGAAAAAGTAATTTTACAGAAGAAAATTACTTTTTCTTCTGTAATAAATTACTACATATATTACATTACAAATAATGGCATTAAAAAGGAAGAAACATGAAAAATAAATTCCTTCAACATAAATCAGATAAATTTAATGACTCCAGGCGAAAAATCTATTACTAATATAGAATAAACCTAAACAGTTATTTTCTACGAAAGATCTTAGTCCCATTTTTGCAAATCTTTTAGTTGTTTACATGTAGGTTTTTTTCATTTCACGTATTTACTGTTCACATTTTATTTATCAAGAATCGGTCAGATTCCTGGTTCAAATCAAACTTTGAAAGCCAACCTTTTGATTTAAAATTCATATTTGAAACCTTCGCAGTAATCAGATGTATGAAATTCCGAAAGTATATATAATAAACTATTGCATTAAAGGTTTAAAATTAATAATTTTAGGAATACAAACTTGAACACAAATGTCAGCTTAAATACGAATGTTCTAAGGTAATATTATAAAAACACATTCTTTAAATTAAATAATGAAATATTTTAATTTACAGGTTTTCTTTATTTTAAATATGCTGGATTAGCTATATAACTTGAATTGATGTTTTATTTATTCTGTCATAAAATAAATTAAATTTTACATTTCTAAGCGATTTTCTGTTTTATTAAATATACTTCTTGTGTATATCTTGAATTATATCAAAAATGCTATATCAAAAGTTTGGGTCATATAAAAGTTTATGTTTTCACGACTTAATAACAAAAAGCAGCAATAACAGTTATTCCTTTCAATCACATTCAGTGAATGCTATAATTTCTTAACAATACAAGGGGTTACGGGCCGTCTTGTAAAAAATAAAAAAATACCACGTTTTTTATGACATATAATGAATTTATATATAAATAGAAAACATAAATAATAGCAACTTAAATATTGAATTGCTAATATCATTTTTTTTTAAATAACACTTAGCCATGTTGAATCCACCAGATTACTGCAATCGTGTAACACTGGACGTCTTTATCATTTTGGTAGATGATAGAACGTTGGTACCAACAGTGAAGTGGCGTATCCATAGCTAATAGCTAATAGACCATATGGTCCAAAAAAGAACCACACTGTCCGTCTTCAGGTTAGCACAAGACAACGTAAACTTTATAGGTCTGGTTCTTGGATAAAACACATCCAAATCAACTTGAAACTACCAATTCAGTTGAATGTTTTTTTTTTATTTCTTATGTTTTGAATCCCGAACTTACTGTCTCACGGATGAGATTTGTTACACACTCTCTTGACGTTTTGTACGACTGTTACGTTCTTTAAGCAATTTAATCTGAGCCCTTCAGTGTATCAGTGTTCTCTGTACCTACATATTTATAAAATGAATATATATATATATATATATATATATATATATATATATATATATAAAGAGAAACCACAATAAATAAACACTTGATGCAATCAATGAAGTTTAAACCACAATGGAAAAAGGAAAAAAGTGAAAAAAATGCTCTGAGGCCTTTCAATTTATATCATAAGAGAGCAGACAAAGTAAAAACTGAGAAGATAACATAAAAGTAATGGAGAAAGAAGGTAACAAAACAGCTGGAAACTCAATATGACAATATACCATAGCTTGATAAGAAAAAAATTTGTAGAGGTCTATCAACAATTCAAAATTTGAAAATAGCTCCTGTTGAAAACTCGACATTGAAATTTGAACCTGAATAAAATATATTCATTACTTGAAATGTATGAAATGACAAAAGCCAGTTTTACACTTTTAAGAGTTTTTTTTTTTAAGATTATGAGGGATTGGATGAAGTCAAAGAGCAAAATATTTCGGATAAAAGTTGTAAAATGAAATTAGCAATAAACTTTCTTAATGAAAGTAAAATTCATTGACATCCCCTGTTTTATAGAAGAATCATCTTATATTATCTCATTCATTCTAAAATCCACTTTACAGCTTAAAATTAAAGTAAAATATTGATAGTCTCAGCGCGTTTAAAGGTGCTCATAAAACAAATCAACACAAAGAACTTGCAAATTACATTTCTGATAATATCACTAAATTTTATCGTTTTTCATATGTGGTGGAAAAGTGATTTATAAAGCATTTTATCATATGATGCTGAATCATGTGTTTCATGCTACATGAATATTTGAACTATCATGCATAAAACATTATGATTTGAGAAACGATTTAAAACTTAATATCTTTACTTGGATTATTTTCCATTAAAGACATACAAGACAATACAAGCGTATGATAGTGAATAATTACTTTTCTACTATGCAGAAAAATTCATATATATCTGTTTTATATTAGAGATCTAAAGGAGATGCTTTTAAACAAATAACGACTGAGTATACTGTAACAATTATATATTACATTATCATGGCTTTCTATCGCAAAGCTGTTATTAGTTTTCTAAATAAAGCTATCCATTTATACTTGTCTGAGAGAATGTATTTTATTTGAATCAAAATAAGTTCCTTTGCAGTAAAGTGATGCAAGGGAAAAAATATTTTATGTTGGCTAACAACAAATATATCAACTTTTTATAAATCAGAGCAATTTTTTACCATAGCATAGAGCAGGGCTTCTTAAACTTTTTTATATAGCGACCCCCTTCAAGCTTAGGAAATTTTAAACGACCCCCTCCTCCATATAAGGAAATATATATTAACCGTAGATGTAGATGTAATATCGCACTATTTTACAATGTAAATAAAATAAGGATAGTATTTTGTATGATTTTTATTTGTATTTATATTTGTACGTAGTGTGTATACTAATTTTAAAATTTTATTTATAATGATTGAAACATATCAGATCTTTGCGACCCCCTTTCAGTAGTCTCGCGACCCCCCGGGGGGTCGCGACCCACAGTTTAAGAAGCCCTGGCATAGAGTACTGGACAATCAAATCTAAATTTTTTGTTTAATCTACAAATAATTTATGGATTTTCTGATAGTGATTATTTCAAATCGAATTGAATTTTCTCACAAACTTTGATGTACACCGAGACATAAGCAAAGAAGTTTTATAGCGACATTATGAGCGCTTCGGGTCAGAGACGGAGTTGAGAGAATTTACACACTTGAGCCGAAGCCTTTGACTTGAAATGATGACCCCCAATTCCTGTCGTTGTACTTAGAAACAATTTTGTGGTGATTAGTTAACTAAGCCAGGAAAATATAAAATTCAAAAAAAAAACGTAACTGCTACATGCGTTGGAAGGTGAGTTAGATCGTGACAAAATCTTAGTCCGGAGCAGGAATTTTATCATTAGGTCCGACACTCAGATCTAATAGCCATTGAATTGCATCCTCTGTTATTTACATTAATGTAATATTATTATAACAATATTACTAGCAAGCACTGTGATAATAATAATAGCATTTAATAATGTAAGCACCAAGGAGCCAGGAATCCTTGGTGAAATTATTCAGTTTCAGATGGGAGGGTACGTAAAGTTCTATAATCTTTTTAGGAATATCACGCACTGGTGCTTCTTTATTTGCCCTTTTATTAGCTCAGAGAAAGTAAAATTAAAATGAACAAAAGGAATCACTTATTTAACAATAATTGAATAATTTATAATAAATAAAATTTTGTCATTTTATTGAACTGATAGGATCTATTGGTCGTAATATGCTATTTATACATTTTGTTAACTCTATGATGATTCTAATATTTCATATTATGAAATATACCAGCCCAATTCGTTTTCTTAATGATTTGTAGGGAATCATTACTGCATTAAAATTTGCAGGAATCCCGCATTTAATATTTCATTTTCATTAAATTATTAAAATAGTTATAGAATTCATAAAAAGTGAAATTGATATAATATTAGGAAGTTCTTTATACTTAAATAAAATGGGAAAACATAGCTTACATTTAAAAAAAAAATCAATACAATTTCCAGTTAAATTTGCAAGAATTTTATATTTAAGACATATTTTCACCAAACATTTGACGTGAAACAAAAGATCTGTTTGGATGAGGAAAGGGTTTTTTTAAAGAAACATTGATCATTAAATATATCTCTGGCGTCAGAAAAGCTATTGTAGAGAATAATTAAAAACAATGATTTCAAATTTGTATGATCATACTATAATATATTCTAAAATTCTCTTTTCATTAGGCATGGTAATACAAATATTTATTTAATTACGATTTTTTTGTAGAACAGATAAGTTTTACCATAGAATCCCTTAAACAACATTAATTTTGGCGTGATATTTTAAACCTAGCTTGAAAATTACATTGAAGTTTACTTAATTTGACGCAGCAGTACTTCATTCTTTGAGAAAAAGTTATTTTTTTAAAAAAAACTATTCTTTTTTTTTAGAAAATTATTCTTTTCAGAAAATATGGGTATGAATATTAGAATTATTTTAAATGAAATGGACAATAACAATTCTAAGAAAATTCAGTTCATGTTTGAAGTTTTAACTGTTTTAAAATCAAGCAATTCTATAACCTAGTCATGAGAACAAATTAATTTATTTATATTACATTATTAATTTCTACTCAAGTTCTCGCGAACTTTATTACAGATAGATGATGGTAACTTCTGATTGTTCATTTTTCATTTTTGTGGCACCGGTTGTTAACGTGGGAGGATGTAATTACTGACTATAACCCGGCTAACATTAATTTTTTTTATATGAATACAGAAATAAAAATTGTTATTTTTTAATCAGGAATAGTAAAAGTGATGGTTAAAATGAAGTATGGGAGGGGGGGGGGGGCTGTTATCACAGACTCAAGTTGCCTCTATATTTCTGTGATATTATGACTCGATTTCTGGATAGTTCGACATGTCCGTCATCATATATTTCAGTGAAATACTTACTGTTCAATTAGTTTCTGTCTGACCATTTAAATCAGGAATGAAACAATTTTCAGTTGAAATCACTCGTATATCACTCGTTTGTTTGAAAACAAAAATGTATTAAACTGATAGATTTATCTATATACCCCAGTATAAGTAAATACCACACAATTACGGATTGCATACCTAATGAGTGAGAGATTTATATTTAAACTAGATTTTATAACAATTTTTTCCAGTAAAATACTAATTACAAGAAAGTAGTTGTCTCCAAATAAATTTTCGAAAAAGATTTAGTGCAATAAGCCAGTAGTGAATTGGTTGAAATAACTACAGTAGTAGTAGTTGAATTAACCTTCAAATATTTTCATTTTGTCTTCCGTGATACTATTTCTTAAGGAACTTATCTTTAATAGTTCACGAATAGATATTAAATTAACTTCTTCATAAATGAAACCAACACTAAAGATAAAATCAGTCATTAATATGGCTAAATTATGATCAACACTACCTTGTGGACTGGTAATAAAGTAAAATGTTGAAGATAATGTTACACTTTCCATTCATAACTTTCGTTTCTTAATTTAGAATATTAAAATAATTATTTTTACAGAACATTATTCTTTTCAGAAAATATATGGGTATGATTTATAGAATTATTTTAAATGAAATGGGCAATATCTCTTGGTTGAACCTTTAATATGTTTTAAACACTTAGATATTGACCTTAGTTTTGATTTAAAAATCAAAACACTTTATTGGAATAAATGGGAAGTTTTTTTTATAAATTTATTCAATTAAATGCCGGGTTTATACTAATTTTTTTAAAGTTTAAAGAAATATTAAAGTTTACTTATTTAAACCCGTGGAATAATCGATATATTATGGTAAGGAATCATCGACAGTTGGCAATTGGTAGTTATTAAGGCCCCCCCCTCCCACTTCATTTAAAAGTAATCAAAATGTGGGAATCAAACATTTTTTTCAAGTAATGAATTATGTTGATCAATCATCTCACTCACACTATCTCACTAGAAAAAAAAATTATGTGTACATTATTGCGAAATAAAGTGCAAAGGTATTTATTGAAATGCCATCGACTTTTCAAAAAGAAATAAGCAATGCAATGATAATAAAGAATCCTACCTGTGGCTCTGAATTTACTACTTTTCTCCTTGTAGGCTAAAATAACCGAGCAGTAACAATTAGGAGATAATTCATCAAATTTAATGTTTGAAGAATCAATAATGCCATTAAATTTATATACAATTTAATCAAAAACCATTTATACTTAGTAAAAATTTCAAAACCACAGGTGGAAAATGAAATATTGAAATTTTTGAATAGATAACCTTGATTAATTTTATTTTTTTGTTCCCTAGGTACGAACAAAATTTGTATTTGTATCCTATTTACTTCATAAATAGAAAAGGAAATTTTGATAGCATTTTTGTTCAGTAATGAAAAGAATATTTATAATTTTATTCACTTTTTGTTCTTGGAGAACTGAAGTAAATCTTTTTTGTCATTTTTACACAAATACGTAGAAAACAAGTGGTTAATTTTTATTTTAGTAAAAAAAAATATATACATATTGTTTAATTTTTGTTGAATATTGAAAAACAACTTTTTATGCTTCGTAGTAATTTTAAAAACACAGATTGTAAGGCATGTCTTGTATTAACTGAATTCAGAGTGTTGTGATCAATTTTATTTAATTCTTATTGAAAATAGTAATGAAAAAATTTTACCCTGCATAAGAATTCGATAAACTAAAGAATTATATAAAATACTGAACCTATTTGGATATAAATAAAGAAATGAAACCATATTTTTAATCACAATTCTTTAAATTTTTGAAATAGTAAGGAATATACAGAAGTTTATTGCAACACATGTAAGAAATAATCAAGAAGAATAGTTGAAGTAATTTAAGGAAAATATACTCGGGATATCTTAAAAAATGCATATAACTAATGTTTATTTATACTGATTTAATAACTAGTGATTTTCATTATCCATATATTTATAAATCGGCTTCTATGAAACGGAGGAAACTAGTATCAAATCCTTTGTTATTAGGGTAAAATTTGTTTGTAAACAGATAAATAATTATATAAAAAGATTTCACATAAACACGTGAAATAACAATCAATGATCAAACCACACTAAAATGGGAAAACAAGACTAAGATCTTTCAACCGTAACAAGCCGTCTTCGTCTTGTTAAACCCAACTGTTGGGTTTTTGACTCTGACGAAGACCGCGTGTTACGGTTGAAAGATCTTAGTCTTGTTTCCCCATTTCTTAGTGTGGTTTCATCATTAAATAATTATATATAACTACCGTTAGTGGCAATAATTAAAATGAAAACTACAATTTTTTACATTTTAAACAAAAAACAAAAAAAGAATCATTCTTTTACAGGATTGTTAATAAAAGATATATTTAAAATGAAAATGATATTTGTTCCAAACAAATTAAGTTAACCTGTTAAGTTAATGTGAAACTAATCTCTTGATAATTGTCTGTTTAATGTAGTTAACTTCATAAAATTAACGGGAAGTTGTTTTAAACATTTAAGAACAATTAAAGTGTTTAAAGTAATTTACAATATAATGGATATCAATTAAGAACTTAATGTTGTTAAAAGGAATGGCAGTAACTGCTAGTAATGCATTATAAATGGATTAACTTACCGGTAACATCCCTTTCGCAAGGAATCGAAACACCAACAGAATTATTTGCAAAACATAAATAAGTCCTGAAATTTTCAATTCTAGTTTCTAATGTAAGAAAACTTTGAAGACCATTCTTTTCTATATTATCTTCAACTGTTTCATTTTCATTTTTTATTTTCCAAATAAAATCAACTTCGGTTGGATTTGCATGAGCTGTACAAATCAAAACAAGTTTGCCATCTATCTCAGTTTGAGTTATACCGCATTCCGGTTTATCTAAAAAAAAAAGGAGAAAAATGAATGGTATTAACAATTTTATCTTATAGAAAACATATAAATAAGGAGCTATAAATATACACCTTGAATATCAATATTTAAACAAACATCTAAAGCGGTCTACATTCAACTTTACTGTAAGTTAAACGATTGTAAAAAATCAACAATCAATTAATTTAAATAATCAGTTGATTTCAATAATACCACTGCTTAGTAAGACGACAATGTAATTTAGTTGATTGTGTAAAACAACTGGAAAGGGATTGAAAAGTCCTCAGTTAATGTGATTCAATGACGAAAAGGAACAGGTAGCATTAACACCAGTTTAGATCTAATGATTCAGTAAATAATATTAAATTTAGACAAAAAACTGTAATTAATAAGTTCCAGTTATTTAACTCATTCAATGTATTATTAAAGAAAGCATTATTGTGAAGAAAGAAATTAGTAATGTCATCTCATAGACTATCATGAGGCAAATTGTTATGGTTTTCATTTCAGAGTGATGATAAAATTATAATAAATGAAAATCAATTATTATACTTTTTATAATAATTATTACAACAAATAATTTATTATAATTATTATAAAATATTAAATTTGAGTATATTTGTAGTAAATTGTACATGGTTATGCATTTTATTGTAATTAAGGTATTGTTTTCTTGTCCACAATTACACTTTTTCTTCTTCTCGGAATTTGGTCAGGGTTAATATTTGGAATCACCTTTTCGCCAATGTTTCGTCTTTATTTTAAGACATCCTCAGGGCTATAAATGTAACAAAAACAATGGATATTTGTCATACCTACTTTACATTCATCACAGTTAATTAAAAAAACTCACTCAAGGCTATTTTGTTGTTTCGGTATTAGAAGCTAGCCTTGAGTAAGTAAGTTTTTTTGAATTTTTATGATGAATGTAAAGTATATATGACAACGATCCATTGTTTTTGTTAGTTTATAGCCCTGAGGATGTCTTAAAATAAAGACGAAACGTCGGCGAAAAGGTGATTCCAAATATTAACCCTGACCAAATTCCGAGAAGAAGGAAAAGTGTTTTATTGTAATTAATATATGAATTATTTTAAATAACGATTTATGATCATTATTCTAATTTTTAAAATTTTTCTAACTTATTAAAAATAAATTTCTCTTTACAAAATTATTTATATTGAATTCTGTGATTTTTAATAAGATTAAGGACAAGTTAATGTAGGTGAAACTTAATTGTTGTCTTCAACATTGTATTATTCCTTGCCACAACCTTGAAATTCTTGAAGTTTTTACGATTCTATTTCATAAAAGGGCAATACTAAAGACAAAATCTCAAGACTCTAGAATCAAATTTTAAAGCAAAGAATATTTAATAATATTTTACGATTCTATTTTATAAAAGGGCAATACTAAAGACAAAATCTCAAGACTCTAGAATCAAATTTTAAAGCAAAGAATATTTAATAATATTTTACGATTCTATTTTATAAAAGGGCAATACTAAAGACAAAATCTCAAGAATCTAGAATCAAATTCTAAAGCAAAGAATATTTAACAATAAAAAGCATATAATAAAAATCAAATACAGTAAGTTGCTCTCTGATAAACTAATTTCCGGCGGATATCTCAGCTAAAACAATAAAAGAGATATTTATTATATATAAATGCAAGATTCTTACAGAGAACATTAATGTATGTGGTTTGGGTATTGTTTCCATGTCTGTTATAAGCCTCACAAATATAATTTCCACCATTCCTCCTAGGTACTGGGTAGTTTAGTATCAAGGCATTGCCCTTTATGATAATATCTGTTTCCCCTTCTCTTCGCCATTGGTATGACGCTTCTGGGTAGGCCTTCGCATGACATACCACTTTCTCAGGGACATTGCCTTCAATAACGTTAACTACTTTGTTTGACACTGTCAAATTCTCCGGGGAATCTAAAACAAGTGCATTTCAAACAGCCATTATAATGAGAGTTTATAAAAATATCAGTTCACTAATCCAATTTATCACTGTTAAATTAATAATATTAATAAATAATAGTAAAATAAAGTAAATATTATTAATCAGGGATTGTGGGCCTTTGGCCCTTCCGAAATTCCAAAACTAATTATATGTTCTAGGGAACTCCTTTATATATATTTACATATTTTGATAAAAGTATCGACTGTGAAGTAGAAACAATATAAAATCAAGACTGGTCTGTAAAACTACAAAAATTTAAAAATAATCACTAAACATTTTCTCATAATCACTGCTTTATAATAACTTACAAAAAAAAAGAAGCAGAATGTTAAGAATAATAAATTATACTTTAACTGTATTGCGCCAGGAAATTCATGTACTGTGATTGTGCACCAAGTGACACTTCTGTAGCTCATCTCACCTGGTAACTTCATCTCTCTAGAGCGCGTATTCTGATTTTTATCTTCATTTTATTTCGATAAGAATTTAATTAGCTTTGATAACCATCATAAACAGTATGTTCAAAATATCCTTAACAAAAAAATAGTTTAATTCTAAGGGTTTAACAAAGGCTCTTCTTTGAAAGAATTAAATATATGAAACTTGTTGCTGCAAACGGAACACTGATTTAAACCATAAAGTATATTGTAAATTAACTCTCTTTCAAGTATTAGAGTTAATACTTAATTTTATTTTTGGTTGTAATATTTTATGGAAAATCTATGATACCACGGTGTAAATACTTACTGGTCAAGCACCAGAAGTTATCTGCGATTGGCATAATTGATGTTGTGACTTACGCTAACAAATAGTTTAAAATCACATACAAAAGTATCACCTGCATGTCTCAATAACTGTATTATAATTAAGCATAATACAATTTATGAATATTCTACAATTAACATCAGCAGGACGATAACGCCATGAAATATGCGATACCAATGCCCAAAACTCTTGAAATCTCTTTAAATGACCTGCATTTTTATATTATAAAAAGTTTCAAATATTTTACATCTTAAGCATCAAATTAACTCCTTTATAGTAGTACAACATTTTTTTTAAAGACATTTTGAAGTCTAATAAATCTGTTTTACAATGATTTTTATGAAAAATGTGTTAAATTAACTATAAAACAAATCTAACAAATAGGATAGTGACGGATTATCAGAAGTTGAAATTTTCGTTTTCAAGACTGTAGCAACTTTTTCGGTGTCAAAAGAAAAAAAAAATACATTCTTTTGCATATCTCAATAATTTTAGGTGGAAGCTCTTTTGTGCAAATTATAATTATATAGTTTCAGTAATTTAGTAACAAAAAATATATTCTGATTTTACACAATGTATTATTAATTAAGTTTTTCATGATTCAATTTAGGCAAAATCTGCGCAGCCATTATATTTATTAAATATATAAATATAAGGGCCTATTTTTGTGTTATATCATGATCCGTTAAATGGTGTGAAAGTTGCGTTCACAAACTATTACTCTCAAACATCAACTTAAATTGCATACGTATAGGATTAGATTAATGAGGAAGTCACTGATCATGCAAATATCTTTCCAATAGTTATTGTTAAACCTAAAAATATCAGATAATTGGGATACCTCTACTTTGGGGGTCCTAATATTTAAAATAAACAGCTTCAAAACACACCTTCATATGAAATAAATTTTTTCAAACACGAACTCTTTATATCAAATAAAAGATTTCAAGTAGAAATATTTCTATATAGCTTTGTTTTTGATAGTTGAGAGTTAAATCTCTAACTGATTAGTACGTACTAAATATTTCTTTTTTATTTTAATAGTTACTTATCATTTACGACCATCAATATTTAATGTACTGACCTAAGGCATGTGTACCTCAGGACTGAGGCACTGAGTAACACAGGGACCAATTCAAAGTTAAATTCAATTTGATTTTGTGATAATAGTTGACTAATGGAATTCAAGACAAATACAAACATTCCACTCCAAAGAAAGTAGTGCTGCGCACTCCAGAGCCGACCGAGTTGCCAGTACTGATGCAGGTGTAGTTAGCATTGTCCAGATGCCTGTCGAGCTGGCCTTCAGGCCAGGCAGACATGTTCCACATGAGCGTTGACTGGACTGAAATGAAGTCGTTAGTCCTGGGGTCAGGAGGCAGCACGGTGTTCGCCACTGAGTACCTGGGTCCTGAAACATCAACCAAACCAAGTCATTACTTCAACTTTCTTTAATTAATATGTAAGATAGCTATTGGTAAGCAATAGTTAAGCATTCAGGGCCGCCCCTAGGAATGTGCGGGTCTCCCTCCATTCAACAAGTTATATATATATATATGTCAATGATCAAACCACAATATAAAAAGGGAAAAAAAGACTAAGATCTTTCAACCGTAACAACCGGTCTCAGTCAGAGTCAAAAACCCAATTGTTAGGTTTTTGACTCTGACGAAGACTGCTTGTTACGGTTGAAAGATCTTAGTCTTGTTTTCCCTTTTCATATTGTGTTTTGATCATTGATTGTTATTTCACGTGTTTATGTGAAATATTCACATATATATGTATATATATAAAAGATTAAATAATATATCGACCGTTTGATAGGATAGGTGTGTTCTCAAATCGGGATTCGGTCAATTTTCAAGGATAAAAAATCAAACTCTCGTTGCCAACGATTCGGTTTTATTTAGAACCTTTTTCATAGTGTTTCAACAGTCTAGTCGAAGTTTTTGTCCGGTTAACATTGTTGTTCCTTTAAATAATGTAAATTTCATTTTCTTAGTTAAAAAATTCTTACTTCTGCCTATGAAAAAGGTTTTAAATAAAACCGAAAGGTTGGCAACGAGAGTTTGAACTTTCTACAGTCAGATATTACATTAATGAAGGCTACTGAAGTTTACCAAAGCATTTCTACCTCCTACTTACTTTCTCAAAATCAATATTAAATAATTTATTAGGACTTTACAAGTAGAATTGAATACTTGAGTAGTAGTTTAAAAAATTCATTATTCCTTTGACGGTTTTAAACTATTTTCTTAGCCTAATAAAAAAAAACTAAAAAGTCTATACGAACTTATAGACTTTTTAAATATTAATTAAAAAAAGAGTGATTACTGTCCTCTAGTAGGAGCGTATGATTGGCTCTTACTCCCTTTAAAATTTAAGATTAAAGAAATTTCAATAATTAAATGGGCGAAGTTTATCGTTTCTGAAGCCCAGCATAGAGAATGAGTTTCCATGAAAATTCCTTGCTGATACAACAGGAATTCTTACACTTGAAGCGACTGTATATGTTTGGCATTTTTAAAAGGTAATAATGATAGATTTTGGGAAAACATTTTAGCTAAATTTGTAGGATGAAGAGGTAAAGGGTAAATTTCACAATGCTTTACCGATTTTTCACTCGATTAGTGACCTCTTTCAATGGTCCTATATGTAGATTCAATATTTTTCTATCTCGACTACATATGTACAACACTATTTCAATTTTATATTCATATTTACAGATTTTCTTTTCACTCAGTTACTATGTTTTATCAAGAATTCAGATATTACAGTCGACCAATGGGGCTCCCCACAAGCGCGGACCCCAGGGCGGTTGTCCCAGTTCACCTTACCCTTTGTTACGGTTGAAAGATCTCGGAGTTTGTTCAGTCCCCTGACCAAACTCTGAGAAGAAGAAAAAGTGTTTGTTAATATTTAGTGGTCAAGAAAACAGTACCGTATATATATAAAATAAATTCAAAACGAAGGAAACACACAGAAAGACACAGACATAACTCACATCGATATTTCGACCATCATCGTCATCAGGAGGTGTGAAGAGTGAAGAATCCTGCAAGAAGGCAGGGCGGTGACTGCGGTGACAGGTGAGTCACCGCCCTGCCTTCTTGCGGGACTCATCGCTCTTCACACCTCCTGATGACGATGATGGTTGAAATATCGATGTGAGTTATGTCTGTGTCTTTCTGTGTGTTTCCTTCGTTTTGAATTTATTTTATTTACAAATGTCCATAGGACCGTTTCTTTTAATTTTATATATATATCATCCACTTACAGGTTTCACTAAACACATTAAATTTTTTTTTATAATTACCCTGAGGATGACTGGAATCCAGTCGAAACATGTGGGATCCATCCTAATAAATATTCTCCAACATTTGGATGAAGAAAAGAAGAAATTATTTAGAAACCTTGAAAAACTTGTAAAAAATGACTTCAACAAAATATAGTCAATTATTCAAAGAAATATGTTTAAATGAAGGACTGCTCCCAAATTTTACAAATATATATATATATTTCAAAGTTAGTACAGAAACACATAAAAAAGAAAAAAAACACCTATTTACAGTCTATAAGTCCGCATCCGATCGATTTCTGTTTGTTCAAAGTAATAAACTACAGGACCTAGAGAAAGCATTAAATAAATAAACTTGAGGCACACACAACTTAGAGGCACCCTTACACACTCCAGTTTCTTCCATAATTCGTCATCAGGAAGAAAAAGAGAGGTAAGATCTAGAACCCAGTGACTTTTGCAAACTTAATGACCCTTATAGTCTCTGTGCATTTATCTTGTGTACATCTCTTTAGTTTATTCATGAGCTTTTGTTGTCCTGTTTGTATCAACTTACTCCAAGTTACTATGAATGATCAAATTGTTAAAAAAAACTATATCAAATGTTTGATTTAATCGGGACAAACAACTAAAATTATCTTTAAATTTTACTCGTTTAATGAAAATAATTTTAAAAAATTTAGAGAAAAACAATGGATAATATAAATATATAAACGAATAAGACCCTAATGAGAAGGAGATTGTTGTAAAGAAAGAAAATGTTTTTAAACTCTTTTGGACAAGAGAGTATTGAATTTCATTATCACACTGTACAATTACCAATGAGTTTCAACTTGTCATTAAATTGGTGTTTAGATTGCAGGAATTAAGTCTAATTAAAAGTTTTAATCAGATCCAATTAATTTTGATTAGAGTGCCTAGTCAACAGTTTCTTTGGATGTCAAAAATATAGGCAATTTACAATAGATAGATGGGTTAATTAAAAAGTGATTTACAGACTCTTATGGTATTCAGACCTAATGGAGTATCAACTGCATTACGTCCAATAAAGGGGTAACTAATTATATAAATATTTCAAGCATTATAACTTTAGTATTAATTTAACTTTTAAGCAAATGACACTTTCGTATTTATCGGAAATACAGTAGAAATTCTAGTTTTCAGTTATTTAGAAAAAATGTATTACAACATTACCAAACATAAAACTAAAATTTTTTATCATTATTATCAAATTATGAAATAATATCAAATAATAAGTATATAATGTAATCACTGTAAGTGACGTTGATATTTATAAGTAATATATATATCACTTATATTCAATGATTGTAACAAATTTGTCAGATTAAAACTTTTAATATTTATAAGCTGTTATGTTTTTGAGATTCCAAAATATTTTTCATGGTGATAGAGGGGAGAAAATGGCTCTTTTGATGATGAAGGCTGTAGACCTCTGAATTAGAAGAAATGCAAGAAGTGTTAGAATTGTAAGAAGCAAGCACTTCTTGCACTTAATGCATTTAATGTTATTCTTGTATGTATTTTCTTATACTAGTTGCACCTTTTGACTTTTTATGAATTTAATGCATATCATACATTTTATCTACCTCTTGCACTCAATGAATTTCTTGTATTCAATGCACTTCTCGCACTTAATATAAATGATTAATTTTTAATAAAATTATCCAAGAACTTTGCTAAGCTGAGAGTGGAGCAGGTGGTCATTTCTTAAGTCAAGACGCTCGTTATCTAGTTTTTTAAGGCGAAGTTGGGAATCTTTTTCAATTTACTTATGCATATGGTACTATTTGTTTATTTCAGCACTAATAGTAACTTATTAGAACCAAAATTTACATTTGATATTAAGCCTCCATGTTCTACCAAACAATCTCTTAGAATCAAAAACATGTTTTTGTGGTCTCAAACAATGTTTGATATATATATATATATATATATATATATATATATATATATAATATCGCTTTTAGAAATTTAGTCAACCGTCTAAAGTGACTACAACGCTTTTGCGTGCCTCTGACTGTTATATTATTGTTTTTCTAATGGATAGGTCTTTCAGTAAATTTTATTAACATTTCTGTTAAATAAAATGGAAATAATAAAGCCCTTTTAAAAAAACTTATGTGCTGAATGTAATTTTTTTTCTCTCTTTTTTCCACTATAAAAAGGTATAGTACTGTTTTAGTTTTGGATTTATATCCAAACCATTCTCCTTTACCCATCTCCTTATAATCACAAGGTTATCTACATGTCCTTTACCCATCTCCTTATAATCACAAGGTTATCTATATGTCCTTTGCCCATCTCCTTATAATCACAAGGTTATCTACATGTCCTTTGCCCATCTCCTTATAATCACAAGGTTATCTACATGTCCTTTGCCCATCTCCTTATAATCACAAGGTTATCTACATGTCCTTTACCCATCTCCTTATAATCACAAGGTTATCTACATGTCCTTTACCCATCTCCTTATAATCACAAGGTTATCTACATGTCCTTTACCCATCTCCTTATAATCACAAGGTTATCTACATGTCCTTTACCCATCTCCTTATAATCACAAGGTTATCTACATGTCCTTTACCCATCTCCTTATAATCACAAGGTTATCTACATGTCCTTTACCCAACTCCTTATAATCACAAGGTTATCTACATGTCCTTTACCCAACTCCTTATAATCACAAGGTTATCTACATGTCCTTTACCCATCTCCTTATAATCACAAGGTTATCTACATGTCCTTTACCCATCTCCTTATAATCACAAGGTTATCTACATGTCCTTTACCCATCTCCTTATAATCACAAGGTTATCTACATGTCCCCTTGCCTATAGTAACCTTGGTTACTATAAGCAGCAGCTTATTTTAATAACATATGCTTAAGGGAAGACCTGCTGCCTTTGTACACAAATATATATATATATATATATATATACTTTAACACATAGAAAAGAACACAGAAAGACACTACAGAACTCACTTCGATATTTCGACATCCGTCGTCATCGGGAAGAAGTGCGAAGTACTCGCGCGCGTTGAGAAGCAAACTGCTACTGGCTATATATATATACATAATTCAAAACATGATACAGCCCATTAGGACAACATATCAAACGATTACAAGAAAATAAACCTAGTAAAAATAAACAACTCAGTTCAATATTACGACCTCGTCGTCATTAGGAGAAAGAGAAGAAGAAGGTGAGTTCTGCTCACGACCTCATGATGAAAATGAGTTCAGCAAGAGTTACTGTTTGCCAGCCAAGTAGAACTCATCATCTTCTTCTTCTCCTGATAACAACGGGGTCAGAATATTGAACTGAATTGTGTATTGTTTCTACGTGTTTTTTTCTTGTAGTCGTTTCATATATATATATATACTCACACAGACTCCCTCCCTTCCACAGAGGCTCGTACTCATACACACCGTTGGCCTATATGACACACATTTACACGCAAACACACACTCATCCACATAAATCCACACATACACAACATTCATCCATAAGCCCACGCACACATGCATGACAATAGCACGAAACACCAACACTAAGGCCACGATATTTCCTCCATCTTGACACGAATGATATCATTTATCAGGAGAATACTGATATGATGAGAACTGTTTTAATCCAACATTACATGTGGCAAAATGGAAGGGCATATAAAAACTCTTGATCATAATGATTGATATTTAATTTTCATGTCATGCCTAATTCTTCTGCTTACAAAGAAAAATTAACATTTCTGTTAAATAAAATGGAAATAATAAAGCCCTTTAAAAAAAACTCATGCACTGAATGTAATTTTATATTAAAATACACCATAGAAAATACCAACTGTATAAACTTTCGTGTAGTTGAAGTTAAAGAACATGCTCACAAACATGTGTAAGGTATTCTGCTATTCAGAGTATAAACAAATGTTGTTCGCTGAAGCATTCTGATTTTATTTTTAACATGAATCAATGAAATATTTTATTAGCTTTGTTTTTCATTGATTTGGTGCCTTTGATGGCCTTTTGCTACTTGTTATAAGAAGTACTACTCTTCCTGTGTAGTTGATAATGGTTTTCAATATTTATTTTACCTAAACATATTTAGGCTTTCCTCTTATGTTTTATTCAAAGAACAAAGCTGGGGCACATTTCTGCCACAGGTTTTATATGACCCTTACATGAATCTGAAATTGTTATTCAAATTACTAATCCTAACAACCTAAGCTATACTATGGCCAGTGGTTATATAGAAATGGTTAAACAAGAGTAAGATCTTTCAACCGTAACAAGCGGTCTTCGTCAGAGTAAAAAAACCGTTCGGTTTTTGATTGTTGTTTTCCCATTTCATTCGTGGTTTGATCATTGATAGAAATGGTTATACAGATCTTTTGGTTATCTTTGAGCGGTCTTCGTCAGAGTCAAAAAACCGTTGGGTTTTTGACTCTGGCAAAGACCGCTTGTTACGGTTGAAAGATCTTAGTCTTGTTTTCCCATTTCATTCGTGGTTTGATCATTGATAGAAATGGTTATACAGATCTTTTGGTTATCTTTGAGCGGTCTTCGTCAGAGTCAAAAAACCGTTGGGTTTTTGACTCTGGCAAAGACCGCTTGTTACGGTTGAAAGATCTTAGTCTTGTTTTCCCATTTCATTCGTGGTTTGATCATTGATAGAAATAGTTATACAAATCTTTTGGTTATCTTTGAGCGGTCTTCGTCAGAGTCAAAAAACCGTTGGGTTTTTGACTCTGGGAAAGACCGCTTGTTACGGTTGAAAGATCTTAGTCTTGTTTTCCCATTTCATTCGTGGTTTGATCATTGATAGAAATAGTTATACAGATCTTTTGGTTATCTTTGAGCGGTCTTCGTCAGAGTCAAAACACCGTTGGGTTTTTGACTCTGGCAAAGACCGCTTGTTACGGTTGAAAGATCTTAGTCTTGTTTTCCTATTTCATTCGTAGTTTGATCATTGATAGAAATGGTTATACAGACCTTTTGCTTATCTTTGAGCGGTCTTCGTCAGAGTCAAAAAACCGTTGGGTTTTTGACTCTGGCAAAGACCGCTTGTTACGGTTGAAAGATCTTAGTCTTGTTTTCCCATTTCATTCGTGGTTTGATCATTGATAGAAATGGTTGTACAGATCTTTTGCTTAAACAAAACTAAATGGATATCAGCATAAATAAAAGCTAGGCTTTTTCTGCACATTCCTTAGAATGGACTCATTTCAAGTTATCTTTACGTTTTATCATTAGATAAACCGAATCTACCCTTAAACAATTTTTTTGCGAATACAAAAATTTTATCACAAGCAACTCAGTCACCATAAGTCAGTCACCAAGCTGAAACTTTGACAATAGATTTGCGTATGTCTAACTTAAGGGCTAATATTTGAATGAATTGAAAATTCAATATAGAATCTGAGTTATGCACATTTAAGTTGTATTTGATTAGCCACATAGGTATATATTTAAAATATACAGGCATTTTTAGTTGTCTAATAACATAGCAAGTAGGTATTGCTAGTTGAATTTAATTTCGTTTGCATTTCTCATAATTTACTGGCTTTAAAAAGATTAGTCCTACCTACCACCATACTAAATAGGAAGTATGCCTAGCATATAATCTAATTTGAAATCAGTATCTAAAGCTGCAAAATGTAAAAGAAACCAGATCTAATGACATTTATAGACTGTACTAATAATGTCTATAAGAAAAATTTACAATAATGTCTATAATTTCTAATAATATTTTGGAATCCACATATCAGCTCTGAATGGTTGTAAAATACCCATCAAAGACGGGTAGTATAATATGATAAAAGTTTGTAAAATAAGTAGTATGATATAAGTCTGCTAGTACATGTATGTAAGAAACCTAAGGAATTACTACATAAAAAGGTTCTGAATTTTTAAATAACGTTTAACAAAAACTGGAAGGCAAAATTGAGTTTAAGATTTGGATTTAAGGAAGTGAATTATTACTTGTGAAGTGGTTAATTCAGTGGAAGATAATCACTGCAATTGTGGTTTTCAACACAGTTAGAGTAATGGTAGATGGGATAAGCAATGGAAAAATTGGCTGAAATAATTAAAATTATTAAAATAATGGACCAGCATGCTGTGCGTTTCCTCAACCGACTGGTTTAGAAAAGTAAGTCCATCTTCGAAAGCCTAATGAGAAACACGAGGCATATTGGTAGATCACTTAAGAATTGTATATAAATAACTTGACGATTGTTGAAAAATTCTTACCTTGAGTATCAAGCTTGTGACCGTTCTTCTGCCAAGAAATACTGCAGATCGGGGAACACTCGACTCGGCAAGTGACGTTGATGCTTGAAGCTGTCATCAAAGCCCCAAAGTAAGGCGGCAGTCTCTCGATGAAGGTGGGCGGTGCTGTACAAACAAACAAGGCCGAGTCAAGCCCACTGCAAACAACGCTCTATACCAGGCCAATTTTAATGCTTCTCTCCTTCCCCTCATAGTCTTTACATTCTGGCCTCCACTACACACCACTATACTTTACATCAGACAAAACTAAAACTTGAAACAAAAAACATCTATACCCTTAATTTCAGTCATCTCTTAATTATTAATATTAGAAATATAATATACCGTCTTACCTGGTACATTGCTGCTGTAGCTCTCAGACCGGTTTCGGGTGTCACCCATCTTCAACAAGAAATTCTTGTTCTTTCTTGTTGAAGATGGGTGACACTCGAAACCGGTCTTAGAGCTACAGCAGCAATGTACGAGATAAGACGGTATATTATATTTCTAATATTAATAATACTAACCTCTGTGGTAATGATGAAATGCATGAATTCATCCCTTAATTATCAAGAGTGTTAAGTTCCAGATTCAAAGATACGCTAGTCAGAAGGAGTTTTTACTTTGCTATAAATAAACTCATTAAAAACTTAATAATAATAATTTTATTGAATGACTATAATATTTTTTTTTCAAATAAACATTTTTACCAGTCATATCCATGATATGAATCAGTACCAAGCGTGTGATGCCAAGTCCTTTTTAAAAATCCGTGCTCTAATAAACTTGAGCAAGAAAAACGTAAGGACTCCCAGTTTTCAATCAATCAACCCTAAAGTATGGTTGATCCGTAACAAAAATGGATGAAAAATAACAAAATAGTCCTACTGTCCCCTCCTGAAAGAGCACTGAGAGTGACATCATGAAATTAAACCAGTTGGAAAAAAAACGCATAGAGAAATACATCGCTAGAAACTTTCTAATCGAAGAGGTGAGACTTCTACATCTTCAGGGTTTTTCTAAGTTGGTAAAGTGGAGATGTTTCACTAACCGGCAAATATTTTTGCAGGATGAACCATTACTGGGTTGGTTATACATCGAAAGTGCAAATGTTTTATTACCAATGCTTATAAGAGAAGAGGTCTTTAACTTGTACCTGATATCGTACAGGCTTCGGACTAACTACTTCACGTCCTTCACCCAAAGGCTGATGTGCACAAGATTTATCCATTACTTGTATATAAAATCTAGGATCATCACAAGAGCCGAACCTAACAATTTTTAATAGAAGCCAAACAATGCCTGAAACTCTGCATAAGAGGAAAAAAAAACATTCACCTTAATGTTTTTTCTTTGTAATAGTTCCATTAATTCTTAATTTTAGTTTCATTCAGCTGAAATTTAATGAAACTATTTCATCTAATGTGCACTTGTCTGCTTTGTTTACATTAACTATACTGAAACCCCAAACGTTAAAAAAGTAATTTATTAAAAGTAAATTTGTTTTCAAATTTATGATAATAATCAATTATACAATTCATATTTTAAGGCAATTAATTACAAACAAATCACACATTACAAAAAAAAAAGCATGAAATCAATTGATTTATAATATACAGCAGTTAATTTATTTTGAATTACTTTTTGTCTCCATCTATTTAATGATTGATTAATAATTTAATTCAATTAGTTTACCAATCCCCCTCATTAGTTAGCTATCGGAACTTGTTTCAACTGCTATACGTATGACAATATTTTCGTTATAATTGGCAAAATGTAAATATGCAAATTAAAATATATCAATGACACATTTTTTAAACAGGCACATTAATTAAATTGGTAGTCAATGAGTTTGATAATACGTTTACGTATAGCAAATTCAGTAGGTCATTGAAGATTTTTGTCATAACATTACTGACAAACTCTACTGTAACAATTTAAGGTTACATAAAGAATAGAAGGACATTAAACAATGTTTTATTACTTCATAAGGTAAATAATTGCTGTTTCCATACAGACAGTTTTTGTTGTTAATTTATGATTTCAGAGAATCATTTAAAACTTAAAATATGAAAATCAATTATTTGAAATTAGGTAGCATTTAGATTTATACTATTATAAATAAAAAAAAAAGTAAAATATAAAAGTATCGTATTTATTTTTAAACTCTTTATTATTATCCAACAATTGAAATATGAAAGATCTCTGGAAGGAAAAAAATTGAAGACATAATAAGTTTTAACATAAAACTGATCTTCTTCTTTTAGAAAAGTTACAAATCGGGCAGTAAACCAAGGGTTTTTATTTTACTGAAAGTTATAAAAGATCTGTTAAAACGCGTACTAGGTAAATAACAATCTATTTCTTAGTCATATTTTTATTGGTACTCACAAAATGAAATATCTTTATCTCTCTAATACCTATATATATTTTTTTTCATAAAATATATATATTTCTCATCAATTTTAAAAGTTTATGTCAAACTTTAAACAGCTTTGATATTGAAGTTGCAATGACTTTTTTTACTACCTAATTATGTTCCTTTTACTTTTTATTATGTTGTTTCATTTTATCAAGATTAACAAATAAATAATCCGCATAGAAATGACAGGAAATTCAATACATGCTTTATTAAATTCTAATCTGTTTATCTCTTTAATAAAAATAGGATTAAATTTAAATAGCTATTTCTTGTAAAAATATAAATTACTTTTTTTTTTCTTTAATTCAGTTTAGACTCATTGTCAAGATTTGATTAGATCAAAACTGTCCTTGCTAAATCTTAGTGTTCCTTTCCTTCCAGCAAACTCTCTTCTGAAAGAACTATATTGTGATTATTTGTGATATTGTGACTATTATAACCATTACTGTTATAGATTAGGATATTGAATTAACCAAAGACTGTTGTCATAACAACTATCACGAATCTGTGCCAGTTTTTTCTTAAAATTCATCAAAATCCCCATTTTTAACATAAATTATATACACATTCCAACATAGAATGAAAAAAAAAAATTTATCAGGAAATGGACAATTTATCAGGCTTCAATGAAACCTTTAAAGCTAAATCTTTTGTTCCAATTAAAACCTTTTTCATAGACCTACAACGCAAAAGAATATATATGAAATCATATAACACATATCAATGATTAAGCCTCTACTAAGAGGGTTGACAGCTAGCGGATAGTTTTTTACTCTTTCTTACTGTACTCCTTTGTTTCCCTAAACATCCCTTTCTGGACATTAGTCCTTTCCTGCGCTTTCACTCTTTTAAAATACCACTCTTCTCAACTCCTCACCAGATGTTCTCTGCATCCAGTGATTCAGTTGGGTTTTTGACCCTGACAAAGACCGCTTGTTACGGTTAAAAGATCTTAGTCTTGTTTTCCCATTTCTTCTTGTGGTTTGATCATTGATTGTTATTTCACGTGTTTATGTGAAATCTTTTTAAAACACATATATTAAAAGAGGCAAAGTTACAAACATCGAATTTACAAATATAAATATTTTGGGCTAAAAAGTGAGAAAATCTACTGAATGAAATTTTTAAATTGATAAATGACCTATTGTATTACATTAAAATGAATAAGTTTCGAAATGAAAATTTTTAACACAGCTTTCTGATATCAACATAAACATTACACTAAATATGATACCGACACGGTTTCCGTGTCGGGTATTGCCAGGAAATAGGATGTGGTTTTTTAGTGGGTCGGGACCCCCAACCCCACATACCCTAAGCAAGACGTCTTGCTAAGGGATCTGATGAACAGATTTTTCCACATCCTACGACAAAAAAAAAAAAATAAAAAAAAAATAAATGATACCGACACCTAGAGACCGATTTTTACTAATACATAAAAATTACCTAACAGTTACAAACAAACCAAAACTTAAATACCTGAATAAATACTATTTAAATTAGCTACATCACTTCTATGGTTAAGAGATGACTGATCATGTTTAATATACAGAATGTCTTACTTATATGTGTTATAAGACTACACAAATGTGTTATAATAAGATATGTGTTATAACACTTATATGTGTTCTTACTAAGGTCAAATCAAAATTACTACATTACAATCTGTTGCCAATGCAGATGCATTAAGCTTATTTGTTTTTACGGAGTATGAATATTAGTACAGAGCTCTTTCAATAGGAGCTTGTTTCTTCATAACAAACATGTTCACAATCTTTACACTTTACCATATTTCACATATAAGAGTACTATGTAATTCTTTTGACAATTATAAAAAAATTATTTGTTCTTTTGTAATTTAAGTTTTTTAATTCCCAGTTGGAAAGTTTTTTTTGTATTTTGTCGAATTTATAAATATACTACTTCAATATGAATGATATATTACCATAATAATTCAAAAATCAATAAGCTTTGTAACTCTTTTAACATTTTAATTACTTATGAAACAGCATTACAAACCAACAACAAAGTTTGATTGATATATGATTGAAAATATTTTCAAATAATATTTAATACTAATACAAGTTGTTGGAATTAATAAGCGTAAAATATTAATTTAATAACAAATCAAAAGTAATGAAGTTATCAATAAATTGATTATTATCACTTCATATGAAAATGTAAAGAAAAAAAGTAAATTAGATGAACAATAGGATCATTAAACCTCACTTATTCATTAAATTACATTCGTCTCTTTATGTTCAACGACTTACCTCACATAGATATTTAAATAAAAATAGACTGCAGTAGTATAAAATTCCGTTTAAAGAATGAACTAACTAAACTGCTGTCATTAACCGGTGAATAAAAACAATACGTGACTTAATGTTCCCCAAATTTACATTCGATTTAATTTTTTTCTATTTAAACAAAAATTAACCAGCTTTACAGCATATTGATTAAGTTTCGTATTTCTTTCTATACATATCAAAAACTTACATCGAATTTGAAGAAAAGATAAAGGAAAAGTTTTAAGGTTTTCAAGGTAACTTATTGGTTAAAGACCTCAACGAGTCGTCGAAGTCTCCTGATAACGACATACCTGGAAAATGCTTAGAACGTTACTTTTTTCCTTTCTAGCCCAAGCCTACTCCGTTGTGATTTGTTAAAATGAAATATTGAAAAAAAATATATTACAAATATTTTGTATGTATTACAAAGAAAACAGCATACTTAATGAATAATATACATATGTATGCATTATATTAATGAAAGTATGTATTAATTGATATAGAAAGGCTTAATTTTAGTAAGTTAATAGCTACAATTAAATAAATTGAATACGATTACATGTACAGCCCAACTTATGATAGATAAACTGGCGATTAACATACATACTATTAACTTAAGATATTTCTGTAGTGGCATCAAGTAAATGAAGTTTTCCATCAAAAGTATATAAAAAAAGAAATATTTTACATGAATATTTAAATAAAAATATTGGTTTTTCAAGTATTGATTTCAAATATATGTTTAACAACTGACTACCTGGTATCACGGTCCTTCAATTTTTGTTTCTTTAATAAATATTAGTCTAATCTGAATTTTTTTTATAGTTGACCAGGTTCATTGTCAGTTTGATTAACGTAAAATTTGGATGCAATTGTGGCCTGGTACAGATGCAGACATAAAAACTTTAAGACATATATACAAAACTATGATTTTTGTCATATGGTATAATAACTAATAAATATTTAAAACAGGCGAATTTGATCATACCATGGACTTTGATGTAGACAGTGGAAGAACTTGTCTCCCCTCCGAGGTTAATAGCGGTGCAGGTGAAGTTGGCCTCAGTTTGAAGTGTCACTGGGTCAATCGTATAAACAGGTGTGGTAACTTCGGTAAGAATCTGTGATCCTCTGGTCCACCTAAAGGTGGTGTTGTCCGGCCGACCTGGGTCTTTGACGGAACAGGTGAGATTCATTGAAGACCTCTTGACTACTCTATGTGGATGATAGCTCAAGTGGACGCCACTAGGGGCATCTGAAACCAGGAAAGGCCCAAGTAAATCAAAAAGACAAATCAAATTTATTAATGAGTTTGACACTAAAATAAAAGTATTCACATTATCAAACTATGCTACTATCATACCTAACGGAGTTTTGTTCACCACTCAAATATACAGTGTTACCAAATGATTGTGCACAGCTTTGACTAAAAGTTTCCTAAAAAAAAAATGGCTAAAAATATCGCATACCCTGCAAAACTTTTGACTAAATTAAACAACAGAAATAATTTAATTAAGACAACTACTCAAATAGTAAAACAATATAAATAAATAGAAACGACATTTATCTTTAAATTTTATTGCAGAAATTGTAATTTTTAAAACAAATCAAATGATTTCTCTTCATCCTGATGGTTTGATTTATAGTACATTTGAATAGTCCCTAGTTCACAGCAGCCTCTGGTAACACATAATCTTTACAGTATTTGTTATGATGTTGAAGATCAGGCCTTGCTGCTAGTAACGAATTCAGCAGTCCCAGTTCCATTTTGTTTCTTGATTTTGATTTTAATATACATATATATTGCTAAAGATTCGTTCAATTTCAGCGTTGTATGTGGTGAAATCAACATTGAAAAAGCGAATTCAGTGATATTTTGAAAGAGATTTGAACAAATCACAATTTTATGCTGTACAACCTCAATCCCGAAATTTTCATCATTATGTGCAAAAATATTATAACGATATTCATATACTTTCTGTTTGTTTAAATTCAGATACTTGTCTTTTGTGATTTCTGTATAGAATGTGTCTAAGCTATAATTCAAGTGAATTGGAATTTGTTAGCTTAGTTTTCTATTTACATCAGTTTCTTTCTTTACTTATAATTTTTTTTTTAATTTTATCATTTTCTTAAAATCTGTAGTTTTACTGCATCTCATGTGCACTTATATTTTAGTTTTGTTTTTCCTCGCCTTATTTTATATTTTCCTTACTTCCAACTGAATACCATTGATGCACAAGTATAGTTCTATAACTATTTCGATATTTTACATAATTCTGTCACACTTACTGGTCACGATGTGTTTTCTTTACAGTTTGTCTAGTTGTAAAAATAAATCCAAAAGAATTCTTTCAACGTGTTTTTCTATATAATTCTATATAAATGATCAAACCACAAATTAGAAATGGGAAAACAAGACTAAGATCTTTCAACCGTAACAAGCGGTCTTCGTCAGAGTCAAAAACCCAACTAAATACTAGATGCAGAAAACATCTGGTGAGGAGTTGAGAAGAGTGGGAGGGAAGAGTAAAGAGTTTCTTCTCAACTCCTCACCAGATGTTTTCTGCATCTAGTATTTAGTTGGGTTTTTGACTCTGACGAAGACCG
Source organism: Hermatobates lingyangjiaoensis (assembly GCA_026182355.1). NCBI lineage: Eukaryota > Metazoa > Arthropoda > Insecta > Hemiptera > Hermatobatidae > Hermatobates > Hermatobates lingyangjiaoensis. The sequence continues at coordinate 337,546 of JAPFBL010000293.1, forward strand.
TTTGTTACGGTTGAAAGATCTTTGTCTTGTTTTCCCATTTCTTATTGTGGTTTGATCATTGATTGTTATTTAACGTATTTATGTGAAATCTTTTTATATAATTCTATATGTATATTTTCATGCAATACAACTATCATATATCATAACAATGTTCAACTGCACTTTTATAATGCAGGGTAAGTACATGCATATACCTACAGATAAGAATTTTCCATGGTCTAGCAAGTCTAAGGTCCGGTGGTAGAAATCCGGATTAGAAAGTTCAACCTGTATAAGCCCCCCCCCCCCCCCCCCCCCCAAAGGAAATTTAATCCTGTTAAAAATCTCTGATTTTAGCCATTACTAAAAATAACATAATAGAAGACATTGGGAACAAAGGATTGCAAGTTTCTTTATAGCCATATATATGAATAATTTTATTGACTAAAAAGAAACTACGATATGAATGACTGTTTGTCAATTAATCACAATGGCGGGGGTGGGGGGGAATTACTTATACTAGGGGAGTTGTAACAGCAGAAACTTAATAATTCGGATTGATTATCATTTGAAATAGTGTTTTCCCTAGTTAGGTCTAGAAGGATAAGTTTCCTTTGGTGTAGGCCTGAGGCAGGTATTCTCTACAATAGCCCTGGAGCCATCTCTAATTACCTCTCTCAGTCGTCCCAGTCGTATCAACCACCCTAGTAATCAAGCCATCCACAAAGAACCATAAACTGTTTTTACCAAATTTTTAAAAAGAAATCAAATAATTTAAAATTGAATTATGATAATTATTAAAAAGAGAAGTTAATGCTTCCCCTTGAAACTGTGAATAATATTTCAGGTATTATTAAAAGATTAAATACTCATTTTTTATCATTAATATGATGAAAAGTCGTGGAAAACTATATATTTAGCAAAAAGGAAATGTTATAAGTTTAATTAGTAAGAGTGCTGTGAATGCTTAAAGAACTTTTTATATTAGGGCAATACAGCAGAAGGTAAAATGATAAAGATAAGGTTACATATCCTGTCTATACACTTAAAGACGTGAAATATACAGTAAAATGACATAAGCTGGACAAATGGAAATGGGTCACTTACTCGAGTTGGGCAACGCAACTATTCTGTTTTTAAGAATAAGAAAAATAAACGAATGGTTTCTTCCAACGTATGAATTACACGATGAATTGAAAGAAAGATAAGAAATTATAAGTTTTGTTATCAGACCAAAAGTTAAAATAATGTTGAAAATGAAATTACCAAAAACTGAAAGAAAATTCGAGAAACACATTGAGAATGAAGTAGATAATTCACTTCAGGATTTTTATATCCGTCTTGATTAGGAGAAAAGTTAAAAAATTATAAGGACAGGAGTAATAGTTACAAATTGTAGATACATATCTACAGAGCAACATTCAGATATCCCTTTGAAAATATCAGAAATAGCTTTAGAAATAGCTTTAATAGCTTTATCAGAATGAGAACTAGACCTCAGAGGTAAATTATGTTTTTTTCATGCTCACTATGCTTACCTATAGTAAAGTAAAGAAGAACTATAAATATAATGATGCTGTTTGGAGGCAGTTTTGATGAAAAGCTCGAGATGACTGTGTGATTCAGTCAGATGGTAGTTGAAGTTATTCACTCTATTTTGGGCTATGTTCCTGTCAAGAGTCACTTCCCGACACAAAAAACGCTGTATTGTTCTTAAAGCCCTTGCTCTGACCAATCTAGCGTGTATGATTCTGAACGTGCAATATTCTACCAGAACAGACAAAAAAAAAACCTTTCATCCAGATCGCTTTCCACATACTGTAGACAATTTCTTCTGTTATATAGCTGCTTACTGTTGCATAAATTATCTCAAAATGAAGTTATATTGGATTTTGAACTTCTTTAATTAAGTTTTCCTTAAATATGAAAAAAAAAACTACCATATTTGTTACTTCCAGTTTAATTAAATATAAATTCTATTTTTTTTTTTTATCTAAATTCGTATTTCGAAAATACAAATCACCGAAGTACTAAAATGAACCTTATCATCTAGGTCTGGGTTCTCCATTCAAAATAATCCCATGACACCGACTTCATAATACTTTATTTAAAATCAGTATAAAGATACCTGTGTAAATGAAAAATGTGGTGTTTACAACAAATTACAATAAATTTAAAGAGATTTTTGTAATAGGTTGGGAAGTCCAAAGGAAGGTAAACATGCCACTAAACATACTCTTTGTACCAATCTCACATATATCTAAATATACTTATTCTAAGATAAACCTTCTTCAGCTTTCAAGAAAGTCAAAGGAATTCTTCTGTTGAGAATGAAAGATAGATCTAGTACACATAAGACAAATAAAAAAAAAGGAAAAAACAAATTGGCCGGTATATAGCATATGGAACAATTATAACAGACCAGGACGAACGAGAAGTGGTTAGTATCATAGTTATTAATTAATAACGATAGAGCCAGGAAAACACTCCAATATCCTGTTCATCCCAGTACTATTGTTAGTTTTGTTTTCTGTGATTAATTAATAACTTAATTTGCTTAAATGACTACATCAATTATTTATTATAAATGCTCAGAATTGTAGGTAAAAAGCTAATGAAATGGTCTCCACGTATAAAAATGTAATGGTATAAACAACGCGTTTTTTAATTTATTTATATATATAAAAAAGGTTCTATTTTCTCCTTATACCTATGTTTGCTTGTATTTCGTTATAGTTCTCTGTGTTATATTTTCAATATGTTTCCTACACTTAGTCTTAGAGCAAATGTAAAGGCTCAGTCTAACCTTTAGGAAAAAAATATGAAACAGATGTACACCCCATACCCTCACCCACGTCCATCCTATTCCCAGTCAGTTGTACCACAGACACTCGCCCTTAGTACTCTCTTCCGTATTTTATTTTATTTTTAGTTTTTACGATATTTACTTTGTACTATAGATAACTCTCTGATGACATTGTATTTTTTAGTTAATGCCTGAGGAAGAACAGTACATGTTCGAAACGGGTTGATTATACGATTAAATTTTTATATGTGGAGACCATTCCATTAGCTTTTTACCCTACAATGAGTAAATACCACGAAATAACTGATTGCACTACGTTAGAATGCTCAGAATGCTAACTTTAATAATATGTTCTATATTTTCTGGATATAACGTTAGTATTTCTTATAAGTAAATTTAATCATGTTTAGCAAACTCGAGTAGGAAACCATTTATAATATAAAATCCTACATTTTTAAAATAACTGTGAAAATCAAATACAAAGAATGGAGCGTCAGGGTGCAGATTCCTGTTTCAGGTGAACAAGGTAATGTGAATTATTTAATTATCAGCCTCTTGATATTCTTGACTATTATTATTATTATATCTATTATTATTAGATTCTTGACTATTCTCAACATTTTGTAGTCTATCTTAACATCTATTACAGCTTTTTTCTAAATTATAAATACTGTCTCTTATCGAAAAAAGCCAGAAAAGCAATTGAAAATAGGAAAGAAATCAACGGGGTGAATTTGATTTCTTGGGATACGAAGCGTCTTACTTTCAATTAAGAACCGTCACCTACCACCATTGATGGTCGAAGGCCTTTTATGGGAAGAACGAAAGCAGCTGTTACCTGTAAACCGGCTTGGAACTTACTGTTGGTGTATAAAGAAGAGTTTTCTTGGTCAAAATGGCGCAGAATAGCACCACGTGTGGTAAAAGAAAAAAAAAATCTGTTTCAGGACTTCATTACTTCTGTGGACGATTCGATAATGAATCCACTTTTTTCGAAAAGGCTACTAATAGCTTAATAATGAATAAGAAACGTCTCTCGTATTCACTACCAAAACAAGTCACTGTTTTTCTTTCTTGTTGTTCTTGGTTACCAGCTGGGTGGCAGGTAGACCAGCTGCCACACTTCTCAAGGCGATAATGTTTTATTTGTCATTCTACTATTGTGTTTATAGACTGCCGATGCTATATGAACCTTTAGTTTTCTCCTGGAATGGTAGGATATCAAGTTTCCTAAAGCATTCACATAGTGTTGTTCACTTTGAAGGGGAAGCAATGCAATCAACGAAGGTGCCCGTAGGCTGGTAACGTCCCCTCAGTTAAGAAGCGTTCATATTGGTCTCTCTAGAGCCATTCAAGCATTTTGTACTCAGTAACAAACAGATCTGTGTGCCAACCATAGATAAATGACTATAAGGTCTAATTCGCGTAGAATTGTGCTGAGTCCTTGTCCACTGCGGTAGTTGTGGTGGAGAGCAAAATTACCTATTTTTCAGACAAGTTTTTTTAAATTTTAAAAATAATGATTTAGATACTCTTGATTTGATGCAGCTGCCGTGAGATAGCTCTTTTGCGGTGAAAGAGCTTCACGTAAAAAAGGCATCAGTCTGTTTTGTTGTGGTTTTCAGTGATATGGCTGAATAAGCTGGAAGCGCTAAACAATACCAAAACAGGTCTGTTGTGTAATCTTCTACATATGCAAAATACCAATATTCCCAGCTTTATTGCGAGACTAAGCTCGTTTAGAAATATTTCAAGTAGGCTATAGGCTAAAAGCGAATGAAATGAGAAAGTTTGATAAATTAAGCCAAAATAGTTCTATTAGATACAATGGTTCCACATGGCTACTGACCATGTCTTCTGGAAGAGTCAACAAAAAAAAAAAAGCATATGAGGTTCTACTGTTTATTTCCTTTAATGAGACTAAAAGAAATATGACAACTCTCAAACTACCTTTCTGGCGAACTGACTACCTTGAAGTGCATGAGGGCACCAGAGAAGGACAAGCTAGCTTCTACTGAACGCCACGCTCTGAACACCCGTGACTAGGAGTTAAATAACAATAACATAAACAACATTAAGTTGTATGTAGTTAACAACTGACTTGACGAATGAACCCTTCCTTATATTCTGAAACATCCTACAACCTGACAAACACTACATAGGGAGTATTAAATTTTAATTTAACTCAGCTTTATATAGGTTAGAAATATTTTACTCCTATCTAATATTATACAGTCATTATATTAAATAATTTTTTTTCAGTTCTTAAATAAAAAAGTATAGAGTCAGAGCGAGCTGTGAATCTACAGGACCACTAGCAAGCATTCTTACTACGAACGACTTTGACAGCAAACACCATTAATACAATCAGTCTGGCTCATCAGAACTTGTGTACTTAATAGTTATCTTTCAATTAACACAAAACCAAAATTCCAATAGTTTCAACAATTATAAATTATAACATTAAAGTTTGAAAATGTGATTCATGGACTGATTTGTTGACCATAAAGCTGTCAATCATTATATTAATTAATCATTGCGTTCATTGAAGTAGTGCATATCCTGTAGGAAATCTAAAAAAACTAAACTGTTTCTTTCAGTAATGCATTTTCTTTCAGATTTTCAAAATGAAAAAAAAATTGATACTTGTAGTATCAAAACGAAAACTTGTAGTCCGTTTGATGAATGATCTTCTCTTATATTTTCATTTCATTATTCAAGATTAGGAAATACATAATAGCGTGAGCTAATTTACATATTAAAATGTTTATATTAGGGTTGCATATTTAATTTCATAAAGAATTTTAGAAGTAAATATTTTTTTTTATTTTGAATTCCTTGATAAACGGGTGTAGATAATTTTTTACTATTTGATTTGTTGTGACAGATTATATGACAGATTTCCTTTATAAGTCTCTCAATTAAAAAAGTTAGGCAAGCATGTTTCCAATAATATTAGTGTTATAATCTACATATAATAGAAATAGCAGCATGTTTGAACAATTTACTTGGACAAAAAAAAATATATGTTTTGTGATACTCACAGTAGACGTAGAGTGGTGCGTCTTGCGAAAGCGGACCCCAACCAGCCTCGTTCTGACCAATACAAGAGTAATTCCCATGGAAAGTACGAGCAACTTCTTCAAGAAGCAACTTAGCTGGATCAACATCGCAAAAGATAGAGTCAGGAGTGGAACAGTCAGGGAGCTCCTTCAGAAGAATACCCCCTAGGTACCATCTAACAGCGCTCAAGGTATCTGGACGACCAGCAAGCACTTCACACTGGAGCGTGATGTTCTCCTTGGAACTTTCGCTCACTGCGTTTGTCGGAGTCATGGTAACATTAACAGTTGGTTTGTCTGAGAACAAAATAAAATATTAATTTAAACATTTTTTTTTTAATAGTCATATAAAATCATGTTCCTCTCACCAAAGTATGAAATCATAAGAATAATCTGAACATTCTAACAATAAACTGAACAAATATATTTGCATAATATGCTTTCATTATAGTAAACACATATTTTCTCTTTTATTAATAAATAATTATTGAATAGGGTTGTAAATACTCCCTCCTCACTTTCTCCCACACAGCTTATCTCTTTATCAGTCGGTCTTTTCCTCCCTATCACTTAGATATTACAAAGATTTAAGAATAAGTTTCAATTCTTAAACAAACTAATACGATTAGGAATATAATATAACCATCATTGTCGCCATCTTTATGCCTCTAAATATAATAATATATATTACCAGAATAACACTATTGTTAGAGCCACAGAAGCTATTAATGTTTACCAAAGAATATAATATTTTAGTTTGGAAACTTCCAATAGAAGACATATACAACAAATGTAACTAATAGAGTGTTCAGGAGTACACAAGGAATGAAAACTATATTAAATTGAAAAGTCAGGATGAACTTTAACGGAATAAAAAAAGTAACAAAATGCTAACATTTAGGTTTTACTAATAACATTAGCTCATGGATATGAACTGTAAAAGTATAGGAAACTTGGTTAACTTAATACCTAAAAAAGTAAAGTACTTAGACACAATAACAAACGAGTTAGAAATATTTAAACCCAAAAGACTTTGGAAGACTTATAAACAAAGTAAACAACCACATGACAAATGATTTATTTAACAACTTTGGCAGACTGACGGGCATTTTAATAAAGATATAAAAAAGAGCAATAAAGCTAGAAACTGTAATAAATTAAAAAGACAAAATTATTAAATCATAGGAATAATAGAATTAATATTAAAAAATAGAGAAAAACACTATTTGTGAAATAGTTAGCTTATTAACTAGATATCGAAGTTATCATCAGATAATAGACCTTATTATCTATGCTCAAATACTCTTCAATACAAATGAACGATAACCTACTATAACCTTCTTCTAAAATCTGGAAGATCAGAAACTATTAAAATAAGGAAAAGGATTTTATTGAGTAGCATTGAGTGGTTACATGGATGTTTAGAATATAAAAACTAATTGTATTAATTTTCAGAGGAGTTGAAATTGTATTCTCTGATCTATTACTTACGAAGTTAAATTTAATAGTTAACACCATTTGGTCTATTTCGTTTCTCTTAGACAGGAAACAATTCAATCAAACTAAATAAACGGCCTTTTCTTTTAAACAAATTGAATACAGAAAGAAAGATGATCTTTTCAGTAACACCTTAACATAAGCAATCTAAACAAAGACATGGATTATTATATTATCACATTAAGTAGAAACAAACAATATACGAACTCATTTCCATGATTGTATCATAGTACCTTTGAATATTATTGAAGTGTGAGGAATGGACTCTTTCCCCAAGAGGACCAATATGCAGTTTTTTCACTATTCCAGTCTAATAGTTTATATCTATTATTTTTAAAAATTTCAAGCTTCCAGCTATAAATGTATTAAATGATACTGAAAAGCTGGCTTTGAATTTGATTCGAGTATGACAAACTGGCTACTTACTAATAATTTTTTTTCAATATACATTCACAGTAACGTTATACGAGTAACAGAGAAAAAGATAACATTCACTCAGAGTAAATTGGATTTTTGTGATTTTTGAAAAAGAGAAAGAAACGTGTATAATAATTTTATAAAAGGTCATAAAATTCCCAGAATAATAATTTTATAAAAGGCCAAATTTGCGAAACATAATTCAAAATTGAACATACTCTTTGAAAACAAAATAAATGAAATTATTGTACATCTTTTATTAAGATAAAAAATTATCTTAAAACAACATTTTTTAACATGTTTCTGAAAATTTTCAGACAAAATGGGAGTATTTTCAAGTTTTAAATGGGAAACTTAATTCTTCAATGTACAAGGAGGTTAGATACACTATGTAAGAGATTTACTGGCTATTGGAACAAAAGTCATGTTCTCGTGTAGGGAATTATTTCGTAACATGAAATCTTTCCCCTTACTTTTCAAAAATGTAATTACTGCCGTAGTTATACTAATAATATTATATACATCAGTGGTGTTATATACAAAAATAAGCACACATATTAATTTATGGATCATTCACTATCTGTATTACCTCTAGGAATGGAAGACTGATAAACATCTCCCATTTAGACATTTATATTATGCTAAATGGGACATTATATGTTATATACCCAAGAAGTTAGATATTATTTTTAATTATAGCAAAGTTGAGTTTAGGCCACTCCAGATTTTATTTATTAGTAACCCAGTAATCCAATACTTTTCTCAGTTCATGATATGATTGTATCATGCCGGTTTTTGGATATATTTCTATTTTTAACACCAACAGATGTACGATCCCTTGAAATAGTAAAAAAAAAGATCTTATTTCACTTTAGAGTGATATTCACTAATTTCTAATACTTATATATACAGAACAGTGTGATACTGAAGAGAACATGCATAAACTACACATGTGTTGTTGTATATAAATGCCACATAACTTTTCAAAGAACCTGTGCCAACTTCAATGACTTAAAAATGTTTTTCTTAAGGATCATTGCTTAAAGTTTGCAATAGACAAGTAATTTTCTTCACCTTTCTAATCATGAGTAAATACCACATAATAACTGCTTGCATAGCTGGTGAGTTAATAGAACTATTTTTTTTCCAAAATTACAGCGTTAATTAATAATGTAAATGAATGAAATTAATTTATATATTAAGGTATTTAAGTACAAAAGTGGCACTACCAATTACATGACTTAGAATAAAATTTAGATGATAAAATAATTAATAATGTGAATATAATCTAAAATATAGCGTTTTCAGTAAAATTTTAAATAAATGGTTCCATCTGATTAACTGTATTACTATTTATTTTTATGTAACCTCAATTTGTTTTTTTATAACCTCATGAAATTATGATAACTAACCATGTAAAAAGTACCATATTAATTTGCAACATATTGAAAATTAATTTGAAATATTACAAAATGACTCGAGTCTTAATAATTAGTTATCATGCTTCATTTATTTTGTTATACAGCTGGGACAATTGTTGCATTTTCGTTAAAGTTATCAAACTAAAGATAACTGAATTAAAAATAAATATTGGATTAAATACTTTGTGAATTAACTTAATAATATATTTAATTTTTTGTAAAGTTGAAGTGCACAACGATACAATTTTTTTAAAATATAAAACATTATTATCCACCGACCTGGAAAGTCAATTACTAAGTTCCACTAGTATAAATAATTTTTGTTTTTTGCTTTTATGATAAAAATACCTACTTACCAATGTTTATTTAAAAATAATATCGATTATATATAAATCATTTTTTGTTGAATAAAAAAATCATCAAACTGTTAATGTTTGTATTTAGTTCATGATTATTTCCTGCCCTTTGCATCAACACTGGCTGAGTTAAGAGCTAAATCTCTTTTTTACTGTTACAAATCATTCGTTTTTTATAGCTGTAGGCGTCGGTTTTTAATCTGAGTTTGGAAAAAAATTATTATACTCGTATATAGCAGAATTACTTAGATGATTAAATAATGAATACGAGTGAACTCATTTTTGTTGTTCGTATAAGTGTTTGAGAAAAAAGAAGAAAATAATAAAAACATCTGAGCATCAAAAAGAAGGTTAGTGCACAATTGAAAATAATCTTTTATTTCTTTACTACATTATAGCAATGTAAAGAAATGCATAAGAATTAAGCAGATATATTAAATAAGAAAATTAGCATAAGAATTATTTTTAATTAAATAATGCCACTTAACTTTCAAAAACTTTTAAAACTGACTCATATAAATTAATATACAACTAAAGTGGAACTAAGCAAAATTTATTCCTACAAGAAAGAATGTAATTTACTTTCATTAAATCATTATTTTCTTTAGAATATTATATTATAAAGTGGTTTTCTATATATCAATAACAATAGATGCAATTCAAATATGATCTTTTAATATCAGAAAAAAAAGAAAATACTAATATTACTAATTATATTTATAGGAAGAAATATTACAAATATTAGTAAAAATATGTTATAATATGACTATTGATTCAGTTTTAAATGAAGTTCTAAGTTTTACATTGTTTAAAACTTCGTATACAAAAATGTAAAATAATTTTATGATAATATAATAGTTGTTAATAAATAATAGGTTATGGATACAACTTTTTTTTTAATCAATGTTTCAGTGGAATGATTAAAAAAATTGTTATTTTACAACAATTTTTTGTTTTAAACTAATTTTAATAATCTAGATAATCTAGTTTAAACCCATTTTTTTTAAATTCAGCTTAATTTAAATGTATTATATTTTGCAAATAGTTATTAAATAATTATTAAACTCATTACTTCTTTTAATTTACTTATTGATGAATAAAGTAATTCAGTTTAGACATTATTATAAATTTCAGAACCTTTTTATGTAGTAATTCTTTAGGTTCCTTATATACATTATACTAGCAGAGTTATATTATACTACTTGTTTTACAAACTTATACTATATTATACTACTTGTATTGATGGGTATTTTACAAAAATTCATAGCTGATATTTGGTATTCCAAAATATTATTAGAATTTAAAGAATTGTCCAAAATATTATTATTAGTGCAGCATATAACTCTCATTAGATCTTGAGTTTCTTTTCCAGCTTTAGATACAGAGCTCAGATTTGATTTTATTCTGGGAATAGTTCTTATTTAGGACTCACTTATTTATGATAAACGCAAACGAAATTATAATCAACTACCAATATCTACTTACTACAGTATCAGGCACTTATAAAAACCTGCATATTTTTAGCTATGTACTTGTATATCTGTGTAGCTAGCCTAACACAACATAAAAGTCAATAATTTCGCTTCTACATTGAATTTTCAATCCATTCAAATCATATCTTTTACGTAGTCATTACTTAGTTTTCTTATATACATTATACTAGCAGACTTATATCATTCTACAAATTCTTGAACAAACAAAACACAGAAATTTTTCTAGTGGTGAATTCGGTTTCTCTAATTTACAAATTGTAAAGATAAGTTAAAATCACTTAGTTCTAAGCAATGTACAGATAAAACCTTCCTTTTATTTGTAGATATTTTATTAATTTAATTTTATTTAATTATATTAATAGCATATTAATAAATTAGCATTACTAATGATTAATAGGTAACTCAATAATTGATTTCAACTTGCAAGAAATAATTTTAAAAGTAAAACATTTGTATGTAGATATAATATTATCGTATATTGTATATTTTTTTATGTTAACATTTTTGGAAAGTCATTTATTTTGCTAAATTGTATTTTTAAACTTTTTTTCTCCTAAACTACAAACTTAAGAGACTTGAAATTTTGTTATCCTCATAGAAGCAAAAATTCAGAAACTGAAAAATGCATTAAATTTTTAAAATAACAAACTATTTTGTTTTCAATAAAATGTATACATTTTTACTTATGCTTTAATATGAAAGATTGGGAGAATGATTCAAGACTTACTCAGTTTGTTGGATCAAAAGGAAATTATGCCTATAAATAAAGCATTATGTGAGAGATAAGTTGAGGTAATGTTTTTTTTTACTTTAAACGGCTCATTAAAAAACAATGAAATTTTGCTTGGCTAAAAAATTGAACCAAAAATTAACAATTAAGAAAAAAAATTCAGGTAATTTCAATTACGGCAAAGACGAATAGAGGTATAAAAACTGAATATCCATCCTGGATTAATACTTCATCTGCTATATTTATTTATATTTATTTACATTATTTACATTATTTACATTTACAAAATTGAGACTAATTCCAAGCTAATTCGATGACACTGACTTCTTTCTTACATATTTCTGATATTTGTCAAAATAGGAATATTGTGAAGTCTTAAAGACAAAACTATGGCTTAGATCTTTAATGTAGAACAGGTAAACAACATCAGGTGTAACATATGCACTGGCCATGTAATGTTACAAATGACCATGTAAGAATAGGAACGGGCTGTAGGAACAAAAGCCACCTTCCCCTCTAAGAGAGATTATTTTGTATCACGAAATCTTCGCTTTGGCTTTATAAAAGTGTTATTACTGCTGTGGTTATACTTATGATCTTATATGCATCAGTTGTGTGATATATTAGAATAAGCGTGTACGAGTATATTAATAACTGGATCAAATACCATCTGTGCTACCCTCAGGAAAAATACTAGTAAACATCTTGAGATTGTAAGTGTGTTTCTTAATTCTGTGTATTCCACTACTCCATTATGAACTTGTGCCTGTCCAGTTTGGAACGTATTTCTGATTGTATAGTGAATATATATACGTTAATAACATTGATAGGCCGACATCATTTCTATCAGAGTGAGTTATTTTTGTTCTGATTTACTTTATCTAATTTGATAAAGTAGCCAACTTACTCTCAAACCTATACCATTAATGATTATTTTTAATTTTGCATTATTACTTTTCCTTTTTTGCTTTTGTTGTTGTTACTGTTTTATTTTTTAGCTATTTTATTCTTTATTCTTTTTCTAGTTACTATTTTTTTCTTTTTATTTTTTTGTGAGTTGGTAATAATATCACTAAACAGTATACGCTGTGTGGTTAGTTTCTGTTTGCCAGCCTATCAGAACTCTTCTTCTTCTCCTCCTGATGACGACAAGGTCGAAATATTGGAGTGACTTGTGTGCTGTTTCTATGTGTTCTTTTCTTGTATTCTTTTCAAATGTTGTGCTAACCGACTGTTTCATGTTTTAAAAAGAAATATTAATTTATATCTGAAATTACTAAATAAAATATGATATATTTCATTTCAACCATGAATAATCTTTTAAATGATGTCTTAGTGCTGTATATGTTTTGGATCAATTTGAAGACCTGCGCTCCTTTAAATATATGTTTAAAGAATACGTATGTACTGCAGAGTGATGTTTTTGTTTTTGATATTCCAGTCTATCACTTGTCAAAGTTATTAATTCCATTCCATATTCAGGATACTAAATGTTGCCAAGCTCAAATTCATGGCATCTTTGATAAATACAAATTCAAGACGACTTATGCCTTACGTCCTTTTTGAGCTGCGGCCGAAACAAGATTTTCCCATCTCTCACATAAAAAAAACTTTAGTGAACATTGAACTTCACTAAAAGTAAACGCTTTATCATAACCTTTGACAGTCAATTTAATTTAATTATTTATTGCAATGTAATATATCCACTTGTTACATACTAATAAACATAAAAGAAACTAATAAAAATAAAATAAAGATTTATGGCTATAATCTTATTAAATAACATTACAATTAAGTGACTAAATAACTATAACGTTACTAAGTGACTAAGAAATAGATTATTAATCAAAGCATTACATGGAATTAAAGGATAAGCTATACACTCTAATGCATTAACTATTACTTGGAGCACAGTTTCAGTAGTTAATTACATCATCGATTTAAACTCTTCATTAACTTTAGGTGGACTGCTAAATCCAACCACATACAGGTAGAATTTAAGAAAAAAAAATATATTTAGAAAAACTGAAAATCACTACCAACATAACGATATATAAATGACCAAACCACAATAAGAAATGGGAAAACAAGACTGAGTTGGGTTTTTGACTCTGACGAAGACCGCTTGTTACGGTTGAAAGATCTTAGTCTTGTTTTCCCATTTTTTATTGTGGTTTGATCATTGATTGTTATTTCACGTGTTTATGTGAAATCTTTTTAAATATAAATAGAAACGATTATCAATTTGGAGGCATACATGTACCCCTAGAAACAAACGGGTAGTCGTTTGAGTTCATAACAAAAGAATTTATAGCGGTGGAAAATATACAGATAACAGAAAGATACGAAATATACAATATTATTCACAAATAATTTGCATATATATATATATATATAAACTTGAAAAATAGAAAAAAACACGAATAAAAACTAAACACCCGGTCTTACTTTCAATATTTAGACTCCGGTCATCCTCAGAAACAGAAGCGAAGACGAAAGCCTTATAAATATATAAACAAAACTTAATAACAAAAAGAGAAAAACATAAACGTAGGCATACAAGACTCACTAGTATATTTTGACAGGCGTCGTCCTCAGATATAAGTACTCTTCCTGTTGAAATATCGCGGTGAGTCTTGTATACTTTTGTTAATGTTTTTCTCTTTTAGTTATTGAATTAGTAGTCCAGTTAGACATTTTGATTGTATTATATATATATATATATATATATATATATATATATATATATATATATATATATATACCACGATAAACGAAAAACGGTCCGGCAGGACAGATTACACTTAAAATAAACAGTGACACATAGACTGAAACATAACAAAAGACTCATTTTTCAATATTTCGACCGCCATTACGGTCAAAATATTGAAAAGTGAGTCTTTTGTTATGTTTCAGTCTATGTGTCTCTGTTTATTTTAAGTGATATATATATATATATAGTTCAATATAGACAAAGAAATATAGAGAAATCAAAAGAACACACTCACAGTCTCTAATTTTCGGTTTGAACAGTCTTCAGGAGAGATAAGAGAGGGAAAACAAGCGCACTGGTTCAGAGACGGTTGAAGACTCTCCAACCGTATATTTCGTTGGAGACTCTCCAACCGTCTCTGAACCAGTGCGCTTGGTTTCCCTCTCTTATCTCTCCTGAAGACGGTTCAAACCGAAAATTAGAGACTGTAAGTGTGTTCTTTTGATTTCTCTATGTTTCTTTGTCTATATTGAACTATATTTGTTCGTTTTGTTTCGTTTTTCCAACGAAATAGTATATATATATATATATATATATATATATATCATATATATATATATAGTATATATATATATATATGATCAAACGACAATATGAAAAGGGAAAACAAGACTAAGATCTTTCAACGATAACAAGCGGCCTTCGTCAGAGTCAAACACTCAACTGTTGGGTTGGGTTTTTGACTCTGATGAAGACCGCTTGTTACGGTTGAAAGATCATAGTCTTGTTTTCCCATTGCATATTGTGGTTTGATCATTGATTGTTATAACACGTGTTTATGTGAAATCTTTTTATCGATTATATATATATGTAAATAGATTTGTTACTTTTATTACTTGAAAATAACTTGATTCACGTTGAAGTAAGTTATAAACAAAGATTCTATTAATAATAATAACATGTATATAATCATCAAAATAATATCTAAAACGAATCTATTAGTAAATAATTGGAACAACGTTTTGACAAACCTTACCAAAAGGTTTTGGTAAGAAAATTATTCAAGAAGTCTATGAAAATGAAGTTTCAGTCACCATTTACAAATATAGAAAAGGTAAAAAGGGTTTTTCTTTTCCACTTAGAAAATCATAACGGGATAAATTTTGGTTTTAGACTTAGATGCCAGTTTTAATTTCATAACAGACAAATAATTTTGACACTGATATCTTGTGTGTAGGATATTGTTTTACCATACTATTATACTTTTGCTACTAAATGTATCTTTTTTTAAAAAAAAAATTAAAAAAATTCAATTAGTAATTTTAGTTCCTTACTTGTAAAATTTATTATTTTCTTTAGTTTGTTCTATATTGATAATAAGAAATAATGTAAATCGCTATTTATATGAAACCCAATATATTAATAATATTAATTATTATTAATTATTATTAATAATAATAATGCGTTCAACATATTGCATGTCATTACAATTTTATAATGTACATGTATATGTCGACTTTTATTATTAATATTAAAATTATAGTAATCCGTCTTACCTCGTACCCTGCTGCTGAAGACGTACGAGGTAAGACGGATTACTATAATTTTAATATTAATGATACTAACCTCTGTGGTAATGAAAAAATGCATGAATTCGACTTTTATTGTTCATGTGCAAGAAGCTGTTAACTACTCCTTTTCACAAAAGTAAGTTTGAACAGTTTTGTTTAACTCTTTTTAAGGTTGATTAGTTTTTTGTAAATATGAGCAAAGTGAATAAAGAGTAAGTAAATCTTGACGAAGTAAAGTTTGAATAAGTTTGTGATTCAATTAATTACGCATTGTAGCTGATTAGACAATGTGGACAAAGTAGAGGGAAGTTGTCTCGAAGTTGGTGCTTCTGTTCTGCTGATCAGGCTACTTTCATAATGCCGGAGGAAACAAACGGTTTTGTAATGTCTGTTTAGCTTAATATGACGAAATACAAAACAAATATTGATATTAATAATATAAACAGAAAGGCATATCTTGAGAACAGTTATAACTGATTTAGTGCAGCAATTTACAAAGTGCAAACAATCATAACTCAATAGTTGCCGAACAAATATGATAAACCAGTGACCGCATTGTCTACAAACCTCCTCAAAACTTGATTTACATCTTTTGACATAAATAACTAAATAATTCTATTTATAAAAATAAATATTACCGATTTTTTTTTTGATGCCCATTTAAAATGTAATCTTTCAGTAAGGCGCATTATTAATAATAAAATAAAGAAAAACAATGATAGCAAATAAGTATGAAATAACTTTTTTTTTTAATATAAACATTTTAAGCTAAATTATTCTTTGTGCCAAGTGATTACTGCAACCATAACTAATAGAAAATGAAAAAAAAATCGTCGTTTTATCGTAATAAAATATTGAAGACGAAATTGATTCCTCTAATGCAGGGGTTCTCAACCTTTGTTGCTTGTGGACTCCTAAAAGCTACTTGTGGACCCCCTAAAACCTACTTGTGGACCCCCGAAAACCTACTTTTGGACCCCCTAAAAGCTATTTGTGGACTCCCTAAAAGCTACTTGTGGACCCCCACTCCCCCCGGATACTTAAAAAACATAATTTACGAATTTATAAATAAATATTTGTTTTTAGGTAAATGAATATCGTTATTTATGAAATAATTTCATTACATCTACAACACATGCCGAAATACAAAAATGTTTTTAAAACAATAACAAAATATTTCTTTATTAACATTTTATAAAGTACCCTGAAATAAATTGTAACAGAATCAATTTTGAATGTACCATAAAGAGAAGTGCAATAGAAAATTTTAAAACATTGGAACATTTTAACAAACTGACGACGATATTAGGCCTTATATTTTAATTATGTGTGAATATTGTACGGCCAAAGCTTACTACGCTTTGGTTTATTTTTGGTTTGCTGATAAATTCATTTAAACTTAACATAGAGCTCTAACCACATGTCATGGACTTTCAGAATACTACTTTTCTCATGGAACCCCAGTAATCCTCTGTGGACCCCTGGGGGTCCATGTGGACCACGTTGAGAACCACTGCTCTAATGTTTAGTAGATTTTCATGTTTTATGCACCCTCAACATATTCTTATTACTTTTTTGATGATAATTCGTGGGGAGTATATGTAGTCAATGATATGTAATCATACAAAAAGAATATCATTTCAACCGAGCTTGTTAACCAAAGGTATTATGGTAAAAAGAAAATTTTTAGGTTTTGATTAAAGAGAACAGTTCTACAGAAAACGAGATTAAGAATCAATAATCTTAATTACTAAAATAGTTTATTCAATGGATTTTCATATTAGTTTTTGTAATAGTTCTACCAAAATTATAAGCATTTAATTAATTACCAACTTATTAATATTATTACAACTACCAAGGGTTTAAACTTGAAAATTAAAAAAAAATGTGTAGCTGTATATCAGAGAAAATAACTAAATTCATTCATTTTTTCCTTTTAAATAAAAGTAACTATAGTACTATCACTGTCCTTAATAAACAAATGGTGTATTCATTCATTGAGTTATTTCTTATTGTCTTTAAATTTATATTGCGAGCAATCAAATACATTATACAGAAAATGTAAGATATTTGTGTCTAAAGTCCTTGTTATCGGAGGACTGTTATGGAAGCAGTGTAGATAATTCGGATTTAGGAATGCCCCAAGGGTAAGAAAATTGTGGGTCAACCTACACTTCCCTAAGGATACTTCAGTTGTAACTTAGTTATCAGTAATCCAATATAGCAACTGGCCCTATTTAAATTAAACTAGAAACTTATTTTTTGTTGAATCAATTCAAAATGGCGGATAATCATGATTTGAGGCCTTTGCGCAAAACAATTTTTATGCAAATATCTTTGCAAATTCACTTACAGATACACGATGTATTTTAATTACTTATATGCGATTTTTTTAACAAAAATTATAAACTCATTTTTATGTTTAAAAAATTAAATGTAACTAATTTATTTTATCATAAATTGTAATTAAAATGAATAAATGTTGATATTTAATATATTTCTATTGAATTTATCATCTTATAAGTTATCTGTATTTTTACATAAAGTTGATACATTAAATTTGAAGACAATCAATGTTATAGGTTACAAGAAACATTAAAATAATGAATGATTGTCATTAGCTAAAATTGTCATTAAAGTGAATACCATGATCGAAATGAATAAGAGCTCTGAATAAAATCACGACTACTAAAAACTTTTGTTGTATCTGTCGTTTTCTTACAGAATTCACCAACAGGAATCAAAAATTAAGTAAAGTAAGTTTTATCAAAAGAACATTAGAAAACATTGTTTAATAGAGCAAAACACTGGACTCTCAGTTGACAACTTTATCACAGCTGATTTTTACTTGCCAGCTGTTTTGTGTTTCAGAGCTTTCCAAAACTCACATCTTTTTTTTTTTATTCTTTTCAGATTCAGTCATACCACGATGAATCAAAACAACTGCAAATCGCTTGATGCAATTTTCATGTTGGGTTCATATTATGTGTAAATATTAGAATTCTTAGAAAGTGGTAAATTAAGTAAACGATTGTCGCATATCGTCTGTGGGCATAGTTTGAACAGTCTTGGACTAATTTATGTGTACCAATCTCCAGGATTAAATGATAAAATTGCATCTTTTCAGCCCCTGCACCTTACTGGTACATCTGGAAGGATCATTGTGATCAAGGCTTCCCTAGAATGTTCATTGATTATTTTTGCTATTACAGAGAGTAGGCCTTAGCTGAATTCCCTTTTCATTTAGTGTGTGACTCGTGACGGCTGTAAGTTTTTGGTTCCAGGATGGATTCATTTCTCTCAACTATTGCAGTTGAAGACTTATTTTGTAAGATACAAAAGTGTTACTTGCATAGTAAACCTCAGCCTCTCCCAATCTGTAAGAAACCGCTTTTTGGGACTATGAACACCGATCCTTTTTTTTATGAACCTTGATCACCTCATAAAGGCAATAAAAGACAACCAAAAGCTCTATCTTATAGAGACTGTAAACGATGATAGGTAGGTAGCTACTGTAAATAAATAATAAAAAAATAAAAAATAAATAGTTAACAAATTCAACAGGTACTGACAATATATAGAAACAGAAACTGCATTTTCTGATTCTGAGGCGCCAACTTTGTTCTCGAGGACGCAAGTGTAGTTGCCATGGTCATGCCTTGTCGCGTTCTTGATAAGAAGAGTTGGCTGCTCCGTGGTGGCGCCTTCATATCTGTCGGGGTCAAAGATGATGTCCTCCTCATCTTTTAACCTATAACAGGAAAACAAATTTTTTATTTTGTATAAAAGATAACCAAATTTATTTGAGATATATAAAAAACTGATATTTATGGCATCTGAAGTATACAATTGAAGACTGGAACGAAAATTGTACCATTGAAAATGCTATGACTGAAAATGGTACCATAGAAATTGAAAATCGACCTGACTTTGTTTCCGTGATAAGTGACTGGTCAGACCAACTAAGATATCAATATCCCAATAATATTATTCATTTGTGTACGTAAAGTCCAATAATGAACAAAAGTTATTTTGAATTTGTAGCGGATTTTCATTTTTGTGGGTTGAGAACATTTATTTTTAATGTTTATAACGATCTGTGTAATTATTTCCTATAATTTAACATATTATAGCAAATTCTTTAAAGTCATGTGTAATGAATCCACCACCAGGAGAACCTGCTCGGTACTGAGTCATTGAAGACAAGGCTCTCCAAAGAGACTTCAGTTCGATTTCCTCTGTCGGTTATTTCGGCTGTCTATATACTTTTGGCTAGTTTCAGATGGTAGTAACAACCGTAGACCTTGTTAGTATATCCATTAAAAACAGAAAAAAAAAGGCAATACTTTTTAACAAATAAATTGATATATTTAATAAGATATGATTCTGTATGAAAAAAATTAATTGAAATTGTAACGATAACAAAAAAAAAAAAAAAAAAAATGGATGGCTAGCCGCAGCTTTAAAAGGAAGAACGCTAGATCCATACAGATATGTGGAGTAATTTAAATATTGATGGATTTTCGTAGGAGGGAAGCGAAATGGACTTTTTGTATTCAGGGGAATGTTACAATTATCTGACGCTTTTTGATTGAAGAGTCCATCAATCATAAGGAAAGGTATATGATTCAAACGCCAATATCTGTATTTGGTTTTGACTTGGCTAACATTCATCAGTTCAAACCTATAGCTTTTATAAATCTGCTGCCAATTGGTTTGTTTTAATTAAATAGATAATTAAGCGAATAGATATCTTGCTTATAGTTAATATTATGTTTTTAAAACTTGAGTTCTGCAATTTAGCACACTTGAAATAGAAATCGATTTCTTTTATTCTACGTGTCTATGATACGAAAATCTGCGGTTTGAAATACTTTGGTGAAAAACTGAATAGTTACTCAAACCTTGTATCCATTTTTAACAAACAGATATAACCTTTACATCACTAGAAACTTGATCTGCAATTATACAACAGTAACCAATAATAAACGAATATACATACAAAATATACAAAAATATAAAAGATTTATATTAAAACAAATTACTAATAGAATATATAATAAACATTCATTAGTCTCTGTATCAGTTCTATTTAGTATCCCAGTATTTCATATAGCATAGTATTCTTTATTTATCCTCGTGATGAGGGTAGAAAACTAAAATTTAATACTGTAATCTTTCTTTATTTAGAGAGGTTAGCCCTCTTTATTTTGTGTATCTTTGCTCATATATAAATATTTACGTTTATAGTTCAGTCATTGAAATCATAGTGAGTTGCAGATATTATTGTCACGACAAATAATTTCAGTTATCACGACTAATCGTGAAAGTTTGTCTTCCTTCATGAATGTCTGACTTTGAAATGTATTTTACATACATATATTAAATTACAGAGAAAAACATTTATGAAGAAGCACACTTTAACAATTACAAATCTCTTTAATAGAGATTTGGAAATCTTCACAGCTGTATATCCAGAAAAAAATTTCGGAAATGGGATATACCAGATTTTTCGAATCTAGTATTTGAAGCCTAAGAACATGACCAAAATGGGGCCTTAGAACACTTAATACGGATGCAACCACGCTACGAATTGACTTATTAAAGAACACCTATTTTCAAAACAAGTGTCAAGTGAAGATTTTAAATTTCAATTCACCTCACGAGTCAGACGCACAATCCTTTTCGTTTCGACTCACGTTTTGATCGGAATCATTTACCACAAATAAAGAAAGTTTAAAAATATTTTACGATTAAGGAAACAATAAATCTTTTTATTTTAAAACTAATTAGAATGCTAGGAGAGAAATTCAAAAATATTACCGTTTCTATTTAAAAAAAAAAATGAATAATATTTTTTCGGATCTATTCATTTTCAGTTAATTTATTCGCAATTTAATAAGATTAAAAATAAAATATATATTGAAGTTTGATTAGTACTCGAAATGTAAGTTGTTCTAGAGAGGGGTGAATTATAAGGAAGTTCTGAACGGTTTCTAGCAATCGGGGGTGAGAGAGGGGGAGGGGAGAAGTTTGAAGAAAGTTGAGCGGCAGCCCCCCCCCCAGTTAAGAAATCCAATAGCTTACCTAAGTAGAAGACTGGCGAGGCAGCTCTCTTTTAACTGGTTCCGCCAAGTTCACAGTTAAGAACTGATTAATTGGATCAGATTATGTGTCATTAGGCCGCCTTCTAAACGATTCCCTAATGCTTCTTATCTTCTTTTCTTTAGATCCAGATCTCTTTGAAAATTTAAGAGCATAATTAATTATTAATTAAGAAATTTAGTGGTAGTAACTTCCGATTTTTTTTTTTTAAAGTAAAACTTCAAATATAATTTTATTGGAAATATATTAAAAAAATAATTCGTAATTTAATTCCCATTCGACTTTTTTGCTATGAAAGGAATTTTTCCGTTTAATTATCGAATTCCTGTTAAGGCTATAAACAGCAGAAAAACCTGAATACATCCATTTATATAGCATTATGAATGACAAGAATGAAGGTCAATGACAGCCAGACAATACTGTCCCACTAATGAAACTCAATTTTAAAGTTTAGTGTATGTATTATTAGTCCCGTATATAACAATAAAATATTATCCAAAATAAAACATTAAGAAATGGAGCTAAGATCCTTCGACCAAAGTAACTACTCACCCTCATGGTCACATTTAAGATAACGTGAACCAGTTTTTTTTTTATAGAATTATCTTAGTCCCATTCATGAATTTCATATTTTGGTTTCGATATACATTTTTATACGACTGTTTATTGCAAAATCCTGCTATATAGATATATAAAATAAAAAAAATATTTTTCCAGAATTGGTTAGTTTTCAAGGTATATATATATATATCTATATATATATATATAAGGTACAAATTAAACTTTCAAAGCCCTCAACTCTAATAGGGTTTCATAGGTTTTCCATTTTATTCCACTTCATGGTTAATTCCTTTATAAAGTTGTTTATATATATATATTCGTAAATTTTGGTAGCAGTCCTTAGGAGAACCATAATTAGGTCGACCGCTTGTCGACCATAGGAGATGTACTTTATTGTGTAGACGAAATAACGATAGTGTTATTTAGAAAAATTGAGAAACTTGTTAAGAAACAGGTATTAGCTAAATTCGGTGTCATTTTCAATAATATATATAAATATATATATATGAGTCGTTGCCTGTCTTAGGAGCGACTTACTTCTTTATCTCTCCTCATGATAACGTCGCCGTTGAAATATAGTAGTGAGTTTCTGTGCTCTCTTTTATGATTGTTCTTTCTGTGAATCTAGTTCATATATATATATATATTCAGGTAACTCACCACAAATTAGAGAAGATAGTCGCTCTAAGGCCTTTCGTTTTCACGTCGTCAGAGAGCAAGTGAATACAAGTTGTAAGCAGGTTATGAATTTTTTATCAAAATTTTTATCAAAATTCATAACCTGCTTACAACTTGTATTCACATGCTCTCTGGCGACGTGAAAACGAAAGGCCTTAGAGCGACTATCTTCTCTAATTTGTGGTGAGTTACCTGAATATTTATATCACGTGTTATTGTGACAATTTTCTATATATATATATATATATATATATATATATGCATGCTTTTAAAAACTCGATGTCTGTTTCCGCTTGGTTCAGTTTCGTCTTATATTTTTCCAAATTACGAAATTTTTTCTTGAATTTAGAGTTAAACTTAAAAATTAAATCACCATAATTTTTTAATTTATTATTGGACATGTTTCGGTGTTACATCCATTTTTAAAAGCATGCATTGCCGAAGGACTGCTCAATCTGGTCTCCAACCGTCTCTGAACCAGTGCGCCAGGCGCGCATGCGGCAATACTGTTGGTCTCCAACCGTCTCTGAACCAGTGCGCTTGGTTTCCCTCTCTTATCTTTCCTGAAGACGGTTCAAACCGAAAATTAGAGACTGTAACTGTGTTCTTTTGATTTTTCTATGTTTCTTTGTCTATATTGAACTATATTTGTCCGTTTTTGATCGTATTTCCAACGAAAAAGTATATATATATATAACAGAGAATTTTACAGTAAACAAGTGAAGTAAAAACCAATGTCTACAAAATTCTGAAATGGAACAAGAATTTTTGAATAGATGTGTCTAGGAGAAAATGAACTTGTCAATTCATAGTGTTGCTTGGTAGAAAGATATACTCTAGTTTAAGCATTCGCTTTTATTTACCTTGACTATTGTGTAAATTTTATATGCAAAATATCTAATGCTGAGAAAAACTAAAAGTCAAGACGATTAAATCGTTGTTTCTGTTTGCTTGTAAGAACTGTTGTATCTTTTCTGTTCCACTAGATAGCAAACGATTTATTGCGATGTTTGATTCCACTTAAAGGACTATTGCAACATTTCTACTATGGATAATGGATGATGGATACATAATGTTTTCCTTCAATTTGATATTCTACAATGAAGTTTTTGTTTCGTTTGAAAGTATACGGCACTGTTTCCCTTCACCTTAACCATCAACCGTAATATTTTTGCTGCACTTGACCGTACTCTATACGGTTCAGAATGTTGATTGTATTCTACAATACAGCATTTATGCTCTATTTGCTGGTTAATAGATCACTAGAATACGCAACATTTAAGTTTCTGCGCACTTTCCAATACGAAATACTTAAATCTGGTATTCTCAATAAACAAGTTCAAGTTTTAAAAGCTTTCAAAACAGTAGATAAGTTAAAAGAAGATAAAAAAGAAAATGCTGGAAATAAATTTAATGTTATAAAATCCAACTGGTTTAGAGTAACTTTTTTTTTTATTCAAACAAAATTTGTTACCAAGCCGGAGGTAACATTTTTCTTCTAGAAATGTTAGCAAAATTAGCATAAACAAATCTTAAAATGGAACTCCCTAAAGTAATTAGGAGGAAATATACATAGAAACTTAGTTGAATAAGCTAAAGATGAAATAGGAAAACCTTAGGAAAAGTAGGAACTCCTAAAACTGCATTAAAAATAAATGTCAATTATGAACTATGATAATGAAATGGCCATATCAATATTTTGTGCAAAGCAATAAAAATGAAAAGTTCAACTCTCAACACAATTCGTCAAAGTTTCAGGTAAGCTTGTATTTATAAACATAAATAACCAAAGATTACGAAACTATGTCTAACTCATTTATAAATAAAACAAAAAATACCCCGCAATGAAAACAGAACGGTTTTAGACCAAGTGAAAAATATTCCATGATTTTGACAGCCTGATTTCAGCTTTGGTTACATCTCAGTTATTAGCTTATGCAAAATTATCCTTTAAAACATGTTTTGCTAAAGGAATGAAACATAAATATCTCAGCCAGTGGACAAAATTTATGGTCATGCAAAGTAACTATTTCATAATTAATTTCATCTTATTCTTAGACAAAATTCTAACTCATGGAAAAGTTTCGTTTGATAACTAAATAATGAATATAAAGTTTTAGTAGCTTATTGCTAAGTTTAATAAACAGCTTGTGGCTAAGGGTTGTAGGGCCCTTCTCTTTTGTCGAGTAGGTCTCCTGACTTATTAATTCTAAGGAATTTATAATATGCGATCACCAGGTCAAACATACTCTCTCCCACAAAATATTTCAGGTACACCTGTACCAATAAACTGCTATGTTATAATTACTCAGTATAAATATTTTTAATTCCAGTAAAACACCAACCGCAATAATATGTCTTGCATTTAATTTTAAATAAAATACTTTAGTTTCTTTTACATAAAGTATTTTTTTCGTGTATTTATACTGCAAAATACAGTAAAATTCTAACTAAGAACTGCCTTAAGTCGAATTTTATTATGATTTGACACAAAGTTTTATAACTTTTATAGAGTTTTTATAAACTGTTATAAGACGTCCATTTTTTTTTAACATCTTTATTATTAAATATACAACTACGCATCTTCTGTGTAACAGGCATATGTTGTAATAGATTACTCAAGAACATTGATACTCATGAACAAAGAATAGAACCCACTGGTTCTTTTTTTTTTTAAAGTATATTATTGTAATAATAGATCTCTGGGTCATTTTCTCTTGAGTCTTCTTTGGGGATTCTGGGAAGGTGAGGAGGAAGTAAGGATTCGTACTAATGGATTTGGGTGAGAGGAAAGGTTGTTGTGAAAGGACTTGTAACGATCAGAGGCTAGGTTTTGAATAAATGGAATTTTTAGGTGTTTATGGAGGGTGTAGTTTTTTACGTAATAAGGAGCATTTGTGATAGTACGGAGGATTTTTGATTGCAATGATTGTATTTTATAAATGTTGGAAGGTTTTGCACAACCCCATAGTTCAATTCCGTAGGTCCAGATCGGTCGTAGTAATGTTTTATATAACAGCACTTTGTTGTGGAGTGTCAATTTTGAATGTTTTCCGAGGAGTCTGTATAGTAGTAAGAAGCGTCGTTTTAGGTCAAGTCTTTTCAGTTGAGTATGGGGATTCCAAGTCAAGCGTTTGTCAATGAAGAGCCCCAAGTACCTGACAACATCTGCAGTTGGAAGGACAGCGCCATTCATACTGATATTCGGACATAGTCCTTTTTTTAATGTAAAAACTGCATGGGTGCTTTTGTTTACATTAATATTTAAGTGCCACTTTTTCAGTCAGGCTTCTATAGTATGTAGATGATCTTGGAGAATATTCATAAGACTTCCATAAGTATAAAAATATCTAAAATGTGCCTTGGGAAGTTCGCAATATATTATAGCCATCATTGCTGGTTTTTTCGTAGTAAAAAAAATCACAATACGACAATTGTTCGTTTTAGCTCCATCTGTACATAACCCAAATTACTATTTAATGACAAGCTATTCAGACCATCAACAATTATGAACCAATATAAGAAAGAAGACCTGTAATGGAGAGATAATATATTTAAAAACGGTCATTGAACCTTTATATGTGAATCAAGGTGGGAAGGCAACATAATAGCTCTCGTGTTTCATAAAGTTGTCTAAAAAACAATTCAGCTTTAGGCGAATGACAAGAAATATGAAAGCAGAGTTGGATATCTCGCTAAGTATAAAGAATGTGGGTCTGGACGCAATGGCCCTCAAATGATTGCCTCTATCCTAACTTATATTTTTACCACTAAAAGCCACCCTTGCCTCAATGGGTCCTTATTTTTATTTAATTCGACAAATAAAACCTGGATTACAACTATAACGCTATTAATAGAAAATATGTTCAAACAACTCACTTAAACCGATCTAATCAAATTGAAACATATGAATTGTAAAAAAAAACCAGAGAACATGAATCGATGTTTCTTCTTGAATTTTACTTTTTTTTTTTTTTACAATAAGTTGATAAATTTAAAAAGTTTTTAACTCTACAAACATAAATAAAGAGATTCCTTTTATAGTTCATTGGTAGTATTTTTTTTTATTTACACTGTTGACAAGTTAGCAATTATTCTCTAAAACTACATTTTAATTGTTTTAACTCAACTAAATATAAAATACAGATACTTTTCTTTTCAAATAGGAGTATCAGCATCAATCAACAATGACTCATGCCATCATTATAGTATATCTTAAAAGGTATGCTATAAAAGCTGGACTACACAGCCACAACAAACTTAAGGATTTCTTAAGCGACTTCTCGCTTTTTTGAAATGGCTACATTTCTTATGACAACGTAAGTTGAAATATCATAGTAAATTTTTGTTTCATGTGATGTCTATCTCTGTGAATTTATTATATATATATATAAATGATCAAACCACAATAAGAAATGACTCCAGTTGGGTTTTTGACTCTGACGAAGACCGCTTGTTACGGTTGAAAGATCTTAGTCTTGTTTTCCCATTTCTTATTGTGGTTTGATCTTTGATTGTTATTTCACGTGTTGATGTGAAATCTTTATATATAATATATATATATATATATATATATATATACTATAAAATCGGGATATATATAACTTTAAATTACAGAAAGCACAATACAGAAAAAGGAACAAAGAGCATACTTATTGATTTCTCAATAATTTGAACTGTTGTTCCTCATCAGGAGTAGACGAAGTGAGAGAGATCTCCCTATGTCGAAGGCCGGAGCGAGAAACAACGAATCAGGAGTGCGTCTACTCCTGATGACGAACAACAGTTCGAAATATTGAGAAATCAGTAAGTTTGATTTTTGTTCCTTTTTCTGTGTCGTGCTTTGTGTTATTTAAAGTTGTATAGTCCATGTGGACCATTTATTTAATTTATTATATATATATATATATATATACCATGTTAAAAGAAAAACGGTCCGGCAGGACAGATAACACTTAAAATAAACAGTGACACATAGACTGAAACATAACAAAAGACTCACTTTTCAATATTTCTACCGTAATGGCGGTCGTCCTCAGGAGAAGAAGTGAATTGACTAAATATATATATATATATATATATGATCAAACCACAATAAGAAATGGGAAAACAAGACTAAGATCTTTCAACCGTAACAAGCGGTCTTCGTCAGAGTCAAAAACCCAACTGACGGTTTTTGTCAAAAACCCATCTGTTGGGTTTTTGACTCTGACGAAGACCGCTTGTTACGGTTGAAAGATCTTAGTCTTGTTTTCCCATTTCTTATTGTGGTTTGATCATTGATTGTTATTTCACGTGTTGATGTGAAATCTTTATATATATATATATATATATATATATATATATATACTATAAAATCGGGATATATATAACTTTAAATTACAGAAAGCACAATACAGAAAAAGGAACAAAGAGCTTACTTATTGATTTCTCAATAATTTGAACTGTTGTTCCTCATCAGGAGTAGATGAAGTGAGAGAGATCTCCCTATGTCGAAGGCCGGAGCGAGAAACAACGAATCAGGAGTGCGTCTACTCCTGATGACGAACAACAGTTCGAAATATTGAGAAATCAGTAAGTTTGATTTTTGTTCCTTTTTCTGTGTCGTGCTTTGTGTTATTTAAAGTTGTATAGTTCATGTGGACCATTTATTTAATTTATTATATATATATATATATATATATATATATATATATATATACCATGTTAAAAGAAAAACGGTCCGGCAGGACAGATAACACTTAAAATAAACAGTGACACATAGACTGAAACATAACAAAAGACTCACTTTTCAATATTTCTACCGTAATGGCGGTCGTCCTCAGGAGAAGAAGTGAATTGACTAAATATATATATATATATATATGATCAAACCACAATAAGAAATGGGAAAACAAGACTAAGATCTTTCAACCGTAACAAGCGGTCTTCGTCAGAGTCAAAAACCCAACTGACGGTTTTTGTCAAAAACCCATCAGTTGGGTTTTTAACTCTGACGAAGACCGCTTGTTACGGTTGAAACATCTTAGTCTTGTTTTCCCATTTCTTATTGTGGTTTGATCATTGATTGTTGTTTCACGTGTTTATGTGAAATCTTTATATATATATATATATATATATATATATATATATATATAATTCCAAAAAGAGAAAGGAAACGGGCCACAGTGTTAAGTCAATATGAAAAACAGAGATAAATAAAGCAGACACTAATTCACTTCTATTGTTAAAAAGTTTACAGTTATTCATTTTAAACATTCCTCTCTTCTGCAAATGAAAAATCCATAGTAATTCTACTTGTATCATTCTGCAGGTTAGATTAATCCATTACCTGATCTGTGCTGTTTGTTGATTGTTTAATGATTTATTATTTATTTTTGCTAGTATTGAAGTCCTCTGAAAAAGCTTTTAAAATTAAATTAAAACTGAATTGTTGGCTTATAATTTTTGATGCTGACTAAACAGATTGTGGACTCCATTCTGTGCTATTACTAGTTGAAGGATCATAGTTCGGTTTCAAAATTTCTTATTTTCATTTATACATTGTTTTTATTTGACTTTACAATTTAAAAGCTTAAAAATAAGATAATAAAAAGAAGTCATTTCTCCCTACTATACTGCAATGAACATCCTTAGGGTGTACTTGCATTTTTTCCAACCTTCTCGTCATTTCTCACTTTGAAGAAAGATTTTTCAAAGCCTGGTTACCTTTCTCTTAACAATCTTTTCCATAGGCATTTCTTACAAAAACAATTTGTTCCTCTAAACTTTTGACTTAAGATCAGCTTGAGTTGCATCTATTATATTAAAAAAAAAAACATTAATGTAATAGAAGTGATATAAATATAGCAAAGTGAGTTTTAAAATTTACATAAGTTGTTTCATTTGCTAAATAGAGTAAAAAAAAAAAACAAAGAAGCAGTTAATTTGAGGAGTTAGTTTGAAGCGTGTTATGGGGCCCTAGTACAAAAAGGATCCATGTTTATCACCACTTGCTCGCCTGCCCCCCCCCCCCCCCCCCAAATTGCCCTTTTTCCAGCTTTCCTTGGACTCAACCCAATGTAGTAAATCAGACCAGTTAAAGGCTTAAATATCCTCTCGTTAATAATGTCCCTATAAATAGGAGTTATCACGGTAAGGAATAAACCACCTAAAACCATCTTCAACTACTATTTAACAAGAAGAAAAATTGAGAGCGAGGAAGGGGGAATGGACCTTCTTTTCTAGAGTGGTAAAACTGCAACAAAGTAGGTCACAATCAATCGACTATATTTCAAAGGGGATTCGAAAAAAGAAACATTAAAAAAAAAAGAAAGTTTTTTTTTCAAAGCAAATCAATATCTACGATTATAAATATACTCTCAAGCAGCCATACATAAAATTAGGATAATACAATACACTAGTGGTTTAATGCAATATATAAAATATAAATCAGCTATACCTTTATAGTCTCTAATAATTATATTTAATATGAGGCATATATGAAAGACTTCGGTAGAAAATTAAATGAGAAAGGAAAAAAAAACATGTGATTGGATTAAATTTGAACTAACCTACGCTCAGCTTTGCTGAATATAAACATTTAAAAATATCTGCAGTCATTTGCGTTAATAAATTTATTTGAATGAGAGCTGCTTTATTTCACCAATTGTTATAAAAATGAAATTCTTTTGTTTGTTTTAGAGAATTAGTCAACGGTTCAATATGTATTTCTTCTGAATGAGTTGCCTTTAACAACGGATGGAATAGATAATATTATAATTAATTTAAATTTTATAATTTAGCAAATAAAGTTAATAATTATAATTCCAACAAAGTAACCAAACCGGAAAAAGAAGGAGCTTTGGAATACTTTATTAACAGAGTTGCAAAATGAAATGAATGGTATATGTTTATCAGTTAGGTACCACAGCAACGCAGATTATAATAGTTTATTACTCTAACGTAGTGCAATCAGTTATTATGTGGTATTTACTCATTGTAGGGTAAAAAGCTAATGAAATGGTTTCCACATATAAAAATTTAATGGTATAAACAACGCGTTTCGAACACGTAATGATCTTCCTCAGGCATTAACTCAAAAATACAATGTCATCAGACAGTTATCTATAGTACAAAGTAAATATAGTACAAAATAAAAATAAAATAAAATAAGGAAGAGAGTACATTTATTATCATTAATATTATTATTGTACAATTATAGTACAATTATTTTGTACTATATTTACTTTGTACTAGATAACTCTCTGATGACATTGTATTTTTTAGTTAATGCCTGAGGAAGAACACTACGTGTTCGAAACGCGTTGTTTATACCATTAAATTTTTATATGTGGAAACCATTTCATTACCTTTTTACCCTACAATGAGTTTATTACTCACTGTTGACATTGAACCTTCAAATAAACTGAGAATAGTGGGTATGATTAGAAGTGGGAAGGCATATTAAGGTTATGTTTTTGGATGCAGATGATAAACTATTCGGGTTTTTATGATATGATTTCAGAAGAATATTTAATCTGTGAAAAAGATTTCCAATAAAATCCTAACATGGTATTAATGTTTTAATTCGAACCCACTGGATCATACTGTGAATATATCTGAGCCATACTTGATAAGGCAGAATTGAAGTTTTGATATAACGACACGTCACAGAACAAGCCACTTATTGTAGAATATGTTTTCAAAATTGTCATTCGTTTACAGATAACTAGAAGATGGGTATATAGCACGTAGAAACAACACGCAACTCACTTCAATATTTTGACTTCATCGAGAAGGAGGGAAGAAGACAAAGAGTTTTGCTATGAGCAGAATTCCTCTTCTTCTACTACTGATAATTACGAGGTTCAAATATTGAAGTGAGTTGTATCTTGTTTTACCTGCTCTTTTATTGTAATCGTTTGACGTGTTGTCCTAACGGATTATTTCATGATTTGAAAAATACACATATATATATATTCTATGTTTTTTGTTATTGAGGGCTAGGTCAAATAAAAGAAAATAAACTCCTTCCTAGGCCGACGTTTCGATGTATTTGTATATCATCTTCAGGGGTAAAATTAGAGTAAGAACTATAATACATTTACCAAAACAATCTACAACTCACATAGAGAACTAATACAAATTTTTTTAAGACCAACAGATACATAAAAAGGTTCTTTTGTAATCAGAGTTGTTGAATACACATCTATTTCAAAGTATCAGACAAAAGGAAATTAGTTTTACCTTGGAAAGTGTGCTAATATATATATATATATATATATATATAATTAAAAAACTGCTATTTCTGCATTTTCTTCGAGAGATGCTTTTTCTGCCTTATTAGGCATCATTTTATTGTCAATGCAGATGCTGCAGTGCTTTAAAATGATATTTGTTTAAGAGAAAACTTGTTGCCGTTTTATACCAATACATTTAAATATATATATATATATATATAATCGGGGTTCGGTCAATTTTCCAGGATAAAAAATCAAAATCTCTTTAAGGTAACGAGAGTTTGATTTTTTATCCTGGAAAATTGACCAAACCCCGATTAGAGAACACATCTATTCTATCTAACGGTCGATATATTATAGAATCTGTTATATATATATATATATATATATATATATATATATATATATATATATATATATGTATATTTAGTGATAAATAGTTTCGTTATTACAAAAATGTGAAAATATCCTTTATTAGTGGTTTTTAAGAGGAAAAATTTAAATAAATCCAACAAAAACACCTTGCTTGTTTAATTGAAACACTCGTTTTAATGTAGAAAAAGTAAACAAAGCTCGGTCCTTCTCATATAAAAGTTGAAGTAGATAAAAACTCGAAGGATCACAAGTGGGTGGTCGAAGTTTGTAGAAGCATTGTAATTGTATTTACTGATGGCTTTGACACCAGCGACGTGTTCCACCGACACTCCCGTGTGGGAAACAAAAAAAAAAAAAAAAAAAACCCTCGATAAAAACTTTTTTCGATTAATGCTGCAAAAGCTTTATTTCCCGCAATAACTTCTTTTTACAATTCTTTTCTACTTTAATGCAGTTTTGTATGTTAAAATAATAAAATATTGGCTTATACTGACCCTTTTGACCCGAGTACAATTTTTTTAAGTATACATGTTTATTCTTATATTGTCTACATGCGCTGTGGAAGCCACATTTGCCATACTTTTTCCATTGCTAAAACTATTCCTTAGGTAAACTTACAAATTCTTCCATTTATGAGCAGCTCCAGGTGATGAAAGTGTGACTTATTTGTTAATTGACCCTCTCATTAGTAATAGACAATCCTCTTTCCGGGTTGATTCTAAAACGGTTTCTTGAATTTTTCATTTTTCACTTTCATTAGGGTATAAGTCATTAACTGGTGTCTAAATAATTTTTAATTTATTATCTTTGGAGCGATTACAATGCTTCGATAGGTGTCACATAGCCATAATCACTTCCTAAACTTTATTATATATAAGATATCTGGAATGTTAGAATACTTCTTATTTTTATCGTACCGACTCAGAACAAACGACATTCCGTCCTGCTCGAGTCGTAACACCATGATTTTCTACACCCCACAGGGGAAAATGCAGAGTCTAAGATCTATAAAGTCTACATTACAGACGGCGGGTAAAATGTTTTCACTCATGCGACAAGCTTGAGAATTTTTCCAGAATTTGTTCATTACTAAATTAAATTACTAAAAAGAAAAGATTTCATAGGGTCCTGTTTGCAAGAATTTAGTCTGATTCCTCTTAAATGATTAACTCATTGGCTAACTTGAACAGAAAGGGTTAACTTTAGTATAAAGAAACGACATTCCAGCAATGGTAATCCACACCAACAATAATTAAATCTAAATATTGAAATTTACTTTAATAATTAATCTTAGATATTTAATTTAGATAATATAAATCTGAAAATCAACACGAAATAATCGAAAAAAAAAATGAAATTAAAAATATTGTCTAGCACAAAAATATATTCATTTTGTATGAATATTATGTTTATCAGTAACTTTATCTTAATTATATTATCAAAATTCTTAAACTATATTATTTTTGGGGTAAAAAAAGCAATTTCTGAACAAATTATTGCACTAAAAATTTTTCCAATTTTCGACTTCCAATATGTATTTTTTTTCAATAAGTAAAAAAAGTTTAAACTTATTATAAACACTACTAACTGGCATAAAGATAAAGATATAACTTGGTTAAATGTAGTGTTGCCGAATAGAATGAGTCATGTAATGTGACTCGCCCAGAACTGAACTGCGTACCTTGAGCAAATAAGACTAACTCTCCGTCCTCGGAACAATACATAAGGTAAAAGCCTCCAAGCTTGAGAGTCGGAAGCAAGCAAAATTTTGAATTATTGCAATGATTTATCAAGTTAATAAAGATTATAAATTAAAAATTATTTAGACACCAGTTAATGACTTATACCCTAATGAAAGTGAAAAATGAAAAATTCAAGAAACCGTTTTAGATTCAACCCGGAAAGAGGATTGTCTATTACTAATGAGAGGGTCAATTAACAAATAAGTCACACTTTCATCACCTGGAGCTGCTCATAAATTGAAATGAATAAAAAACAATTTAACTACGAGTATTTAAAAAAAATAATTATCAATAAAATAAATATAAATAGTGAAAAAAAGAAAAACGAAAAGATTACTTTTGAATGAGCCAAATTATTTCCTCAGTCATCTATAAGGTTTAAGCACCTTTTAGGGAGTCAGTACCTCCACTTTGAGAAAGGCTCTCATTCAAATCCTTCTCCTATTATCCTTTGATTGAAGGCTATCCTAAAGTGAATCCTCTCTTTTGAGAGGAGTTTAAGAAGGGGGATTTCAATGGCAAACAACCCCAATTTACAAATCCCCAAGGTAATCAATTTCTCAATATTCTCTACCCTCCCTAAATCAATGTAACTCTTCACTAGAAAGGGCCTAATGAGACTCCAGCAGAAATTATTTATGAAAACAACCCAAATCGTATAATTCGTTTTATTTATATAGTTTGATACAAAAAAAAAGAAATATTATGTATATATGCTTATATAATGATTAAGATATACAGAAACTTCCTGTTTACTAGCACACGAGAATTAATCTTTTACTTTTGATCATATGAAATCAAAAGTGAGTTTTGATATATTGATTTCATGGACTTTTAATCGTTTGAAAAGTTGTTTTAACTGACTGTTTTTTGTTCATATATATGACAAAGATATTAAAGTCTTTAAAAAAAAAGAGATTTAAAAAAAATCACAAATAGACTCACTTTTCGATTTTTCGACATCTATTGTCTTCAAATAGAAATACATTACTCGAGTAACACCAACCAACC
The DNA here is from genome assembly GCA_026182355.1 of Hermatobates lingyangjiaoensis. Lineage (NCBI taxonomy): Eukaryota > Metazoa > Arthropoda > Insecta > Hemiptera > Hermatobatidae > Hermatobates > Hermatobates lingyangjiaoensis. The sequence goes on from JAPFBL010000293.1 coordinate 373,284, forward strand.
AGACTTGTAGTGTACCTGTACTTGAAGACAGTGGATGTCGAAATATCAAAAAGTTAGTCTATTGTTGAAGTTTTTTACGTGTTACTTTAAATTCTTTGAGATAATCATTTCTCCGAAATGTTTTTTAGTTATCACACACACACACACACATATAATTATATATATATATAAAATGTGTGATCAAAAAGTAAGGGTACGTTTTTAATTTCGCACTATCTGTACACCCTAATTCCAAAATAAAATAACAACACATGATATGTAGCCAAAACTGTGAACATGTGACCATGACGAGTGTAAATTTCTTTTATTTAGTTCGTCAAAACGTTTTATATAAATGCTTTTATTCACAGTTCTTCATAGAGTGTTCAGCAGATGTCCGTATAGGCAACTTCTACTGAGAGTCAAACAGTAGAAGAGAATTGTTTCAATACCTTCAGCATAATTTAACGTGTATCTCTCCTTTTTTTTTATTGATGTTATGAGAATGTTTTTGAGTGGGTCGGTGGGTGGTTTGATCATCCGCAGGAAAAAATTTGTTCATTATGTCTTCAATCGAATCCTTAAAATCACTAGTGTATCGGGTGGTGTGTGTGTGTGCGTGCGTGTGTGAGTCTGATAGCAGTTTGACTGATTATGTACTTCTTTTCAGGTTGAAAAGATACGTCGTCACCTAAGTTATCCGCTGCTGCTCAGCAGGAGTACTTCTACCTAATGAAGACGGCAGTCGAAATACCATATACTAGTGAGTCTTTAATTCCTTTATCTTTTCTCTTTTTGTTATTGAGCTATTTATATACATAAACGAGTTAAGACAAATGTGACACAGAGATAAACGACAGAAATTTCCTGTTTACTAGCACACGAAATTAATCTTTTACTTTTGATCATATGAAATCAAAAGTGAGTTTTGTTATGATTTTATGGACTTTTGATCGTTTGAAAAGTTATTTTAACTGACTGTTTCTTGTTCATATATATGACAAAGAATTTAAAGTCTTTAAAAAAAGAAATTTAAAAAAAAATCACAAATTGACTCACTTTTCGATTTTTCTACATGTATTGTCTTCAACTAAAAATACAGAGATATCTTCAACTGTCTTTTAACAGAGATACTCAGTCTTTATATCAGGTCATCCTGATGATGACGTTGAACATATATTTCGATGAACGTCGTTGTCAGGAGGCGAAGAGTCTTGCAGGACGGTAATGCACCTCACTATCTTAGATGAGGTAACCATTAATTCGATTGAATATCATTAGACTGGACTAATCAGTTGGAGTAATATATTTAATAGCTATTGTTCAAAATTAAACTTTAAATGTACTCAACAATTGTCAAAAAAATTATAAAAGCTATTATTTAAACATGTTTGCTAACTTAAAATCACTTTAGTTTTAAATGACATTATAAAAACTTAGATAAACACCTGGTACATTTGGAATACTATGGGAATTCATTATTCCAACTTTTCTAATTATAAAAAAGTAATATAACATCACTATGCAAAAAAAAAAAGATTCAACGGAAAAGCACTAGGTTGAACTAGATAAAATACAAATTATAGTCAAAGTTCATTTTGCTGCATGTAAACAAGTTTAATTGTGTCACAAAGAATAATTTACAATTATTACTGAAATAATTTACGATTACCGATTTGTATTATATACAATTTACACAATGGAGAAACTATTAATAATTTCCCCGTAAATGCTCAATATATGTACTCACCAATTAGGAAATTTTTTGTCCAAAACAATTGATCGGTTTAATTATTTATTAAATAATGGGAAAGAGTTTTAGTTAATTTAAATATAGATTATTGCTGTTGTAATGCGATGTTTAAATGTTTAATGTTTAAATCAATTACAAATGTAATTCCTTCAAAGGTAAAGTTCTTTGCAGGGAGTAAATTGTTTCGATAGATGTCACTTAGTTATAATTCCCGGAGCAGGCAGTCTTCATAATAAACATGATATCTGGGGTGTTGGAATACGTAGCCTCAATAATCGAGTATTAATGACATACTGACTAGAACTCACATGTATTCCTGCTTCCATATGTGTATCTCTCTTGAATTGGAGATTGCCTTCCAAATATATGAAATTACATATATATTTAAAACGAGTCAATGATCAAACCACAATATATAATGAAAAAAAAGACTATGATCTTCAAACGTAACAAGCGGTTTTTGTCAGAGTCAAAAACCAAACTGATACACTAGATGCAGGAAAATCTTGGTAAGGGGTTGAGCGAAGTGGGAGGGAAGAGTGGAGAGGGAAGATAGAGAAGACCGCTTGTTACGGTTGAAAGATCTTAGTCGTTTTTTCCTATTACATATTGTGGTTTGACCACTGATTGTTATTTCACGTGTTTATGTGAAATCTTGTGTATATATAACAAGTCGAAAACCTCAAATTGACATCACGTAAATTCTATCTTGGAATGCAATATACATACCCAAGTGATATTCAAAACATAAATAGTATATAGATAAAGAAGACAAAAACTATTTTCTTCATCTTTATGACATTTTTGGTATATTACACTTATGTAATCGCATCAATTATTATATATATATATATATATATATATATATATATATATATATATATATGTATCGCTTTCTATGAGTTGTCCGGGGAAAGAAATATGATTCGTTACAGTGGTGACCAATAGGAGAGTAGAGTTTGTAGGTCCATGCGTGCGGTCCCAGTTACCCGCTGCCTAGCAAGGCCTCCGTTATTCCGCCAATGGGTATAGGGGTGCACAGTCCCTCTATGAAATAAGATTATTGGCAGAAAACATGAGCCTCACTTTGCAGTGAACTCCTGTTCCCTTTATATTTCTGACTTTTGTAGTGGTTGGGTGTTGGTTTTTGTCTATTATCTGCTACAGAAATTGAATTTATTTTAATTGATACTCTCGTTTGTCTTCTATGCAAAGTAGCCTTTGTTTTCATGTCAATGGGGGTAGAGGTTGCACAGTCCCTCTTGATTAAAAGATGTTGACACTCGACTCCAACTGCTTCACATAGAGACACCTTCGAGTTATTGGTTTCGTTATGTTTCCTCTTCTGTTTACGTTTCCTCTTCAATCGATTGTTGTTACTGCTATTGATAGATGGTTGAAGGTGGAAAGTTCTGCACTGTTGACCTGGTGGTGGTATCTGCGACATGTTTCATCCATTCTCTGGTTATCTTCAAGCAAAGGTATGACCCAGACGGACGAACGTTGGTTGGGACACGTTTATTTTTTAATAAATAAAACTAATTTATTAGTTTTTATTAGTGTTATGGTTTGGTTATTATATTTTAGTGGTTTTTATTATGTTACAAGGTAGACCCTTGCATATTCGCGCTTCACGTCACCGTATACTCCGGGTTTGGCTTTGGTTAGTCTTTTGGAAAATTTCTGAGCCCTTTTTAGAAGAAAAACACTCATTTTCACACTATATAAATGAATTTAAAATAATTCAAAATAACGATGTCAGTTAATCTAAAGAGTTAGAAAAAATGACCACTACAGCGACTAAGCACGTAAACGAAACTTCTTTACTAATTACCTTAGGACAGAAGACAAAAGCCTAAACAAGTAGTATTTTTATTACTTTTGTTACATCTCTACTACAACCTAAGGATCAAAGGGCGATTTGTTAATTTTCAAAGGGCATTTAAGGCACTTTACACTAGGAACTATCATCAGCAATTAATGGATGCTACACATAACGAGGAGTTAATAATTATTTGTATTTACAATTAACTGTTTGTACCTTCAATAATTAATATTTTATAAATTTGCCCTTTAAAATTTTCTCGGTTTTCCATCAGTTGTTTACCGTACACTGAGAGGATGACTTTACATGATTAACGGTATTACTTGGACAGTTTGAAAGGATTTAGATCTCTAAGCCTAACGGAGAGATTAGAAATAAATTCTAGTTGCCTAAAATATGTAAAATTCTACTACAAACTAAAGAAACTACTCAGTTCTCAAACCTTTATTGTACTGTGGCCTGTATACCAAGGGATCTAAAAAGATCAACATATTCATATGCTACCTACGTAATCTTGGTGCTCAAGGTGATTTACACATTACATTGTAAATGTCTCGGCTAGCGATAATAAATTGCCTAAAAACCAAAATTATAAAAACATATATGAACAATACGTAATAAGGATATTTTTTTAATTTCGTACTATGTGTACACTCTAATTCCAAAATACACAGTTATTCATAGAGTGTTCAGCAGATGTCCGTGTAGGCAACTTCTACTGAGAGTCAAACTGTAGAAGAGAATTGTTTCAATACCTTCTGCATAATTTAACGCGTATCTCACCTTTTTTTAATGTTATGAGTGTGTGTGTGTGTATGTGTGTGTGTGTGTGTGTGTGTGTGTGTGTGTGTGTGTGTGTGTGTGTGTGTGTGTGTGTGTGTGTATGTAATAAGAACTTATTCCTTGTTTTTTTTTATTGATGCCAAAAAAAATAATATTATTGTAAATATCATTAAGTCTAATTACTAGATTTGAAAAACTATAGAAGTTTTTTTTTACAAAGTATTGAAAAGCTATTGAATAAAGGGTTTCTCTTTTGTTTTTCGTTAGAGGAGTCATCTGTTTTCAGGACTTGAAAAGTAAATAGAAAATAGCTTGCAGTATTCTGTTGCCGGTAAAACTACTAATGTCGTGGGAGACGGGGAGCGCATGTGTAGAAGTGATCAAACAATCATCTAGAAAAGCGTTCACAAAGTCTATAGGAACAGACGCGATCAAACCAAAACAAAGCCGGCACCAAACTCTTTCCGTCGGCTCTGAAATAGATCAACCACTTGCAAACAAATCAGATTTCAGGATCTTTTTAAATAACTTTTTTTTAACAATCATGTAAAATAGTCATATAAATAATCTTTTTTGAAAACTTAATTAAAATGCGTCACTTTGTAAAATATATCAGATAACAATAAATTAAAAAAAAAGGTTATGAAAAATACTGAAAAAGTAAAAAATTTGTTATACTAGATGTATAGTTCACAGCCTTTCACCGATATGTGACCCTCATCGTACAGACTTTTGGCATAAAAGCCATTCGTCATGATTTTGCCATAATAGTATTTCTTCATAATTACGACGCTCTCTCAATTAACGGTCCAAAATTATTCATATGTTGCAAAAATTATAATATACAATTACTTTACAATTACTTGAGACTTACCAAGCATTTGTCAATAAAGCTATGGGAATAACAAAGACAACCAACGACCAACGACCAACGAATATTACCATGCACAACAGTGCATGTCGTAAATAGCAGTTCCGGACCAGAGGCCCACTACTACTAGATTCTCATCCTGCTGTTTTTGTTGGGTCAGTAAACAATGTCAAGAATGGGGGAGTCAGTCAGTAAGGGAATATGTCGTCTTCGTGGTCGTTTGGTCTTCAGGCTTTGCATTCTCTGAGGTACTGTATACTTTTGGAGTCATGTGGTCATCATTTTTAGTTTAAGTAGGAAACTTTGAGGATCGTGGGATTAGGAAGGGTTGAGAGTAGGATTTAGTTCCTGAACAAGGAGATTTGGATGGGTGGAAGGTTTTTTGTCTTCATTACTGGCAAGTCGAGCAATGTAGGAATAGATAGATTCCAAAAGACAGAAGAGTGGTACAACACCTTCAAACAAGGATGACAGTCACAGAGCAACATGAAGCTAATATTGATCTGTTTTGTCTTTTGTTTTCAAGAATAGATTAGGCCAGGTTTGGTTGCGCTGGCTGTCACACATTGAGTGAAAATTGGTCTGTTGTGATACTAAACAATGAATATTCTACATTTTTCTGAATTCAAGTATATTTATAGTAAGGATCATTAACGAGTACATGACATCGTGCAGGCTCAGGACCAACAGCTTACTCTCTAACAGTTCAAAATTGAAGATAGATAGCACAGAAAGTAAAGAAAAACACTTTCAGTTTTTAATTTTCGGTTTAACCATCATCAGGAGAGAAAAGATACGGTCTCCAACCATCGCTTCACAAGTGCACTTTGTGTCATTATCTCTTCTCTTCCGACGATGGTTAAATCAAAAATTAGAAACTCTAAATGTGTTTCTTTTATTTACCCAGTACCTGTAGTTTACTAAATATATATGAATATAAAATATAGAGTAAAGAAATATATAAATATATGTATTATTTGATTCCAGTAATATTAGCCATCATGAACGTGTACCGACAGGAAAGTAATTAACAAGGAGTATTGTCTATAGGTTATACGTTACTTCAGTATTCTGTGCGACGATAAAGGGCAGAATATGGCCGTCTCAAAACTATTAACTTCACCAAGACAATGTGCTTTGTTACTCTGTCTTACCATCGACCAACGACCAACGAGATTTTCCGTGCATTGATGCACGTTGGGGTCAGGCAGTTCCAAGCCAAAGGCTTTCACCTGCTTGTCTGTTTGTTCTACTTTAATTGTTTAGGTCTGTCGGGTAGGTCGGTATGTTAGTTTCTGTCCTGTCTATGGTGAGTATGTTTCGTGGTCGTATGGTCTTTGAGTCTAAAGTCGTCAGTTATCGTTAATTTGGTGATCTGATTAGTCGGAGGGGATTGGTTTCAGGGAATTTGAGGTAAAAGTGTTCTTACTAGCAGGTTAGGGTGTAAGGGAAGTTTTCTGTCTTCATTGATAGTCAGACGCCTAATGTAAGTTTCTATTGATTCCATCCTTAGATCACGCTGAATATCGACATTTCTCGCATAAAAAGGAGCATTGGCTACAAGGCGAGCACACTTGTTCTGGACAATCTGGAGTCACTCTGTCTTAAAGAATGAGTACATGGATATACAGAGCGCCATTGTCTGCACCCCGCCTACACTTGAGACTTGCACGTTGTGACTTTAGGCTGGGCTCTCAGGAGAAAACTGTTCAAGTGAAACTCTTTGATCCCAGAGAGGGAAATATCAAACAACTGATTGTATTTTTTTACAACTTATCAGTAACTGAAATCAAGAGATGTTATCAGCAATTGAATCACAAATGTGAGTAAAAAGTAATACAACTTTAAATAAGAGAAATAAAATTGGCAAAAGGTACAATAATTTTCTAAGGACAAATATGAGATAATACTTGAAAACACCAACATGTAAATGAATATTTAGAAAAAATAGATAACTGTTATGAATTTTATAACTCTATATCCTGATTTTTGAATTCATTAAATATCTTTAGGATTAAGTAAAATGGATAAGCCAATAGAGTTGAAGAAATTTAGAAAGCTAGATATAGTTTTTTTTACACTCACCATATTTTTAGCAAGTTCCATATAATATTCAATTCGTTAAGGAAACAACAAATACAATAATTATTATAACTATAGTGATTAATTAACAAGAATAAAAATGCAATAAAGGTAATAAGTTGAGTAAAAGAAAAATGAAAAGAATAAATGATCCCGTTAAACAAATTAGGATTTCTTGAGAAGAAATTGATTTGTTATAGGAATTTTCACTTTGGAGTTAACATTCCAAAATGTATTCAGGCTTTAAAAAAAAACGTAGAATTAAATATATGTCATATGTTTACTCCTACAATATATACGATTTCAAAGAAATCAGATAACACTCGGTATTTCATTAAATTAGTCAAACTGGTTGTATTTTCATCTAATAAATGAAAAATATTTAACAGTTGAAAACGATATATGTACAGTTATGTGAATAACAATATTCGTTTCTTAACAAGGTTTGTTAGTGGGAGAAAGGCATTGATTAGGGTAAAAGAAGGGACATATTTTTTTCCCCCAACTTATAGACGAAATGAAAGAGAAGACGAATGGAGACGGGAGACAGACGTAAGGGCAGAGATTGACAAGGAAGAATGAATGGAGGTGCTATTTAGTGTTAATGGAGCTGGCGAAGTATCGAGCCCCTGATGACTTCTTCACAAATGCAAATACATTTCAGCAAAAGAGCACTTAGAGAAGAGTACGGAGGGTCAGGAAATAGGCCTGCCCCACCACACAGTCCCGCTCCAATTTATTTGTTAACTCTGACACATCCAAATATATTTCTAGATTTAAATATTTTTTTTTATACGAAAATTAAACTTTTTATTAACTTTTAAAGGGTGTTTAAAGTGAAATATTACTTTTATTAAAAAAAATATATATATTACTTGAGAGTATCTTAAATATACAGTTTGATACAAAAAAAGTTTTAAATAAGATTTATATTTAAAATTTCCCCTCATCAGTCCACTTTAACTTTACAATAAAAAAATCTGTTTGACATTCAGCATGATATTAATTTGTTTTTATTATGGGTAAATCAATGGTTGCTGTTTTAAAGCATTTCACGATACACGATAGTTAGCTATCGGATGATCTTCAATAGGGCCGACGTTACCATCCTTAGTTTCTTTATCATCATAAATCAATGGTTGCTGTTTTAAAGCATTACACGATACACGATAGTTAGCTATCGGATGATCTTCAATAGGGCCGACGTTACCACCCTTGGTTTATTTATCATCATAAATCAATGGTTGCTGTTTTAAAGCATTACACGATACACGATAGTTAGCTATCGGATGCTCTTCAATAGGGCCGACGTTACCATCCTTAGTTTCTTTATCATCATAAATCAATGGTTGCTGTTTTAAAGCATTTCACGATAAACGATAGTTAGCTATCGGATGATCTTCAATAGGGCCGACGTTACCACCCTTGGTTTATTTATCATCATAAATCAATGGTTGCTGTTTTAAAGCATTACACGATACACGATAGTTAGCTATCGGATGATCTTCAATAGGGCCGACGTTACCATCCTTAGTTTCTTTATCATCATAAATCAATGGTTGCTGTTTTAAAGCATTACACGATACACGATAGTTAGCTATCGGATGATCTTCAATAGGGCCGACGTTACCATCCTTAGTTTCTTTATCATCATAAATAATGGTTGCTGTTTTAAAGCATTACACGATACACGATAGTTAGCTATCGGATGCTCTTCAATAGGACCGACGTTACCACCCTTGGTTTATTTATCATCATAATTTCATAGAAGTACAAGCTAATGCCGGGTTCTCTCTATGATAATGGTATTCTTACTACTTCTCAGGGGTAAGGATGAGCACCAACTGTAAACTCCCATAGTCCGACGAGACTCAGAGATTCTCACCAGCGAGCACCTGCCAGGTCTATTGTCTTCTTCAAATAAGCTTGCAGTTAAATGAACATCTTACATTTAGTTATCGCATGTCTAGTATAGTATATACATTTCTACTAATAGTAATGTACATACAATTCTAAGAAATTAAGAAAGTTTTCTTCCAAACACATCCTGTTAAACTTAAAGTTAGCAGCAGCGTTTTCATTGATCACTTTTTCTTACCGTAAACTAGTTAGAAGACTAGAAAACCTCAACAAAAAAGTGGTCAATGCAGAAGCTGTTGCTAATTTTAACTATATATATAACTATCCGTTGGGTTTTGACTCTGACGAAGACCACTTGTTACGGTTGAAACATCTTAGTCTTTTTTTTTCCATTCCATTTCATATTGTGTTTTCATCATTAGCTATATATATATATGATCAAACCACAGTATCAAATGGGAAAACAAGACTAAGATCTTTCAACCTTAAGAAGCGGTCTTCGTCAGAGTCAAAAACCCAACTGGAGTTTTGACTCTCCAAGCAGTTGGGTTTTTGACTCTGACGAAGACCGCTTCTTACGGTTGAAAGATCTTAGTCTTGTTTCCCATTTCATATTGTGGTTTGATCATTGATTGTTATTTCACGTGTTTATGTGAAATGTTTATATATATATATATATATATATATATAAACATTTCAGAGTCGTTATCAGCCTTTGGAGCGATTCACTTCTTTTCCTGAAGACGAGGACATCGAAATATAGTAGTGAGTTCAGTGGTTTCCTTTCTATGTGTTCTTTTTTAAATTCTAGTTTATATATATATATATATATATATGTGCGTTTCTGAGTAAACTGAGTCAATTACCTGTACTAGTATATTTTTTTTTTACCTAGCTATCAGTAGAAGTTAAAACTACTGTTTGTAGTTACTAACTACTACTTTAAGTCAGAAACTGCTACTCAAAGTCAGTAATTCTATTTGAAGTCAGTAAATACTCGTAGTAATTGAACTAGATTCACTTTGAATAATTTAGCATAGATTTAAACTTTAGATGAATTGTTAAAGTGGAAAAGCTGAAAATGACCACCTGTATGATTGAAATATAACGATAATTGTAGTGTTTGTTCACAAATTAATATCACATTTTTTTCATTCTTTTGATTTGTTTAGATTACTTTAATTGTGAATGACACAGAAAATGACAACAATTATTTCATAAAACTAAGTTTATTTTATGAAGAATGCTTCAAGTGGAAGTGTGAGTAAAATGTTTTCCTGGCAGATATATTTTGTTCTTTAGGCTTCTGAAAGAATATATTAGAGGAAGGTAGGTTCTTTTAGCAGATAAATTCTTTGTTTGGAACTGTTTTTAAGTGTTTAAAGTATATTAAATAGACCAGGGTCGTTCTAATCAGATTGGAGGATGGATGGCTAGAGAAGGAGATTGGAGAACGGTTTACTTGAGAAGCAGGCAGAGTACAAGTCGGACCTGACCGAGAGATGGATAGGCAGGCGGGCGGTCTGCCATGAATAAAAGATAGGGGGCGGTGGGAGGAGGCCTGGTGAAAGGACCGCCAGTGTTGAGATAACGCCCTCAGGAGATGCTCGGACAGTGGTGGACCTCTCTCGGTAAAAAGGTTAACTGGACCAGACCTCGTTACTCAAATTGCTTTACCACTTCACCCCGGCACTAACTCTTCTTTTCACCAAATCTTTGCACACCCTACCCATCCAGTAAACTTACTTAGTGCCACATAACCACCTTCTTCATACCCTCTTCCACATAAATAACTTAGTTACTTAGTCCAGCTGTAACACACTTCGCCAAGCCTTTCCAAGATATAATATAGGTAATGTAACATTCCTGTAAACTAACATTATTTAAAAATAAATCTCGTTATCTAGTTGTGTTGTCAGTTATACAGTATTTGAGCATACTTTTAAACTATTAAAAAAACATACAAACAGGGTTTATTAACAAACAACGCATTTAAAACAACTAGTGCTCTTCTTCAGGTTTATTTTTATTAAAAATTATAAAAAATGTGACACTTTATTAAAAAACAAAATTATAAATTGAAATAAATAAAGTCGAAGAGAAACTTCTGCTTATAATGAGAAGGTAGAGGGCCGGAGGAGAGGTGATTAAATTTACAATTTACAGAACTAGTTATCAAAAAGTTTTTGATTTTAATTAAAAACTGAGGAAAAATGTAGTAGGACTGTATAGTGAATGGTTTAATTTATTTACAAAATTTGTTCTTTATGTAAACCTAAAATGATAGTTATTAAATTCCACCCTACCTTCTCAATTTGAAATGCGATACAAGACTATTTAGTCTGAACATCACCAGTTCTCCCGTTCCCTCTGCCATTTCTTTCTATAACCCATCCTAACTACTGCCTGCTGGCTAAAATCAACAATGTTTCTTTAGGACAAGCCTAAAGAAGAAACACTAGGTCTTTCAAACAAATCGTTCTGTAAATAGGACTTAATTCTATAGAGATATTTTTTCATAATTCTGACGTATCACTATCAATATTGCTCAATAATTTGGTATCCACTGAAATTATTATATGATGAAGTTAATTTATACTAATTGCTAGAACTTAGTAATTAAGTCAAATAATTATTGGAATCTTTTATTTTGATGAAGTATATTGCTCATGATTATGTGGAACTTGGTGCAAGTTTCATGCTCGACCAACTTTGGAATGTACCTATCTTCAAGAGTTGAGTAAATGTATACTGTATCTATTGGTACATACTCTAATCGAATTTCCATTTTCTAATTGTTTATGTTTTCCAAAGATCTGAAAGTTACACTGTTAGTTGGGGGGTCCAGGCTAGCCAAGTGGTTACGTGCTCGCCTTTGAACTCATAGGACCGGGGTTCGAACCTCACCTGGCCCTCGATTTATTCACGCCGGAGGTGAATAAATCTGAGCGCGTCATCCCTCAGAGAAGGACGTTAAACCGTCGGTCCCGAGCCTATACGATGTCAGTTACTCGTTAAAGATCCTTACTCTAAATACATTTGAGTTAGGCAAAATTTAGTACTCCCACTGTAGAATCAATCTTCATTGTGTGGTATCACAAAAGGCCAATGCCCGGCCTACGTGTGTTCCCTTGTGGAACTGCCACTGCAACCTAACCTAACCTAACCTACACTGTTAATTGACTTTGACTCAAGGGTCTTGCAAGTTGAAGGAGGTGGTTATTGCAATAAATCTCTATTCGGCAATCCTGATGAATAATTCCTGTAGATTGTTAGGGGTATTCACATTCATCTGGAAATGATTCCGATATTGTAATGTTAATTACATTTTCTGTGTGCAGTTCACTCACAGTTCTTTCAGAAAGAACGGAAGAGTTCTAAACAAATGCGTTTAGATGACTTGTAACGTTCTTCAAACTATAATCCTCATTTCTGAATTTAAAGAATTTGGCCTGGGTATTTTATATAAGGCTACATTTTTACAATTACCTCTGTTCCTTGTGACATAAATATCAAGGCTTCGAACTTCTACTCGGGATATATTAGTGATTCAATTTCAGCAAAAAATCTATGCTGGCTCATTTGTTTTATGTTACGAAAACATCTTCCACAGAATTCGATTCGTAATGTGAGAGCTAGATATTGGTTACTACCAATGAATTCTCGAATTCGAGTGACTACCAAGTATCACTCGAGATATTTTAGATCCTGGTTAGTTTAGTCCTATGTAACCATGGAACTCAGTAAAGGCCTTATGGTAACTGGCCCTATGACATCCAATTCTTAACTGCGCTTTTTGTTTAGTCCAGATGAGGGGTGTAAAACTCATGCCCCGCGAGGGGCAATAGATTTTTCAACTCGAGTTGCATTATTTGTTAGAATTGAGGAAATGTAACTAAAGTTTAACTAAACTGTTAAGACGTGACATATCTTTTATTTTTCATTCATATAACAATTATTTATTAATTTATTTCACATTATAGTTACTAGCAATACACTCTTTAATTCCAAATTTTAATAAACAAGTCATAACTGGCCCTAGGCAGTTACGGCGAACTCTCCAATTGAGTATAGGCCTTGCACTCAACAAGCTTGAGTCAATTGCAGATCCAAGTCTACATCGCTACGTTATCTGTTCGAACTGACTTATTCATTTGTTTTTGAAAAAAGTACCCGTCAAATCTTTGATGTCCTTCGAGACCATAAGCGAAAAACTGGCCCTCGAAAGGATTTCAGTGTAACACTTTTGTTCTAGCTTACATTAGATCGTTTTGCTAAGCTGTTATACAACATCGGTATATTAAGCCCTATGTGTATGCGCACCTAAAAAAGTACCGGTTTTTGACGTTCATATACTATATTCTTAATAAAAGCAAATCTCATGTCATCCAGTTGTTCACACGTGTTATTCCAATCTCACATATTGCCAGTATAGTGTAGACGATTATACAGGTTTTTTTTATCCTTAGACAAATTAAACAAAAGAGATAAGCAAAGTTTAAAATAATAACGGAAATGAAATAAAAGCGAGTGATTGAAGACGAGCGGTTCCCTTTGGATGGCTGTGAGCCCGGCCTTCACTTCTCTAATCCTGTTTTGACTCCCTGTAAACCGCTTATTTATAATTTTCTTCCCTTCCCCACTTCTAATGCTTCCCACTTTATTATCCATCTTTTAATTTTCTACCTTAAACCATTGTCACTTTAAAATTCAATTCCTTCCCCCATTCAGTACAAAAGTTATAATGAAAATAAACATTCAAACTTTGAACAACCATTTCATGACAAGACACTCTTCTTGGTTAATATCTTATTAATTTTTAAATAGACAAGTCCTCTTCTTCTTTTTTTTTTTTTTATAAATGGTCAATTCGTTTCAATCCAATTATTTTCATAAACCATATTTTAAAAAGAAATTGTATAATTATTTATAAAAGCACTAATAATTACACAACACGCTTAATAAGTTTTCAAATGATTCTTGAATAATACGTTATATTTGTCTCTTTCAAAGAAGGACGATTACATTCAAATTCTACTTTTTACTTATCTTATTGAAATATATGAAAAGACGAATAATTGAAAGGAATCCTTGGTTTACAGGTTTTCATTACTCTGTTTTCCATTTGCTGTTAATTTCAGTCTAATCTTATCATCTATACCTGACCCAGGGACCTTATTTCAATAGCTCTAAAATTACAAATTTTTCTATTATGGGAAGAATAATATATTAACTTTCTCAAACAGCATGCGCAGGACTGCCTATCTGTCAAATGTTAAAGGATATAATTGCTAGCATAATCACTTCTTTATGTTATTATCTAAATTTGACTACTCTTCACCAAACTACAGCTCTCCTAAAAAGTTTTTTTAAAATAATATATTATGGTTATTTTCTGTTCTTAAATGCAGATAAGGTATAAAACAATCAAACGGAGAAAATGAACAAAGCTTCCTGGTTAGGGTATGCAATATCACTAAACTATTGGAACAGAAGAGAAAATTACAAGTTAAGTAGGAGAAAGTCTGAAACTTAACAAATTATTCAGCTCATAATTCAGCAAGTTTGATTTAAACTTTATCAAGCAGTCAAGAGGATATACTGGTTAAGATATATAACATCTACTGGAGCATAAAACATTGATAGTTAATACGGAGGATGTCCGCAACTGATCAGGTAAAGATCATTAACGTGACAGAATACTTCAAGTCTATCGGTGACTTTTTCAAGTTGATCTACCACGAATGTTGCCAACTTTGCCAAGTATGATCATGAACGAAATCAGGCTATAACTGCACCCTAGACTGTATAATCTGTCATTTCTGGCAACAAATTGTAGCAGTCTTCAAATTTATGCTGATCAGAAATTCACAGATCGAACGGCACAGATGTCAAGAGAGAGCATAGATAATGCAAAATTCAATTCCAAGTTTGTTAAACTATTCATTTTTAAGAACCAACAGACCGAAAACAGTCCAAGTACTATAAGTGTTTTCAAGTTAAGCAGATTTTAAAATAGCGAGATGTAATTTTACGAAATTTTTTAATCTGAAAGTTAATTATTTAGTATATGAAAAGTATTATCAATTTACAAAATATTCAGCGCATAAAGTCATGTTTTAAAAATTTATTATGTTTTTGCATTTATGTTAAGGAATTTGAAAATCCAAAAAAAAAAAGGTTAAATGTAGTGCAAACTTTCACTTTCAAAATAAAGATTGAACCGGGATAAATTAATTGGACTATAAGAGCAAGTCAATGAAAGAAGAAAAGGATTTTTAGAGTGGATAATCCTTGGGAGGTGGGAGGGGTGAGTTTTTCAGACAGTTTCATTGTTCTCGGGCAAGAGAGATCGTCGACGATTCACCCAATACCTTCCAATAACTCAGACGGCCAGTTTTTTTTTCTTTTCCTTCTTCAGACAGACATCGCGCGTTTTACCCACTGATCCTTAGGCTTGATCCTCCAAACTCGCTTAAACCTTTTTTTTTTTTTTTGTTTTCTTTTTCCAACCTTTCCATGACCTCCCTATCTTCTCTGATATCGGATTCATATCTCGTTCAAGGAAAAAAAGTTTTAACATCTGCAACTTTCTTTTAGTCTAGTTGGATTTACCAACTCTTATGCTTTTTTTTTTTAGATGTTAGATAGAATTTAATCTTTTAAATATTACAAATTTAAAAGATTTTTATTTCCCACACCCTGTAATACATTTATTGAATTTAAGCGCCTGTCTAACATTTCACATTACTTGCTTCATTTTTACAACATAGATTATTTATTTCTTAAACCCATTAAAACTAATTAGTTTAAATTTATTTTAATATAGACCCTAGGAATCTCCGCAGAGGACGGAAATAGTCCTCCATAAACACAAAGTTTGCACTTACTTGTCGCCGTAAACTGAGACTCCTCAACTTTTCCGTAGGGAATAGAGAGAAATTTTGCACAAAGTATTGTTAAACTTTTCAAATAAAATATAAATATATAATCCACCTATTTACTGTCTGAAGTGCAACTACAGAATAAACAGTATTTCTTCCGATACGTCGTAAAGTTATATACTGGTTTTATTATACTATGTTTAGTCATATAGAAGATGTGTTTCTTCTTAATGAAGTTTGTTATGAATGAACTGAAGCCGTTAATACAGTTATCATTAATAGTAACAGATTCAATGCAACATGAATGAACTGTTAATACAGTTCAGATAGCCGTTAATACAGTTACCATTAATAGTAACAGATTCAATGCAACATGAATGAATTGTTAATACAGTTCAGATAGCCGTTAATACAGTTATCATTAATAGTAACAGATTCAATGCAACATGAATGAACTGTTAATACAGTTCAGATAGCCGTTAATACAGTTACCATTAATAGTAACAGATTCAATGCAACATGAATGAATTGTTAATACAGTTCAGATAGCCGTTAATACAGTTATCATTAATAGTAACAGATTCAATGCAACATGAATGAACTGTTAATACAGTTCAGATAGCCGTTAATACAGTTACCATTAATAGTAACAGATTCAATGCAACATGAATGAACTGTTAATACAGTTCAGATAGCCGTTAATACAGTTATCATTAATAGTAACAGATTCAATGCAACATGAATTAACTGTTAATACAGTTCAGATAGCCGTTAATACAGTTATCATTAATAGTAACAGATTCAATGCATTAATAGTAACATATTCATGTCACTGATGTGTCATCAACATTCATCAAGTAATGGCTGAATTGATCAAATTTTATTAAAGATTTGCAAGAACTTATACTTTTTATTATTTATGATCTAATATTACTGCAACTTTTAAAAGACAAAAGGAAATATAAAATGAAATATAAAGGTTTTTTCTCAAAAGTGCTGATAATTTAACTTTCGTTTTGAATACTTTTTAAATTCAAATAACTTAATACTTTTTCAGTTAAAGTTCAAATTGTATATATTTTTACAAAGAAATATCAGTTTCTACTTAAAAAGATAGGTCTTATATAAACATTTATAAACTGTATAAATTGTTACGCTATTACATATGTCAATATAAATAATAAGTTTTATTTTATGCTATACCAAACAACAATCATAAACAAAGCATTCGCGATGTACGGTTATTATCAAATTGTAGGCTATTTGTAACTTTCTTTTTGTACATTGCTGTATTAAAAGTACATATAGTTTGTAGGCTTAGAATAGACTCTTCTTAGTCTTATATTATTGATAACTGCATTCATGAATAAAGTACTGGGAAGGTTATTTTTGATTTAGCCTAGGCTAGTATAGAGACCAACTGATTCTACTTAAGTTGCCTTTCCAATTGACGATGTGCTCTCAATTAACGACTTTTGGTGAAGTATACCTGTACTGAGTCTGAATTCTGCACTCTAAACTCATCAACTATTCAGAACTTTGATAAGCACTCGACTATTGCATACAATGAAGATGATACAGAATCAGGCAAGTCAAGGTTTATCTCAAGATTAGCCTTCAGTAACAGACTTATCACCTAGAAGAAAGGATTAGCAAGTATAATCCTTTCTATAGACTTATACAATTATAGTTACCTCTAAACTCTTCTTAGTATACAAACAGACATATTTTAAATTGATAAATGTTCGACTAATGAAGAAATGATTACTTAACACTTTCACTGCTGCTAAACAGTAACACTTCATGTTCTTAAAGGCTGAATTTCAAAACATGATTTTTTTACTCTGTGCTAAATTTTTTTTTTGAAGAACCTAAAATTTCCATCCTTTTTTTGATCAAGGCTTTGCACCTGCACGGGAAAAGTTAAAATTTTAGGTTTTTTTTTTACATATTGATATTACATTTTGTTATAAATATATGTATGTATAAATATATTTAATGTTATAACGAATTGTTGCTTTTAAAATAACTGAAAATTTCCAACACAGTTATTGCAACAATATCTTTTTTATTAGTCTTTCTTTCCTCGCTTTAAATCGGTGAATTTGGGAAGCCGCAGGTGTAACAACCGGTACAGGTGTATTGAGCAGAATGCTGCAGGTAGCCCGCGTGATGTTCTTAGCGGTAATAAAAATTACCTAAATAGACATGGAACCCAGGCAAAATATTGTTGGAAACCAAGTATAATTCACTGAGATGAAATTTCAAATGCAATACCAAAAAAAAACTATGACGTACATATTCGTCAAGAGCAGTGGTAGGCAGTATATATACGTCATTAGCATTGGTGATGCATAATTGTATGAGGTATATGTACGTTATTAGCAGTGAAAGGGGTAAAAACAGGACAATTTATATACTCATAAACAAAAAAAAACCCTATACAACAATGTTAAATTAAATCTTCAAGGTAATTTTTTTTTAACGGCACGTGATCTCTTAGATATGAATATATAGTTTTTTCAAAAGATGTGGATCTAAGTGAATAGTTTGAAGAAGGATTTGACCATTTAGATTACAGCATGCAGGGTTCATTTCAATTTCAGAGCAGCATTGGCTCTGCAACTGACACTCTATCACATTGGTTCCTGCTCTTTCATTAAGCCTACTTGATTACTACCTTTATGAAGCAAACATACCCAACTGTTACAATGTTCAAAGTAGAGTGTCTGACCTTTAGCCATTGTGTTAGTCCAAATGAATTAAAAACAAAAAATCTTGTATAGATGCCACATCACTTACATTTACCTTATTATAAATAAATAAATATTTATTACCTTTAAAAATAAATATATTTTTACAGAAATTAAATTCTTCAAAAATCAAGCAGATTTTTGAAATATAGAAAAAAAAACTTTTTAGAAATGAGTGGACTACTCTATTAGTAGGACTCATTTCAATTTGAAGCAATATATATATATATATATATATATATATATATATATATATATATATATATATATATATATATATATATATATATATATATATATATATATATATATATATATATATTGCTCAGTTGGGTTTTTGACTCCAAGTGGTTAGATGTACATCACCTTTGCATAAAGGTAGTTAAGTTGGGTTTTTGACTCTGACGAAGACCGCTTGTTACGGTTGAAACATCTTGGTCTTGATTTCCCATTTCATATTGTGGTTTGATCATCGATATATAAATATATATATTGTTGTTTTTGCGTTTTTAATAAATTAAAGAGAAACGTCTGGGACAATGAGTTACCTGCTCTTTAGTAGAACCACAAATAAAACCTTTGCATAAGGGTAATTTTGTTTCATCAAAATTTACAAATGTTGTAAATTTCCATATATATTTCTTTGTTCTTTTAATCAAAAATGAACAAAAAAAAAAAATAAAAATAACTAAAGCTGATAAATCCGGGAGTCATAATATTAATAGAATTCGATCCCCTCCTTGCCCTCGATTTATTCACGCGGGAGGTGAATAAATCTGAGCGCGTCGTCCCTCAGAGAAGGACGTTAAACAGTCGGTCCCGAGCCTGTACGACGTCAGGTACTCGTTAAAGATCCCTACTCTAAATACACTTTAGTTAGGCAAAATTTAGGACTCCCACTGTAGAATCAATCTTCATTGTGTAGTATCACAAAGGGCCAATGCTCGGCCTAAGTGTGTTCCCTTGTGAGACTGCCACTGCAACCTAGCCTAACCTAATGTTAATAGAAATGACAGATTATATTTCAAAAATGGATAATTTTTTATCTACTTCTACTGTATATGAAGTGTTGAATCACAGAGAGAAGTGTAATAGTTTGTTAATTAAAAAATTAAAGAGTATACTTAAGAATAACAAGGAGTCGATTGCCATATTTACTACTCGATCTCCCTGTTTGCCTTATAAACACATAAGGCTGGTAATCTAAATACATAAATACTTTATATCTAAACACATAAAGACATTCTTCTAATGTTAAAAAAGCGATGTTCAGAAATATTTTCTTATGAGCATTCAAATTGTGTAGTTTATGAGTAATAAGTTCCTGAATAAATAAACTGAGCATATATATAAAATATCATTAAGGTATCCAAAAATACTATTGACAGTGTATTCAAAAAAACTAAAGAATTCCTTGAAAACTGGAATTGAGAAGGAACCCTTCAAGAATTGAAATCTATTTTAGTCATCCTTTAAAAGATATTCCAGTTTCTTTTTAAAAGAAATCGTATGTCTCAGTTATTTTGAGTAGTGATGGTAAATTATTAAACAGACTTATCAAAAAAAATTGAGGTTAAATAAAGGGAAGGTTGTGTTTGTACGACTCCTTGTGGAGGTCGTGATTCTTCATATGTTGGACAAAATAGGGAAAGATTACTTTACTAGAGTGAAGCAATATAAATATTCTATTAGGAGGCAAGAAGAGTCAAGTGTTTTGTTCCAACATATTAAGTGAAATAATTACTCTACAAAATGGGAAGATTCAAAGGAATTGATATTTCTCTCGTCTGGTGTCGAAAGAAACTTCGTAGAAAGTGCCCTTATTAAATATCATCAATATAAAATTAAAAGGTCATCAATATAAGTCATGGCTTATTTAGGCTAGATGATTTGAAGGAATTATTGGGCAAATTGGCCCTGTGTGTGGTCTTCGAAAGCTGTTTATAGATGTGACCTTTGACGTCACGGATTGTTACTTCTAATCATATAACTTAAGGTTTTGTTTAATTTCTTTTCTCTCTTTGTTTTCTTGTTTCGTTTATATATTTGTTATTGTTTATTCTATTGGTAGAAAAAACATTATTATTTTTGGAATTATATATATTATTAATTATTCATTTTCTTACTGTGTACTCAGCATTGCTTAATGTTATTGAGTATTCTTTTCAAGCTATATTATCCCTTGAGTTCTCTAGCTGTTTCGTTACCTTCCTTCTGGTAAACTTTTATGTACCTTCTTATTTCTTACTTTGCTCTAGATGCCATAAACTAAAAGGCATCAGAGCATTTATTTTATAGTTTTCCTCTTTCTTCGTGGTTTAATCTCATATATATATATATATAATAAAAATACTAAACAGTCCAAACCGGACAGATAAATAAACGAACGAAACAGACAACACATAGAAAAAACGAGAAAACTTACTGGATCGATATTTCAAACTGAAGTTCGTAGTCAGAGTACCAGTACCAGACACATTCCAGTAGTACAGGTGAACACAAGTACCTCTTCTTCTTCCCTTCTACTCTCTTCCTGACAACGAACTTCAGTTCGAAATATCAATCCAGTAAGTTTTCTCGTTTCTTCTATGTGTTGTCTGTTTCATTCATTTTTATATATATATAAAAACGATATATATCACTAAAAATTTGAAAAAAACTCTCCAAACTGGACGAAAATCAGCTCAAAAACGAAGAAAAGCAACACACAGAGAAAGAGACACACTTACAAACCCAAATTATTGGATGATTCGTCTTCAGGAAAAAAATTGAGTTTGTAAGTGTGTCTCTTGCTCTGTGTGTTGCTTTTCTTCGTTTTTGAGCTCATATATATATATATATATATATATATATATATATATATATATATATATATATATGTACAAAGGCAGCAGGTCTTCCCTTAAGCATATGTTATTAAAATAAGCAGCAGCTTCTGCATTGACCAGTTTCTTGTTGACACTCTCTACTTTTCGTATCACTTTGCGGTGAGACTCTGGTAGCTCCCAAAGAAGGTTAGCAAAAGACATTAACACACACAATAAACATAGGTCAAACACGAAAAACTAAATCTTAATCACTGTATTAATCACTAAATTAACAAACTAAATAAAAATGCGTACAAGCTTTCGGCTCTCATTGGCCATCTTCAGGTGTTATTAAAATAAGCAGCAGCTTCTGCATTGACCAGTTATACCTGAAGATGGCCAATGAGAGCCGAAAGCTTGTACGCATTTTTATTTAGTTTGTTAATTTAGTGATTAATACAGTGATTAAGATTTAGTTTTTCGTGTTTGACCTATGTTTATTGTGTGTGTTAATGTCTTTTGCTAACCTTCTTTGGGAGCTACCAGAGTCTCACCGCAAAGTGATACGAAAAGTAGAGAGTGTCAACAAGAAACTGGTCAATGCAGAAGCTGCTGCTTATTTTAATAATATATATATATATATATATATATCTAACTAATACACTAGTCCACCCACTTCGAAAAAGTTTTTTTTCTTCAATATTTCAAAATTCTGACATCAACAGAAGAAGAAATGCTGTAAAACAAAGTGAATATCATAAAGTTCAAGTTGATTGATTGAAGAATCAATACCGTTCAAGAAAGTTTGTTGTTTAGCCCTGGTTTTATGATAATTTATTTGATAAAGGTAAGAATATATAACCATATAAGATATACCGTATAATATATGAGTATATTATTAATACATTCATTATTAATATCATTAATTAATATAATATAAGTAATCATAATAATAGATACATATTGTAATTGTAAAAATGATATATAAATATAAAATAATATAAAAATATACTGAATATTATATTTTAATAGATATTGTTAATGATATATTTGTGAATATATTGTTGATATATTTGCTACTACATTCTTACATTATATGTAATGAATTCTATTGACTAATAAATCTGAAAAGATTTGAGTTTCCTACAAATTTTGTTTACATTATAAATATGTCGTTTTATTAAACTTCTTTACATTATAACTATATTAGTTATAAATGCAGTTCATTCAATAATTTTTATTATTATTATTGTTAAGAATTTAAAAAAAAAAAAACTTGCACTAATTTGGGGTAGACTAAATGAAATAGGTGTTAGTTGGATGTAATTTATTGGGTTGGATGTGGAGCCGGCGTAAAGGGGATTAAGGAAAGCCTGGTTCAGGTGACTTGAATTACTAAGCTTAACTGACTTGGGGGAAATTAACTTTGATGTGGGTCAGGACCTTAAGGAAAATTAAATATCATTTCACTTAAACAGCCTTTTAATAATTCAATGGATTTTAAAATACGGATAGTTTAGCTTTTAATAAAAAATTTAAATATTTTGAGTAATCATCAATGTTAAAAATAGTTGTTAGGATAGTATGGCTGAGATCTTTTCAGCTGTTTTGAAATACTCATCATTCCTGCAGTACTCACGTATACCGCTACGTATTTCACGTCATGCATCTTCACAGCAAGCCTGCTGCGTAGATCTAATGCACCACTAGGTAATGCCAGTCCACCAGTGTTGTCATAACTTGCATTCAATCATTATTTACCTTTTAGATACATATAATTCTTTTTAAAATGACTGTATCTAACTACATATTATAATTATGATAATCATAATATTATAATTATAGATTATAATAGAAATATCAATATATAAACACCTTTGCCTAAAGTATTTAGAGAATATAATATAAATGGATGTTAAAAATGTAGATTAACTAGAAACAGCAAAGTTGTGCAAAAAATATTTTTAATAAAGTCGTTAACTCTTTTAGCCACAATGTCACTTTGCATTAAAAGAAGGATGAAAAACCTTTTGACCTTATCCTCTCAGGCGGCAAAGCCCTGAATGTACTAGACTTTGTTAAGTATCTTATTACATACATCATTAATTTTATACCAGCCTATTGCAACTACATAATATATATACATGAGTATATATATATATATATAATAAACAGTTAAATATTGAAGATAGATAGCACACAAAGTAAAGAAACACACTTACAGACTCAAATTTTAGGGCAATCCGTCTTCAGGAGAAAAGAGAAAGGGAGACCGAGCACGTTGTAGGCGCAACGGCTAGTACTGGCTAATATTGATAAAAGTATCGACCGTAAGTAAAGTTTATCGGGACTCGGTCAGTTCTTCTGTTTAATTTGAACTTGAAGAACTGTACACACATATATATATACATATTCGTAAATTTTGGTAGCAGTCCTTCCTTGATACACACATTACTGAAAATGACACCAAATTTAGCTGATACCTGTTTCTTAACAAGTTTCTCAATTTTTCTAAATAACACTCTCGTTATTTCGTCTACACAATAACGAGAGTGTTATTTAGAAAAATTGAGAAACTCTCGTTATTTCGTCTACACAATAACGAGAGTGTTATTTAGAAAAATTGAGAAACTTGTTAAGAAACAGGTATCAGCTAAATTTGGTGTCATTTTCAATAATGTATATATATACGAGTATATATATATATATACGAGTATATATATATACAGTTTGAAACTGAATAATTTAACTGAATTTGAACTGAACATTAAAAACAGTACTGACTTTCGCAATAATTTTGTGCGAATACAGTTTCATATTTATTTAATGTAATGCTAAAGGTGGAATAAATTTGTTGTGTTTATGAGTTATTCTTAACATTTGTTTTAAGATAACGGAAAATCCTGTGTAATATCTTGCCTTCTAAGATGAAGGCAAGAATAACTTTTGAAAGTCTTGACGTTAGTAAAAGTCAGAAAATGGTCAAATAGAACGAAAAATTAAATATGATTTAATTTATTGGAATCTTTGGGTTACAAACAACTTTCATAGATGTTCTATCGTAGTGCAATCAGTTATTATGTGGTATTTACTCATTGTAGGGTAGAGAGTTAATGAAATGGTTTCCACATATAAAAATGTAGTGGTATAAACAACGCGTTACACTACGTTTTCGAAACGCGTTGTTTGTACCATTAAATTTTTATAAGTGGAGACCATTTCATTAAATTTTTACCCTACAATTTCATAGATGTGTTAATTTGATTCAAACATTATACCATTTCTGTGAATTTTGATATACTTACATCATGAGAATATCAAAAATTGGTTTTGGGTGTTCAAGATATGAAAATGAATCAAAGAAATAGAAAAAAGCAAAATTGATCCTACGAAGATATTATATTTCACTTGCAGTAAAGTGATTTCGCTCATATGCATGTGCCTACTCTTGTTTAGATAGAGATCTAGTTACTGTGTATACAAATTTCTCAGTCAGTGAGTCGCATGGATTCACAGTCATTATAAAGAATCCGGTGAAAACCCTTCAGATCCTATTTTGAAATACAGGATGCCTGAATAAGATATAATTTAACATGAATGAGACACCTTTCTTCAAACTCAACGGAGAATGGTACGTTCCTTCAGTGCCTTTAAATCATGTAAGTTTAGAAGCGATTGAGTGAACAGATTAACTCAATAAGTGGGCTACTGCCTCATAATCTATCTTTTTATTATTAAAAAACAGAAAATTGGATGGGTTTATTACATTAATTTAGCAAAGTTTAGATATTGATAACTTTATAAAAACTCGCTACATAATCGAAAGCAATAACTCACGTTAATTTGGCACCTATTCCTTGAACGATTGCCCGTTCTTCTTGAAATGCATCTTTCACCACAGGTTGTCAGGATAAAGGCATTTGTTTTAATAAAACCACTGATAAGACAGAGGTGATGAAGCAAGCTTCGGAAGTCGTTAGTCACTGCTATCTAACTTGCTTAGCATGTAACGAATTTAGAGGCCATTACTCATCCGAAATCGTTTTGTTCACCTTATATTAGCATCCCCTGAATGCCAATCCGGGAATTAGTGGCGGTAACAATATCAAATAAACTACCCTCTTAGCAATAGATTTTCATTTATTAGTTAATTATACATTTTAACCGATTTTATACAAATATATTATACTTGGTTTCATCATCAATTTTTCTTTTTGGTAAAGAAATACTCGTTAATGCAGTGAAAAATTCGAAAATGCGACTGAGATATTTTAACCAAGTAACAGCCCCAGGGAAAGTGAAACAAGAATAGAAATACTGTAGTTTAACGTTAAGATATATAGGAGCATATACATTATAACGAAAATAACTCAAACATTGACACAAACATAACTCACTTTACGTTATGTAAAGTCCAGTGGACCATTTTATTTGATATATATTTCACGTGTTTGTGTGAAATCTTTTTATATATATATAATTCAAAAAGAAGGAGACAGACAGAAAGACACAGACATAACTCACATCGATATTTCGACCATCGTCGTCACCAGGAGGTGTGAAGAGTGAAGAGTCCCGCAGAAAGGCAGGGATGACTGATGACGACGATGGTCGAAATATCGATGTGAGTTATGTCTGTGTCTTTCCTTCGTTTTGAATTGATTTTATTTAAAAAAGTCCGCTGGACCGTTTCTTTTAATTATATATATATATATATATAAATTAAGCAGTGACACATAAACTGAAACACAACAAAGACTCACTTTTCAGTTTATGTGTCACTGCTTATTTTAATTGTTATCTGTCCTGCCGGACCGTTTTTCGTTTATCATGGTATATATATATATACTGATGTAGCTTCTCGACCACTGATTTATCCCGATTCAGAGCAAGGGTTCTCGAGGATTTTGGTCAATAAAAAATTCAGCTAGTTAATATCTGCCGACGTTTCGCCAAAGGTTGTTTGGCATTATCAAGGCTAAAAAACAATTTATTGAAACGACATAAGTAAAGCAAAACCAATTATTCTACGGTATACCAATTAACATAAAAACAAAAAGGACAAACAAAAATTCATAAGCAGGAGAACAACAAAAACACGAATACCTCCATACAGGGCATTCAAGCAAAAAAAAACAGACAGTAACAGAGACAGTACGTCAGAAAATTACAAAAAACAATAACAAACAAAAGATCAAACATTTAAAATACATTTAGGGGAATAAAACCAAAAACTAACAGCATTATTACCTTTTTTGTGAGGAAAACCCTATTTACATCAGCATCCTACGGGAATAACAAATGTAATGGAAGGTAATATAACCATCAACATAGGAAAAAACAATCTATTCCTCCAATATCAACCTAACAATTGTTCTATCGAACAAAAAAACAAAAAGCTAATTAAGGAGATTAGAATAAATTAAACTAAGACTGGATATATCAGATCTCTTATTACAGGCAGTTGGTGTATTCATGATATTTATCATTTCTTTCAAATTTCTCTTTTTTGTGTGTTTTTCATATTCAAGAATTTTGGTCTCGTGAAACGCAAACGAATGTCCCTTAGTACATGCGTGATTGGCTAGAGCACAAACTGTTTTTTTATGTTTTATATCATTTTGGTGCTGTGTGATCCTATTTTTCAAATATTGACTCGTTTGTTCAATACATAAAACTTCACAATCTGAACATTTCACCGAGTAGACGACATTACTATTACTCATATAAGGAACAGGACTCTTTAATTTGGAAAATATTCTATTGTTGAGAGTGTTTAGATTTTTTTGGGCTAACTTGCAGTCTATTTTATTAGTTAAAGCTTTTTTTAATAGTTCAGATAAACCTCTGATGTACACTAAACTCTTATACTTGTTGGATGGCTGCATACTATTAATTTCCCTGTTTCTAGATGTTGCTACATTACTTGTTGTACGTATTATGTTATCTATAACCTTATTAGGAAAGTTGTTGAGTTTAAGAATCCGTCTGACTGTTGCAATATTTTTATTGTGATAAATATTAATGCCAAACAACCTTTGGCGAAACGTCGGCAGATATTAACTAGCTGAATTTTTTATTGACCAAAATCCTCGAGAACCCTTGCTCTGAATCTATGTATATATATATATATATTATATATTTATATATATAACTTTGTATCGGTCGGTGGACGCTTTCACGTCTTCACTCCTGTGTTTCTTGTTCATTTTCTTTTTCTCCTCTCCTGGAGATGGAAGCCGAAATGATTGAGAATCATCAGTGCTAGTATTTCATTTGTTTTTTCTAGTTGTAACTTTAATTATAAATATATGTATAAGTTTTCTTATCTCTATCATATATATTCCACACTATGGTTTTTCTTTATCATGGTTTCGTCCAGCTTCAAATAGTAAAACACCTTTAAACCAACGTTTTGTCTATATTATTATTTATATATTAATTGATCATATATATATATATATATATATAAAGAATCACGAATTCGTTAATATATACTGAATTAATTTCTAAAGAGGTTGTAAAGTATCAATAATATTTACATTTGCTAATGAATTCTGGCTAAAAACATAACTTTGTAAGTACGCGTATTTAGAAAAAAAACACAAAACAAAGTCGCCCGAAATGTACACTTCTACCAAAAAATGTTGCATCCCCAACACAGAAACTAGCGGATTTATGTTATGAAGATTGACAGAATCATTAGAAGGAGCCTAGAAATTGCACCCGTAGAGGAGAGAAAACCACCTATATCAGGTGAAGTGAATATTATTTCTGACTCTCCAATCCTAATAACCTTCATTTTTATATAGTTTTATTTTTATCAGATGGTATTCTATACTGAAAACATTTAGAGTTAAAAGAAAAAACATTTATAGAAAAAAAAAAACTGAAATTATTTTTAGGACAAATAATTAATTTTTTTTTAGCAGTAATTTTTTTTTATTTATTTAGTAAACATCATTTAATTACTTAGCAAGAATTTTTATTTAACTAAGCAAATAAAAAGTGATAAAAGAAAATAAAAAGCCGAGTTTGAGCAGGGAAGGGTTGGAACTATAGAGAAGGCCGGCTGTGGGGAGAACATGAAGAGGCAAAGAAAATTAATGAAAGTTTTCTAATGAATTTAGTAGAGAGGTGAAGGATCTGGACTTCAATTTCAGCCTACTCCCTTCTAATTAGTGATTCCTTTATTCCTAGACAGTTGAAATAATCTTAAACTTCTCTCGAAATTTAGCCAAGCGAAATTATAAGTAATTGTCAGCTATTCAATTCATTGAAATAACATTTGTTTTAATTTTCTGGACCTACTTCATTAACATATTTTTTTCCCCTCCTTATTTAGAAGTATTTTAGAATAAAGAGTTATCAATTAAAATATGGAAGACTATTCAGTGGTTTTGAATAACTTTCATTTCTCTCTTTTGACTTAGTAAAAGTAAAAGAAATAAAAAGCTAAAAGAAGATTAACAATTTACTAATCTTTATATTAACCATTATATTTTATGAAAATTAGGGGAATTTAAAGTTTTTTTTATGAAAAAAAAAGTATTCAGTTTTAAAAGTTGGTGCGGACTACAACGTTAAAAAAAACTATATATTTAAAGCTCAAGTTCTTAGAATAAGTTATTGTAATCAAAATGAGCAAGTTTCATTAGGATAATTCTAAAAAAAAAGTTTTTAGGGAAAGCATGAGCCATGGAAAAGAAGTTTCAGAGTTCCTTCCCAGTGGTATCTACCAACCAGAAAGGACGATTATCCCTTGGCTTTCCTCTACTACTGCTCGTAAGTCATCTACACGATGCTTGTAACTTTGATTGCTGAATCAGATAATATAGTTTTAGCTATGATTCTATAGGCTAGAAGAATTTATAGTCTATAAAAATTACCTCTAAAAAATTATATTCTTTTGAGTAACGAACGTTAAGGAAAACCATTTAAAATATTCTGATTTATTCCTCATTGTATGAAATATGTCACAACTTCTATATATAAGGAAGGTCAGGTCAGTGGTTAACGTACTCGCCTCTGAACTGGTAGGTCCGAAAATATTTGTGGGTATTTTATAGTTTTTCAATTTTCACCCATTTTAGTCATTTGTTTTGGAATATAAATCCATGGTAATGCTTACTCCAAATGAACATGATGCAAATCCACTGGAGTGTTGCAATGGAAGCAAGAAATTGATGATTGATTAGTAATGATAATAAACATTTTGATTTGATAACCCAACATTTATCATTAAGAAATGATGTTTAATTAACACATTACTGATATATTTGATTAGTGTTATAATAAATTAATGTGTTTATAACATTTGTTTTACGACTATCAGTTCATTTCCTGAGTTACTAGTTTTGATCAATAGTGAAGTGCATTGACTTGAGAAGTCCTAAAAGCTTTGTTCCCTTCAATACACAGTTTTGTTAGGAAAGAAAAGAACTACTAGGGGTTTTTGTTTAGGTTTATGAGAGAAAGAAGGAGAACAAAAAACAAGGGAGAGCAACGAGTGTTCAGGTATAAAAGGAGAAAGAAGAGATGGAGAAAATAAATGAAGGCCATTATTCGAAGAAGACGCGTTGGGCAAGTCAATGAAAGGCTGCATAAAGCTGAAGCTCTGATAAGGAAGACCAAGGGATGAGGTGGTTGTCTTTGTCTCAGTCCAGGCACACTGGACCTATTAATAAGGGAGATTCGCAGGCCCGTATCACTGCGTTATTTGCCCCCGAGAGCCCATTGTCTTTAAAGAGATATTATAACAAGTAGGACTATTTAGCATTACCAGGGCTCCATTGTGACCTGGCGTTTCGCTATACACACCCTCTCCCATTCAAACCGCTTCCTCCCTTGCTCCAAACACTAACTCACATTAACCCTTGAAATTTGAGAACTCCTCGCAAACTTTCCCTCACTACTTATCAATCGTATACCTCTTTATTCAAGCATTTTTTTTCTAAAATTAAATGAAACACAGCTTAAAGTAATATAAAATTAATAAAAATATACGAGTTTTTATCCATATCTATTGAAAAACTTCAGTTTTCAATATATTTTATTCTTAGACCCTGTTAAGAAACAAAACTGGTTATGAACTAAAACAATTTATTTTAATGAAATTAATAGAAATACAATTAGTCAATCCCAAATTCAATAATAGTATCTTTAAATTCTGTTCTACAGTCATACCTATTCATATGAAATTAATTCGCTCTGTAACTGGTTTCGTAAGATGAATTTTTCGCAAGATGAATCGCTAATTACATTTAAATAGCCTAATGTGTTCCCACCCCTAAATACAGTTGATAAATTAAAATAACCAATATACTAGTTGTTATGCATATTATAATTGTAATAATCACAGAGATAAATTATAAAATTAAATAATAACAGTGCTTAATCATGTGTAATGTGATTTACCTTTGAATCACATGTGATTTTACTTTGGAATTAAAAATTTGTTTACCAAAAAAGAATTAAGCCGGTTGTCCGGTATAATACCGAATTAGTAGGTTGGGTTGTACTCAATATTACTGATATACTCTACTGCTGATGTATTCTAATTACTGACGCCTAATTACTAGAATAATTAGCCAACCCAGCTATCATAGTAATAATAATAATAATAATAATTATAATAGTATAAATACTTTTGAGAAATGGAATTTCGCTTTAAGGGGTAAGAAATTCAAAACTATATTAAAAATATATATTATTGATTTATAAGTGCCAAGAGTTTTCGCTTTTTTTTTAAAAAAAAAATAAAAATTTCAATCGATAAACATTTTGAATAGCCAAAATGTTATAATAAATTAATGTATTTATAACATTTGTTTTACGACTATCAGTTTTTAATCCTAAGTTACTAGTTTTGATCAATAGTGAAGTGCATTGACTTGAGAAGTCCTAAAAGCTTCTATCTTAGCAGTTTACAACTACTAGACCATATCAGGCCATTCACAAGGAAAGTAGCAACATTATTAGTAGAAACTTTGAAGAGGAGAAGTAACGTTCACAGGAAAATGGAAAATGGGAGTCATGTAAATAGGAAATTAATGACTACCAAAAAAAAAAAAAAAAAAAACTGTGGAAAACAGGCCAGCACGGCAAGCCGTCATTAGGGTGAACACCGGAGCCTGAGTCATTGGGAAGTACTCACGCACTGTATTCAGTTGGACATCAAACATTGAGCAGGCCAAGTGCTTGCTGCAAGAGAGTCAAAGCCACATCAGCCCCATGCTGAAGGAAAAATATAAAAACAGGTAAAGCTAGAGAACATTTTTAAAACAAACTTTAAAATTGGTTTTAGTAAGTGATACGGTGTGGTAGCTGGAAGGCTTGGGAACGCCGGTGAATCAAAACAGGTTTTAGTAAGTGAAATGATTCTGTGCCATAGGATACTCGCAGGTGACTTTAACCTCTGTTTTGCTGATAGATAGCTACTACTGTTACAAACTTTTCAGACACTCATCGAATCTTGTCAAAATGACATAAACACTTAGAATTTAAAGCACAGTCCTATTTATATCTTCTTCATAAAGTTAAAACTGTATCTTCCATCTGTATAAAAATTTACAACACAATTAAAGAAGCCAAATTAAAAAAAATGTTGGAATTGCTAATTGAATATTTTCAACATATAACAGTCACCATCTGAAATAGAAATTTTTCTTAAATAGTCAAACTTATCTGTACAAGCACTAAGACAAGATCACAATTTTTTCTTGAAATCATATTTGAAACCTTGTTAGCAGTATGAGAAAGTTTTAGTTCGATGTTCCATGAGGTAATTCTTACTACTGTATTCATGTCTGATTGAAATAACTTACATACTTGGTATCAAGCAAGTTAATGTTACATACGAATTACTTATTGAATAGTCTCAAATTCGAGCTGTAATTTTTTGACTTGAAGATACGATTTCGATATTTTAATGAAATCATGCTTGGTTTGAGCATCGGTTGTGGAAGGACAGGAGTATTAAACTTGGTTCGAATGTTCCACGCTAGCTTGGGGTATGATGAAACTTACTACTGTATTCATTTTGAATTGATATTAGATCAGAGCATATTCATAGTTTTAAATTATGACGAATATTTATTGATATGGTACGTTGTCAGAGCAACACACGTGATTAATATAAGCTATACTTGATTCATCGTGTCTGCATTGTAATACATACAATAGTACGAGAGTTATTATGGGTTGGGTTACCACTACAGGGAAACATAGGCTTTATTCAGGGGCCAGGCTAGCTCAGTGGTTACGTGCTACCTCTGAACTGATAGGACCGGGGTTCAATCCTCACCTGGCCCTCGATTTATTTACGCGGGAGGTGAATAAATTTGAGCACGTCGTCCCTTGGAGAAGGACGTTAAACCGTCGGTCCCGAGCCTGTACGATGTCAGGTACTCGTTAAAGATCCCTACTCTAAATACATTTGAGTTAGGCAAAATGTAGGACTCCCACTGTAGAATCAATCTTCATTGTGTGGTATCACAAAGGGCCAATGCTTGGTCTACGTGTGTTCCCTTGTGGGACTGCCACTGCAACCTAACCTAACCTAGGCTTTATTCACCCTTGCCGATATTGCTGGCTTGCCAGCAATAATTATTGTCGAGTCCATTAAGGTCCAACTCAAACCTTGTATTGACATTTGAGGTACCTTTGACTAGGACTTGAGTAAGCACAGAAGTTACCTTCAGATCATATGTCAATTCAATATGCAAACACTGCCGTAAGGTATTTATAGCTAAAGCTCTATAGTAGTCATACAAGTTGACATGTTGACAAAGCTCAAATTCCAAGTCCTTAAAACTGTTTTTTTTTTGTTATTGATTACATTCATATTAATAATGATTAAATCCACCTTCATGAAAAATGTTGGCACCCATTCATACTCTACCGCTATTAAAAGATGGAAGCCCTATTGCGACTCCGTCTTGATCCTGCTAATTCTTCAACTCCGACTGTACTTTTGTAACCATGGTGCAAACAATTACGTTTTTTAAAACGAATAATATTTAAAGGAGAATAAAAGAAACTGCACTTTAAAAATTTAATATAAACAGAAATTTTATATTGAAAACTGTAAATTGCTAAAACAGATTTTAAAAAAAATTGCTGAAACGAAAGTAAACATTATGGAAAATAGAAGTGTTTGTTAACTCATAAATTTGAAATATAAATACATTTTTGAATTCATAAAACATTTCAGTGAGTATGTTCTAATAATTAATTGTTTTTAACATTTTTTTTATAAAAACACTCCTTCTGAGGGACGGAGTTCGTAAAATGAGTGTTAAAGGTACGTTAAAAGTGCTTGTTCCAATGAGTCATAGTCCGAAGAATCTTTGTGATATCACAAAACTAGCGTGATTTTACTATAATGTTTATTCGATTGCCTGAAAACGCACAGGCTCAAGTCAGTAACTTAGCATACTCTCTGAGAAACTTCATTAAATGAAAGTAAATTAATTTTTTTCAGATGTATATCAGGAAAATGATATTTGTAATAAAATGAATGTGATTTAAACTATCAAAGTTAATTAAAAATAGGCAACTAGAATAAACGTTTTTTTTTTCTTTGAATATCAAATAGGATATTTGTGATAAATTAGCTTAGTGTTATATACTATTCATGTAGATTAAAAATAGGTTTACAAAGTGTTTATTTTGGAGTTGATTGTGTTTTGGAGTCGAGGGATAAGAATGAAAGGTTGTTTTTTTTTGAATACTAAGTAGAACATGTGTGATAAAATGTATCTGGACATTCACAACTGGCGTAATAGATTTTCTAGGAGATGTGAAAGAGCCTTAAAGCACGCGATCCGCCAAGCAACTGAAAACAATCCACAACCGTTTAGATATCCAGCCCGATTGTGGGCCACAAACAAAGTCCGCCCTTCGATACCTTGAAAACCCTTCCGATCAATCACCCTAATGCCTTCCCTTCCCTTCCATTTACAAACCTTGGATAACTTTCAAAAAGAAAAAATCCAACCTCTAACCCTGAATTTGGTAAAAGTTAATCATTGTGTCACCAATGCGACCAACTTTTTACAAAAAGAAGAAAAAAAAATCCATTTATTAAAATCTTAGAAAAGCTCTCTCGAACAATTTTTCTTAATATTTTCGACATAATAAGAATCAATGGTTCTTAAATGACTTGTTACAATTTTAATTTATGTTGATTCTGTCAGATAAATTATCTTTAATTTATTTTAAGGCCCAAAATTAATTTATTTCATTTCACTAAAGAAATAAATACACGTGAAATGTTTAGATGAACTGTTGAACAATTGAGTTCTAGTGATCGCACAATTTTACTGTATTAGAAATGTAAAAAAGTGATAATTTCTTATTTAAGTGATATATGTATCAAACATATGTCTTTAAAATAATTAATTCGAAAAAGAACGAAAATGAAAACTACAAACTATTTAATAATACAAGTTTTAATGATGGTCTGCTCACGATATATATATATGTTTTGAGGCTTTTTAGGGTTTTGGTCTGGATATTAAAAAACAATTCTTCGCCAACGTTTCGACATATACTTATGTCCTCCTCAGGGCTAAATAATTAATACATTGAGCACAATTATTACGACTACATTAGATCTATTGTTTGCTAATATGTAACAATAGACTTAATGTAGTCGTAATAATTGTGCTCAATGTATTAATCTTTTAGCCCTGAGGAGGACATAAATAAAAGGTCGAAACGTTGGCGAAAAAGTGTTTTTTAATACCCAGACCAAAACCCTAAAAAATCTCAAAACCTGTGAATATAGAGTGGTTAAGAAACAAACAGCATGATATATATATATATATATATATATATATATATATATATATATATTCACTGTTTTATTATTGAGGGCTAGGTCAAATAAAAGAAAATAAACTCCTTTCTAGGCCGACGTTTCGATGTATTTGTACATCATCTTCAGGGCTAAAATTAGAGTAAGACTATAATACATTTATCAAAACAATCTACAACTCACATAGAGAAATAACACACATTTTTGTTAAGACCAACAGATACATACAAAAGGTTATTTTATCTGTTGGTCTTAACAAAAATGTGTGTTATTTCTCTATGTGAGTTGTAGATTGTTTTGATAAATGTATTATAGTCTTACTCTAATTTTAGCCCTGAAGATGATGTACAAATACATCGAAACGTCGGCCTAGAAAGGAGTTTATTTTCTTTTATTTGACCTAGCCCTCAATAACAAAACAGTGAATAGAATAGAAGAGGTCAATAACAATTTTTGAGTTTATATATATATATATATATATATATATATATATAAAGATTTCACATAAACACGTGAAACAACAATCAATGATTAAACCACAATAAGAATGGGAAAACAAGACTAAGATCTTTCAACCGTAACAAGCGGTCTTCGTCAGAGTCAAAAACCCAACTATATATTAGTTGGGTTTTTGACTCTGACGAAGACCGCTTGTTACGGTTGAAAGATCTTAGTCTTGTTTTCCCATTCTTATTGTGGTTTAATCATTGATATATATATATATATGTTTTATTAAAGAGTATGCCAATCTTCATTTTCGTTCGTTTTTTATTTAATTTCTCCAGTTTTCTAAACTTGGTTTTTAACTCTTCGGGTAAACTAAACACTAACTCTCCGAAAGATTTATTCTTGAGTTCCATAGTAGTAATCGAATAATACACTCTAAACCTAACTAAAAACAAACAAACTATACATTAAATTATTCCAACGTTTCGGTCACTTTGACCATCTTCAGGGATTTACAATATGACGATTAAACAACTTAACTTAAAGAAAAACACTAACAATAATTATTACAAACAATCTAGTCGCGAATTATTACATAGCTAACGTAATGAATAGAAAACATCAAGACAACAAGGAGGTTACAAATCTTGGAGGTTCCAAAGTTTCAGGTTTTTCAGTGTATTAGAGAGCATAAAACCAACCTCAACAACCAGACAGCGAGTTTCAGTAGGATTTTAAAGCTCCACGCAGGACACCAACAAAATAGCAACCTGGAGTCAGTGACAGCCTCATAGTGTTGTAGTGAATTTTATTAACCGATGAATCGAACTGAAAGGGAGACCAAGCACGTTGTAACCAAGAGGTTACGTTGGAGACCAAGAGCAACGTGCTAGGTTTCCCTTTCTCTTTTCTCCTGAAGACGGATTGATCGAAAATTTTGAGTTTGTAAGTGTGTTTCTTTACTTTGTGTGGTACCTATCCTCAATTTTGAACTTTATATATATATATATATATATAAACAAAATAAAACTACCCAAAGTGCAGCTCAGTAAACAATTGCAGATCAAACTGCGATCAAAGATGGAAACCCATAGGGGAAAAAGAGATAATTGACTTGAGTATTTATTCATCTGTCGTTATCAAGAGAGAGATGGTCGCCTAATAGCCATGTGTCAGCTCGCCTTCTGAGTAGACTAGATACTTAAGGAACACTTCTCACCTCATGACAAAGGATGCTAAATATTGAAAGAGCTATGTCAGTTTTATCTCCATATATTTCTCTTTAAGTGTTTTAGTCTGTAATTAGAACTTCGTCTTCTTGGATATTTGATATATTGTTGTTAGTTTAATATATAATCCTCTTTATTTTTGCCGGTTTTGTTTTTTTATCATCACACATAATATGTCATAGGATTATGTATCACGTATATGTGTTTATAGTGATTAACGATGTAAATTTGGGTCTTGGAGATGAGCTGGCATGAGTATCACATTGAGAGTGTTATCCAATTTGTAGTCCTAGTTGCATGAACTAACATGAATAGAATAGAAATTGCGAATGATATAAAAAGGAAAGGAAGGACGAGGTTAATAATGAGAGAATTAATGGAGAAATGGAAAAAGTCATTAAAGATAGTCTAAGTAGAAAAGATAGAATATAGAATGTCATATAAACTCCTGAATAACAGTACAAAGGGCTGTGGACCTCGGTAAGTAAGTAGTAGCAGTCAAATTCTTAGCAGGAGGCCTGCTTCAGCAGACACTCGTACTGTATATAACCTAAAACTTCACATCCAGTCCCATATATTGGCTTTTTGTCCATCATAATTACTAAAGTCTTAAAGAAACCTAGTGTTCAAATTACTTTAAGAAACAAAGAGAACCTGTATGTCACTATTACTTAGTGCTTTTTATAATTTATCTTGGTTCAATCGCTTCTGTCATTATATAGTTGTGATAGTCAGATCCTTGATAAAAAAATAACCCTCAATATTAAAGAGTTTAAACAAAAATCAATCCAACAATCAAAACGAGTTCTTTTCTCACTTTGCAAAATATTTCATTATGAGTTATCACCAGCTTGATCCAGGTAGAAACATAAACGTATTTCATCAAAATAATAATTTCTTTGAAATATATAATGCAGAAGGTAACGAGGTGAGGAAATCTCTGTCAATTTAATCCCTTTTGTCTCAATGAAGAAACTTTTATTTCCATTACATGCCTCCATTATTTCTGTAACATTTTAAAATTATTATTTTCCCCTTTATTTATTTGGAACTATTTACAATTTGAATTATTTTGAAAGAGAGGGCCTTGATATTCCAGTAATCTTTACCTGATTTCAGTAAGACATCCCATTTATTTTTCTATTCCATCCTACCTTCCTCCCACCTATCTTCCTTTTATTTCTATAAAAACCTTTAAATTCTTACCACTCCTGTACAATTATAATTTTTTTAATTCAAAGTAAGCTCTTGTCTAGTTCTATTTTAGGCGTAATTTGTGAAATACACTATGTGTTCAAAACAGATTGGCTTTATAAATATTTCACCCAAATCTCCATCTATCCCTATCAATAAAATTTATACCTAATATCCCTAAAAACCGGAAGAAAAGAAAAATTCTTCATAAAAAAGAAAAGAAATTAGAAAAAAAGATTAAGCAATAGAGATTTTCTGTTATAGTACTCTCCTAATGGAAAACTGATATTAATTGTTTTTATTTTAATATTATTGGTTGGGCGACTATTTTCATATTTTGAATTTTATTTATCTAAAAAGTGGTTAGCTACCCTTTCCAACATGTTCTGCTCCACCGGTCTAACACAAATGTCAAAACAGAGTGCAATGGAATTACACTTTTGTTGTTAATCTTTTGTAATATAGCAAACTAACACAATAGTTGAAAAGAAAAAGATGACAGCAGGTTTTATTGTACAAGTCAGCCGCTGGTGCTCAAAGCTAACTTGGTTATGAAGTTGGGCTATAAATTTATCCGAAGGAAGTGAAATTTGATGTGACAGATTGAGTAGCAGAGTCTTGTTATGCAAATCCTGTCAGGGCTAACTCGGATAAACAAGGCGGACAAGCATTTCATCAGCTGCATTGCTTTAACGCCACTTTGAGTCTTTACAATTTAAAATAAACCAACTGACCGAGTAATGGAATCCTATTATCTTAAACATTTAATACGGTTAACGGATGATATCCCAACAAAGGAATATTTTACAAAATCTATTTATTGAAGTATAAAAGTAGAAAATGGAATACGATAAGTTAAGTTAGATTATTTATTGGTATTAATCTTGTTATGGTCACTAAAATATCAGAAAGAAATCTAGAAGTTTTAAACCATATGAATTGTTATAAAATTGTAATCGAAGTTTATTCATGGTTAGATATTATATTTCGATTGTAATTGAAAATTTGATGATAAAGGGAAACACTGATGACTTGTAAGTTTTAGAAATAAGGAAGGCTTGTGTGCTGGAGTTGGTTCTCATAGAGGCAGAGAAAGGCAGTTATCGACGTGAAGGGATGAGGCTCGGGGTCACAGGTGATTAGTTGAACAGTTGACTTGATTGATGCTCCCAAGTTAAGCCGAGTTCTCTTGCCAACTCGACTCACCTTTCCCCAAAGCCCAAGGTGACCTAGTAGGCCCTTACAAGACTTGCATTGCTGCTATTAGACTGCTGCTATTCACTTGCTATATATTTACCAATAGATTTGTGTGTGTGTGTCCTCTGTTTCTCAGATGCCAAGTCTTTCCATCAAGCACAACTCTTTGAATATTCTTCTTTCGATTAAATCTTGACCTCACGAACTATTAAACATGTCTTATCAGTTTACTGACTATCGAGCCCTAGAGGCTTCGTCCTCAGATTTCTTTACTATCTACGCAACTATCTCTCACTTTCAAGTTTGTTATTCATACTCGTATCTTGAAAAAAGCTTATTTATTCACTTTAGCAGTATGCTCTGTTTTCAAATGTTCTATCAATCTCGATAGTTTCATGGCTTCACTTGAAAATACTCTATCGCAAATTAAACACATGGGTAGTTACTAATTGAATGGAAAGAGAACAAGCCCGTGTTTTAAGTGACCATTTGAGTATTGACAACACTCTATTTACTGTTCATGCTTGAATATTTGGAGGTTTATATATCTTATCAGCACATAAACTGAACAAAAAAAACAAAGAATTCCCTGAACAAATCAACACTTCACAATAACACATAAGTACAATCCTACCCCAAACAACTTAATAGGTGTAAAGTAACCGTTTGACAGTTATAATAACAAATAACCCCACTCCATTCTCAGGGTAGAATTTTCTTTAATTTTGAATCTCCTATTTCTCTATCAAAAAAGTAACAATAAATTAAAGATAGAAATTGTGAATTTGAAGTAATCACACAGAATTTATTAATGAAATTTGTAATAATTTCAAACAAACTTTAATGGGATTAAATGTGCGTATCCCTCTTCCATCTTATTGGAAAGTGGGATTAATCCAAGTATAACACTATACTTTGATAGGAAATACCGAATACAGTATATAAGCTTTTGCATCAAGTAAATTTTTCTCGAAAAAGGTTTTTAAAGATTTTTTAATTCTTTCTTAAAAATATGCATATTTAGTGGTTTTTTGTGAAGGATAACAGTGTGAATGGCCGACCCCCTACAGAGGTCTACAGTTTTAGGTCTACCACAGGATCCTTGAGGATTCGGTCGACCCCCTACAAGAGGGAAAGTACCCGTTACCACGGGATCAGTGTTTGCAATGATTTGACTCCTCTGGGCCCCGTTTTGGGTGCTCCTGGATTAGTAAGTTAGAAATAAGGGATTAAAACCCCTTGTTGGCCAAACGCCACCTGGCAGTAAGGACTTGGTAGGAGGAGATCTTGTCTCTCTCTATTTTAGATTCAATGCTCGAAGGGAGGGTCCCATTCACACCCATCCCGAGTTCCGTTAGAGCCGAAAGGAAAGCAACTACCAGTGTTCCAGCCTACTTAGCTGAGATCGTGGTCCGTACCTACTGGTAAAGTCTGGGGTCTAGCTCGTGAGGGATAACAGTGTCATATATATGTGCTAACGGTTAAACATTTACCTCCCCCTAGCCTCTAGCACCCCTTCTGCCTGAACATTTTTCAACCCCTCAAAATCGCAATCATGTAGAAAGATGATGTCAGCCCCTCCATAGACAAGCAAGCATTGAAGTCCACCCCAAGCACTCAATAAATGTTGAAATTTATATCTCAGAATCTTTTATTGGTACTATTCTATATACGAAATATTTTTTTTTTGTTTCTG
Organism: Hermatobates lingyangjiaoensis; assembly: GCA_026182355.1. NCBI lineage: Eukaryota > Metazoa > Arthropoda > Insecta > Hemiptera > Hermatobatidae > Hermatobates > Hermatobates lingyangjiaoensis. Next base: position 414,466 of record JAPFBL010000293.1, read on the forward strand.
ACCAATACAGAGGCTTTTATAATAAATATATTCCAACGGAAATAAAAACGACAAACAATATCCTGAATGACATAAAGTATTTCCCCCCATATAATAGCTCATAAAGTATAGTTCTTCTTTCAAACACAACTGTTTTTATAGAATTTTATTATGACTCGTTTATAGTGGCTTGCGACTTGTAGGAGGAACACAACAATTAGAACTCATAATCACTGACCACCAGGAATTAAAGAAACAATTCTCCAGAAGTCAAAATAGTAAAATATGTCAGTTAGCAACATTATTTTTTTCCAGTAATGCTTGTACTTATATTACTCAGTAAAAATGAATAAATATTTAATATTAGCTTGATATTTCTTATAACACTAACATTAAGTAATAAACAAAATGTTGCGTTTTTTAATGATCAATAAAAGTGTTTCCTTAAAAACTAAAGAAAATATTATAAACTTTAGAGTAAAAAGTGATGCCTTTAGTATATTTATAAAACTCCTAAAAGAGACTTTTGTGCAGATGTCCTCAGTATCTCTTTCTCATATCAAAATATTCCATGGCCGAATATATTATCATATGGTTACGTTGAAAAGAATTTAAATATATATGTAAATACAAAAAAAATCGCAGCGTCGTTTTTAGATCAATATTGCATGCCATTTTATGGCAATTATTTGAGAATTGTGTTGCAATATATTATAAACAGCTTGGAGTTTATATATGCCTAGAAATATAGTGTACATGCACACGAGAAAATAATTTACATGAAGCATATTCTTTTCATTAAAAAGAATATTAGAATCTCACATTAAATATGGTTGGTAACATGCTGTATTCTTTACTTTCTGTTATCTTCTTTGTTATCCAGTCGGACCATTTGAATTTGAGTTTCATATATATATTATATATATATATATCATTAAAATGCAAAGCAGTCTCTGCGTTTACGACTATAAAACTGGTCTGCTCTAATTTCCTCACAACTTTGAGGTGGGCTGGTGTTAAATGACTTTAAAGTCGTAAACGCAGAGGCTGCTGTGTATTTCAATGAAATATCCTTACGTGAAGAATTGCTGCCCCCTTACACAAATATATATATATATATTTGTAATATATATATATATATATATATAGTAGTGAGTTTCTGTTTCTTTCATGTGTGTAATTTATATCAATGTAGTTTTAAATATATATATATATATATATATATATATATATATATAAGATTAAATCACAAGGAAAAAGGAAAGGAAAGGCCTTTCAATTTATGTCATCAGAGAGCAAACAAAGTAAAAACTAAGAATGATTCATTATTACTTTTTAAACTAGAACATAAAACTCATTCGTAGTTTTTACTATACTACAACCGACTTTTTTGGATAAGAAAATTTACTACTCTGCCTATGAAAAAGGTTATAAAGTAGAGCTTAAACGTTGGCAACGAGGTTTGCTTTTGAAACTAGAAAATTGATTGATTCTCGATTACGTAATACACCTACTGTATTAAACATTTGATTTATTATTTCTTTTTTGTTATATTTACATATGTGAACTAAATTCAGTGAAGGAAACCACATACTTGTTTCGTAGGAAAATGTGAGGAACTTCGAAGTCAACTCAGGACTGAAGTTTATCTAATTCAAGAGATTTATACTATAAGTAAAGTATAGTGATCGTGAAAAAAATCGATCTCGAGATTTTGACGGAATTACATGTTTTCAGGTCCCAGAAGTCGTTTTATGAGGTTTTTACGATGATGTCTGTGTGTGTGTTTGTGTGTGGGTGGGTGGGTGGGTGAGTGTGTTAGCATTGCTTGTTACCACGCGACAGTCCAGAATCTTTGATGCATCAAGTTGATATTTTACACAAAAATGGGCCTCATAGGGAAGAAGATCCCTATTGTTTGGGAAGAATTATTCATGATGGGAAAGTCACTTTTTTTGCCAAAAATCATTATAGGGAACTTACTGATAAAGGAGCGAATAGAAAAAATAAATTACCTAATAATAAAAAAATAAAAAGACAAAAATATAAATTTAAAATGAATGAATAATAAAGAATAAATTACGATTGGGTTTATAACCGCCGGTTCTGATCTAGCTCTTAGGACAGCTGAACATTCTTGTGAAGCTCAGAACATTCTTGTAATGTTCTGAATGGGATATTATCGTTGGAATAAGAAATCTGCTTAATGACCTGTCTAGAAGGTTTACTCATATTACACGCCCAATGACTATTGCAACCAGGATAAATTAGGTGAACCCAAACTAAAATAGAGTTAGAACAAGGCAGAAAAAGAAAAACAAATTAATAGCTAAAAAATAAAATAACCATGCCATAAATAATAAGTATAATAATTTTATACTTTTACTTATGTCTTTGGGTTTTTGTCAAAAGGCCAGCAACGAACATCTACTCTTGATAACGACGGCTGTCAAAATATAGAATTGAGTCGGTCAGTTCATTTTATATATACTTCCTGAGTTTCAATAATCTGTGTTCTTTTTAAAAATAATGCATTCTTCTTTATGTGAATGCATTATTCTTGATTATAGAGCCATGAAAAAAGTTTTAAATAAAACATAAGGTTGATATTTAAAATTTTGATTTGAACCTGAATAATTTGGTCGAGTCCCTATGTATGTTAGTAATATTAATGATCAAACAACAATATGAAATGGGGATAAAAGACTAAGACGTTTCAACCGTAACAAGCGGTTTACCGTCAGAGTCAAAAATCCAACTAGATGCAGAAATACCTGGTGAGGGGTTGAGAAGAGTGTGAGGGAAGAGTGGTGAGACTCCTCTCAACCCCTCACCAGATGTTTTCTGCATCTAGTGTTTCAGTTGGGTTTTGACTCTAACCACGACCGCTTGTTACGGTTGAAAGATCTTAGTCTTTTTCCCCATTTCATATTGTGGTTTGATCATTGACTGTTATTTCACGTGTTTATGTGAAATATTGTTATAAATGTTAGTAATATATACATGTTTTTATAAGGTAAATATTATATTTAATATACATAATAAGGTATTTATGAGTATGTTAAAATTAATATTATATAATAGTGTGGATATATAAAAAACATAGTCATGATTTATTTTAAGTTTGAAAGTGAGTTTAAACAAAATAAAGCTTTTACCAATCATAATAAAAAAAAAAATGATGAAGGTTGCGGGTTATTGATAAAGGTTTATTGACAGTAAAGCTTGCATCCATTTTATCTCCCTAACAAATCGCTTTTACAGAGGAACAATAAATGTCAGAGCTGATTGGTCTGGTACAGATAAAAGCCTGCTTGCACAAGGGAACACTCCACAGGAGGTAACGTGAACAGAAAAACTGTCGACTCCTGTCCCAAGATACTGATCATGTTGACTGACAAATCAATTGCCTTTTGATATATCGTAACCTAAAACTTTATATACATATATAAATGAAATTATCTTATTTTTCATTTATATATATATATATTATACATAATATATATATATATATATATATATATATATATATAATAATAAATACATAATCAATAACACTTGATGTAATAGATGGACTAATTTACCACAATGAAACAATTTTGGAAACAATGCTCTAAGGTCTTTTATCAACACATCGTCAGAGAGCTCTCTAACGATGTGTTGATGAAAGGCCTTAGAGCATTGTTTCCAAAATTGTTTTATTGTGGTAAATTAGTCCATGTATATATATATAAAATTGTCACAATAACACGTGATATAAATATTCAGGTAACTCAATGAGTTACCTGAATATATATATATAAATGAAATTATCTTATTCTTCCTGGAATCTATTTCGGAGTACCTGCTTTAGAATATATTCATGTTACATCTTTTAATTTATCTCCTCTTCATGAGTGTTTGAAATATCGATAATCGCTAACATTTTTGTTGCGTTCTGCATCACGAGTTTTGTTTTTAATAAGTCGGGAAATCATCGTTTTTACATTTTCAATTAAATATACGAAAAGTAAATTGAAATTTACTTACTGTTTCATATTCATAAGAGCGCTATGCAAAAATTAATTTTAATGAATTGATTATTATCAGCCTTAGTCAACCGACATGATGAAAGCTTTTCGTTATAGTCTACTACGGGACCACCGGTGTGCTATTAGCTCATCCGACACCTTTCTTTTTAATGAAATCATGTTCACGTAAATGTAGATAAACTCTAAATTAATTAATTTCCAATAAAGAGGATAATGAACTTATTTTTAGGACATTCTCTTTATTTACATTTTTTGTTCAATTATAATTTTCAAAAAAAGGCTCTAAGGTTTTCTTTCAGTTTGACACTGCTGAGAGGAACATGTAATTAATTCTCCATTTTGAAATGGTTTTTTTATAAATGAACTAAAACTTTTTGTATAGTCTCCCCTTAAGACTTATGAATACTCATGGCAAATTCTAACTCAATTGGAAATTGAATCTTTAAAATAGGAATGCTGCCCTATTTATATAAAACGATTTTCAATATTGGAATTATAGCTATTTCCCCTTGAAACTGTGATGTGATAATTTTATAAACAACGACATCATCATAAAGTTACTAGTCTCGTTCCATTATATAAACACGGTGGATCAATGTTTCTCATGCATACACATGACAGGAGCTTCCTTTTTGAGTTCTAGCTTATGTTGAAGCAATCCAGACAACTCTAGTGAGTCAAGGAATTCTTGAAGTTAATGTGTGGGTTCTCTTCCTACACAAACCAAGTTGTATGACAGATATGTTTAATTCGTCATGCAAATTATTCAATGAACCTATGATTAATTTCACTATCTCGTTTAATAGAACTTATGTAAAATTGTTTGTGAAGAATATTTGTTTACTTTATGGTTGCTGAATGAAGAGCAAATGTATTCAATACACTAATCAATGTTATGTGCATGGTTAAACATGCCTTCGGGCAGTAATAATTATTTATTTTCATTCTTTTGAACTCTGTCTTCATCAATATTTATCAGAAATTTAGAGTATTCCTCATTTTCTTCTTGAACTCTTATTTGGCTAGTTAAATGGAATTTGATAAATTTGAGCCACAAGTAAGACTGTTACAAGCATTATAGATATCAGTATCAGTTCCTCTCTTGACAACTGGAAGAAGTTGTCAATTCCTGATATACTACATCCAATGCAATTCGTCCTGAACTTTTTAATTTAGAGAGAATTAGTTTCATTAAGAACTTTTCCATACCTTCCGATGTATTGGGAGCCCTACTCTACCATTTTTATTGAAATAGTTATATGAAAAGAAGAAAATATAGGCATTATGACAGTGTCTTTTGATTACAGACATAATTGTATGTTGTTAGTATTTTACTTATATTAATTAGATAATTTCTAAAATTTCTGTTTACTATAAGAAATATCATTTGTTGATATATTAAATAATTATTTCATAATAAATTTCCTCTTTTAAATTTATTATAATTTAAATCATTATAATTTAAGTCAAAAAACTATTTTTTAATACTTCGACATCATTTATATTAGGTTTTGGAAGCTTACTGTTTTGGAAGTCCTTGTGGCGCAGACGTTAGCAGGCTGGACCACCAATGACAAGGGCTTGGGTTCGATGCCCGCAAAATTCATTACATTTTATTCAATTTAGGTGTAAAAATATTTAAATACAGAGTTTACTCATTAATAGTTCAATATTTTATAGAAACGTATTATATATAAATTAAATAGTTTATCAGTAATAGTTTATTATAATTTATCATCAGACCCATGTTTTATTTTTTAAAATAAGTATAAAAAAAATTCTTATACATTCTCATTGATATACCATATACAAGTTAGTTTTCTGTTTAAATTGTTGAAATTTTAATTAATAAAATGTTATGCTGCAGTATTTAGACCTCCAGAAATAAAGTACACATCAAATGAAAACTTAATTAAAGTCATAACAACTAGAGTAAGGCCTGAGCGATTTACAAATATAATATATATTTGCAAAGCAGAAATCATTTTAAAACGTTCCACTAATCTCAAGCGGATAAACTCAATATTGAAATACCGAAAACTTCCTTGTTAGACAAACTAAAGCATTTAAACTGCTCAAAGTTATCAAAAGATCAATATAAATATTTGCGAAGGAAACTAGACAGTTTATTGAGGCCTTATAAACATTGGAGTTAAATAGAAATGGCGAATTCCGTTTGTCATAATCATGTATCATGTAATGTTAAACTATATTGAGTAAATGAAGTTTAAAAATCTGGAATAGCTAAACTCAACTTTACTATAATTTATTAACAACTTAACCCATAATCATATTAAAGAGACTGATTTTAATGTGGTTAAAATCATTATACTATCTTTTATTAACTTTTAGCTTAAAAATATTTCATGGCATAGTTTTAACTGGTATTTTCCTCAAAACATCGCAATTAATTTCACGATTCAATTCTAACAGTGTCTAAAAAGATTAAACTCATGAGTCAAGGTAACCCAGTGCTTGCATGCTCGTCTCTGGACTGGAAAATTCATGGTTAAATCTACAAAAAAGGAGATGTAGTACACCTCAATAAGTAATGAAAAACTTTGAAGTACTAACGATATTATTGTTTAATGTAAAAAGTAATATATTGAAGTAAAATTTTTCATTTAGAAAATTGATATTTAAAAAAAAAATGTTTCTGTGAATTTTAATATAAGGGAGTGTAATATTGATATCATCAATTGAACATTTTGACGTTCAATATAGGGGTGATATCCATTTAGTTGGTGGGGTGGGTAAAAGAGTAAGTAGAGAGTAAGGGAGGGAAGGAGAGTACGATAGAGTGACTGAGTGAGAGATAGGAAGACTAATGATGGGTCTTTGTATATTCACGATGATGGACGAAATGGAGGGATGAATTGAGTAATATAGCAGATCAGCTGCTTTGTAATTATCTAATGTATCAACTAAAAGGCAGCAGGCGAGGTGTGTGAAAAGTGTTATGGGAAGATTGCATTAAAGTACAGTCTGTTAGGTTCTTCTTGGGCGAACATCGATCAAGAATACTTCAGAAACATCATTCATATAACATTTAACTACTCTAGACTTAAGAATCAGTCACAGGCACTTCTTAGAAAGCGATATCTTCAAACAATGGAGAGAACCAACCATTTTTGCCGGTCGGGGCGGTCATAAAATTTTTATTTTTGCCCCCTCAAATTGCCGCCTCTTGGAGCGTGCCGCCCGGGGCGGACCACCTGACCCCCTTGCTGCACCACTGTCTTCAAAGACAGACACAGCGATCTTGCTCGACTAGTCTTTATTGTGTTACTACAACAGCGCTGAGATTGGCAAAGTAATACCTCTGCAATGGATTCAGGTCACTTCATTTTACACTACAGTTTACAAATTACGTACATTATTAACTAAATAGTTAACAAAACTAAAGTTTATCGGGACTCGGTCAGTTCTTCTCGGTTTGTTTTTAATCATATATAAAAAGGTTTCACATAAACACGTGAAATAACAATCAATGATAAAACCACAATAAGAAATGGGAAAACAAGACTAAGATCTTTCAACTGTAACAAGCGGTCTTCGTCAGAGTCAAAAACCCAACTGGACCGGTTTTTGACAGGTAGTTGGGTTTTTGACTCTGACGAAGACCGCTTGTTACGGTTGAAAGATCTTAGTCTTGTTTTCCCATTTCTTATTGTGGTTTTATCATTAATTATATATATAATTAAAAAAATAATAAAGTAAAAAATAATAATAATAAAACAGGTTAAAAAAACAAATAATAAAAGTAATACCAAAGAACAATAACCGAAACAAGTAAATAAAAAAGAATGGAATAATTAAAACATGCATTTTAACAGTACAAGTTGTAACGCAGTTTAAGGAGGTAAGTATGTGGCTCTTCTGAAGCACTTAACGTAAAAGGGGTTGACATCAGGGATGGTTTATTCTTAAGAAGTGTTATATTATTAAGTACTAGGGTTGCCGTAGCTCTAGAAGTACCTATGTCAATTTATGTGAAAGCTTAGAATGGTGAAAAGCAAACCAGTATGAAAAGTATCACACAGGGTGCAATCCAGTCAGACACTATTATGATAATTGGAGGAAGTTTGAAAATGTGATTGTAGACATTATTGTTAAGGATGCAAGTGAAATAAGGATTTGTAATAATAATAAGGCAAGTTTTAAAGCTATTTCCTTCATTCATCATGCCTTTTAGGTTAATAAAAATTTCAAAACCAAAAACTTAGCTTTGAAATGATGATATAAACGCGGAAACTAGTTCTCTTGAACATCTATTTTTATAGAAGCCTAACGTCTTCGGGTTGTTCCAGGAATGAAAGCGCGACTGATTATTTATTTGGCACCAGTTTAAACCATGGACAAACCATAATACTGGGGTAGCCAACAGAACGTGGTGTCACCCATCCAAACTCTGACAACGACCAATGTAGGTAGTTGTTGGCCGTCGATCCTGGAAACTAAGATATTCTTGATGAATTTTTAAACTTTTCTATGGTACACAGAATATAAAACATAGTTTTGATTTTCCTTATACAACAATACTACTTTTGCTCACGAAAAAGTTTTCAAATTAATCCAAAACGTTAGGATTTTGGAGTTTAGAGTTTGGTTTCAAACTGAGCTAACTCAATCACTCTTTATTCTTACAAGTTATTTATTTATTGTTATTACGTTTGTTTGAACAGAACAAAGCATTACTTCAATAGATATTGTAAACAACAGTTTATAACCAAGATGATGTATTCTACCAAAAATTCATAACCCTAGCCATTACCAGTTCTAAAACTGTTCTAACACACCATTCATTGCATAATATTTGACGAATTTATGTATTTTCGGTTCATAGAAAGTACAAATTTTTGTAAGTTATAAATATACTGATGAGTCCTGCTATGTTTGATTGCTGTGCATTATTTGAAAATTGAATAGAACACCTACCCTATTTAGTCAACTATATATATTTCATTAAATTGTTTGCCTATCTTTATCTTCTCATATTTCCTAGATACTTTTTCCAGTCTTCTTATTAAGGACTTCCATTGACAGGGAAGAACATAAACGAGTTCACCGAAAGATTTGCTATTATAGTTCATCAATAATTATTTTACACTAAACACTACACTACACTATGAAAAATAAGTAGTGATTAGTGTAAAATAAATATTGATGAACTATAATAGCAAATCTTTCGGTGAACTCGTTTATGTTCTTCCCTGTCAATGGAAGTCCTTAATAAGAAGACTGGAAAAAGTATCTAGGAAATATGAAAAGATAAAGATAGGCAAACAATTTAATGAAATATGTTTAAAAGAAGGCCTGCTCCCTAAATACACAAATATATATATAATATATATATATATTGATAAAAGTATCGATCGTGGAATAGAAATAAAACTAAAGTTTATCGGGACTCGGTCAGTTCTTCAGGTTCAAATTAAACTCTCATTGCCAACGTTTTGGTCTTTATTTAAAACCTTTTTCATAGGCAGAATTCTGCCTAACCGAAAATTAGAGACTGTAAGTTTGTGTTTTTAATTTATCTATGTTTCTTTATGTACATTGAACTGTATTTGTCCATTTCAGATCGTATTTTCATCGTAAAAGTATGTTCGTCATCAGGGGTAGACTAGAAGAGAGGACGAACAACAGTTCGAAATATTCAATTCTGTAAGTGTTCTTTTTATTCTTTTTTCTGTGTGTGCTTTGTGTAATTTAAAGTTTTATAGTCCTTGTGGACAGTTTCTTATATTTATTATATATATATATATATATATGAATTTGTGCATGAATATATATTGTTTATGTTGCTAATTATTTGCCTACGGTGGTACGATATACTCTAGAATGTTAATATACTCGAACCCTAGAAATGGGTGTATTAAAATACTTCCCTTCTAAATAAATTTCATTTTACTAATTGCAAGTAATTAAATCAATACTTAACACAGTTGTGACTTATTGAATAATTAATAAATAGTCATTCAAATTTCAATATCGGACAACGCATGGATAAGAAAGAGGATTAATAAGTAAGTAATAATTTCTCTAATTTTTTTTTGTGGGTTCAGTAACAAAATTTGCTCTTTACAAAAATGTTCATATCTTTTGCTCTTACAATAGATTAGACTAGGGAATTCCATTGCCTCAGATCAACAAAATCCTCCATTATATTTTTTCCCCAATTACTAAGTGGATGGGAGTTAGTAGCATTTGATTTAATTTCAGCCACTGTTTGCAGAGGATAACTCACTAAAGCGTTTACATTTATAGAAGACATGGTTCAAGTCCATTTTTAGAATGCAGTTCTTTTTTTCTCAGCTCTTTTATTCTTCATTATACACTAGCTTTATATCATCGATGCTATTGTTTCCTATTGATATTAATGTTTGACATAGTAGATTAACTTCTTGTCAGTAATCCTAAGTAGGAGGGCCATTGCAACTTAATCTAACCTTGGCTAAGAAGATAAGTGTTTATTAATATAATTGTTTATTATTATAAACAATATATTAATATTAATTTTAATATATTTATTTTAATTATTATTAATATAAGTGTTTCTTTATTCTAATTACACCAGAAAAAGATGCTTTGGTAAACTGAAAATATAATCATAACCCAATATCAGTAAACTTAAAACAACTTTTTTTAAGTTTAGGATAATTTTTCATCGGGTTCTCAACTTATAGTTTTTTATCCTTCAGCCTGCTCCAGAGGAGAGAAGTGAGTTTCATTACCCTCTTCATTTTTCTGTTTTATGCAGAAATATATCAAACTATTGACTATTTTTCTAGCATTATTCCAAGATGCTCAGTAACTGTTTAAATTAGGGTTCGACTATTTTAATTAAATACATGCATATTGTTATTACCACTGAGGTTAGTAAGATTAATATTAGAATTAGAAAAAACCGTCATACCTCGTAAGTTGATATCGGAGATGTTGGAGAGCTTTCGGATTTCGTCCATCTTCGTTCGCAACTAATCTATGGGGCTATTGTCGAGAGGTTTTATAGTCGTGTCCACTGCTGTCTAGATATTGTTATTTCAAATTATGGCGTTATTTTTGAATTTATTTAATTATTATCTAGTCTAATTCTTTTATAGTTCTTTTCATCGTCATATTGTCTGTACAGTTTTCTTTTTATTTTTGTTAGTGGTTTGAATAAGCCACTTAAATTCGTAATTTAATAAACGAACAGATAAACCACCAATCAGATATCTTATTCAAACCACTAACAAAAATAAAAATAAAACTGTACAGACAATATGACGATGAAAAGAACTATAAAAGAATTAGACTAGATAATAATTAAATAAATTCAAAAATAACGCCATAATTTGAAATAACAATATCTAGACAGCAGTGACACGACTATAAAACCTCTCGACAATAGCCCCATAGATTAGTTGCGAACGAAGATGGACAAGATCCGAAAGCGCTCCAACATCTCCGATATCAACTTACGAGGTATGACGGTTTTTTCTAATTCTAATATTATTTTAATTAAGTTTGTAACTATTTCAGTAATTTAATAACAGTTGATAATAATATGCTTTTTGTTTGAAATATATTTTCTTCTATACTGATACTCCTACATTTTGCTTTATTGAGTTATTTCATTTAGAACTCTTTAACCACAACATTGTACATTCTACAGACTGACTTTTTATTAGATCTATTAAAATGCTTTGGTCTGTCAGATGTTTGGAGTACCCTCCCTTCAACATCTCAAACAAAATAATACCAACTTTACTGGGATTTAAGAAAAAAAAATGACGGAATATAACTCAACGATGTAATAAAGAAACTCTTTAATCGAGAATTTTTTAATTTTCCATGCAGAAAAATTGTAACAACAAACTTGCTGGAGAGTCAGAACGTGGTTGGGTTCTCTGTCTAGCAGCACGAACACACCCTCCTTATATAAAAAGGTGTTTAATTTAAAACTAATAAAACATTAAAATTACACTTTTCGAAATTGAATGCTGAATGTATAATACTAATAAATGTTTAATATAAACGAGAAAAAAAACGTCTTAATGAGAATAATACATATAGGTATTCCTCGTTTAACGACGTCAATCCAAATCAACGACGCCGGCGTTAAGCGAAATCGTCGTTAAACAAATGTTGATACATATATCAGTAAAGGAGCTTATAGTTAGTGTACCCTATAGACTTTTTTCTCTTGTCAAACAATCAGTCAATGTATATCAGTTGATTGAAGAAACCTATGTTACATTAGGTAGTAACAGTACTTCGGTACTCAACGATTCCGTAACACGTAGCCACCCGTCAGCAATGTGCTATAGACACTATAGAAAGTAAGATTCCCAAGCTAGGGGTAGCTTGAATTTCCTTACCACTTTCATACTGATTAATGATTTTAATGTTCGTGTCAATATCTACTTCTCTTCTTCTTAGTAGATAATCCTCCTAGAGTAGTGCTTATACGTTTATTTTTTTAAGATATGATGAGGGAATATATTGTACAATTTATGATCCAAAGTAGACAAAAAGTTAACTCATGGGATGCAAGGACAACGAACATCACAGGAGAGTTGAAGAGATGATAGCGACAGGATGCTGGGACAAGGTGTAAAATTATGGCATGAAAGACTTCTGTTATCGTACTTCATACTGACAATATCGTCTCGCTCGCATCGTCGTAATTCCAAGAGCATTATGCTAAACAGATATTGAGCCAGTCGGAAGTCCTATCGTATTCTCAGTTGTTGTTAGCGAGTACGTCGTTAAACGAGGAATACCTCGACAAAACATATTACGTTTTCGTGGAATGTTAAACAAGATAGCTATTTTTAGCGTTTTCTTTTTTAATTCTTACTTTGGTCAATTGAGAACGACAAGCCTGTGGCAAAATAATGGGTGATCTTATTAACAGTAGGTTCGTCACCTTCTAAAGTTTAACTTGAAGACTGAGTTTAACTTTCTTTCTTACTTGTTCTCATTGCGAGCCTGGGCCCCGGTTGACTTGTAAGAACGCAGTCCCTCTAATAATAAAGTTCTCTTTGCTGTATTTCTGTCCTTCCTCGTTATCATCACACCTCGCTTTCACTCTCTCTCTCTCTCTCTCTATCTCTCTCTACCTTCCACCAATAATATTTCCACCAATTAGTAACTTCTTCCCCAACAAGCTCCTTACATTTTACTCCTTTTTTTTTCCTGCTTTATCAAAAAATATATTAAACCTACTAACTATTTCTCTTTCACTAAATACAAGGTAGAAACTCTGCGTGACATTTGTTGCGATTCAAATATTAAATTAAATAATTTATTTTAAATTTACAACATTGTTTATATTTCTCAAACTCAAATATATTTGCAAAGTTCAATGCGTCTTATATTATTTTAAGAAACATATAAATAAAAAAAAGAGGTTTTGGCAATTATCGGTTTTTATTTTCAATTTTTTCCTGCTTAAGATTTGTTTTTCATAACACTTTGCAAAATATATTAGTGTTTAAAGACTGTTATCCTTTTTGGATGACACTAATTAAAACATTAACACACTGATTGGCCAGAATAACAACTCGTTCTGATTTAAACATGCTACATAAATGAATATCTATTGTCAGTTATGTTGAAATGATGTTGCTTCCGCACGGTAAGTGCAAGACACTTCACATTTAGCTTATGTTTTGTCGATTCACAGTGCTAAAACTATGATTAATGAAAATACCCGAACATAAACTTGCAAATTGATTAGTTTCCAAAAAATCAAAACCTAATTCAATAACTTCTGTATATGACAGCGTAAAATTTTATGGTATTATATTTGTAATCAACATTACATTATGTTTTAACAAAACATTCCTTTCCGTCCCGGATACATAACAGGGAAGACGGTGAGAATGAATGCAAGGTAAATTGATCATTATAATATTTGTCTTTATAAGGAGGATTTCATAATAACTACAGTTAATTACTATAACTAATGTATAGTAACAAGAACCTACCAAATGAGATTTTCTGTTCTCATGTATATATACAGAAATGAAATTTTATTATGCAAAAATGCAAACAATAACCAACATTTTTCTAGCAGTAGTGCTAATTGTAAAAACATGTTTTTCGCTCTGAGAAAGACATAAATAAATGTAGAAACGTTGGCCACAAGAGTAGTGAAACACTAAACCTAAACCCTCAAGAATCTTATAACTTAAATGCAAGTTCAAAATCGAAGAAGATTAATACACAGATTAAAGAAACACACTTACAAATTCAAATTTTCGGGACACCCATCTTCAGGTGAAAAGAGAGAAGGAGACGCAACGGCAAGTAACAGTATCTTTCCTCCTTTCACTTGAACACGGATTGCCCAAAAATTTGAGTTTGTAAGTGTATTTCTTTACACTGTGTGTTACTGTTTTTCGATTTTGAACTGTGTGTTTTTTTTTTTATTTTATTTAGGTTGATAAGTGCATCGTCTACTTTGACATTAGCACTGTCTCATTTTGTTCAGTTCTTTAGTTCCTCATATTTTATTATATAAATTTATTTCCTTTAGAAATGATGTCACTTCGTTGGAATATTGGAATATTCGTGTTGTGTCCAGTTTGGATCGTATTTCCGATTTTATATTGAATAACATATATATCAAAATATCACAATAATTTGTGTAACATTAATATCTTAGACTACTTCGCTTATATTAGAGTTGAGTTATTGTTTTTTCTTTTTATAAGAACTACTAATTTTATTATATTAATGGTTTATGATTGATATTGATAAATTCAATTGGTTAGTCTTGAAAATACAATGAATTTGAGTTTTTGATTAGTAATGTTCAAAGTGGGGATTAGTAAACCCGAAAAAGGATTAAAGGGGGAGCAAAAGGGTTAAGAGTTGAGGAGTATAAATAAGGACAGGGAGAGGGGGGCCGCAATTAGGCAAGAAAGCGAAAACTGCCTTTGTGAGGTAGGGGGAGCAGGCTTTCTCCTTTGCACCTAGCAAGAGGAATAACAGTAAATCTGGCTTAACAGAGATGGCAAGTTAGGTTGCAAGCCATTTCTCTTGCCGCTATATATGGCCAAGCATTTTAACTGGCCGCTAACGGCTTCCCGAGCCAATCCAACTCGCTATCATGCCCCTAACCTAGCCCAAATAACAAATTCAACCCTAAAGGGACAAAAACTAAGACAAATCACAACTCCTTTAAGCGGGCATAACTCAAGTCAAGCACTTAAAGTCATTTTCTCAAAGTTCGCCTGCCAGCCTATACAAAACTTCTGAGCAATTGGTACATCTTCACTGCTGTCAATTAGCATCAATTTACAAACAAAAATGATCTGGAGTGCATTAAAGAAGCAAAACTGGAATCGCCTACACACTTCCTTACTATGAGCAATTATCCCATTAAATCATTATCCATTTCAAATATTCAGTTCCATGGATATACACTTTAATGGAGCTGTTTCCATTTTGGTATTTAGAATGAGTTCTCGAAAAAAATATGACAAGGAACGACGACTAATAATTAATATAACTATTAAATGCAGTCATTAGTAATAAGGGAATGATCCGATTCATTATCAATGCATGTGGAAGAGTTTACATATAGTTAATGGGTTAGTTCCACTGAGGTTAGTAATATTAGAATCAGTAATAATACAATCAGTTAGGTGCTCATGAAGATTGGCTCCAGACGGACCCGAAACCGGTCGAGCTTTTCTGTGACTTTAGGAGTATGACGGATTCTAAGAGTTTACATAGTTAATTATATAGTCAATTTCTTCTGGTTAACAATTCAGGGAATATATACAAACATAATAAGTATATAATCATTTTAACAATAAAAAATATATTTTAATACATTATCTTTAAAATATATTTTTTAAAGATTTAATTCATTTAAATTATTGCATAATTTATTTCATATGTGTTATGCGTTATGCAATCTCTTAGCTTAATGCCATCAAACATACACTAATTGAACTTTTTTACAGATTTTTAAATATTATTTTAATGGTTTAAAAAAATGTAGTTCTTACGAATTATTTTTTTTTGTTAATTAGAGATTTTAATAAAATGTAGGTAAAGAATCTGACCAGTAAATATAAGCAGGACATAATATAAGGTATTTTCAGTGTTTATATTATCTCTAATAAGGTATAATAGATAAGGTATATTATTTCTGTTTATAATAAAATGTTTATTATAGTAAAATATATAGTAAACTGTTGATATGATTTCCTCTTCAACATAAATTCAGTTTTTGCTTGTCTTTAGAGCGACTCACATTTTTATATGATATATAGAAGGCATATCATATATTATGCTACAGTGTAATTATGATATCATATAACAATAATTGTTACTAAAACTATTTTTATGCAATAAATATACACTCATTTAACTATAAATTATGATTTTTTGCATCTTATATCCGTTTAATAAATATCTTTAAAGAGGCCCATCTAATTTAGTGGCATTTATATATTGTTTAACTTCAGAAAAATCTGTAAAAGGAAGGACAGAAATTCTTAAATGTTACTTTATTATAAATTATTTTTTACGAAACAAAAAAAGAGAATAGAGATCCGAATAATACATTTAATCATTAAATGCGGTCTCAACTCTAGAATTCTATAAAAAATTCAGAAAGCGCCCCCACCCCCTCACAAATTGAAGTAAAAAGAAAAATGTAAACAACCCAAATTGAAATCTGAAGGGATATTTAATTCATTTGCCTATCCTACAAATTATATTGATGACCACAAATCTCCTTCATTAACTTTTATTATAGAGTTGATTTTATATTAACTATCTAATCACAATTTTAAAACCACAGGTTTCTTCGTCTGATATATATATATATATATACCTCATTAAATATCTTGCCAACATTAAGTTTAGTAAGTTTCCTACATACCTTTTCAAGGTTTCGAATGCTACTTTTCCATCTCGCAGCTTTTCCTCGCAGCCGGAGGACCGAAAGAACACACAATGAACATACGTGATGGAAAAGTAGCATTCGAAACCTTGAAAAGGTATGTAGGAAACTTACTAAACTTAATGTTGGCAAGATATTTAATGAGGTATGTTTAAAAGAAGGTCTGCTCCCAAAGTATACCAATATATATATATATATATATATATATAAATCTTCTGAATTAAATTAATTAAAATCCTCTATATATATAAAAATGAATGTGTGTCTGTCTATACTCGATAGTCAAAAACAATATATACAATCGCCGTGAAAATTTGGGAAATTATTAGGTATATCCCCTGGAAGGTTTATGTAATTTTTTTTAATATCTCAGTTGGGGTTTAAGGTGTTCCCGAACAAATTATAAAACCTGAAATTTTGTTTTGGAATAATGAACCACCAAGAAGTGGGATATATATATATTGAATTTGATAGCAGATTCTGCATTCATGATTTTTCTACTTATAGCTTCTATTTTTCTCACGATCTTATTTTGTGCTGGTGGTAATTGCCAAAGCAAGCTAGCATAAGACATTCAGAAAGAACACTAAAAAACACTTCACCGAAAATATCTATATTTAATAAACTACTACACTAAACTAAACTAATTTACAAGCTTTCGGTAGATTTGGTAGTCTACCCTAATAGAGGCCAACCAAAAACTAAAGTTAGATATTTCAATCCGAAAACTTGTCAAATTAGTTTAGTTTAGTGTCGTAGTTAATTAAACATAGATATTATCGGTGAAGTGTTTTTTAGTGTTCCTTCTGAATGTCTTATGCTACGTAGCTTGCTTTGGCAATTACCACCAGCACAAAAGAAGATCGTGAGAAAAATAGAAGCTATAAGTAGAAAAATCATGAATGCAGAATCTGCTATCAAATTCAATACTATATGCTTAAAAGAGGACTTGCTGCCGAAATACATATGTGTTGTGTGTGTGTGTGTGTGTGTGTGTGTGGTGTGTGTGTGTGTGTGTGTATAGCTGCATGAGAGCATGATAACCGACTAATGGTCGGATTTGTTTGCATTTATTTACATTGACTTGGACAGTTTTTAAGTGAAATAAAATATTTATTTAGAGGTTTATTTAAAAACATTTGAAATGTTCTAATGAGTTAAGATGATATGTTAGAACAATAAAATTTTAAATGTAAAAAATTAACCCCAATCAAACATATATTCTTTGATGCATTGCTTGGTGTTATGGATAGTTGTCAAACAAGTGTTTGATTAATCAAACAAAACATAAGTTCGCTGTTAACCAGTTTTATATTATGCTTACTTACAGTAACTTACTTAAAGTTAAGTTTAAACCACTCCATATTTATTATCTTAGTTTTTATTCCTTTTCGAATTGAATTTTTATGGGCAAGGCAGGACCAGCTTCTGTAGGGTTAGCATTTATGTTAACAATTAAATACCAAATTAAGCCTCGCTAAAGGTAACAAATATTTACTGACAATTGGTGGTACGAAGTTTGCAGGGTCAGCGTTGGGGTTCTAGTTACATATATTAAGAAGATAGAATGTATATTAAATGTTCTAAGCATTTTTTTTATACATTGAACGTACTTAAGAATTACGCTTGTTTCTTGTTTTTAGACTAATAATGTACTAAACAACTTCACGTTGAGGAAGATTTAACGACCTGACATAATAAAAGTAAAATCATGGAGGAAAATTCAATCGATGAAACTAAGGCATCTAAAGCTAATTTTCATTCTTGTTTCCCTTCGTCATTTAGTTAACTTGCAGTTGCTCTCTGCTTAGCGAATTAATTAACAAATACAATTTCAATTCAATATGAAACTAGTAAAGTAAAATTGGACTATTACCTGTTAATGTGAAGCACCAATTGTTCACTTTTATTATATGTTCTAAATCAACGACTCTGTTTCGTTTCATTAATGATTAAAAAAATGAAATCGTCCTTAATTTGTTTTCTCAATATGAAAATTTTGAAAAATTTGAGAAAATTACATCTTTCAATATTGTAGAATTATAAATATACGAATTTGTCTTATCAGGTAAATTTAATGTCAGATAAAATAGTTTGTACCTGGTATGGTTTTAATAGAATTTCATCATTAGGGGCTGTTTTATTTCGTCTTCATGATAATTTTTTGGAACTGCTGGAGTTCGCTTAAACGAAGAATGAAGCAGTAGGAATTTATGAATTTATAACTTGAAACCAATTTCTTCGGAAATATCAACCTTTATATAATTAGTGTTTCATTCAAACTCAGTAACCTAAAACACTATAACCTCAACTATGGGACAGATATCGGAGATTGCCAACCAAAACAGCTGTTTGTAAGTTAGTTTGAAGAGTCAACTTAACTATCCACTAGCTACTACCATTACAAAAGAACGGGTTCAAACTTTGGGCACTCCAGCTTCTTCGGCATTAACCATTCATCGCATCAGTGATAATTCTGATGCCCCAGGCACGATTAATAGTATTGGAAAAACTACTAAAAGGTAAATTATTAAACGCAAAGGAGAATTCGAAACCGAGTAAATTATACGCCATAGAGGTTTGAGCACATATCTTAATAAAATACAATTATTTCTTGTTCTTTTGCAGTAAGTTTGAATTTCAGATGTAGCGTAATTTTTTTTAGCATATAATTATTACAACTTACTTCCTATAAAACAGTATAAACATTTTTGAATGAGCTTAAAGACTTTGAGGGTTCTGTATTTGAAATGTTAGTTTCTTTTGATGATAGATCTACCATAATTTGTTGTGAGATAAGCAAGTTTCTTTCAAACTTGAGATAGATTGAAAACCATTTTCTGCTGCAAATCATCTATTCAAAGGATAAAAAGAAAAACATTTAAAAAAAAAAGTTGTTTTCCTTTTGAGAAATAAATTTAAGTTTGTGAATGAGTAGATAGGAGTGGAATGATGTAATTAGAAAAACGTACATCATCGCTGGGTCGGATATTATTCGGCGTCGGTGTACTGGATGAAAAATTCTCTCTTTCTTTTGATCAATGTATTTCTCAACAGTGATTTATGTCAGACGGAATTTCCTCTGGAACTCCTATAATTAATGGTGGAGACGACGAAAAAAAAACCGGAGGAAAAAATGAAGCATCAGGGATAATATATAATGGAAAGCTTTCTTCGGGAAACACTTAAGCTTTGGTTTGGTAGCTTTCTTGTAAAACCTTGCAATCTAATGACTCTTGTGAATTAAGAGATTGATAGGAAATTTTATTGATAGAAGAGGAATTGATGTGAAGTGGGAGAAAGGGTAGAAAAATCACCATTTGGCAAAGGGTTTGAAGTCAAGGAGAGAACGCAGTGAGCTTTTCCTTTTTCTAAAGAGGGCACCCCAATAAGGTGAAGTAGAGAGGGAGAGAGAGAGAGAGGGTGGCTTTGTAAAGGTTTGTTGTAAGAAAAAGAAAGGAAATAGTGGAAAAAGTGTGAGGGAGAGAGAAAAGCGAAATGGGAGGAGGATGAGGTAAATAATGACGGTCATGGAGGAGAGCATGTATATTTCATGTGCTGAGAACATTTACATAAGCCCCAAACATGGTGGGCTGAATGACCTCGCCCCAACTGATAAAGGAATTTTGCTGGGGGCTTCAAACCATCTTTCTGACATATAACTCATCCCTTTACTGATTTATCTTTCAACAAATTACATCCTATTAATTGTGACGAATGAAATTTTTAACTAATTTACCATAAATGTATCACAAAAATAATAAACAAGTATCACAGCAACACATATGTTCGTATACAACAAACCATAGCTTCAGTCTGTTTGTGCATTGAAGTTCAGAATGTCAAATATGAAGGTTATTAATATTAACTCTAATCAATGTAGGTAGTTCTATATTCGGTTGCACTCTAGGTTATTTAGAATAATGGACTTTAGTCAAAGCACAAGATGGGACTGACAGTTTTAACCTATCCTGAGAGAGGGGTGCCAATAAATTCCTGAAAACCAAGTGTATGTCTTCAGCCACCATGCCTTAGAAACGGATTGAATTTATCTATTTAGGGACTTCAAAGGACTGATCTAATCACAAACTGAGCCAGTTCGTTGACAGGTCGATACAGGATGTTTAGTCAACTGGTTTATCCAAATCTACTTAAAATATCGGTATCAGTAAAATATTTGCACGTGTCTCAACCTTTGGTGTTGGTTTCCATTGTAAGGTAACATCTGTGAAATACGTCTTCAACACTCCATTCCCCTCTCATTAGGTTGACACAGCTTGCTCAATGAGTAGGCTTAAAACCATTGACTGTTTAGGCCAGCCGTTTTTATATTCTATAAGAAGAAAGTTAAAGTTACTCAAAAACTTCTCTGGTACACATATCCACCATTTACTATGAACAAAGACTTCGACTGTAGGGCTTTAGTAGTTCCGTTTACAAATTCTTCATAAATTTAACACAAAACCTTTTATCTGTATGAACTTTCTTTAAGAATAAAAAAATTGAAACATCTAGATCAGCTGAGTTAAATTGAAAACTCAATGATTCTATTATACCATAGTTGAAGGAGTCATCAAGACAATTAGTGATCTTATGAACATATAAATAATTTTATTAACATAACTATTAAAGCAAATGCATTTCTAAATGTATATTAAATATTAGGTATTTAACTCAAGCGGTAACTTGCTTTGCGAAAGCTTCAGTCTACGAAAATTAAAATATAATATATGATTAATAATATATAACCAAATATTAAATAAAGTTATAGCTATTATTTAAATATTAAATTAGCTATAAATAAAATTAAGTTCTAATAAATAAGTGCATTGATTAGTTAAGAGACAAAAAAGATATTAAACTATCTGAAAAGAACAATGATTCTGTTTTGATAATAATTGATATATTTATTTAAGCAATTGAAACTGTTCGGAAATCAGTTTACGAAAAATTTTATTTTTCAAAGTAAGGATGATTTGTGAAAATTTGAATATCTGATGCGGGATTGGTGTGAAGTGGGTAAGAGATTTCCTTCTTTCGAACTCTCTCTGCCTCATCCTATGGTCAACACACAATCTCTCTAACACTCTCTTACTCTAGCTGGGTGTGAATAAAATAACAAAATTATATACTGGGATTTTCTGTTTACCTTCTTTATCTGCAAAAGTTTCTAAACTAAAGACTAATACAGTTTATTAATACAATTTCGTTCAAATGTTATAATATCCTTGAAGTTTAAACATCGGTTACTGTACATTTATATTATTATAATAATTCTATATTATTTAATCTCTTTAAATTCAAACAAACGTAAACAAATATTGACAAAACTATATAGTAACTTGTAATAGTTAATTTAGGTTTTAAACAAAAGGTTAAGTTAATAATGCAATCCTTCTAACTTTATTGCTTTATAGGTAATGAGTTTATGTAAAAATAACTATGAGATATATTTGGTAATTGATGAAGATATATATTACAAATGGTTTAAGAAGTAATACAAGTAGTGCTGAGGAGGAAACCTTAAGAAAGCCTCCTGTTTGTCTAAGAATGCGGTAAATCAACTGCTTAGGGAACACTTAATCCACTTTGATAGTTTGTGAAATCAGATCGGTCATAACTAATAGATACTCTTAGCATCTTTGATCAAGTAAACAACGTCTGCCTATCGGTTATTAAATGGGCTTGAAAGGGAGTAAGAGAGTTGGCAAATATGCATGCATTAGACAAGAACAAAACCTTATAGGCATGCAGCGTTCACTAAACAAACGCAAACCTCTCTCTGTTTAAACAGAATTAACTTAGAAACAATATTGTTCAACTTTGTTCGAGCAAGTTTATGGAATACCCTCCCGCTCGTGGACGACCGTCAAGGTCTAGCAACCACATAACTCCATTAAGTGCTACCCGTATTTAATTATCTACACATAATAATTTACCGACAGCACACCAATAACATTGATAGAGAAAAATGATAAACAGTAGTATATGAATAACATATTAATAAAACATAGTTAAAATTAATATTTATATCTTTCACATTTCTGAAAACCCTTATTTTGTTTTAAATTAATAAGGATTTCAATATTTTTACACAAAATTTTTCTATTACGTAAGCTACTTATAACTTCTATACAGATATAAATACTATTTTTCTTTCTATCGACCATTGGTCTACCATCAACAGTAAAACACTTTAAGCCTACGTTTCGTCTATATTTATAGACATCATCAATACAGAATTTACTTACAGTAACATGAAAAAAAATTTTGTTGACGGTAGACCAAAACTCGATAAAACGAAAATTTTTTTGAAAATCTGTGGTCAAAATAAGAAAATACTGAGGTATTTGCAAATACTTACAATATGTATATATATAAACTTTAACAAATAGGAAAGAACATAACAAATTACTACAGAACTCTTTTCGATATTTCGACATCCGTCGTCATCGGGAAGAAGTGCGAAGTACTCGCGTTGAGAAGCAAACTGCTACACTTGACTTTTTGTGTTCTTTCCTATTTGTTAAAGTTTTTATTGTCCACACGGACCTTTCATTTTATATATATATAAACCACATTTAAACCACTTATTAAATAAACCACAATAAGAAATGGGAAAACCCAACAGTTGGGTTTTTGACTCTGACAGAGACCGCATGTTACAGTTGAAAGGTCTTAGTCTTTTTTTTCCATTTCATATTGCGGTTTGAAAATTAATATATATATAAAGATTTCACATAAACACGTGAAATAACAATCAATGATCAAACCACAATAAGAAAATGGGAAAACAAGACGAAGACTGCTTGTTACGGTTGAAAGATCTTAGTCTTGTTTTCCCATTTCTTATTGTGGTTTGATAATATATATATATATATATATATATATATATATATATATATATATATATATAATAATATAGGTGTTATCTAATCGGGATTCGTCCAAATTTTCTAGGATCTAAAATCAAACTCTCATTGCCGACGTTTCGATTTTATTTTAAAACTGAAACGTTAGCAATGAGAGTTTGATTTTTGAACCTAGAAAGTTTGACCAAATCCCGATTAGATAACACACCTATTCTATCAAACTGTCGATATATTATTGAATCTGTTTATATATATAAACTTTCGCAGCCTTGTAACCCAGCTGTCCACTTCTTGGTCTTTGTCAGTTTTTTGTTAATGATTTTCTCTATGCGGTTTTTCTTATTAATTCGACTTAGTAAGCATTTTAGAATTTCGAATAGCCTTGTGAACCATATAATTTTGTACAGAGTGTGATGCCCTCTCCTCAAGCCTGAACTCTATCCCCTCCGTTATTGCCACTGATATATTCCTCTTAAAGCAACCCCCAATCTTAGCAAATACAACCCTTGCTCTTTCACCCACGGCTTCAACAAATATCCCATTAACATACTCCCCTAGGACTTCCCACCCTTTTCCAAAAGGTACTTAGTCCCCTTGTAATTCCTTCCTGTTTCTAAGTCTGTACATATTAGTAACCAGCCAAATACGTACAAATATGTCATCAGACAGTTATCTATAGTACAAAGTAAATATAATATAAAATAAAATAAGGAAGCGAGAACGAACCTAAGGGTGAGTGTCTGTGGTAAAACTGACTGGAAATAGGATGGAAGTGGGTGAGGGTATGGAGTGTAGCCACTTCTATCCTATTCCCAGTCAGTTGTACCACAGACACTCACCTTTAGGTTCGTTCTCTCTTCCTTATTTTATTTTGTACTATATACACTTTGTACTATTGATAACTCTCTGATGACTTTGTGTTTTTTTTTAGTTAATGCCTGAAGAAAAACACTACATGTTCGAAACGAGTTGTTTATACTATTAATGTTCTATATGTGGAGACTATTTCATTAGCTTTTTACCCTACAATGGGGAAATACCACATAAAAATTGATTGCACTACCTTAGAATTAGAAATTAATTTGATTAAGTTTTTGCAATAAAGTTATTTAAAGATACTGAAAATAAAACCTTTAAAAAATATTTCAATATTAATTAAAAAATCAATTCAAGAAGAATATCCAGAAAAATAAAAAAAAATGCATACTATAATTAAAAATAATGGACAAAAAACTAAACTAAAAAAAAAAACAAAAGAAAACAAATACATCTTGAAAAAGTTGTCTTACAAATTTAATGACCCTTAAAAGTTTATTTAGTTTTAATTGCTGCCTGAATAACTGTGAAAAGGTTTGGCTGTTTGGCCCAAGGACAATTTTAGATATCGTCTCTAAGAGGTCAGAGTTTCCGTTGATTTGAAGAGGCACACTTGTGGGGCTGCGCTCTGCAGTCAGTCCTCTATTCGAAATCAAAAAGGCGCTATAAGAGATTCGTTATTGCATCTAACCTTCACCTGATATCTTTAATGAATCACTACTTCATTCCCTTGCCACATTTCTTTTTTCAGGTCTCTCTCTCTCTCTCTTTTTCTTTTTTTCTTCTTTTTTTTCTCTCTATCATTAAAAATAATAATGATCACCGATTGAAATCATCTCATGTTAACATCTTGTTAATATAATTTTTCCCTTAGTTCATTTATAATGTCTTTTATAGTAATTATTATTCTTTTAATTTTATAATTAATACGTAATCCGTATTATTAAGAATTACGTTTTAGTCCGACTTTTTAATGAGAACAACTTTATACCACAAATGTTACGGAATAAAACTTTAACTTTTCAACAAATTAAATTAGAATTTGGTTCCATATTTTGGCAATTTATATTATATTCAATTCAGTTTAACGCTGCACAGTCATACCACATGTTATATTCCTGGATGGCTGTATAAGCTATTAGGTTTGGTTGTAGTTTGTAATTTTAGACCATAAACTACCTATAATATAGGCTATAAGTTTTACGATAGGACCATATATCTTCATTTTTAAATATATATATTATAAATATATATATATATACAGGTGTGTTCTCTAATCGGGGTTCGGTCAATTTTCCAGGATAAAAAATTAAACTCTCGTTGCCAACGTTTCGGTTTTATTTAAAACCTTTTTCATAGGCATTTTCTCCATAAGATAAGAAGAAATATGGGTTTTTATGAGGATATAAGAAGAGTGTATGGAGAAGATGCCTATGAAAAAGGTTTTAAATAAAACCGAAACGTTGGCAACGAGAGTTTAATTTTTTATCCTGGAAACTTAACCGAACCCCGATTAGAGAACACACCTATTCTATCAAACGGGCGATATATTATTGAATCTGTTATATATATATTTGGGTTTATATATGAAGAAATATGGGTTTTATGAGGATATAAGAAGAGTGTATGGAGAAGATGCCTATGAAATAGGTTTTAAATAAAACTGAAACGTTGGCAACGAGAGTTTAATATTTTATCCTGGAAAATTGACCGAACCTCGATTAGAGAACACACCTATTCTATCAAACGGTCGATATATTATTGAATCTGTTATATATATATATATATATATATATATATATATATATATATATATATATATACTAGTATAAATAGGTTGCAGATCTTCTTTTAGGCATGTATCATTAAAGAGAACCACATTATCGGCATTTACGATCTTCAGACTGAGAGATTCGATACTATGAACTAACTTCCTGCTAACAGGGTTCAATTGGAAAAGGAGTTAGCCATGTGGAATCTTAAACAAAATCAACAAAATAAATAAGAAAAGAGAAGAGTAATATACTTTTTTGTAAACATAAAGAGGTAAAGTAATTTAAAAAAAAAACAAGAAAAATATAATCACGTTTATTAAACCAATTCATATATTTATACACATGAATATCCCTGCAAACTTTCCCTACTTTACCCTTGTCTATTGGATTAGTGCTCTGAAGAAGGTGAAATGGCGAAATGATAGAGAAACGCGATTGCCTACCCTTATTATTGAGTTCCTTAGAGTTTAACACACACACACATACACATACATAAATATTAAGTAATAAATAAATGTAATAAGTGTATGTATAAAGTTCAAATAATAATATTTCACAATAAACATGTGAAATAGCAATCAATGTTCAAACCACAATATGAAATGAGAAAAACAACTGATTTAACAACTGAAATCCCAACTGATTTAACACGATTGATATCTTCTTATTTGAAATACTGTAATACTGTTGTTTCAACAACATCGTAGTATAGAGGTACAGTATAGTGGTATAGCGTAGTATAGATGATGATACAGTATGAATTTCTAAAGTATCATTAGTTGTGCAAACCGTAATTGTGTGGTATTTACTCATTCTGAGGTAAAATGGATAAACCAACAAAAGTCTCCATACAAATGAAGTTTTATTCATCGCGTTTCACTGGACCAACCAGTCAGTACCACATCCTTGGGTATGTCTTGAATTCTCTTAATTGGTTTTTATTATTTCACTCTAATTTTGTAACTGATTAGATAAAATTTGTATTATAGTGTCTTCCTGATGATGAACACAAAGTGTTCGAAACACGTTGAATAAAACTTCATTTGTCTGGAGACTTTGTTGGTTTATCCATTTTGCCTCAGAATTTCTAAAGTGTATACAGTAATTTCTTGGATGTTGATAATATGAATGGTTTAACCTATTTTGTTAGTATTAATTATTCATGTCACTAGACACTAGTTGAGCATTCCATAAGTCCCTATTTTTAAACTTCAATGACATATAATTAAAAATTAAACAAAACCAAATAAAATTCTGCATATTTTAATTAATAATGTCTTATTTGAAATTTTTTACTGGGTCATATAGAGTTTTTTTTTAAGTAACTATAAAAAAAATGACTAAACATTTCAAACTGAGAGATTATTTTGAAGTTTTAGATAGTGTAAACACTTGGGAATAGATTGTTTCTTTCTAAAAACACATCTATGTAGGGGGGTATGAAACTCCAACAAGCTGTCAAGGGAGGTCCGGTAAAGGGTTGAATTTACTTCTGAAAAGGGAAAAGCAATCTTCTTCGTAATAACAGGAACCCTTTCATTTTCATCTGTGGATTAAATCATACCCTGGGTGTCAGTTTCAAATTTACTGCTCTCTCTATGTGTTTCTTAAACAGAAAGTTTACTTTTTGTTATACTGAAATATGTTCTACAGTTTTTAGTTTTTTCCCCCTTGTTTTATTTCCGATGTTCATTAAATTAATGTAAGATTTCAAAGCGTGTAGTTGTTTTTTTCTAGCCCGTTTTTTTAAGTCTAATGACAATTATAATGAAACAAAATTTCTCGGTTTAATGTGGGATTTAGATACAATAAGGCGCAAACTTGAACCAGATAAATATTTTGTGCAATAGAAGACAGGTAATTTTATACTTGGAGTTACATAAATCTAGGGTATTTCAATATTACATACTTTGAAAAATCGGAACAGCGAGCACCAATGAACACCTCAATGAACAGACATACCCATATTTAATGTTTGGATATTTTTTATTTCAAATTATAACTTTTATACATATACTGGCGAGAAAAGTGTATTAATTCACAAGGTTTAAAATTACAGACAGATTTTTTAAAAAAAAACTGCTTGATAATTGTGTGGTAATTGATATCATGCTTCACATTGTAAAAATATCTGCTTTTTTTATCATATTTATTTACAAATATAAAACTACGCATATTATGCGTAACAGGCATATGTAGTAATAGATTACACAATGACATCGATGCACATGAGTAAAGAATGAAACCCACTGGTTCAACTTCTCACTTTGGGTTTTTTTTTTTTTTTTTAAAGTATATTATTGTAATATCAGATCCCTGGGCCATTTTCTCTTGAGTCGTCTTGGGGGATTCTGGGAAGGTGAGGAGGAACAAAGGATTCGTACAAATGGATTTGGGTGAGAGGAAAGGTTCTTGTGAAATGACCTATAACGATCAGAGGCAAGGTTTTGGATGAATGGAATTTTTAAGTCTTTATGAAGGGTGTAGTTTTTGACGTAATACGGAGCATTTGTGATAGTGCGGATGATTTTAGATTGCAATGATTGTATTCTATGAATATTGGATGGTTTTGCACAACCCCATAGTTCAAGTCCGTAAGTCCAGATCGGTCGCAGTAATGTTTTGTATAGTAGTACTTTGTTATGTAGCGTCAATTTTGAGTGTTTCCCTAGAAGTCTGTACAGTAGTAAGAATCGTCGTTTTAAGTCAAGTCTGTTTAGTCGGGTATGAGGGTTCCAAGTTAGTCTTTTATCAATGAAGAGCCCTAAGTACCTGACCACATCTCTCGTTGAAAGGAGAGCGCTATTCATAGTAACATTGGGACATGGTGCTTTTCTTAAAGTAAAAGTTACATGAAAACTTTTATTTATATTACTATTTAAATGCTACTTTTGCAGCCAGGCTTCAATGCTATTTAGGTGTTCTTGGAGGATATTTGTGGAAATTTTGGGGTCAGGGTTTCGGGAAAGGATCGTTGTATCATCAGCAAAAGTACACAGACGTGTAAAAATATCTGCTTAAATAAAAATGAGTTAACAGACTTTTCTTGTAAGTCTGTTTTATAGGGGTCACACACTGCTTTTTATCATCTGTGATTTAACCACAAGACATTTCATTGGGTAAAATTTAGTCATGCGGTTTATAAACACCAATCTTTCATCATCAGGACGTTTAATCAGGAGACAGTTTTAAACCTCGACAGATAATCCCAGGGTGTTTCACTATAGACACTTTATCTCATTTTCATTTAAAATCTCGCAATTAATGGGAAATAAGTATAAACAAAAAAAAAGGACAAATAATAATTCGGTTAACGTATTATATCTGAAATTATGCCTATTTTAAGCAACAATAACAGGCTACTGTATAGAAGACAGTTTTCTGGTGTTATGGTTCCAGAAGGAGATACTCTAACCTTTTAAAGTTCAGCAATACTGAACTAAAAATTCTGTGTCAAAACGCAACAAATTAAACTTTGTTTACTTACCAATTTATTATCAGTAAAAATAAAAAAAGTGGGGAGTGTGATATGACGAGGTGTATGCGATTGAATGAGAAGAGGTAAAGACACTGAGTCGTTTGAAGCATCAGAAGTCGTCTTTGTCCTTCGGCAGAATACTCGTCCATTTTGATCCGGGAGATTAGGAAGCTGAAGCACAAATACATTATTCAGCCGAAATCAATATTCAAGTCCTGTTGTAGTCAATAATCTCGGTAAAGTATCTCCGTCTACAGCCTACTTTAAATATTAAAAACCTAATTAGAATTAGTTGGATCTTAAATAAAGCCTTCTAATTTACCAATATTGAAACCTTATTGCAGCTGTTTGTGCAATGTACCAATGAATTTATTCCAAAGATATATCATTTTTACTGAAATCAATAAGTAGTTTTCTAGAAGAGGTGGGGGATTAAATCATTTTTCTTTGGTTAGCAGAATTGAAAAGTTGTATTATTTGTTTCACATAACATTAAGTTTAAGATAAAACAACTTTTCATTGTACTATTTGATGTTTTGCTTGCAGCCAAGCAGATGTGTGAGGAAACTATTAAATCTCATCCAGTGACTTGTTTATTTCAAACAGTGAGTATTTCACTTATTGCAACAGTGCCTCTCAGGTTTTGCATTATGTGGCCTTGAGTAGGGAAACTTACATTTACGAACATCTCCATTCCAGAAAACTTAAAAAAAAATCGATTTTCATTTTATTCTTAGTAAAAGAGTGTAATGATAAATAGAAATCTGTTTCAAGTATTTGTTGTACTTTTACCGTCTTTTTCAGATAATAAGACGTCCAACGAAAATAAGCCCTAGTTAAAATAATATAAAAAATATAATTCGTTAAAAATTATAGCTATATTGCAAGACAGAGAGATTCGGACCAATGATTCTACAGGAAATGATTTAGAGGAAAATCAGAACGTTATAAAAAAAAATTATTAATATGTTCCAGACGAGATGACATGACTGTAATCGAATAAATTCATATTTATGTATATAAATAGTTATTAAACAAAAATACATACTTCTACTTATCTACTTGAAGCCCTCCTCCCAAAAATAAGCCCTAGCACGTATTTTGTACCTAAGAAGAAAGTAAGACAGTGTCTTATTTTTGGAAAAAGACGGTATATTGCTCTTAGTAGCCTAAAGGTGATAAAGATTAGTGTTTCGATGGTAGAATGGCACATTCAAGATTAGCAAACGTAAAAAAGATTTCCTGGCGCAGTAATTTTATTCCTTCTCCTTTTTACAAAGAAGGAAAAGTGATAGCTTGCCACTGCAATTCTATGGAAATATTTTTGAAACCAATTATATCTTATGATGAATTGAAATTCTGCCACAGCTTGCAATCTGAAGGTCTATTTTCTTCTTCAACCTCTTCCAAAAATATATTTACATTTTATTAACATTTTCGTCTTTATTAAACTCTTAGAGTCATAAAATGAGTGACACTTTTAGGTGTTCACTCTTGATATCCTCATTACCAGGGTATAACCAGTTGACTGCCTAATATGTCTGAGTGCTATAGAATCTGCTGCAGCTGATGTTAAAGCCAAGTCACCAACGACCAACGAATATAACCGCGCACTATAGTGAACATCGTAGCTAGCAGTTCCAGACCAGAGGCCTTCTACTGCTTGATTACTGTGCTACTATAACTTGGAATGTCAGTAATTCATGTCGGATATTAAGTTAGTCTGTACAGTAATGATGTTGTATTCGCGGTCATGTGGTCTTGTTAGTCATAGTTTTCAATGTTTTTAGTCATGAGCTGGAAAGTTCGTCAGATAGTCACTGGATGAAGTAATTATTCAGTGAGGTTGAGGAAGGTTGGCGACAGGATTTAAAGTTTGTACAAGGAAGTTTGGATGAGTAGATAGTTTGTCTTCATTGGTAGTAAGTTGGGTGATGTAGCTATCTATCGATTCCATTTTCAAATCATGGTGAATATCAACATTATGGGCATACCAAAGAGCCCTGGCTATAAGGCGGGCACACTTATTTTGAACAATCTGGATACACGCCTTGTTCGTTCGTAAAGCCAAGTCAATATTTTTTTACTTACTTATTATCTCATTTTCTCTCATTTTGTAATGATTGTTGAACATGAAATTATATTTGATACATATAACAGTTTTCGTTTGATCTAATTCGTTCAATTTTGTCTAACTCTAGAACAGTTAGCTCCACCGTAGATAATGTTGCTGCCTTCAAGTAGAATAATCTGAAATGACATTTTTGCGATGATATAGTGTGAGAGTTGTTCTGTTAATAGACAAAAGGCTGATAATAACCTTTACAGAAGTTAGACTACTATTCTAATAATGCTTGAACTAAAACGAAATGAATTTATATTTCACTCTAGCTCAAAAAGGGCACCAATTCCTAAATGAAATTATTAGGGCTTTTTCAAAAGGGTGCAGACTGGCAGCTTCTGAATGAGAGAACAAAATTAATAACTCCATTTAGAAGTATGCAAATGGCTCGTTCCGATTTTAAGGAGAATAACATTTCTCCCTCGTAGAAGTGACTCCATGAAAATTTAATAACTCTCGACTTTATATTGTCTTTTTTTAAAAAAAAAATAGAATTATTATTTCAATGGTGCGATATTATTTAGTTCTTTTTTTTTGTTGCAATTTGACTCATTAAAAATGAGTTTCCAGGTATTTTAAAAAAGAGATATTTACTATACGTTTTTATCAAGCAGTGTACAAACAACACAGAATATAAAAAGAAACATTCTTTTATGTGTATTATTGATGTAATCTATACTTTGCTGTGCTTTCACATTTGTGAATTCATTAAGAGTGGAAGATAGGAGCTCAGATAGCTGGACTTTGCAAGCCTTTACCGACTTAACCACAGAGATTTAAATAGTGAATGATTCAAAAAAAAAAAAGAAACAAACAATATTATATTACTCGAGTGGAAAAGAGTGAGGAGGAAATATAATACCGAGATTAAAAGTCCGAGATATGGAGTTACAGAAATCTTGAGGAAATATTTAGAGTAAAGGATATGACAGAGGGATAGACAGAGAGAAGTTTATATGGAGTGAGAGAGAGGTAAGCAGCAGAGATTAAGAATGAAGGAGATCTAGATGATGATAGCCTTAACGAGTGAGTGAGTGAGAATAAGAGAGGAATAGGAAAGTGACAAGGAGTGAGAGAGATGTCAAAGTAAAGTTGAGATGGAGGGAGATAAAGATGGTAGCAGAGGAATGAGAGAGAGACAGGAGAAAGGATGGGAAGGGAGTAAGAAACAGAGAGATAGTGAACGTGGGGGGGGGGGAGTGTGGAAGGCAATACAGAATGAGAGAGACAGGAGAAAGGGAGAGAGAGAGTGAGGAAGTAACAGAGAGATGGAGAACGTGGGGGAGAGAGTGTGGAAGGTAATGCAGAATGAGAGAGACAGGAGAAAGGGAGAGAGAGAGTGAGCAAGTAACAGAGAGATGGAGAACGTGGGGGAGAGAGTGTGGAAGGTAATGCAGAATGAGAGAGACAGGAGAAAGGGTGGGAGAGAGAGACCAAGTAAGAGAGAGATGGAGAACGTGGGGGGAGAGAGTGTGGAAGGCAATGCAGAATGAGAGAGCTGTAAAATATGAAATTGAGATGAAAAGAGATAAAGATGGTGGTAGGCAGAACGAGTGGTGAGAATCAGAGAGGGGGAGAAAAAAGTGACTTAGAGAGAGTGAGAGAGAGAGAAATAAAGAGAAGAGGGTATATTGCAAATGAAAGGGAGGAAGAAAAGGGAAAACAAGCAAGAGAAAATGGAGAACGTGGAACATTGAAGGTAATATAAAATACGTGAGCTGTAAAATGTGTATTTGTGTTGGAGAGGGATAAAGATAGTGATAGAAAAAATGGAGAGAGAGAGAGCATAGTCAGAGAAAAAGTTATACAAGAAACGGATATAGAATGAAAACATTGATGCCTAGATGGAAGAGGACAGAAAAACTGAATAATAGGGAGAGAGGATAAGGGATATGCAGTTATAGATGATGGGAGGGAGAGATAGACTGAACAATAGAGTAAGAGATAGGATCATGTACTAGGAGTACGACATTCATATAGACAATGGATAGACAGTGAAGAATTACCATTTCTGATTAAACTAACATACATTTTGTTCTAACCTTTTAAAAATATGATTTTATATATTAAACGACAAAAAAGCTTGATATCAGAATATTTTTATACCTAGCATAGATCATATCAGGAAATTTCTACAGATGACGTATTTAAATATACAGCTTTCATAGATTACTCTTAGTGCTGTTAGCTTTTGATGAGTTTTATTCCCTACGCTATAATTTTCATGTGCTTAGGTAAAGTTGCGCATGACAAAATACAAAAGATTTAGTTTATTTACATTTGAATGACTATTTTATGATTTACACAGCAGGTGATTCGGCTGTGGTTTACTGCAAAGCCCGAGCTCGAGAAAGGCAATGAATTACAGATGTCATAAACTAATATTAGTAATTCAGAGCTGAGAAGGATGATATATTAGTCACATATATTGAGTAAAGTATTGAACCAAGAATGCTTCCCTCAAACAGCTGCTTTTCTAGATAAATGAGAGGTAGGCTATGTAACCGCAAATTATATCTTACAGTATTCGAATATATCAGTACATTAATAATACATGAATCATAGCAAATATGGAGTTTAAATTAACATAGAAGACGAAAGAGAAATATTAAACCCAATTTACACTTAACAAACTTTTTACAAATAGAAAATGTCCACACAAAACTATTTTCCTGCTAATTTAATATGCGAACTACCGGCCTTGCTTCACCTTCAATATGCGTACCACCAAAACCCAAAACATTATATCTATATAGAACTAAGGGTAATGTAAATAAACCTGATAATTAAGACATGTTGTAATTGTCAGTTTTTATGATATTTATATCTTGGATAATCCTTATTTAATACGTTCTTAATTTTTTTGTATACCTAGTAAGCTCTCTGATTTTAGTTTTTTCCACTATACCTTTTTATTTGGAATTTGAACACCACTATTTCTTTGATTTCTTCATTATTATTTTATCTCTAAAGGTAAGAATCTCTGATTTTTTGAAAATATTGTGGAAAACAAAGATGAAATTATTGCGTTTTTGAGAGATATTTAACATGTTCACAGAAATTAAGAATACTTTTTTTTTACAATTAAATATTTTTTTTCATTTTTACCATAAAACATGTAATATAACGTAATATAATATAACATGTCATATAACATGTAAAAACAGAAATATATTATAATATCTTAACAAACATCACATTTAGAATACACTGTATTTCCATTATAGGTAAAAAGATTCACCTAAACACGTGAAATAACAATCAATAATCAAACCACAATATGAAAATGGGAAAACAAGACTAAGATCTTTAAACCGTAACAAGCGGTCTTCATCAGAGTCAAAAACTCAACTGTGTTTTGATCATTGATATATAGTATATATATACTGTATATATGACTTAATAAAAGTATCTTACTTCTATACTACGACGTTGTTGAAACAACATTATTTCAAATAAGAAGATATCAATTGTCTTAGATCAGTTGGGATTTGACTCTGACGAAGACCGCTACTGTTACTGTTATGGTTGAAAAATCATAGTCTTGTTTTCCCATTTTCATATTGTGGTTTGATCATTGATTCCATATGTAAGTACTTATGTATTATTATACATACATAAGTAGAATACAAAGCAGTCCGAGAAAGGCAGGTAGTGGGTCAGGTAGAACGCACTGATAGGTAGTACCGTTGTTTTAATATCAAAACCAAATCAAGGCGTTTGTTGTCTTCGTCAGATTTATCTGCTGATAGTAATGCTGTCTGCTGATTTCTGTTTCTGCTTCTTAATATAAGTAGGTAAACAGAAGAAGAACGTTGTTTAAGTTTCCATAATATAACACATTATGTGGATATTCTCTAATTTTCAATAATGAGTAAATACGAAATAGTTACTGATTCCCCTACTAAAAATTTTTTTATATAGTTTCACTCTCAAATATTTCATTCACTTATTAACTAAGTAAATACAAAAAGTTTTCTTTATAACTCGCAAATAAGAACTTTAGTTTTAGTTCAAAATTGCCTGGTGAACTGGCCTACAGCAGTCTGTAGTTTTATAAACTACCTTAGAGATGAGATCTTGGTCTTCTTGAATACCCGTTTCCTCAGGCCAGGACTGATATATCTTTCATACTGTATAAGTAGTTATATAGATAGTATTTTGAAGGGAATTCAGGTGATATCCCAGATACAAAGGTTCTACTGACGTACAAGTGGCTGAAGGGCTCAGTCTCTCTTCACAGAAGATAAAAAGGAAAACTTATTCATATACGGAATTGAGAGAATATGTCAGATGCCCGCATATAGTCTCATTGTTTTCCCTTCATACATACTGAAGGTTTTCTCAGATTTTTTTTTTCAACTGACATCTATCTTCTTTTTTTTTCATTCTTTTCTTTAGCATTTGCTTTAAGTATAGCAAATAGTGGCTGGTGTAAGACTAATTGAAAACGCTTGCTTGATCTGTAAGGCGGAAAAAGTCAAAAACTCATTCGCCCGGAATTTGAGATTTACCCTCGTCAGATTTTCAGTTTAAACTTTTCTTTAAAAATAATTTCAACATAAATAAAATAAGAAAATAAAAATACTTTGGTTTTTGTTTAAACTGAATAATAGTAAAAGAAGAAAGTGCATAAAACGAAGAAAGAGATAAAGAAAGTTGAAAGTTAACAACTTCCAGCTCTACTTTGATCGATGAGATGGGGAACTAAGAAAAAAGAAATCCTTTTTTGTCTCTCAGCACTCAGTTTCGTCTAATTTAGATCAGGCGAAAATATTTACCAACTTCTCCACTTTGTCTTACAATCACTATTTATGACAGAGTTTCTCTAGCTACAGTTATCTTATTTAATTATTTATTTTATTTATCTTTTCTTTGATGGTTTTTTTCTAAGGTACAAGAATCTTGAAACAGTTTTATTAGAAAAATAAATTATAAATTGTTGAAGATGGTAAAATTTGATGGCAAAAAAAACAAACTTAAAGATACATTTGTACTACTGAAAGAAAATTATAAAATTTAGTTTTGGTTGCTCAAATATAAGCAAATTGTTTGTTTATATTTGATTATAAAGTGTATGATAAAAATGATGTGGCATTTTATTGAAAAGCACAACATGTAAATTTGTTTTTGTTCAACTACACACTTATAGACTTTCCGTCTTATAAGACATTATTATAAACCGTCATGCCTCGTCTATCGCTGGTGGAGTCACATGAACCGGTTTTGCAAAGGCTGCATCATTAATGGGACTAAACTTATGTTCAAGAAGTTACGGATATAAATAACTTTTTTAAAACAATGGAACCAATATATACCTAAATTTCCTATCTAAATAAATAAATAAATACTATTTAGTTAGGAAATTTAGGCATATATTGGAAATTTTGGCATACCATTGTTTTAAAATAGGTATTTATATCAGTGACTTCTAGAACATAAGTTTAGTCCCTTTGATGATGTAGCCTTTGCGAAATCGGTTCGGGCGACTCGAATAAGATACTATTATATATTATTTATAATAATATCTTATTTATTAACCTCTGCGGCAATATCAATATGCATGTATTTTACTTCTTATGTTCCATGCATAACTTATTCTTGTTCATATCACTCAAAATTCGAAGAAAACGATCCAAACTGGACGCAAATCAGCTCAAAAACGAAGAAAAGCAACATGCAGAGAAAGAGACACATTTACAAACTCAAATTTTTGGATGATCTGTTTTCAGGAGAAAACAGAATGGGCGACCAAGCCATGGGTTTACTGCCGTTGTGTTTCCAGCATGCTTCGTCGCCCATTCTATTTTCTCCTGAAGACGGATCATCCGAAAATTTGAGTTTGTAAGTGTGTCTCATTCTCTGTGTGTTGCTTTTCTTCGTGTTTGAGTTTATATATATATATATATATATATATATATAGGTGTGTAATGTAATCGGGATTCGGTCAATTTTCCAGGATCAAAATCAAACTCTCAATGCCGACGTTTCGGTTTTATTTAAAACCTTTTTCATAGGCCTACAAACAAAGGATGACAAGAAATCATATATAAACATCAACATATAACTAACATCAAAATGGAATATTACAGTTGTGAAAAAACAACAAAAATATATATACAAGTAGAAGTAATAGAAAAGCAATAAACATTTTTATGAACTTACAGAAGTCAGAATTTTTTAATTAGAAAAATGATGAAATTTACATTATATAAAATGAAGTAACAATAGATAGTTAGTGAACTAACATCTTAACTGGTCAAAAACTTGGACCAGACTAACTGATTACAATTACATGTAAACCGAAACACTGTTCACTCAAAGAACACAAAAAGGAACTAAGGAAATTAAATTTCACTAAAATCAACTTAACACTCCTGAATAAATAGTGTTCAAATTGGTAATGTCACTTCTATGATTAACTGAACTTAGATCTTTTTTAATATATAGCATTTCGAGGGTCTTTCTTCTTTGCTCATCTTGTTCTTTATCTACTATAATTGCTTCTTCAAAATCGAACATGTGACCTTCGTTTAAGGCATGGAATGCTAAAGCAGTGGCGTTACTTTTATTAGTTCTTATTGAATAAGAATGTTGATAAAGTCTTTCTTTTAAAAAACGACTTGTTTCTCCGTAATAACGCTTGTCGCAGTCTTTACATTTGATCGCATAAATGAGGTTACTTTGTAACTCCTTTGGTATTTTTTGTTTCAAATTTGAAAATAAAGACTTGACTTTTCTTTTGTTATAAAATGCCAATGTAACTTCAGGTACATTTCGTTTGAAAACTTTTCTAATTGATTGTGATAAGCCCTCACATTTTATAACAAAAGAAAAGTCAAGTCTTTATTTTCAAATTTGAAACAAAAAATACCAAAGGAGTTACAAAGTAACCTCATTTATGCGATCAAATGTAAAGACTGCGACAAGCGTTATTACGGAGAAACAAGTCGTTTTTTAAAAGAAAGACTTTATCAACATTCTTATTCAATAAGAACTAATAAAAGTAACGCCACTGCTTTAGCATTCCATGCCTTAAACGAAGGTCACATGTTCGATTTTGAAGAAGCAATTATAGTAGATAAAGAACAAGATGAGCAAAGAAGAAAGACCCTCGAAATGCTATATATTAAAAAAGATCTAAGTTCAGTTAATCATAGAAGTGACATTACCAATTTGAACACTATTTATTCAGGAGTGTTAAGTTGATTTTAGTGAAATTTAATTTCCTTAGTTCCTTTTTGTGTTCTTTGAGTGAACAGTGTTTCGGTTTACATGTAATTGTAATCAGTTAGTCTGGTCCAAGTTTTTGACCAGTTAAGATGTTAGTTCACTAACTATCTATTGTTACTTCATTTTATATAATGTAAATTTCATCATTTTTCTAATTAAAAAATTCTGACTTCTGTAAGTTCATAAAAATGTTTTTTTATTTTTTTTTGTTTTTTCATTATTTCATATTACTTTCATACTTGTTATATATATTTTTGTTGTTTTTTTAGCCAGAACTGGTTTAAATAATAATCGCATTTTGATGTTAGTTTTATCGGAAATTGATGATCCTTATTATACTGATTTCAGTTGTCATCCTTTGTTTGATAGGCCAATAATTGAAAAAGGGTTATTTACAATGAAAACATTTTAAACGTCGGCATTAGAGTTTGTAATTTTGATCTGAGTTTAAAATTGACAAATCCCGATTACGAATTAACACTATTTATCCAACGTTGTTATTATTGAAATTAATATAATATATATATATATATATATATATATATATATATAATATATATATATAAATATATCAGTTAACTGATTTGCGTCCAGTTTGGATCGTTTTTTCGAATTTTAAGTGGATATATATATACAATTAAAAGAAACGGTCCAGCGGACTTTTTTAAATAAAATAAATTAAAAACGAAGGAAACATACAGAAAGACACAGACATAACTCACATCGATATTTCGACCATTGTCGTCATCAGGAGGTGTGAAGAGCGAAGAGTCCCGCAAGAAGGCAGGGCGATGACTCACTGTCCTGCCTTCTTGCGGGACTCTTCGCTCATCACACCTCCTGATGACGATGATGGTCGAAATATCGATGTGAGTTATGTCTGTGTCTTTCTG
This sequence comes from Hermatobates lingyangjiaoensis, assembly GCA_026182355.1. Lineage (NCBI taxonomy): Eukaryota > Metazoa > Arthropoda > Insecta > Hemiptera > Hermatobatidae > Hermatobates > Hermatobates lingyangjiaoensis. The sequence continues at coordinate 454,581 of JAPFBL010000293.1, forward strand.
TGTGTTTCCTTCGTTTTGAATTTATTATATATAATATATATATATATTCGTATATTTGGGGAGCAGGCCTTCATTGATACATGTTCTATTAAAACTTATGCCTATTTCAATTTTGACACATTTTTGAATTAATTTTTCAAAAAATTATTAAAAAATTAATTCGAAAATGTGTCAAAATTGAAATAGGCATAAGTTTAATAGAACCTATATATATATATATATATATATATATATATATATATATATATTATATATATATATATAGTTATAAATTGATTTAGTAGTCAATTATTTCATTTGTCAGCTTAATACGTAACAGGAAAATTAATTTATAAGCTAGCTTTAATAGTTTAATTGAAGAAAATGTGTGAACGGACATAAACTCCATAAGGTAGAGTGATAGGAGCTTGGGTTTTTATTTGCAAAAGGACGGGAGTTTATCAGAGATAAAGCTCGCGCTGTTACCAAGCCCTCTGGGGAGACTAGTCTCAGGCGGCTCAGCACCAAGTTTACCAAGTCGCATTGGCATCTGTCTTCCCTTGGAATATCAATTCACTACATACCGAATTGTTTAAACATTGACTTGGTTGTCTTAATCTATGCACTGCAACAAACCATTTTTCCTTTGCTCTTTCTATTGCCTCATATAACCAGATGACTGTCAATGCACTAAAAGGAGTGCATATTGAGTTAGCGACAATGTCTTAGAATTCAACGACAAACGGTATTTGATTTAAGGGACCATGAACCCCTATTAACATTGTCATCTTACACATTATTATATTTACAGAGTATTTGCCCATGTGATAGGTATATTGTTAATCGTGAAGATGGTAGTTTACCAAACTTTATCATATTATTAGATGCAACCTAATATTTCTTATTGTGTTTATTTATGTCAATAGCGATTTTCATAACAATATAAAGAATGATAGAGGGAATTTACTTTTAAAGAAATCAACATTCAAGACTATTTAATAAATAATAACATGAAAATATCCTTCATTTCACTCTAATTTTGCTCTAGAGTGAACACTGTAGAGCAAACATTATAACAAAAGCTAAATACTACTATGAGGGTCGAATGGTATAATATAGATAAAACACTATAACAAAAGCTAAACATTACTATGAGTATCAAATGCTCTAATATAGAGCAAATACTATAACAAAAGCTAAACACTACTATGAGGGTAAAATGCTATGATATAGAGCAAATGCTATAACAAAAGCTAAACACTACAATGAGGGTGAAATGCTATGATGTAGATCAAACACTATAACAAAAGCTAAGCACTACTATGAGCGTCAAATGCTAGAATAGAGCAAACACTATAACAAAAGCTAAACGCTATTATGAAAACCAAATGCTGTAATGATGGGAAAACACTATAGCCAAACGCTATAATGAGGACCAACTGCTATAATGAAGGGTAAATATTATAACGAAACACAAACGCTAAAACACGAATAAAAACCGGGAGTCCTAGCAGCTTTGCGTACGATAGTCATTAGTCTTTTATTATAAAAACCAAATAATTATTAATTTAAACGGATAAATAAGTTTATAACTGCTTAAGTTTATCCTGCTATAAAAAGCTAATACACTGAAAATTACCTTTAGATGAATATTAAAGCAAAAAGTTCTTTTAATCCAATAACCAGACAAAGTCAGAGCGATTCATAGACCGCAAAAACATTTTCATTAAACAGGTAATTAGAAACCAAAGTTAGCTCAGTCCAATCAATAAACACTAAGGCAAAACTTTAGAATACTTTTTATTGTCTTATTATAATTTTAACGAACTTTAATTTTCCTTTTGATTTTTTCACTTTCTCGTCGTATTAAATAAACACAAATAATTTTGTATTTTAAAAAATGAAGACAAATATTAATTAGCAGAATCTAAATAATTTTTGCATTTAATTGTCTACGACTCGTAATAATAGAGTATTTAACAAAAAAATTGTGACAAAATTTAGTGTTATCTAATTCTATTGTATATATTTATAGGAGATATTTGAAAAAACCTTGACACACAAAGTATTGAAGTTTACAAATCTATGTACTTATAACTCTCTGCTACCCGCGTTTATATGTTTGCACACGCTCAAAATTGAATATGTTTGGAATTTGGAGGGCATCAAGGACCCACGTCCTTGGTATTGCAGATCCAGTGCGCTACCATTGTGTTTTGTAATGGTAATGCTACCATTGTACCATTGGGCTTTGTAATGGTAATGCTGCCATTGTACCATTGTGCTTTGTAATGGTAATGCTACCATTGTACCATTGTGCTTTGTAATGGTAATGCTATCATTGTACCACTGGGCTTTGTAATGGTAATGCTATCATTGTACCATTGTGCTTTGTAATGGTAATGCTGTCATTGTACCATTGTGCTTTGTAATGGTAATGCTACCATTGTACCATTGGGCTTTCGTAAAGTTAGCTTCCAAAACCGTATATAAATGGCGTCAAATCATTAAATAATAGTTTAATGATTTACATTAAACACTATTTAATGTAAACTATAATATAATGATTTAATATTAATAATATTAATATTAATAATATAACCGCATAAACTATAATGATTTAATTATAATAAATTGAGAAAGAGAAAATTTAATGAATAATCCTCGATAATATGTAATAATTATTTACTATATCAATAAATGTTATTTATTATAGTTAACAGAATTTTTAGAAATTATAAATTAATATAAGTAAAATATTAACACCAAACAATTATGTATGTAATAAGAAAATACTGTCATAATGCCTATATTTTCTTCTTTTCATATAACTATTTCAATAAAAATGGTAGAGTAGGGCTCACAATATATCGGAAGGTATGGAAAAGTTCTTAGTAAAACTAATTCTCTCTAAATTAAAGAGTTCAGGACGAATTGCATTGGATGTAGCATATCAGGAATTGACAACTTCTTTCAGTTATCAAGAGAGAAACTGACACTGATATCTATAATGCTTGAATCAGTCTTACTTGTGGCGCAATTACTGAATTTCATTTAACTAGCCACATGAGAGTTCAAGAAGAAAATGAGGAATACTCTAAATTTCTGATAAATATTGGTGAAGACAGAGTTCAAAAGAATGAAAATAAATAATTATTACTGCCTAAAGACATGTTTAACCATGCACATAACATTGATTAGTGTATTGAATACATTTACTCTTCATTCGGCAACCATAAAGTAAACAAATATTCTTCACAGAAAATTTTACATAAGTTCTATTTAACGAGATAGTGAAATTAATCATAGGTTCATTGAATAATTTCATGAGAAATTAAACATATTTGTCATACAACTTGGTTTGTGTAGGAAGAGAATCCACACATTAACCTCAAGAATTGCTTGACTCACTAGAGTTGTCTGGATTGCTTCAACATAAGTTAGAACACAAAAAGGAAGCTCCTGTCATGTGTATGCATGAGCAACATTGATCCACCGCGCTTATATAATGGAACGAGACTAGTAACTGAGAAGCTTGATGATAATGTCATTGTTATAAAATTATTGTATCACGGTGTCAATGATAAATAATTTTAATTCTAAGATTGAAAATTATTTTATCTGAAGAGGACAACATTTCTTTTTCAAGTACTCAATTTTCAGTTCAGTTAGCATTTGACATGACTATTCATAATTCTCAAGGAGAGACGCTACAGAAAGTCTTAGTTCATTTATGTAAAACATCTTTTCAACATGATGAATTACATGAAAACATTACATTAGACCATGCAAACAGTTTTTATAAATTAATTCATTTCTATGAATTAACATATTTTTAAACAGTTCTCTTTATTTACTTTTTTTGTACAATTTGAATTTTCAAAAAAAAAATTATGTGATCTTTCTATGAGAGAAACTTTACATTATATTTGGTAATGTTGAAATGCTAAAAATAATTAGTTTAGAGTTCATCTGCATTCATATAAACATGATTGCATTAAAAAGGAAGGTGTTGGATGGCCGAGGTGGTCGCGGGTAGTCTAGTGTATAATTAAATAGTCAACCGTATAGGTTAGTTGAACTGGTTGTCACAAAAGTGAACACAAATAGTCCAAACATTGGCCCCTTATGATACTTCACAATGAATATTCTACATTGGAAGTCCTAACTCAAGTGTGTTTACAGTACAGATCTTCAACAACACTTTTATATAAATATAATGGTTATATAATAATCAATTGAGAAAACCACCCATGAAATAGAACTCCGATAATGCTATACTCTGTGACAAGGAAGCCGACATGTGCTAAGGACTATTCAAGTTGTTTGAAAACGTCTAATTGGCGGTCTTCAGATTACACATGCACGAAGCAAAAGGGTATCTAAATCTTTTGATAGCGTCGCAGAGAGGAGGCCAGGTAGGGTGTCAGCGTCCCAACAAGAGATAATTAAAGCGACTCTGACTCCACTGCAGCAGAGAGGACGCAATACAGGTGGATTAGTTTCTCTTCGTCTTAGCTTTCGCGTGTATCAAGTTTCAAGCCCCTTGCCTCCAGTCGCCTGATAAATTCGCCCTCAACCAACCAGTTAATTGAAGCGAAACAAACTTCAGCTTCTAAAAATCAAACCTTCAACAGTATTGGACAATTTTATCGATCCTAATTCTATAAGTTCTGATCTTATGTAATTGTACTTATATTTAAAAAAAATACATATATTTGAGAAACAGTGAAATAAACTTATTTACTAACTATGATGGAATTAGTTTTTAAGAAATCTACAAGAGAACAGTTGAAGGGTTCAGACTCTGATAGGTGAGTCTCATTTAAGGCCTTTAAGCTACAAGTCCACTTAAATGACCATTTCGTAAGTTACCATTAGTAAGATCCACCTTTCCCAACTCTTTATTTTAATTATTAACTAACTAGTGTCAATGACGTTACCTAGGAAGAATTCTAGAACACTATTTGTAATAGTAAGTTATAAATAAATCATTTTCTCCAATTTTCTATAATTCATTAAGATAAAAAGTAAAGTATGCATAGTAAAATAGCTAGTATCCAACATGTAATTATATTTTCTGTTATGTTTTGTTTTATATTTATATTTATATATAAAGTTGAAAAACGAAGAATATGAATACACACAAAAAGAGACACCCTTACTAAATCAGCACAATTACTGTCTCTTTCTCTGTGTGTTACTATTCTTCATTTTTCTATAATATGGATACTTCTTTGTAATATATATATATTTATATTTGTATATATAAATTTGTGTTTATATATATATAATATTTGTATTTATAATAAGATTTCACATAAACGCGTGAAATAACAATCAATGATCAAACCACAATATGAAATGGGAAAACGATTAAGAACAGTTCAGGTTTTGACTCTGATGAAGACCCCTTGTTACGGTTGAAACTTAGTCTTGTTTTCCCATTTTATATTGTGGTTTGATTATATATATATATATATATATGTGTGTGTGTGTGTGTGTGTGTGTGTGTGTGAGAGAGAGAGAGAGAGAGAGAGAGAGATGTATTATTATATATAAAAAATCTTTTTTTTTTCACAGTTTACCCTTCTTCAGTTATTTCTATTAAGGTTTGGCTTTGTCCTTAAATATGTTCATATATATTTTAAATAAATTGAAAAAGTATAGCTGCAGCCACTGACTAGTGATATCACAATATAAACATTTATCTGGTCTTAAGTTGAAGTTATAATAGTGGTTTCAGCAACTAAGAGCTCTCACAAGAGTAATTCAATAGTACTTTCTCGTCGTATTAAGTAAACGCAAGTGGTAATCTACTTTAGCAGGCATATCATAAGCCTTGCCAGAAAATTTACATATGTGAACACATCTAAAAATTTTACATATTTTACTTTTTAAGTACTACCCATCTTAATTCAATTCTATTAAAATTTTATTCTCTATTAATGATTTTTTTTATCTCCACTAACTTAATTTCACATTAGTAACAACATTTAGTTATATTTAGCACTAGATAGTGATACACTCGTGGATCACAAGTTAATCTATGCTAATAGAAAGAAAAAAACTAGTCTCCCTTGGCAGGTAGTCTACCTTTGTAGTTTTATCACAATCTAGTCATACGTGGTTGATGTATTCATGCTAGTCTAACTTGGCAAATAGATCACAAGGTAATCTACTTTAGACTGGTCAGAAGGCAGTCCACCCTGGCAGGTACATCACAAGCTGCTCCTGCTGGCAGATAAGTCAAAAGGTAGTCTATCTAAGCACGTCGATAAAACGGTAGTATTTTTGGCTAGTAGATTACAAGCTATGTTGGCAGGTTGTCACTAGCTAATCAACTTGGCGGGTAGATCAGGACCTTTTATTGTATAGTAGAAAATATTTTAGCTCAATTAAACATATTCCGGCTATCAGGAAGAGATATGCTCTTAATATTCTAGACACGAATTGGAGATATTTAATATTTCAAGACAAGGCCGGTTAAACTGTAGATCATAGGAGTTGGACGCTTTTCAAATCACTTTCTTATTAATTTCTTTTTAGTTCATTTGTAATATACGAATCTTTTGTTTAAATATTAGATCAATCCAGAGAGGTTTTTAACCTGGATTGAAGCATACTTACTTTGGTTTGAGAAATGTTTGTACCAATTATTGCATGACGTGAGGAATACATTTAAAAAATACTGAACTCTAACTAATTATACGTATATATTCAGGAAAACAATTTCAAATTGTTATAAATTAATGCTTGAAGAATCAATTTAAAGTTTATATTTGAATCTTACAGAAGGGGTTACTTGATGAAATAGTTTTAGCAGGAGTTAACAGAATTTTAACTCTTAGCTAATATTATTTCACTTTTGATTTTATTAAAACTTTCTTATTTTGGTTGGAAAAAAATTTAAAAGATTTATTTATAATCACCCTTGAAAGAGAAATTTTTAAGTTATTTTTATAAGTTAAATAATGAGTACTTATATTTTAATTATATATGTCCCAAAATGGCATCAAAGAAGGAACACTTAACAAGGTTTTGATTGCCAATTATGTTAAGGTGTCGCTCCCTAAATCGAGGGTTGTACACCTTTCTGACTAAAGTAAACAGAAACTAAAGTCCCCCTTCCCCCCTGGAGCGCTTATTTTCAATTCTTCAACTAACTTTTCGAAGACCCCTCCTCCCTCCCTGACAAGGTCTTGGAGGAAACTTTAAATTGCACTTTCCGGTCGATTGCAACCAGTAGCGCAGCAAGGTGCTGCCTCTTCTCCCATAGTAGCCCCCCCCCCCCCTACCAACACTACACCATACCGCTTTCCTACTCCCCAAATAAAATATCCTCTTCTTACAAAAACTTCCAGGCGAGTTCTTCAACTTTATCCTTCCTCCTAACTGACACAATGTTTCAATATACTTCTCAACGTAAAGTGCAATACAATTTACACCTCATATAACTTTGTCTTTTAAGAAATGTTATCAATGGTAATGCTTGGCCATTTAAAGACTTTCTTCCTCTTCTTCTTACAATCTACTATCATTTATGAAATTACTTAAAACACAAATAACCTTTTCATATCTTTTAATAGCTTTATAAGCATCTCAAAGAACCTTTGATATTTGAGAGTCAAGAAGCAAGCCTAATTTTAAAAATTAAAATCATACATTTTTTAACATCCCCGATTTTTTTTCATTGATTACTAAGGTTTAGAATCCTTGAAACATATGATTCATTCATATTTTATAACATTTGTTATTCTCAAAGGTTTATAAAATACGTGTTTAAGCTTATTCTATAGGTAATAGGTATTAAAGAATGAGTCACACACCTGAAATGTACCCCATTATTAATGCCACGAATTTGTTTACTGGTTATGTGTCAGCCATGTTGCGTGCTTGATTCTACATAACAACTCCTAAGTCTTATGCAGGCAAACCAACCGTAGGAGTCATTGACATTTTTCAATTGAGAATATGAAAAAAACTGTATTTGCTTAATTTGTCTTTTTTTTAACGTATCGTTTGTAAGTTAACTTTTATTGTAAAATAAATAAAATTAAAGTATTTTTATTGGGTATATTATACTGGGTATATATACTGGGTATAAGTGAAAACGTATTTTTTTTACTGGGATATTATTTTATATTGTATTATTTTTACTTAAAGTAGGCTCCATTTGTATGCAAGCATTATTAATAAAAATCTAGAGGCAACAAAATCTAAAAGACTTGAAACAGGTTACATGTTATGACTGGGATACAATCGGCTTTGGGAATGACTGCTTTAGACTTAGCTATATGGTAGTAATGAGTTCTAACAAGGCTTGAGCTTCTACAGATATTTCCTCGTACAAGCTATCCTGATTTCTAGAAATAATATCAAGTACTTTCAGCTACCAGCTGAAAGATTATTTCTGAATGAATAACCCAAAACCCTGTATAACATAGATATGAACTTTAGTTTCATGTATTTTTAGAGGTAAACGTAGAATATCACTTGTAACCTCTTTAGAAGTATATCCCAGAGTTGATGTCCATGCAACTCTCAACTCAGTCGTGCTTATTAGGTTTCATCTAGTCATATACCTATATCAATATCAACATAATGCCAATAAACTTATTATGGGAGATAAATTCATAAAATAAATAATATAATAATAGAAAAAAATTCAACAATGAAAAATGATTTGCGGTTGTAATATGACACAAAATAGATAATTTTGTATTTGTTTCTTGTATTTATTTGGTATTTTTTTCTAACGATGCTATTAAGTCTGTGCTTCTCAATTATTTTCTGCCTCCCCCCCCCGAAGAAAATAATTCCCCCCCCCCCACCCCCCGAAACACCCACTCACTCTCTGCCGCAACTATAAATAATAGCAGTTGTCTATAAAATTGTTATAGGTACGAGTATACCTCTGCATAAAATTGTATCGTTGTTAACATTAAAGAAAACTAACAAGAAAGTGGTATAGCTCAACTTACCAGGATAACTTTATCAACATTAAAGTCTGTTAATATATCTTCATTAGTCTGTTAAAAAACTATTTAATTAAGTGCATCAATTTGCATAAAATATTATAAGTGCATCATTTGCATAAAGTGTTATAAGTGCATCATTTGCCTGATAATAAAAAAAAATCACTCTGCAGAGCTAACTCTGACTCTATACTCGCACACTCTGACAATGAGACCGTTACTCATGTTATCCGGAGCCCCTGCCCCCCCCCCCCCCCTGTTCACAAACCACGTCCCCCAGGGGGGGGGGGGGGCTATTATTTGAGAAGCACTTAATTAAAATAACATGAGTTTTAATGTTATTAAGGTATCAGAGATCTAATTAAATATTTGAAGACTGAAACTATCATTAAAACTGAGTTTTTGAGAATTCTCAAGGATAGCAATATGAAGGTTGCAACTCTGATTAACGGATTTACGACAATTCATACGAAAGCTCTGGTTTGTTGAAGACAAAGTAACATAAGGTACTGCACTAAGTGGAGTACAGTCTATAGATTCAGTTTAAAAAAATAAAAAAGAATTAATATGGATAGAGTAGAAAAAATGAAGAGAAGTGAAGCAAGAGCTCGTACTAATCAGTCAACGGGAGTTGGACGTTTGGGATGATAAGCGTAAAATTCCTCGTCTGGTTAGGAAGTTTTTTTGCAAGAAATGGAAGGAAACTATTGATTAATTGTGTATAGATATTGTGGTAATGACCTTTATATCAAAGATGTATATGGTCATACAAATATGCATGTGTGTGAGTGTGAGTGTGTGTGTGTGTGTGTGTGTGTGTGTGTGTGTGTGTGTGTGTGTGTGTGTGTGTGTGTGTGTGTGTGTGTGTGTGTGTGTGAGTGAGTGAGTGAATGTGATGTGTGTGTGTGGTGTGTGTGTGTGTGTGTATGTGGAGTGAATGAGAGTGAGAGTGAGTGAGTGAGTGAGTGAGTGTGTGTGTGTTGAGTGAGTGTGTGTGTGTGTGTGTTTTCATCATGTTCCACTTTATTGTATTACATGGAAGTGATACATTCTTGACATGCGTTCTATACAACCATATAACTTAGAACTATAATGTGTGTGTGTGTGTGTGTGTGTGTGTGTGTGAGAGTGTTGTGTGTGTGTGTGTGAGAGTGTAAGTGTGTGTGTGAGTGTGAGTATGTGTGTGCGTGCGTTGTGTGTGTTTGTATGGTGTTTTTGTTTTTTCCAGTTCTTTTTGTTAACCTCGACAAAACAAATGGAGGTTGATCTTAGCCTAAAAGAATGCTCTGTTTTTTTAATGGTATCAGATTTTCAACACTTATATTTATACATGCATATTGTTAGAGCCACAGAGGTTAGTTAGAAGATATTATTATAAACCATCACACCTTGTCTATCGCTGGTGGAGTCGCCCGACAGGTGTCGCAAAGGCTGAATCCACCTGCGATAGACGAGGTATATGGGTTTATTATAATATCTTATTTACTGAATTCGGTGGCACTAACAATATGCATGTATTTAACACAGACAGTATGGCTAGGATTATGATTAAATTTGAACGAATGTGGTAAGAGGTACTAGAGAATCCGGGGTGACGACTCCACCAGCGATAGACGATGTGTGACGTTTTACACATTACTTACATTTATGTATATCTACAGATAAGTAAATAAAACACAATTGAGTTAAATATTTATAATAACAATGTGTCACTCTAATGTGAAGTGTATATCCAAATCAAAAGTTGTTTTTGTTTAAGACCTTTAATATAGTGTTATTTATGGTATATAAAATATTTAAATGTCTGAGTTTTATTCATTTCATGCATAAACCGTATCATCAAGAACTTTATAAATTTGTCTGAAGCTAGCATTTGTAATATAAAGAGTCATTATTAATTCACTGTAAAATTATTAACAATTATAGGAAGTAGTTAAATAAAGACATACCATTTGACAGACTTGATGGTGGCAGGATTCGCTTGGTAATGGCAGAAAAGAAGTACATCGGAGAACTCGTTTTGGGTAATATTGTGAGGTTTAACTGACACCAGAGGAGGATCTGCAAGGCAAAAAAAAAATTGTCAAAACAGTACTTAAAACAAAGAAGTTTCATGTTTTAGTATAAACTCAATGCTTCAGAAAGATAATGATAAAAATAAGTTATTTCAATAAAAATTGTATGTGTTATGAACACCTTTTGTAGTCAGTTTTTTTAATCAATGTTTTCTATTATTGACATTAATTTTGGTTCCAAAAAACTGCCTTTTATAGAGAGATTGTAATTTCAAAAATTGCTAAGATGTTACGCAAGTTTGCTCTTTAATCTAATTGATACACCTATCCATAAAGGCAAACTTTTACAAGACACTGGAAACCACCACGTCGGTTCACATGTACATATGTGTATAAAAGACTTTGTAATTTAAGAATATGCCTCAAAAGTCGTGCAGATATCATCAATTCATCAAGGCCAATATCAACAGTCATTTGCGAATAAATGAAAGTAAGCAACAACATATATGGGGAATATACTGTTGTGGGAGATAAAACTAATTACTTGAACATTTTATGTCCACCATTAAAAAAAACAAAGCTTATAAAACTTATCTTTTTAGACTTCAACCTGAACTTGTAGGAACCTTTGAGGTAGACACAGGGATTTGATCGAAACGTATAACTGGAAGTCAAAACAACGAATAAACGGACACTGCACACACCACATGTACGTACACATAGACATAGGGACATTAACAGAATCATAAACTACAGTGTAGAATGCCAAAAGTCTAAAATAGATTTAAGATATTGCGATGTTAAGGGTATTGACACAGAGGAATATGTTTATGTAGAGATATATATATTTTATATACAGTTATATAAACACTTATAAAACACGTGTATATTTTGCTGCACGTTCTTTATAAAGTTTATTTATAATGATTCTGATCTATATAAGGTCAAATCATAGAAAATGGTTTAATGTAATAATTTATGATATGTGAGATTAATAATTCTAGAAAACAAAATTAACGTTTAGGTAAGATACTACCTACTGGTGTATATTTGGACAATTATCTGCCAATAAAGGTAGTCTATTGTTTACGAATTAATACCTGAAATAGCAGACAAAACGTTGGTTTAAGGTGTTTTTTTGAGATTTGTTTGACCCAAGATGCAAAGATGTTACAGTAAATGAACTTGACTCTTCAATTAAAAAAATCATCACAATTATGTGATATATATAGACAAACTACGTGTCTACTGATCACACGTCCTACTATAGTCCACCATTGGTTTCAGCTACAAGTTCTAGTATACCCACACTAGTGACAGTGAACATTCACAACAGACAGCACTATTTACTTCTATTCTGAAATGCAAATGTTATTACAATCTTTACCAATAATAAAAATTAATACAGGAAAGGCAAATGTATTGAGTCACTCATTCGTAAAGTGATTCAATAAAAAAATATGCTTGATAGAGAGATATTTTACCTTGTTAACATTTTTATTACATTTTAATTTTATTTTAGTCAAAATATGTTTTTGCTTTGAATAAAAAAGTACTTCCCCCTTCTTTTAAAATGAAATCACAATTATTGAGTTTTCAATTCCGGAAAATTCAGAGAAAATTCGTTACTGACATTCAGTTTCATTCTCAGTAAAATATTCAATATCTATATATAATTATTTCATTCATACATTAAATTATTCCTTTGTTATTTTTAGACTATGTTATATAAACTTCTTGCAAATGGCTATTATTGTAATGAATGTTTCATCTTTTTAACAAGTATTATTTGGAATGTTTAAGAAAATCTTTAAGAAAAGATATTATTATTTATTCATTGTTTACTTTGAGTCAATTGCCATAGCCGCTTGTTTTGGAGTACTGAAGGTAAGCTACATTGGATGCGTTTTGACTTTGGTTGGTGAGAAGGTGTTCCTTTGTCTTCCCGCGTTTTCGGGTTACAAAGAATACAGTAGTACCTGACCAGTCCAGTAGCATACAAACTCGCATCAGAGCTGGTAGATTGTCCAGTACTGATACTCACTCTGGCCCTTGATTTATTCACGAGTCAGGTGAAAAAAAAATGAGCACATTATCCCTCGATAAGTAGTCAGTCCAGAGCCTGTACGGTGTCAGCTACTCGTTAAAGATCCCTACACTAAATACCATTGAGTTAGGTAAAATTTAGAACTTCTAATGTAGAATGTTCTTTTGTATAGTATCAAAAAGGGTCAATTTTTAGCCTTGAGAGACTGCAGCTTATAGGATATATTTACTGGCGTTAATGTTACTGAATTCTTTATGAGTTATCACGTAAGGGTCATTATCAATTCAGAAACACATAAGCTCTCGCATGTGAACTCCCATTACACTTATTAATATGATTGAATCGTCCTTTACCAGACAGGTGATACTTTTAATGAAACTGCCATGAACAAAAAAAAAAAAAAAGCGTACAATTTTAACAAAAGAATACTTGAAAACTATTTATCACTGCCAAATGAGACAGACAGAGTGAAATTGTTTTGGCGCTAAAGTGTTCTTTTAAAAGGTTTTGCTTTAAGCTGTTTTCGTTAAAGAGCTCTGATTCATGCTTAAAGGTCATCAGATGACTAAATGTCATTTGATAGCTTTAAATGCTTTGAATTTTGATTTATAACCCGTATTAAAAAAATAAAATAAGAATTAGAATTTTAGCTTCTTTTTCGAATATAATTCAATTTTGAATGAATAAAATGATTTTCCGATATAGAATTTATAAAATAAATTATAAAAATCTTTCACTTTTCATGGTCTTTTATTTTATGAATATCATTTAACTGATAAATAGAAGTGTATTCTGTATTGGAAATCAGGGTCATATTTCAAGAGTTCCTGACACTTTACTGTATTACCCTGTACAAGGGGGTACTACACAACACCGAAAATGCAATAACAGTATTTTCCATATCCATAGAATTACTTTAATTGTTAATACCAACTTTTTTCTAAAAATATTTAAAATAAAGACTTATATCTTTGAATAGTATACTCGTATGTATTACTATGTTGTAAGGTGGTTTGGTGTTGATATCATAAGACCAATGTTTCATTCATATAATTATATGCTGCCTAGTCTTACAGGTCTGTTGATTTGTCTCTACGTCTGTAAGAAATTTTTGCTATAAATATGAACTGTTTGACAAAAAAAAAATTTTTTTTTTTTAAACCAGTAAACAAAGCTGTTCAAAACAACTTTGGAAAATTGAATCTGTAGAAATAGTTGATGGGGACGATATTGTTTCCTTTTCTAGAGCACAAATTGCAATTAGTAGTATGATATAGACCAGTGGTTCTCAACGTGGTCCACATGGACCCCCAGGGGTCCACAGAGGATTACTGGGGGTCCATGAGAAAAGTAGTATTCTGAAGGTCCATGGCACGTGATTAGGGCTCTATGTTAAGTTTAAATGAATTTATCATCAAACCAAAAATAAATCAAAGCGTAGTAAGCTTTGGCCGTACAATATTCAAACATGATTAAAATATAAGGCCTAATATCCTCGTCAGTTTGTTAAAATGTTCCAATGTTTTAAAATTTTCTATTGCACTTCTCTTTATGGTACATTCAAAATTGATTCTATTTCAGGGTACTTTATAAAATGTTAATAAAGAAATATTTTGTTATTGTTTTAAAAACATTTTTGTATTTCGCCATACGTTGTAGATGTAATGAAATTATTTCATAATTAACGTTATTCATTTACCTAAAAACAAATATTTATTTATAAATTTGTATAATTATGTTTTTTAAGTATCCGAGAGGAATAGAGGGTCCACAAGTAGCTTTTAGGGGGTCACAAGTTGACTTTAATATAGGGTCCACAAGTAGCTTTTAGGGGGTCCACAATGTTTTAGGTTCCACATAGCTCTTTATGGGTCCACAATGTTTTAGTCTCAGTACTTTTATGGGTCCACAAGTAGCTTTTATTGGGTCTACAAGTAGCTTTTATGGGGTCCACAAGTGTAATGCTTTTATGGGGTCCACAAGTAGCTTTTATGGGGTCCACAAGTAGCTTTTAGTAAATGTTGGTCCACAAGTAGCTTTTAGGGGTCCGAGTAGCTTTTATGGGGTCCACAAGTAGCTTTTAGGGGGTCCACAAGTAGCTTTTAGGGGGTCCACAAGTAGCTTTTATGGGGTCCACAAGTAGCTTTTATGGGGTCCACAAGTAGCTTTTAGGGAGTCCACAAGTAGCTTTTAGGGAGTCCACAAGTAGCTTTTAGGAGGTCCACAAGTAGCTTTTAGGGGGTCCACAAGTAGCTTTTAGGGAGTCCACAAGTAGCTTTTATGGGGTCCACAAGTAGCTTTTAGGGGGTCCACAAGCAAACAAAGGTTGAGAACCCCTGATATAGACATATTTCTGAAGAGCAAACTGCGCTATTTCATAGTCAAGGCAGTAAATGAATCTCTATAGTGTTTGGTTTATTTAGCAGTATAACGTTGCGATTGTAATCATATGGCCTTCCAATCACTAGGCATTTCTTTACCGAATTTGTCTAGGGAGATATATTTTTTTATTAAAGCTGTTAATTCTGCGCATACTTTTACAGAGTAATTTTTTGATTTTGCCATTAAACTATCAGGTTATATTTGACGTAATTTTTTTTATTATTAATTGTTATTCATTTCTGTGCTGAATGGTTCCATAGATTATTTGAATATCTACAATTCTGGTTTAACAATATGCTCTGAATGTGTGCAGGCAACTACATTTTCATTATCTAACTGACTTATAAGATACGAGTTTTTAAGCCGTGAGAGTTTTATAGTTTCCATGGTGTATAGTTAGTATAAAAACTAAAATCCATTTTACTAGGATGATTGGAAGGCAAAATAAAGAACGATGAAAACTATACTGAGAACTATATAAAATATTAAAGAAATAATTTTAATTCCAAAACTAATACAAATTGTATAATATATTTATAATATACTCTGTTATTATTGTAATAATTCGTTGTTAGAATAATGTATTATAAAATATAGTATGAAGTTTAAAAAATCAAGAAAGGTGTATGTAGAGACAAAAAAAGGGAATTATAATAATATAGGAATATATATTTCAAATAATTGTTTATTAGCGTTCCTACAATAGATTCGTTAGTGGATATCGTAACTTAATACACTGATAATTATTTAACAATCTTGGCTTCTTAGAATAGATGCGTTAGGAATAATAATTTTATATATGTTTAAAAATTATGTAGCCCCTGCATGAAATTGATGTACATACAAATATTGAATAAATAATTTCAATAACAACTTTACTAAAGTCAAAATTATTAATATGTGGCTTTTGGGTTGCACTACGTGCTGAAAATAAACTAGTCTGTTGAAAGATACATGAAAGTACGGCGTTTAAATCGAATGCTTTGGACCAATTATTTGGGTGGTTAGTGACTAAGTTGTTGGAAGTGGAGCCACTTAACTCTTTGCAGGGCTCGACGTGTGGGCAGCATAGCTTTGGCTTCAAAATCAATTATAAAGCCTCAATTAGAGAAGCAAACACGCGTCGTCTAGCCAGAGCGTTGGCTTTGTAACAAATTGAATTTGACCTGGGGACGACCCAACCCCAAAATAATTACCGCACAGTTTGTCAAGTCCGAGTGTCTAGTCGACACTGTATACATGCTTTTCAAGTTAAACTTAAATGGACTTTTGAGATAGGGCAGACTAATTGGAAATGCAAAACGCAAGAACTAGCTTCCACTAAATTTCAGTAAGTCTTCAGCTTTTCATTTAGTGAATGCTAGCTGAGCATCTCGTAATCAACTATTCGTCACACTAACCTAATTCATCTGTTTATGTTTATGGATGAATCAATATCCATGCCTGGCAAAGCTATTCTGACTAGCTAGAATCTGTAAAGAGATCTCAAACAGCATAGTTTCTGGAATTCTAGCCTCTGAAAGGAAAGTGCAAGATTTTTGATCACACACATGAAACACCTGGGATAATTCATTAGTTGTGCAATCCATAGTTGTGTAGTATTTAGCTCAGTATGACCTGGAATAATGTTCTATATCCAGTTTCATTTTATGATCAACTCAATAAAAAGTAACGGCATACAACATTTCAATGCTACCAATTAGCTAAGACAATCCACTATAGCTATCAAATACAATATTTAATACATTTTGCCTCTACTGTAAGCAAACTATAGTGATCGTGATACATTTCGATCTGGCTATTTTACGTTTACATATTTTGAGATGCCTAAAGTCGTTTTATGACGTTTTTTCGAAGATGTCTGTGTGTGTGTGTGGGTGGTTGAGTACGTATCCAAAGTTTGTGTACACAGTACAGTCCACAATCTTTGACGGTTTAAATTCATATTTTACACAAAAATGAACCTCATAGTCTAGATGAATCCTATTGTATGGGAGTAATTATGCATGGGAAAGTCTTTTTTTTTTTGCGAAAATGTATTTCCAGGCATTTTTTGTCTCCTAAACTACTAACTCTAGAGTCTTAAAATTATATCATTATCTTAGAAGTTACAAAAGGAAACAACTGCAAATATCCTCAGATTTATAAAACACTTGGAAATATTTTCCTTTACTTTTAGCTGGACTCTATTATTTCATTTGATTTTATTTTATAACTGTACTATCATACTACCAGCTTTAATAGTTTTAAATTTTACCCAAAAGTTGACTTTGAATTTATGATTTTCATAAATGTTAGTCATTGCCAATAGGCAATATTGGCATATTTTTTATGGTAATTTCCATGTATCTAGGTTAAGTTAGGTTGCAGTGGTAGTCCCATAAGGGAACACACGTAGGCTGAGCACTGGCCCTTTGTGATGCCACACAATGGAGATTGCTTCTACAGTGGGAGTCCTAATTTTGTCTAACTCAAGTGTATTTAGAGTCTTTAACGAGTACCTGACATCGTACTGGCTCGGGACCGACGGTTTAACGTCCTTCTCCGAGGGACGACGTCCTCAGATTTATAAACCTCCCGCATGAATAAATCGAGGATTAGGTGGGGATCGAACCCCTGTCCTATCAGTTCAGAGACGAGCACTGAGCTAACGTGGCCCCTTTCCATGTACCTAATGCAGAATTGATCTCACGCACCTTTCCAATATATAACGTCTATACTCGACATTGACGTTGAAGGCAATGTCCCTTCTAATCAGCATACCATGTCTGACTTTAACCATGAATCTAGTGGCAGGATCTTAGCCAGTGTACCATGCCACCCTAAACATGGATACTAATGCAAAGCTCCATAACATTACAACACAACTACCTCAATATCGTTACTGGCAAGCTCTTTAGAATCTGAGACAATATACAACGTTTATCTCAACACGATACTAATGTATGCATATGTTTAGAGCCATATGCATGCATTAGTATATTATATTAAATAATATACTATTACAAGCCGTCATACCTAGTATATCGCTGGCAGAGTCGCCCGACCGGTTTATCACAGTCCCATTGGTGATGCAGTCTATGCGAAACCGGTCAGACGACTCCACCAGCGATTTATGAAATATGATGGCTTATAATAATAAACAACACTAATGGTAAGCCTTTGCCAGTTTACGACGCCGAAACTGAATTCTGATAGTAAGTTGGTTCAAATAAACTAGGTCTAATCATTGATAGTAAACATATCCATATTAAGTACTGCTCAAACTCTCACCTCAGCCTGTGTACTAACGGATTACTGGTAAATTAGGGTTATGTCAGTAATGCGTATAAGAGCTTACTCAGATCCTACTATGATACATACGGTATATAATATGAATATATATATATGAATATGTAAACTAAACTCTCATATAAAAGTAAAGCTAATTATTTATTATACCAAGAAAATCACTGATAAGATAGTTTTTGCAGACTTTTAGATATATAATTGAATTGAATTAATTAGGATATGAAATAAATTCTTATAAAGGATAAAATAAATCAACTACTTTTAAAAGAAATTTAGCTCACAGTGAATATTTAATTATCATTAGGAAAGTAAAAAATAAAGAGGATTTTTTTTCTTTCGCAAATTGGTTATTTATAATTCAATGAAACCTAACCTTAAGAGACAAACTTTTTAGGTGCAGCCCCCCCCCCCCCCCCCACAATACACAACAAAGGGAATTAGGAGGAGGTTGTGAAACGTTTTCAGCAGATTACTAGAGTAATGATGCTAATAAATATTCCAATCTCCAAAGAAATTTGTTAATGATATGACTAAACTCTATGAGAAACTATAACAGATTTTTTTCAATGAAATTGAATTAGAGAATTTTATCTTTTTATATAGTATCGTCATTGGATGTGAAACATCACACATTAATGCCATATAGAAAGAAATAATGAAACATGGTTTATTAAAACTGTAGTACGAGTATTAAAACATATTGTGAGATTGAATCCCAAAATTAAACTTTTATAAAAGAAAAGAACGATTTTCTTTAAAAATACCTCCAAAAGTATTAATATCCGAAATTTTCCAAACTGCCCTATGAAACAGTATTGTAATTTTCAATATGAAATATATTATATTTCACTGAATAAAATGTTATTCAGAGTGACTTTAACTTTTAAAACTCTCTCAGGTATCAATATCTTTTATAAAACAAAATCTTATCCAAGTAACCCAATGAAGTGGAGTTAGTGTACCTTCCAGTGCTTTAAAATACTTACCGCTAGCATTCTACACTCCAGAGGTTCGATTGTATTTCTTTTTACGTTTACCCAACCAATTAATGATAACCTACCTAAATAAAACTTATCCTAAAACGTGGTTCATGTCGACATTGTTTCACATATACTAATGGATAATCTGCTTCTGGTGACAATTACTTATTATTAAAAATATATATATCCGGCAGAAAATGCCGGAGCGCCAAAATGTCATACAACAGCAGTCCATAAGACAAAACTCACAAGAGAAATGATGGTAAATTCCACGAAAATTATCGCTCGAGAAAGAAATCATTTTAAATTACAACTATTAGAAGCAATAATTATTCAAGAAAAGCAACCAGTCATAAATATCCAAGTTAATAATTCTTGTCGAATTTTAAAACTATTTGCAAACAGAAACACCCAGATTAGCCAGGTAGTAGGTGAGCCCAACCACCCTACCTTAATCCCCCATAATGCGCCGTGATACAGGGCGATGCCCTGTTAACATTCCATTAATTATCCATCTCTATATATATAACTAGCTTTCCTACTATTACTCTCATTATTGTCCTGATGATGAATGTGGTACATTCGAAACATGTCGACTAGTAATATTGGTGATAGACTTTATAGTTTTAATGAAGAGACGAGGAAGGAATTCCGGAAACTGGAGAAATTGTGTAAGAAGCAGATACAATCCAAATATGGGGCGTTATTCAACAATATATATATATATATATATATATATATATATCCCCTTCGTAATAATGAAATTCAATGAAAAATATTAATGAATTTATTACCTGATATTTAGAAAACGATGAAGCATTCCAAAAGAATTACAGCATACCCTGTAATGGATACCGTTCCTCAGGTTAAGAATAATTAATCTAATAGAAGAGCATGTATCGCAGGAGTATACTTTCTTTATTAAGATCGTCTTACCTCATTTGTGGGGGGAGCTGCTCGATTTGTTCATGAGAATCTCCCTTAAGTGGATAGACTTATACGTTTACTAAACCTTCTGGAATGAAAACATAACTTTCGCGTTTCTTTATATTATTTATTATTGTTTTTCATTCAATTTTTTTTTCATGTCATTGTTTTTCCCCTACTTCGAGTTCATAAATTCATCTTGTAAAAATTGAATTAAAATTCCAGGTCAGTTATTCTTAATAAGAATTAAATAATAATAAAAGAAAGTAATAATTATGCTTTATTATTATTACTTTACTACACGCTAACATTCCAAGTCCGAACATGACGTCTAACTCAACTTCAATACTAATGGCGAACGCATAGTCAGTATACTACGTCTAACTCAACATTAATACTAATGGCGAACGCATAGTTAGTATACCACGTCTAACACAACATCATAAAAAACTAATTACAAACCCTTAGACAGTATACTACACCTACCTAAATATCAACACTAATGACAAGGTCTTAGTTAGTTTACCATGTCTACCTCATTATCAAGTTGAAAGATTGACCATAAAAATTTTTGTCATTTTGGACACTGCACTGACAAGTGTTGGAAACTCATATTTGGTCTGGGCTCTTGAGGAGTTAATGAAATATTCCTAATGGTTATTAGTATACACAAAAAGTAGGAAATATAAGGATATGGACAAAAAATAATCTTTCGTAGGTGACATAGCTTTAGAACACTCTCTGTGCTGCCAAAGTTATAGCCTTTGATAAAAAAACTCAAAGGCAAAAATATTTTACCTTAAAATTTGAATTCATTACCTTTCCAGCTGAGAAGTTTACGAAATTATCATGAAAATAACTTTACATGTAATAAAGCTGAGTGACTCTTTTTTTTGTGTAGTTTTGTTGCACGTCAATTATACTGAGAATGAGAAAATGGATTTTGAGACTTTGATAAACTTAGGTGTTTTTTTAATTCACCTATGCGTTTTCTCATTTATTTTCCGATGGTGTGGGTATGTGTGCATGTGGTGAGTAACAAACCTCTAATAACTTTTCTAGTTACATCGTTTGAGATCTAATTACAATTTCTCAGATTGTCCTTAGTTTGTAAAAGTGTCCTATTGTTTTTCAGAATATATCAGTAAGATACAGTTATCAGACTATATGTTTAAACAGGTGTTAATTTTTTCTAAATATCCAATAGTACCAAACTCACAAGAAACCAATTTTGAATGTTTCATATATATATATATATATAAATATATAGTTAAATAACACCCTATATTTGGCTTGTATCTGTTTCTTACACAATTTCTCCAGTTTTCGGAATTCCTTCCTCGTCTCTTCATTAAAACTATAAAGCTTATCACCAATATTGCTAGTCGACATGTTTCGAATGTACCACATTCATCATCAGGACAATGTGGTACATTCGAAACATGTCGACTAGCAATACTGGTGATAAGCTTTATAGTTTTAATGAAGAGACGAGGAAGGAATTCCGGAAACTGGAGAAATTGTGTAAGAAACCGATACAAGCCAAATATGGGGTGTTATTTAACAATATATGTTTAAATAAAGGACTGCTTCCAACTTTTACAACTATATATATATATATATATATATATATATATATAATTAAAATACGTATTAATCAAAATATAATAGTGCTTGTAGAGTGGAGCACGTGCTCTCCTCTTCCATAATCCTATATATTCATGAAGAACTTCAGTCGAATATTAAGTAAGTTTTCACGGCTTCTTCTATCTTTTTGCTTTTATATATATTGGTACTATATCCATATAGTTGAACGTGTTAACAAGATAATAGGTTAGAATTGATACCTGTGTACATGCAATGATATCAATTTGAAATAGACCCATGAATGAGTTTCAATTAATTACACGCGTCTAAATTACTCGCTCTTATATTTGGGTACTATCCGTAATGAGGTGCAACAGATTAAGGTAATGATACCTGTGTTGCAATGATTCAATTGTGTTTGCCAAACATCAATTAATTAAAGCGCTAAATTATCGCTTTGATGTTCACTCACTATTGCCTGATTCTAATGATGATTATACAATCTTTCAAATTCACACCTGATGTATTCAGGTTAATCAGATGTATTAAACCATCTCTCGCAAATCCAAAACCATTTTATAATTTCAACATACTCAATTATCATATATCACAAGTTTTGCTTGTGTTTCATTTCAAAACTACTTGTTTTTACACTCATTGAGCAATTCATGTTTATAATTACTTTTAATAAACAACTAATAAAATTTAAATTAAATAGTCACAAACATAAAACTTAAGTATTGTCAATTATATTATCATGAGTGGTACATGTATGAAGTGGGCGTACTCAATTTTCTGACCTTTCAGTAATAAAAAAAAAAAACCCTACATTCTTATTATTACTGAATATAAATAAATTAAATGGAGTTTCGTTATTTGAAACACAATTTTATTTTTATGTAAGTGAAGCCAAAATATAATAAGTGCCTCTATTCAATCTTCTTTCTCACGTTTTTCTAGAATTGGTTATGGACTGCCTTCAGAATCAATAACCCATTACACCATGATATTGTCGTGTATTCAAGCACTAAATTTCATTCCAACTAAACTTGAGCTTACAATAAAACTTTAGATCTCTCATCCACTCCAGTGGTCAAGGATTATAAACTCTCCTAGCCAGGAAATGTTAGAGACCGATATCAAAGCCCACCTCACATTTCATCTGCAATACACTTAATATTGACTAACATATAATATACGAATACAAAATTAAGCATCTAATTTCATGTAACTCCATTTTATCCACTTACTCAACTTGACTGAATGCTCATAATCCTTTTGTTTAAGCGTTTGAATGGCATTAGACAGTTTTGTTGACATTTCTTTAACTATTATATTATGTTATCTATTTCTATAAACAACTGAAAATTTTTTCTTAGACTTAAGCTTTCATTTCTCAGTTTTTTTTCTTCCTATTCCTGTATGTAACCCTAAAGAGATAGTTTGCAGTAAAAAAACCACTATTAAACAGATAGCCTGGTAGTTCAGGATACAAACAACTTCAAAGTGCTCTTGTTCAATGTGAGCTCCCCATATTCTAGATGTTTTCCTTCCAGTTCTTCATATAACCTAATGAGGAGATTTGATCTGAACTCCAAATTATTTTACAAAGAAAAATATTCTCTAATATAATCCTTAGTTTTCCTGTTTAAAATATTTCTGCCAATGAAAAAACATTGTAAATATAAATCAAAACATTGGCAATGAGAATTTAATTTCAACCTGAAGAACTGACCGATTCCTGATAAACTTTAATTATATACATATATATATATATAAAGTTGCAGTTTGCTTCTCAGCGCCAGTATTTAGTACTCTTCTTCCTGACGACGACGGACGTCGAAATATCGAAGTAAGCTTCTGTAGTGACTTTCTTTGTTTCTTTCCTATCTTTAAAGTATATATTTATGTATATAAATATATAAAAAGACAACATATAAAAGAGACGAGAACACTTACTGAATCAATTTTCGAACTGAAGTTCGTCATCAGAAAGGGAGTAGAAGAGAAGAAGAGATTGATCTTCTTCCCTTCTACTCCCTTTCTGAAGATGAACATTAGTTCAAAACATTGATCCAGTAAGTGTTCTAGCTTCTTTTATGTGTTGTCTTTTCATTTATTTATCTGTCCAGTTTGGACTGTTTAGTAGTATTCCTTTATATATATATGCCAATTAAATGAAATGATTCTTCGAACTGAATAAACTAGAATTATCAAAAAACACATCAGATAATAAAATCACTGAATGCAGGAGTGAGAATTTATATATACCAATCAATTTTGGATAATACAGTATTCAGAATCAGGTTTATGTATGACAATCTCGTTATAGTATAGATATGTATTAACGGCAACTTATCTGTAACACCGTTAAAACAGAATTGTTCAAAAATAAAGAATTATGTACTTATTGGCTAAGCTAAAGGGGAAGTGAATTATAAATAATTAGTAAACACCTTTTAGTTTAGCAAATTTGTGTTACTTAAGGGAGGAAAAGAAAACGTAGAAATAAATTCGCCGGAATCAATCAAAAGCTCAGATTTATTTGGCATGCAAAAACCTCTTTTCTGCCTGATGAATTGTTCGACAAGTTTGTTTGCCATTAATTCTTTAAAGCTATCTAGACATTTCCTATACATCTTTTCTGGCTCTTTTTCAGAAACCAAATATATGTACACTTTTGAATTGTCTGTCATTCGCTTAAATTATTTGATAATTTTGTTCTCTTACTGAGATCATGGAATTTTGTTTTTTAGTTAGTTTTATATAATGATTAATAACTTTAGAACATTAAAACGTTATGAATAACCAACCAGAGACTTATTTATCTGAGTTCTGTTATATTTTCTAATTTTATACTTTAAGAACCGGGTACGGTTGACAGCACTGGCGGTTGCCGGGTTGGTTACTTGCCGTTGCGCCTAAACGTGCTTGGTCTCACCAATTCTCTTTTCTCTGAAAGACGGTATTACCCGAAAATTTGAGTCTGTAAAGTGTGTTTCCCTACTTTGTGTGTTGCTCTTTGTTAATCTCGAACTCGTGTATATATATATATATATGCCAATTAAATGAAATGATTCTTCGAACTGAATAAACTAGAATTATCAAAAAAACACACAGAAATAAAATCACTGAATGCAGGAGTGAGAATTTATATATACCAATCAATTTGATATACAGATCAAATCAGGTTTATTATGAAATCTCGTGATATATATATATGTTTAAGCAATTATCTGTAAATGAAAAGAAAATTGTTCAAAAATAAAATTTGTACTTATTGCTGCTAAGGGGAAGTGAATTTAAATAATTGTAAACCCTTTTAGTTTAGCTTTGTGTTACTTAAGGGAGGAAAAGAAAACGTAGAAATATTCGCCGGAATCAATCAAGGGTCAGTTTATTTGGCTGCCCTCTTTTCTGCCTGATGAATTGGACAAGTTTGTGCCAAACTTTAAGCACAGACATTTCTAAATCTTTTCTGGCCTTTTCAGAAACCAAATATATTACACTTTTGAATTGTCTGTCATCGCTTAAATTATTTTGAAATTTTGTTCCACTGAGATCATGGAAAATTGGTTTTTTAGTAGTAATAATGATTAATAACTTAGAAATAAAACGTTATGAATAAAAAAAAGAGATTATTTCACTATGATTGAGTGCTTAATATAGTAATTAAAAACTTAAAAAGTCATTAACTATAAGAAAATGACTCAGTCTGAAAGACTAGGAACAAAATTACTAAATTAATGCTAAGATTTGGTTTAACAAAACTTGCTTGTTTCAAAATACTATACTAAAATATGCGACCATTAAGACAAAAGATCTTACATACGCTGGACAAAAGAGTACTTGACAAGCACAGACATTCATGATAAAAGTCAAGATTAGGTCACTTTAATGTAAGAAAACAAAATTAACAAACGACTTATGACTGAACACCAAAGGTGTTCACCCTCTTTATTATAAAAAGTTCAGAGACATTTAGATGACAAATACAAACGACTTCACAACAAAATTGAAAACCTTCTCAATATGAATAGAAAAACTTCTACATAAAAAACATTTCTTTCCCTAGACTAAAAATCAATACAGATTAATAATTATGACAACAGACTCTGACTTACTAAATAAACGACTGAAATATAACATTGGATGGAACTCAACATTAAGGATAGATACCCTCATTACAGACACTAAAATAGCCATACGACTTTAACTTACATAGATAAACGTAGTGAAAATGGTGCGACCCTCTTAAGAAAATATTCTTTAAAAATAGGTTTTCAAATGAATAACACTAGAAACCAAATCAAAACTACTACAATAGAAAGTAAAGATAATAAATTCGAAAAAAGTGGAATATATATGAAATGCAAAAAAGAACGAAATGCAAAAACTGCGGCAAAAATTACTTAGGGAAAACGGGATGAACACTAAACAACAGATTCAAGGAACACATTAAGGATTACACCAACAATACAAACACCAAAAAATCAAACTATGCAACTCTCAAATAAATTTGGACATAAGATAGCATGGAATACACAATGGACTTACTACTACAGACAGGACAAAAAGGACAACGAATGAACAAAAGGAAAGAAATAGAAATGTAAAAACAAAAAATGAAAGACAATATAATTACGAAACAAACAAACCATGAAACAGACATTTTAACTTGACCTTTAATAATTGAAAAACAACATAAAGAACTTGAAATAAATGATGAGATGAGAAATAAAAGAAAAAAATTAATAATTAAATAAACATGTGAATCAATATTTAACTAATAAATATAAGAAACGGTCCACAAGGACTATAAAACTTTAAATTACACAAAGCACGACGCAGAAAAAAGAATAAAAAGAACACTTACAGAATTCAATATTTCGAACTGTTGTTCGTCCTCTCTTCTAGTCTACTCCTGATGACGAACAACAGTTCGAAATATTGAATTATGTAAGTGTTCTTTTTTCTGTGTCGTGCTTTGTGTAATTTAAAGTTTCAATATTTAACTATTCAGACGCCATAGATTTCATAATCCAGGTAGCATGGTTTGTTAGGTTATCAGAACAAGGAGATACAAAATGAGTTGCTCTTGAGGAAGGACCACTCTTCTGGTTGGGGACCAGAAGGACCTGAAACCGGTCGAGCTCTCCAGAAATGTGCAAGGTATGACGGATATTAGTGCTACATAATTCTAAATTAAACATGGTTGTTCTAAATACTTGCACATTGTAGTTTCAGAATTGAATGTCAAGAAAAAGAGGAACTCCAATTCCATACTAAATCAGTTCAAAGGAGGCTAGAGTTAATTATGGTTAGAGGTCAGGCAAGTGCTGTCGCATATTACCAAGTGTAAAGAGAACAGTACTATTTCAATGGTTAGCGTGCTTTCCGTTAGTGCTAGTCTAAACTTCTAAGATTTGAGTAATTATTGTGCTTTAATAAACACAGGTTTTATTTTTGACTTCTAGAACTGGTGGGACATTAAAGGCGAAGGAGCCTTGTAAACAAACAAAAAAAAAACATGTTACAAATGAACTGAACATATTAAAAGTGGAGAACAGTAAGCAAAGCAAGGACAAAATTATTCTTTTAATAGTGTAACAATGAGGAATGGAGAGAATCAAATTTGCATAAAGTCATTCTTTTTTTGTAGCAAGGGAGTTAAGGAAAAAAAAACATTGATGCCATTCAATTCGAGTGAAGGGCTAAAAGAGACGAATCTACGACTGTTTTTAAGCACAAACTCTTGACGTAAATTGAAGGGCTTAGTATATATATATTCTTTTTTTTTTTTCAGGACGAAATCATTGGGGAGGATTGTCAGGGAAGAAGGGCGAATGTAGATTTGAGTCATTAAAGGCAGGATCGCGTTTTGCATTCTAAAGCCCATTGGCAGGGGGCATTGGGCGACTGTCCTCGGCAAAAAACACTGTTAATTATTGTTAGAGCTCCAGCAAGGGTTGCCGCATTCTGCTACGTGTAATGGCCACCTCTCCTCCTTTGTTCTACCTCTTATTGCAATTTATTTATCCCTTTTCCGACCATAGAAGGCCTACCGTGAATCCCAGTTTCCTACTAAACTACAAACAATGCATTCACAATATTTACAAAATTATTACACTTCATTATAACATCGGTCAATAAAAATAGAGTTTCGTTATTATGTTCACTAGAACAAGCCCTTCCTATCTTTTCCTCTATGAAACAAAGTAAGTCTTAATTTACGTATGTGGCCCTCAAATATGTAAACATATGAAATATTATACATGCTTTTTGATTATAAAGAAATAATAATTGAACAATAACAACAGATTACAAGAAATGTAAATTATAAAAAAAAATGATATTAACTGAAACTGTAACACATACTTTTATAATGAATGACAGAGAACATTCAAACACCACACACGTATTTCTAATCTTACTAAAAACATATTACTTATTACATAAGTAATATTGTAGGGGTAAATGTATTTTTAAAATGTATATTTATATATGTGAATTACAAATATTATCACTAAGTCATTTTCGACACCATGAACAAGTGGGCTAAAATTATTTCACTGTGATTTCTCTTAAACTTCTATGCCACTGGTGGAAAACAATTCATTGAAGCATCTGATAGTTACGATGTTAATTACACTGATTGCTGTAATTATCTGTTATTGAATCACTATTTTGAGTGAATCATTTCTCTAATTGTACTTCAATTTAATTATGATGTAATAGTGATTTCAGTTGTTGTTTTCAACAGTTATACTCACAAACTCCGTGTAATGATGTATATACAGGGTGTTTCAAAATGGTTGACCCCATTTAAATACTCATATCACGGAAACTACTTGCTGGATCATAATGAAACTAAATACATTTTATGTTGAAGTTTTATTGGCTAAATTTACAAAGAAACGTACAAATATTTGTTGGTTCTTTGACAGATTTTCATAAATTTTCAATATGAGTGCCACCTGTGACTCTGCACACGTCAAGTCGGTATTCGAGCTCGTGCCAAACTCGCTGTAGCATGTCTTCGGTAACAGTTTCTGGTGCAGCTGTAATTCTTTGTTTCATTCCTTCAATGTTACCTGGAAGATGAGGTACGAAGTACCTAGTTAGTCATTTCACATAACCCTCCCTAGAGGAAAAAATCACATGGAGAAAGGTCGGGTGATCGTGGCGGCCATTTCAGAAGCAAATCGTCTTCTTCACTACCTCGGTCAATCCATCTCTCTGGCAGAACCTCATTAAGGTAGGCTCGTACAGTGAGCTTCCAGTGAGGTGGAGCCCCATCCTACTAAAAACTGAAACTTTCGTCTTCATTTTCTATGAGTTGATCAATAAGCCAATTTTGAAGCACTTGAAGATAAACATCTCCGTTCACATTTCCTTCGAAGAAAAATGGCCCATTAACTTTTTTCTTCGATATTGCACAAAACACATTAACTTTTGGTGAATCCTTCTCATGTTCAATTGTGTCATGGAAATTTTCTTCGCTCCAAATAAAAACATTATGTTTGTTAACTTTACCACTTGTGCAAAAGGTGGCTTCATCACTAAAAACTAACCGATCATCGAAATCTTCTTCTTCGAGTTTATCTGCATTTTAACATAAAATTCTTTACACACAAAAAAACTTGAAAGTGTCTACACAAGCTGTGAAAATTTGGGGTCATTCCAACGAAAATTGTCAATATTATTGGCCTACAAAATAGGGTCAACCATTTAGGAACACCCTGTACTTACTCTCTCAAACTCATAAAGGCGTTCCATTTATTAATTTACTCCTAATTTAGTCATGAAAAAACCACTTTCCCAGGTTAATTCTTCTCATGAAACTCTAAATATTAGATCATTGAAGTTAGTACAAAGATCTTAATTAGTAGTAAACTTTATACAGGCTCAGGGGTAACGGTTTGACCTCCTGTTGTAGGATGTACCTGCGCAAAGCATTCAGCGCTCATATGAAAAAGCAAGGGTCACAGCCAAAATCGAACTTCAGACCTTCAGCAGTAATTACAAGAGAACTACCGCTAGAGCACATTTTACTATTGTTAAACATTATTTAATAATGAGGTATTGAATTACAAATGAGCTTGAATTAAACGAATTTCGTTTAATTGAAACAGACAATAATTAATACACAAATTCGAATCTTAGTAACAGAAAGAGATGTACTACATTCATGAACAGGAGTGTTAATGAATATGAACATTTTATATGAAATATAAAATAGATAATTTATAATTTATAATAATAAAAATAAATAATATAATATAATTATAATAATAATTTTAAAAAATAATATAATATACATATGAAATCCGTTCACTAGGAGTGAAAATTGTTGCAACACCCAGACGATTAAACAAAGAATAAATTTTTATCAATCAATCAGGAATAATATATGAACAATGTTCAGAAATCTGTGGAGGAAATCACAGGTTCATACATATTATTAAAATGTCATTTGAATATTTGCTGCCTACAGCACCAATAAATAAATGATTGTTTCTTTCTTTGAGATTAAAAGAACATCTCATGGTGTAGATCCCCATTTTTTCAAAATTCCACAGATGACAATGTAATGCAAAGGTAAAGAAAAACTGTTTATGCACAAGTTGGATATAAAAACAAAGTTCCTTTGTGAAATCTTCCTGAAGAGATTTTATGTGCTGGCCAGAAATTGTATATGTGTGGATTAAAACAAATTATAATATGGAGTGTATACTCTTTATCTGAATGAAGAAACAAGGTTTACGCTAATCAAGGTCAATTTATGTCATTATTCACAACTGACAAGGAAAAAGTTGTTTGAGGTGATGATAGTCTCTTGGTGATGATGGCCTCTTGAGATGTTTTAGGCGAAATTGATTCCATTGTGGTGAAAACGTAATGAAGGTAGGTATTGTTGACTGCTTCTATATTCACCACCAAACAACTTGAAGATGGTTGTGTGTTACCTAACCAAACAGCATAGCAGTTAGAACTTCTTCTGACTCTACAAATCAACTCCGAAAATGTGTTTTTGCACAAAAGGAAGGTAGAAATTCGTAAAGGTGCAAACCGCTGCACCTGTGATTTGTGTAGGAATTACATGGTGGGTGGCAGGTGTTTTGGGGTCGTTCGTGTTCTTACCACTCGTGTATTGTTCAATTCAAATCCATCTTGAAAAACCAAATACTTCCACACATGCTAGAAAATTCGTAATTTGTGAGACTCCACAATGTCCAATTTATACTCTTAGTAAAATACAGGAAGACAAATGTCGCCAGCGATTAGAATTTTTCTTACTGTTATGTTGTCCATCGTAATCAACAGTAGAGCACGTGGGAAAGTTGATACATTTTCAAGATATGTAATATACCATGAATTTAGTAAATTACAGTTGATAAGTTTAAAATACAATTTTTTTTATTATATTTTATTCATTTCTTAAAACTTTATCAATCATATAAAAACAATATTTGCAAAACCTTAACAGAAACGTTTTTTTAAATAACTCATTTTTAATTAGAGTATATATACATATATATAGTTCACAAAGGAAAGGAAAAAATAGATAAGAACAAACACAAAAAAGGCGCACAACGATATTTCGACATTCGTCGTCATCGGGCAGAAGTAGTCCCGTTGAGTGGCTGAAGCTAACATATATATATGACCAGATGACCAGATGTTCTCTGCATCTAGTGTTTCAGTTGGGTTTTTTGACTCTGACGAAGACCACCTGTTACGGTTGAAAGATCTTAGTCTTGTTTTCCTATTTCTTATTGTGGTTTGATCATTGATTGTTATTCCACGTGTTTATGTGATATCTTTATATATATATATATATTTGTACAGGTAGGCAACAAATCTTTTTTTAAATATGCTGAATTGAAATATGCAGCAGCCTCTGCATTTACAACTTTTTTTACTGACTGTCTCTAATTTTTTGATTATTCTTCTTTCATTTTGAGGTAATTCCCAAATTAACTTTGCCAGTTGAAATAACATATCATGACTAGTTAAACGAATAACTAGTATTCGTTTAAGTAGTCATGATATGTTATTTCAACTGGCAAAGTTCAAATGTCTCTGGCAAAGTTAATTTGGGAATTACCCCAAAATGAAAGAAGAGTAATCAGAAAATGAGAGAGCCAGTAAACAAGTCGTAAATGCAGAGGCTGCTGCATATTTCAATTCAACATATATATATATATATTTATATATAAAATAAATTAAAAACGAAGGAAACACACAGAAAAACACAGACATAACTCACATCGAAATTATATATATATATATATATATATATAACAAATTCAATAATATATCAACCGTTGGATAGAATAGGTGTATAATGTAATCGGGATTCGGTCAATTTTCCAGGATCAAAATCAAACTCTCAATGCCAACGTTTCGGTTTTATTTAAAACCTTTTTCATAGGCCTACAAACAAAGGATGATAAGAAATCATATATAAACATCAACATATAACTAACATCAAAATGGAACATTACAGTTGTGAAAAAACAAAAATATATATACAAGTAGAAGTAATAGAAGAACAATAAACATTTTTATGAACTTACAGAAGTCAGAATTTTTGAATTAGAAAAATGATGAAATTTACATTATATAAAATGAAGTAACAATAGATAGTTAGTGAACTAACATCTTAACTGGTCAAAAACTTGGACCAGACTAACTGATTACAATTACATGTAAACCGAAACACTGTTCACTCAAAGAACACAAAAAGGAACTAAGGAAATTAAATTTCACTAAAATCAACTTAACACTCCTGAATAAATAGTGTTCAAATTGGTAATGTCACTTCTATGATTAACTGAACTTAGATCTTTTTTAATATATAGCATTTCGAGGGTCTTTCTTCTTTGCTCATCTTGTTCTTTATCTACTATAATTGCTTCTTCAAAATCGAACATGTGACCTTCGTTTAAGGCATGGAATGCTAAAGCAGTGGCGTTACTTTTATTAGTTCTTATTGAATAAGAATGTTGATAAAGTCTTTCTTTTAAAAAACGACTTGTTTCTCCGTAATAACGCTTGTCGCAGTCTTTACATTTGATCGCATAAATGAGGTTACTTTGTAACTCCTTTGGTATTTTTTGTTTCAAATTTGAAAATAAAGACTTGACTTTTCTTTTGTTATAAAATGCCAATGTAACTTCAGGTACATTTCGTTTGAAAACTT
Organism: Hermatobates lingyangjiaoensis; assembly: GCA_026182355.1. Taxonomy (NCBI): domain Eukaryota; kingdom Metazoa; phylum Arthropoda; class Insecta; order Hemiptera; family Hermatobatidae; genus Hermatobates; species Hermatobates lingyangjiaoensis. The sequence continues at coordinate 487,976 of JAPFBL010000293.1, forward strand.
TTCTAATTGATTGTGATAAGCCCTCAACATACGGAAATTTGAAATACTTTTTATTTAAAACTTCAAGTTCAGCATGATATTGATTGGAATGTTCTGGTTGTTCTCTTGTATATTTAAACCAATAACGTTCAATTAAGTTGTTTGGATAACAATTTTTCTGCAACAATGACTTTACCCTTTTCTTATTTTCTTTTAGAAAACATGGACTACTAATTTCAACAACCTTCTTAACTAAATTTTGAACGCAATTCAATTTTTGGTTTATAGAATGAGAGGAGTGATAGTTCAGTATTCTTCCTGCACTGGTAGGCTTTCTATACCAATCCGTTAAAATAATGCCATTTTCACCTCTTATAACTTTTACATCTAAAAATGGCAGATTTCCGTCTTTTTCTATTTCATAGGTAAATTGTAGACGATTATGAAAAGAATTAAACGTATTTAATACATACTCTTCTTCTCCTCTTTCAATAATTAAAAATAAATCGTCTACATATAATTTAATAAATTTCACCTTCGTACCTAATTTATTAATACAGTCTTCTAATAACTCAATCATAACTATATTAGCAAGGATTGGTGAAATTGGAGATCCCATAGGTAGTCCAAATTTTTGTTTATAAATAATATCATCAAAGGTGAAATACCTTGCTTCACATATAAGATCTAGTATGGATAGGAAAACCTTCTTTGACATTCCAACCTGTGATTTTATCTTATTCCATTGCTTATTTACTAAATTAAATGCTAAATCCAAAGGAATGTTAGTGAATAATGATTGAACATCTAGTGAAATCATAATTACATTATCAGTTAGCACTTGGTTTGACAGCGCTTGTTTGAATTCTGAAGAATTTTTTACGTTCAACTCATTTTTGCTTGTAATATAGCTAAGATATTTTTCCATATATTTAGAAAGTTCGTAAGTTGGACTACCGATGAATGATACAATAGGACGGAGAGGAAAGCCTTGCTTGTGCAGTTTTACTAACCCATATATTCTTGGTGCTATTCCATTATAAGATTTCAAAATTGATGCTTGACGTAGATCAATGCATAGTGTCTTCTTTAATTCATCAACAATCTTATTTACTTTATTACGTAAAGTTGATGAAGGATCTCTTCTTGTGATTGAGTATGTATCATTATCTTCCAATAGAGTTTTCATCTTTGCTTTATACTCTGCTTCTTTCATTATCACTGTATTACCAGATTTGTCACTTTTGCAAACCACAATGTCCTTATGCTCTTTCAGAAATTTACAAGTTTTCTTGTAGCAACGTTCTACACAAGCATTCTGTCTTTTCATACGGTTTGATGAGTTATTTAATCTATTCCCGTGGTTTGTAATTATATTTACACATTGGCTTCTAATGACATCACTATTTTCCATGTTTACACATGAAAATATCTTTTCTAAGTCTCCTATTATGTCAAATGTAGGGATATCTTCTTTTTTACCAACTTCTATGGCAAACTTTTCTCCTAATGAAAGTAAATGGAGGCTATCCCTAGGAATTTCAACATTAGTTAAATTTGTTATAGCCAACTCTCCAGAAAAATCAAAGAAACCTTTACCTTGTTTTAAATGCAGGTTATTCATCTTCTTTTGCAAATTTAATTTACTTTTATTAAATACAGATTCTTTGAGACTATTCATTGAACTAATATAGTTTCTTAAAATCATATCTGGTAATTTAACTCTTGCAAATTCTATACAATCACTAATAAGTCTGTTAACACTATTAATACGCCAGATGGTAACTTTAATTTCAATATTCAAAACACCTTGTTTAAAACGATTTAACACTTTTTCCATTTCTCTATGAAAAGGGCTATCACTCACTACTAAATCTTGAACTGAATTCACATAATCACTAATATGTTTTGGAAACAAACAGTCACTTCTACATTTTAACAAGAAAATTCTTCTACTTGATTGTCTAGCTAATTTCGCTGTGTAACATCTCCATTTCTTCAAACATTCACTCACATCTTCTCCATATACTCTTCTTATCTCCTCATAAAAACCCATAGTTGTATTTTATATAAACCCAATAATATAACAAATTCAATAATATATCAACCGTTGGATAGAATAGGTGTATAATGTAATCGGGATTCGGTCAATTTTCCAGGATCAAAATCAAACTCTCAATGCCAACGTTTCGGTTTTATTTAAAACCTTTTTCATAGGCCTACAAACAAAGGATGATAAGAAATCATATATAAACATCAACATATAACTAACATCAAAATGGAACATTACAGTTGTGAAAAAACAAAAATATATATACAAGTAGAAGTAATAGAAGAACAATAAACATTTTTATGAACTTACAGAAGTCAGAATTTTTGAATTAGAAAAATGTAAGTTCATAAAAATGTTTATTGTTCTTCTATTACTTCTACTTGTATATATATTTTTGTTTTTTCACAACTGTAATGTTCCATTTTGATGTTAGTTATATGTTGATGTTTATATATGATTTCTTATCATCCTTTGTTTGTAGGCCTATGAAAAAGGTTTTAAATAAAACCGAAACGTTGGCATTGAGAGTTTGATTTTGATCCTGGAAAATTGACCGAATCCCGATTACATTATACACCTATATATATATATTAATATATATATAATATATATATATATATATATATATATATAATCATGATAAACGAAAAAACGGTCCGGCAGGACACATAACACTTAGGCATTGCTGATAAGGCATTTTAACTGTCAAACCATTAGGAGGAATATTCAAACTGATACAGAAAAATAAGTATATATATATATATATATATAGGTGTATAATAAAATTGACCGAATCCCGATTTTATTATACACCTATTCTATCCAACAGTTGACCGAATCCCGATTTTATTATACACCTATTCTATCCAACGGTTGATATATTATTGAATTTGTTATATATATATATATATATATATATGTAAGGAAGTATATTTTCTGATTTTGAACAAGTTGGTGGAAGGCATACGCAAAGCATCTTAGTTGCTTTCATTTGTTACACCATATCTAGAAGACCCTTTATTTTTCCAATCCATTGGTTTCATATCCGGAGGGTCTAGAATGACAGAGAACTCCATTATTTTAACCTAACCATTTACTGGAGTGAGAAACTCCTTTACATAAATCATTTTATAATCTAAACAGGTTTGCGAACTGCTTCATTATTGAGTGTCTTATGAGATATAATACACACCAGAAGCCAAAGTTAAACAGTAACATAAGTGATTTATAAACATAACTAAACATAGAAAAATAGTAGTTCATCTTTGAATTTGTAACTTAGAAACTAAATTAATGATTAATATTAATTTTATAAATTGATTAAATTTTTTATGATATATATGAAGTAGCAAATTATAAAAATATAGGAAACCTTCTTTAAGTTTTAGAAACATTTTTATATTTTTGGCATGTGTAGCTAAATAATTGTTTAACATTATTGTTATAAATTATTATATTAAATTGTTCAATTGAACTACATTAATACTAAACTGTAATGGCAAGGCATTTTAAGAAAACTGAGATATTGAATAAATATTTATCAATTGTCACAATGAAATACATCAAATGCAGCCTTAAATTCCATAAAATCTGAAAAGAGTGCATTTGCTGAAAGGGTCACTTAATGTAACATATCATAATACAATTAAATCATGTGAATTCATAGGTATAAAAACACATGGAACAGTTACTGACTCCAGATTGTCCAGAACAAATGTGCTCGCCTTGTAGCCAATGCTCCTTTTTATGCGAGAAATGTCGATATTCAGAGTGATCTAAGGATGGAATCAATAGAAACTTACATTGGGCGTCTGACTATCAATGAAGATAGTAAACTTTCCTTACACCCTAACCTGCTAGTAAGAAAACTTTTACCTCAAATTCCCTGAAACCAATCCCCCTCCGACTAATCAGATCACCAAATTAACGATAACTGACGACTTTAGACTCAAAGACCATACGACCACGAAACAATGGACAGAAACTAACATACCGACCTACCCGACAGACCTAAACAATTAAAGTAGAACAAACAGACAAGCAGGTGAAAGCCTCTGGCTTGGAACTGCCTGACCCCATCAATGCACGGAAAATCTCGTTGGTCGTTATTATACTGACAGATGGAATATGTAACAAACGCACTTTGCGGTCTTTTTTAAACTTTAAAAAAAGACCAGGTGACGTATTTTACAAGTATTGACAAGTATTGAGGAGCTATTGCTCCTCAATATCAATATGAATATATTGATAATATGACATTGACAGAAGGTGGACTGCTTGACGAGAGTAAGCTACATCAGTTGTTGAAGATAAACTGTCGCACAAACATTCATATATAAATATAAGTATACCTCACGTTACCTCTTTAATTCGGACCAGGAGAAACGAATTCAGTCTGGAAACGTCTTAAATCGAATCAGCTCGTCTCTGGCTAGCCTAGGCTAAACCGAAAATAACCTTCTCTAGTTCTGTCCAATACTTTCTTCATTAATGCAATTTTCAGTCAAACAAGACTAAGAAGAATCTATTGTAAGCTTACAAACAATCAAATATTACTTTTAATACTGCATGTTATGGAAAAAAAGGTTTTAAATAGCCTACATTTTGATTTTTACTGTATAACATGAATGCTCTGTTTATGAATGCGGTTTGCTACGACATAGAATAAAATCCTTCTTAGAGGTTAAACATAAACACACAAATAATCTTTTGTGCAATAATAAAGCTAGATAAAAAAAATTTTAAATTTGCCGTGAATGTTTATATCGCGGACGTAGATGGTTGAAAACTGAAGTATAATTGGGATCGACTTGACTCGAAATTACATAGACCGAGCGTATGCTATTAAATTAAGCAGATATCACAGAAATTAATGGGTAGCAGAAAAACATTGAATGCACACGAGGAAGTAAAATAATTTATAAATACTAAACACAATAACGGCACAGAAGATAACCTACAATAACCTTTGATTCTGCAACCTAACACGACAATCATATTAACAGGCCATTAAATGTAACTTATACGTGAATTTAACAAAATACGTAAATTTAATATATATATATATATACGCAAATATAACATATAATGTTAAATCAAGGATTTATACATTATATTATGATAATTATAATGTCTATTATAATATAGTTAAATAAATATTATTTTTTTCAACAACTCATTCTAGAAATGAACAAACACCTTCGGATATAAAAAAGTTGTTGAAATCAATGTGCTGTTGACAAGCAGGAAGCTGACAGAAACATGCAGCAAACCCTCGTGGGGACATGATTAGAGCGGTCTTGATTGACAGGGCTCACATAGGTGTATGTAGTATTGTTCAGACTAATACATTTCTGAAACTACAACAAATATCTTATATATTATATAATTTGACATTTTGTTTAAATAACTGTCAGTTATCAGTGGATTTCACTTTTTTTTTTAAGATGAAGTAACTATAACATGAAATCTAAAATAGTTTAATAATGTATGTTTTCATTCTATTACAATTGAATGATTGTAAAACTATTGGAATGGTATTTTGAATACGCCAAGTAACGATTCTGGGGAAAAAAAGAAAATTAAAATTACATTGTTGAAGCCACATTTGCTAGGGCATAAGATGTTTCGAATCGGCCATAGAAACCTAGTAGGTCCTAATAGCTCCCTTTGTTTTCAGAGTCATAAATGACCTTAATGAAAAAAACGTTCTAAAAAAATTAATTACTGATCAATTTTTTAAATTCTAATTAATTACTGATTAATTTTTAATATGGATGGCGTCATTTACTAATTAAAAAAAATATAATTAATTTTTTTAGCACTTGAAGCAGTATCTTGTTAATTGAACTTTGAGATCCCCCTGCACTCCGTTTGAAAGATTTTTTTTATTTTCTGAAGAATTTAAAATTCCGATAGTTCGTTATATAGAAAGAAAAAGAATTGTGGTACATTTTTACCGAGCCTGCTCTGGTACAAATGACTAAATATGCTGGAAGTGTTAGCCTTAGCAACACTTCTTCAATTTTGTCAGCTCACAAACATTGGCACCAGGTTAAATTTATTTTAAAATAAATTAATGATAATCAAATCAGCAAATTTGAAGCTGGTATTTGGTATTTACAGCGTTTTGCTGAGAAGCCTAATTTCAGAATTGTTTATTACATGTTACAAATATTGCAAAATATTACTATATTAACAAAACACCTTATTTTTTGAAATAGTGTGGATAAAATTCTGATTCACATGCGTCGATATTCCTAAAAACTATAAAGTTCTTTCTCTAGAGAGCTTATGTTTAGCATAAATACATGCATATTGTTAGTGCCACAGAGGTTAGTAAATGAGATATCATTATCAACCGTCATACCTCGTCTATCGCTGGTGAAGTAGCCCTACCGGTTTCGCAATAACTGCATCATCAGTGATGATCATTTGATGATGCAGCCATTACAAAACCGGTCGGGCGATTTCACGAGCGATTATGACGATTGATAATGATATCTTATTTAGCATAAATGTTTAACATAATCCTCTAAAGGCGATATATGTTAATTTTTTAGTTACACACATACCCTGATGCATACAAATCGTCATGCACATATCAAAAATGGAATCAGGGAGTTTTAAAATATGCAAATCCTTCAAAACTTGATCGAATTTTTTCATGATTTCTAGTCTTTTCTATTTAAAGTAAAGAAGAAAAAAAGCATAAGAAATGGAGATTTGCAATTTAGAGCTGAAGTCTAAAAGCCGATAAATACTTAAAGGAAAGATTAATGATTAAGAAGGCAGGTATCAGTTTGACTGGAAGCCCTTTTAAAGTTTTCGAAGAAGAAGTTAATTGGCCCTGAAGTTTGGACTTTAACAATAGATGAAATGTCTGCTAGAAAGAAAACTCTTTTCTTATGGAATTGACTCAGTCAACTCAAACTTGACACAACTATTATAACAATGACCTGGAATAGTTTTTTTTATTTTTATTGATTTATTGGCCAGTTTCTTGATCAATGTTTCGTAAAAATTTCAAATCTCATCCGAATCATAGTTCTTACTTAGTAATGATTAACTTGCAACTGTGAGGGTTAAATTTAAAAAAAAAATAAATGTGAAAAGCTTTTTCAATGTATGTATGAATTACTGTCCAGGTATGATAACTATAGTTGCATGATAACTGTAGTTGTATGATACCTGTTCATATAATATACAATAGCAATATACTTCTCCAGTTATGATGACACTTGCTACGTGTAATTCACTCATACCGGAAATTATAGAAACAATTTCTACGTAAACAAATTTCAATTATAAAACCGAGTTTTAAACACCGAATGATTTTTAAAATGTATCTACTTTTATTGAAAATGCAAAAAATACACTTCTGTTTATGTATTTAAAACATAATTATGCCTTCATGCTACAAGCAAACAAACCCCAATGGAAAACATTACCTGTTCGTAATATATTATTTTATAATAAAAGTTCGTACATGTGGAGACTGTGCCTTTAGCTCAAAATAAAAGTAGATCGATTGTACTTCTAGGAGTTGGCTTTGATAGTTGCAGATATGCGATGACGTTACTATTCGGAGAACCAGATTCTTATGACATTGAAAACTTCAAAAATTCTACCAATCAAACAGAATTTGAGAAGGTCATACTCTGTGCCTTTACTTATTCATACTTATTCATTATATAAGAAAGTACAGGTGACATGTGTTAATGCATAGTTATCATGTTTTAAAATGTTTGATTTAATCATGTTTAAAATTTGGAAATTAAGAGCTATAATTATTATTGATTAGAAAACTTCAACAAACACTTTTGAAGTCGCCAAATTAATGTTGTTATTATTAATTAGTAATAAATATTCATATTACAATTATTAATAATTAATTAATTAGTATATAAATAATTATGAGTGTACTGCAGGCAATTGCAAAAGATAAAAGAAGTCTGTTGAGTGCGGCATGTTTAAAATAAGCAATGCATTAAGAATGGTTTAACCGAAAACTGCAAAATAGTATATCATTTATGTAAAAAATGGTTAATGATGATGAAAAACAGATAAATTACAATCATCTGAAACAAAGAAAATCCCTACGTAAATCGTTGTGAAATATAGAGAAACACGAAAAAATATATTATTAATGGAAGATGTTATTTCTTGGGATCAAAAAGTTATGTTACACAATGAACTGTAGAAACGGAAAGGAACCTCCTAATAAGCATTAAGGATAAATTGTTTACTTGAAGCATTTATAGAAAAAGCCCTGTGTTTGCCAATAGGCAAGACAAACAAACTCATTTTTCAACATGTCAATGCTCGAAAGTACATTGCGAGATTGGTTAAGAAAGCGTTAAAACTGTTGGAATGGGATGTCACACCACTGACACGTCCTATATCCACAATTGGAGCAAGCCCTTTCAAAACAGTAGTTGATTGGTTGTCAATGAATAAAAAATTGGCCTTATAAAAATATCCGATCAAAGAATTTTTTTTTTTAATCCATTTGCTAAAGCCAAAACTGGGAACATTTTAAACCTTCTGACGGAAAATATTTTAAATAATGTATTCTGATGTTTTTTTTTGAATAGTAATTTTTAGAGGAAGAACAATTTTTCAAATATTTTTTAAAATGTAAGTGATGACGAAGAAACATTTACTCAAGCTCAAAATTGTTCAAATAAGGTGAATGTTGACCACTAACTTTTCTGACAATACCTTTTGGTAATTACGAAAAGTCGAAGACTCTACAAATCAATTCTTTGTTATTGAAAACATGAAGGAAAAATAGCGCATGCCTTACCACTTGGCGCCTTCACAGCTAACTAGGCACGGATATATGCATCGCAAACTTCAACAAGTAATGATATAGAAACAAAAACAGAAATGGGAACATCGGTGTACATATGTACAGACAATTTATTTGAAACTTCTGCTTCATTTTAGTCGTAAAAGCTGTTTTAAACCCATCTAATGAGTTGTGGGATTCTATATATTTGAAAAGAACAGCAAACGTTTCCGCTATTCTAATCAAGGATTAAATTCAAAACGCATTTCTGAAAGATGTATAAATTAGGGCCGGCTCTGACTGAAATTTATATCTTAATCTAAAGCTAACCTAAATAGTTTTCTCTAAGTAAAGGGACTCACTGATAGGGTGTTTATTCAGGAACACAATGACTTCTGGCTCTTCGGTCTGGCTTCAAAAAGAACTAAGAAGAATTCAATTGAGGTAGTCTGAAATATTTGTGCTCATTTTATGGTTAGAACACGGCAGTTTGATGCCGTAAAGGAGCTTTATTTTAAATCAGTTAAATAATTTACTACTCGACAAGTTACTAATACTATCAACAGACACATGAAAATCCCAGCCCATCAAAAATAACTTCTCTTTCAAAAGTATCTTCTATACGATTGATTGCTCAGGACCTCTCTGAAATAACTAGTCGTTCTACGACTGAATAATTAGGTTACGAGACCAAAAAACTACAGCTGTGGTATAAACTCACTGGCCAGACTACATAGAATTGATATTCACCCTGTGGCCTCTCACTTATGGCAGAACGGTTAATTAAGCTGTAATTCACTGTGTCTATTACATGAAACTTATAATTACAACGTGCAGGATGTGAGAGGAAAGATGAGACAATCTATCGTACCATGAATGAGTTTTGCTAATAGTGGCGTGTGCAATAAATTACATTCATACATAGAGCTTGCTGACACAGTTAATAAAATAAGTTCACCATTACAAGAGATATCTCGTATTCTCTATCAGGCTGTAAACTGAAGAGTAAAGTTTAAAAGCTTTATTACATTATTCCTTGGGTAATATATTGCATGCAATATTTTAAATACAATATCAAAGTTGAATATTGGAACAAAAACTAAATTACAATGTTTAATCAAAAATTGGTTATTCAATTTTTCGTTTAAGGGTAAAGTGAAAAAGTTTGTATCTAATAAATCGTATTAAAGTTATTTGAAAGGATTGAATTGATAAAATAGTCAAGATGTAATTGAATTAAGAGAGGCCTAAATCAGTGAGGCTGGGGTTTTGCAGAATAAACTCGCTAATTGAGGAATAGGTGTTGTCTGGCGCGAGTGGCCCACCGCCCTGTCTAAGCCAATGAGAGCTCTATTTTGTTTCAACCCTGTAATTAAATCACAAACCCTTGCCCATTAAAAACCTTCTCTCTCCGACTTCTCCCCTCCAGCTAGAATTAACTGACACAGCTAGACAACTTCTTTTTTCAATTATATCTATATATGTATCTTTCATATACATACTTTAAATATCTTCGCGTTAGCTAAAAGAAATAGTAGAGAGCAGTTTATTTTAAAGCTATCCAATAATTTAAATGCATTTATGCTGAAAATAAGGCTTTTCAATCATTTTAAACAAATTAATACTGTTTTTCTTTAACATTTTTCATTTCCTTGTTACCAAAATTGTACAATAACAATGAAAATAGCTGCGACATTGGCTGAAATATTTAATGACTAACGACTAATCATACATGTAGAAATTTTAGCTGGTCTTTTGAAAGATAAATCAGAGCACAAAGGAAAGAACATTTATAAAAACTCATTTTCACATATTAATACTGTTTAAATTAACTGTCATTTAAATGTCATTCGTAAATAATTTTATATTATGAGTTATATATTTGACAATTTGAGAATAATTTATGCATAGTCAGCTCAAGGTGGTTTTGGTTTAAATTAAATACATTTTGATTTTTTCAATCCACGTTGAATCTTGATCAATTTTCCTAGTTTTGGTTTATATAACTTTACGGAAGTAGGAACCTAGATGATTTACTGACTTCTAATTTGAGGAAGCAACTAAGATTTGTTTAGAAATTGAAATTGAAAAAGGGTTGAAGCATGTACTGATGCTAATAGAGTTCACATTCAGCGTATCTGATTAATTTATGCACATAAAAGTGAAGTGCACAAAAACTTTCTGAATAACTAATATAAAACCGGGTTCATATTAATATATTTCATCACTAAATAGATATGAACAGTTCTCTAATTTCTATACTGATAACATTTTTCTCATCTTGACTGTGTTTATGATCGTATTTCACCAAAGGGCCTCTCAACAATCTACCAATTCGGTCTGACAAATGTCTCATTTTATTCACAGGAGGTTCAATTTTCCATAAAAATTTTCAGAGTTTTCTTTGCCTCTATTGAAGCGTGACATAGATTTCCTTTCACCGTCATCCCAAATATTCTCCAATAATTTATTTTTCACATTCAATTTTCATTCAATTGATAGTGACTATATTTATTTGAATAGAAAACTTTTCCGGCACAGCTGAAGAAAACTAATTCCGTAAGAAATATTAAACTCATAGGTGATGGAAAAACCTGAACTCTACCTAATAATGTAACATTATAATTCAAATTCAGTAGCCATAGAATCATAAATTTTATAAGAAAATTAACTCAATAAATAGTTTTATTTTTTTCTTTTCTTGTTTTATATCATATATTAGTTTTGATAACATGTAACATATATATTTGGCACTCAGCAGTAATAGCTATTATTATACTTACACTCAGCAACCCTCTCTATAAAAACTAGAAATTAATTTTATAATGCATTATATATTGTTTAAATGTAGTAAAATTGAAATAATTAAGATAAAAATGATAAAAACATATATATATCGCCCATATAAGTTGGGTCGCCCATTCTCTTTTCTCCTGAAGACGGATCATCCAAAAATTTGAGTTTGTTAGTATGTCCCTGTCTCTGTGTGTTGCTTTTCATCGTTTTTGACCTGATTTGCGTCCAGTTTGGATTGTTTTTTTGAATTTTGAGTGATATATATATATATATATATATATATGAATAATAATCAAAATAACACTTAATGTACTCTAGAGTACATCTAGAGTTCATGATGAAGCTTTAGAGCAATGCTGTAGAGCATTGTTTCCAAGTTAGTTTCATTGTGGTAAATTAATCCATATGCTTATATATATTTTGAAATTCGAATATTTAGGAAACAATCCTTCCTTTATACATGTCAGATTGAATTTACAGCCTCTTGTTTTTTTTAATTAATTTTTTGGATAACTTTTCCAAAGCCCTTAATAGTCTTTTATATTCACAAGGAACTAGGTAGATTAACTCACCATACGTTTGGTTTTCAATGAATATATTTCTTCCATTTTTATTTAAATGGTCCTCATAAATAAAGTTGGGCCCAATATAAATAATCAAACAGTATGTTTTACAAACTTATTGTAGCTGCACTTATTGTAGTCGCAACAAACGGGGAATTTGACAATGTAGAACAATTTAAAGACAGCTGCTGACATGAAATAGAAATGCCAACCGGCCAGTTTAAATGTTTAGATTTGATTTAGTAATTCATTTTGAACTTTGAGTGTTATATTTAAGTGTTTTAAACAATGTTCAATAGGTTTTTAGATATTGAATATATGTTTACCCCCTAAAGATGGTCGAAGACGACCGAAACGTCGGAAGAAATATAATCATTGAAAACCAAACGTATGGTGAGTTAATCTACCTAGTTCCTTGTGAATATAAAAGACTATTAAGGGCTTTGGAAAAGTTATCCAAAAAATTAATTAAAAAAACAATAGGCCGTAAATTCAATCTGACACACACACACACACACACACACACACACAATATATATATATATATATATATATATATATATATATATATATATATTAAATAAAACGATTTCAGGAACTAAATGACCTTAATTCATAAAAGAAACGCACATCAAAGAACTGAAATACTAACAATTATTTATAGTTTTTTTACGTGTTTTGTCTTAACTTCCAGTTCATATGTCTGAATATATAAATATCGATCGGAGTTATGCAAAAAAACCAAATAATACAATGTTAAATACCATTTTACTTAAATGTGTAGTTTCAAAGCATAAATGATCAAAGTTGTGATCATGAATATATTTTTGCTGTAATGACGCTGTATGAGTGAATAGATCTTATTGGATATTTCTTCCCCACTTATTTTTGTTTTACCTTATCCACTTATCCACAGATATTTTTGTGGTTATTTTTAGAGAGGAGATGTGGGAATATACAGGTTTCAATAAATACTCTGTGAATTTTCACACTAAAGTGTTGACTATAGTCGACTATCTAGTTTGAATGAACACGTGACACTGTCACTTAACTAGACAGTTGTTATTAAAATCCAAAGACCGCTTGTTACGGTCGAAAGATCTTAGTCTTTTTTCCTATTTCATATTGTGGTTTGATAATTGATATATACATATATCAATCAGTTGGGTTTTTGACTATGTCGAAGACTTCATGTTACGGTTGAAGATTTTAGTTTTTTTTTTTCTTATTATGGTTTGAACATTGGTTGTTGTTTCACGTGTTTATTGTGAAATCTTGTTATATATATATATATATATATATATATATATATATATATAACATACATACCCTCATACCCCCTTCAGTTGAGTTTTTGACTCTGACGAAGACCGCTTGTTACGGTTGAAAAATCTTAGTCTTGTTTTCCCATTTCTTATTGTGGTTTGATCATTGCTTGTTATATATATATACTGAAAAAGTGTGAAACGTGAAATCGAAACAAAATAAAAGTTTATCAGGACTCGATCAGTTCTTCAGGTACAAATTAAACACTCATTGCCAACGTTTGTTATTTTATTTAAACCTTTTTCTTAGGCCTACAAACTAGAGGAAATATAAGAAATAATACAATCATTCAGAAATCAATCATATATAAAAAGAGCAAATGGTTACAAATAAGAAAATACGATAGAATTTTTACAATAGGTTAGTGAGAGAACATACGGAAATTTAAAATTTTGAACAGAAAAAATAATTATTACTTTTGAGATTATTATATAAAGAAAACAATCTGTGAATTTCAGCAACAACTGTCAAGTTTTTAGTTGTCTGGTATAATTTGGTTACCTTGCTTGTGTTTCAGTCCAGCGTCACGAGGTCATTCAAACTAGAATGAATTACTATATAATTTCATGTAATTCTCCTAAATATAGAGCATTTAAAAAGGTGAAAATATTTGTTCATAAAATAGCACTCTTCAGCATCCTTATTAAATTAGTCAAAACTAGCAAGAGAAGTTGACAAAACTCCCATTCATCTAGCCAGACTGACTGATAATATAGTAATGAGGCTCTTTCATTATTATTTCACCATTTATTTTGTATTTATATCTATTCAACAGAGTTGTGGATGGTTAATAATGGAACTAGGAAATGACGCTACAACTAAATACTCGAACACTAGTTTGAGTTGTGCTTGGCACATTATGCTTTGTGCAAAGTCATTTGCAGGGGGGCGTGGTTCATGCAAAAGCTACTGTTTAAATACAAGGATACCTAATGGGCATTCCTGGGGTCTGCGTTAGAAGTGTAAGCGCTGGCACTTCAGCAAGCCCCTTCTCTCAGCTGACACTGAAGAACAGTTCCCCTGACGTAAGGAGCATTCGGTTCCGCCGATAAATAACCTCCGACAAGGAAGCGACCTGAGGCCTAGTTCCCTTAATCCTCACGCACAGATACCCTCCACATTACTCACTCCTCCCTCTCTCTTTCTCTTTTCACTCTCTCACTTCCTCTCTACTTCCTTCTTTCCGTATATTTCTCATATTATCGGTACATTAATCTCTAAACTAACTACACCACTTACTTCAAATGATTGCTTCTTCTACCGCAGTTTCTTAATTTATAAATTTCATCTGAGCGTAAAAAAATATTTCTCATCAAGGTTTAAATTATTACTAGCTTATCTACCGATGATTCATAGATAGCAAAAATGATGAAAGTATACTGTCTTCTCATCTTTTTCTATTATAAAAGAAAAAAAAATAATCTAAATACATGTTTGCCAATTCAAATATTACATTTTAAAATTGTATTATTCAACCATAATTCTATGGTTTATAAATACTGCATATCAACATTTTACATTCAAATTGAACTTTTATAACAGTGTTCTTCATACATAATTTGATGCATTAATTACTGTACTAATGTACTAATTACTGCAGCCAGAACACTCGCAGTGCTCTCATCTTCTAGACTATCCTTACAGGATAATTTATACTAATAATCCAATAATGCCAATCATCCTAGTATATTAATATTAAAAACCCTAATACACTAATAATGATAATAACTCAAAATAAAATTTCTTATCAATAGATAACTTGATGTTGTTCGTTTCCTCAGTAATTGTTTAAAGCCCGAAGATACCAGAGGCCATATAAACTCTGGGTAGTCTGTACCTGGGTCACCTATTAGTGTAACAGAAAGAATGAATTTCATTGTAAAAATTATGTTGAGAATATAAAAGACTTTTTTGTCGATTGTTTTAAGAGCACCTCATATCTTTCGACTTTATGGCGAGACAGTCGAAATATTATAGTAAGTTTTTTTCATCTCTTTTATGAACTTTCATAAAATTTTTGTGTGTTTTTTTCTGTGAATTTATTATATATATATATATATATATTACTTAATTAAGTAATAATTTTAATTAATTACTTAATATTTTACTTAATTGGGTTACTTGCTGTTGTGTCTACAACGTGCTTGGTCTCCCTTTCTCTTTTCTCCTGAAGGCGGATTACCCGAAAATTTGATTCTGCAAGTATGTTTCCTTGCTCTGTGTGTTACTCTTCTTGAATTTTGAACTATATATATATATATATATATCAATGATGAAACCGCAATAAGAAATAGGAAAACAAGACTAAGATACAAGATCAGTGTTTAGTTGGGTTTTTGACTCTGACGAAGACCGCTTGTTACAGTTGAAAGATCTTAGTCTTGTTTTCCCATTTCTTATTGTGGTTTGATCATTGATTGTTATTTCACGTGTTTATGTGAAATCTTTATTTATATATATATATATAACATGCTATGCAAGCAGTTATTGTGTGGTACTAACTCATGATTAGTGAGGAAAATACATTAGGTATTTAAAACAATGATTTAATTACAGAACTCATTTCGAACTCATAGTGTTCTTCATCAGGTACATCTACAATACGTATAAACACAAAAATATTCAAAAACTCTTAAGTTAAATAAAGAGAAAAACAACCAAAATAATAATTAAAATAGAAAGTAAAAGTAGGCAGGTATATAACTCCTTTTAGTTTTTATTTCAGTAAAAATTTTTGTGGTTTTTCCTATATTTAACTTGAAAATCTTTATACTTTTTTTTATATTGTAGATGTAACTGATGGTGAAAACGCAGTGTTTGAAACGCGTAATATGATTAAATACTTACGGTGAAGATTTAATGTATTTCTCCTCACTAATCATATATAACAAGGTTTCACAATAAAGACGCGGAATGAAAATCAATGTCTAAATCATAAAAATCAAGAAAATGACGAAGATCTTTCAACCAAAACAAACGGTCTTCCTCAGAGTCCAACGGATACTGATACGTTGTTTTGGTTGAAAGATCTTAGTAGTTTTATACTACTTATCTTGACGTTGATATACTTCATTGGCCTTATAACTCAAATACAACTAAGTAAAATTTTGACACTAACAAAATCCGACATATTGTAAAAATTTTCCAAATTAATTAAATGGACTATTATTTTAGAATGATCTATGAGTTTTGTGCTTTTAGTTGTGGACAACTGATTTTTGAAGCAATTGTTTTTAATCACAGATTATATTGAATATTAAAGTTTCAGCCATAAATCTGCGCAGAATCAAAACCAGCTTGAGGTATTACAAAAGAGGGTTCACACAGAGTATCGTTAGCTTAGTTTTCTAAAACGTAAAGACAAAAATGTTATCTGTGTATATATAGTAAAAATTGATTTTATTTCTATCAGTGTGAATGCCTAATTTTTTCACTATGTGTTCATTAAGTAAATCCTTCGTGTTTAGTACTATTAGGACAGTGATATTCAATATATCATCATTTGAATCTGTGAGTCTGCAGGAATCATCACGTTTCTTCAGGATTAAAGGTGTTAATTACACTATGTTAGGGAGTTTAATTTTATGAGTGATCTGTATACCATTCTGAATTCTGATAGTACTCACCATAGAGTCAAGGACCTTGTCTATAAAATGGTTTTCGTTCAACTAGAACGAAAATAGAAAAATAGTTGAGTATGTTCAGAGTGATAACACAAAACAATGGCTAAAAGTAATTTAACTTTATAAACTACGAATATGAAAATCTAATATGATTTGAAATGAAAGACTATAAACCACTAAATTAATATACTTTAAAATAAAGAAGACAAATGAATACTCATCCAGACTCCTTGACCAATCTCTCGCAACCCTATTAAGCCCTGTTATATAATTCACTCCCCTCACCAACACCTCAATAAGTGAACTACTAATATCCTCAGTAATTTTTGATAACCATGAAATTGTTATTGAGAATAGTATTTCATGTATTTTCACAGAATAACTGTGACTTAAATAAGTAACTTGTATATATCTATGGCTTAATAGTTCTAAAGCATAGATCTACTGTTTTTGCTCAATGGTGCCATAGTAGAAGACCTCAATTGCTTCGGGTCAGTATGCCAGTCTTGTCTGTGCAAGTATATTTTCGTAGGCATGTGGTCTAGAGCAATGAAGAACTGACTAATATTAAGTTCGAACGGAGGAAGTTGTTCCATGGTACTGCTTGTTCCTGTGTAAAGGATTCTACAGTAACATCTACCCCCTAAAGTGATTTAGAGTGATCTATGAGTTTTGTGCTCTTAGTGGTAGACATCTATTTGAAGCAATTGTTTTTAATCACCCATTGTATTGAATATTAAAGTTTTTGCCATATAAAAGGGGTGCCGAATCAAAACCAGCTTGAGGTATTCCGAAAGAGGACCACACACAGCATCATTAGCTTACGCTCATACAAATGTGTTGATTTTCACAGGAGTGTGTGAATACTACATGTGAGAAGGCATGCGAAGGCCCTATCCATAAAGTTAGTTTGATATTTATTAAGAGCTCCTTAAAACATCTTTTCTAATTTGTTGTAAACTGTGATGATCGTTTGTTTAAAGCTGCAAAAAACTGACTGGCCAGAGGAAAGACTTTTCTTTAAATTAAAACCTGTCATAAATGGCATGACAAAAAAGTTTATAGTCAGTGGGTTCTGTGACAGACTAACTCAAAAGCTGTCTGGGTAGGTGGTTAAAGAAATCGACAGACACCATGTGACACTTCAATGATCATATAATGAACTTCTCACAGTTGAAAAGTAGTTTCATGTCGAGCTAGAAATCAATTTGAAATCAACTTGTCCATCATGTGAAATATAATCCCATATCACAGTGAATACTGCTACTTCATTTCAAAGTTAACTTGAATTCTACAAGATATTTATTAAATACTTTATGCGTATTTTTTAATTCCTTTGTTATCTTTGTCAGTATTCATGGACAACTCAATGTTTCTGTAAATAGACTATAAACGTGTCCTTAATTGAAAATAGTTTTTATTGTTTCTTAGTAGAAGCATTTGGACTTTTGGTTAAAAGAATTTGGCATTCATGATCTGTTTCTTAAGAAATGTTTCTATCTACCAGGAATTGGAAAAGTCCGGTAGATAATGTTGAGTGGTTAGCTCGATTAAACGGTAAATCAAAAGGAAAACCTTAATACCAATTTTCCTGATGATTTTATAAGTGTAAGCTAAGTGGCATTTAAACTGAAGCAACAAGAAATTTCAGAAAAATCAACCGCATTTTAATATTCAAACTTCTAAGTGAAAATAAACCATGAAATTAGAAGCAGAAATTGTACAACTAACAATTATTTCGATTAAGTTAAATGGGCCGATATTAATCAGCTAGGCAAGTGGAGTGTCGACTGGCCAATGCAAATAAAAGCCCTTGATTAGGCCATTAGTGCCACCTGAAATAGGTCACACCGCCATAAATTCCCCTCTAATTTTGCCATGCTTAAACCTCTTGTTCCGCTTGTAGCCTCAATTGCCTGGTTTTTTGGGCAATTTGCTTAATTAAGAATAAAACATCTATTCAAGCATTCCTAAGCTTGTGTTTAGAGGAGAAAAAAAAATCTTTTTACTTTTATTACTGGATTTGGAATGGTTCTAAAAACCTTTCTTGTGTTGTTCCCTGTTGAATACCACAGGAATGAATAGCTTGTGTGTGCAGGCGTACAATTTATTATACCTAATTATATTTTGTGATATAGCCGTTTCGAAAAATATCTTTTTTATGAAGCAATTTATCAGCTCTGTTCAACGCCTACCAGCAAATGCAACTTTCAGTGAACCACTGGGTTTCCTTATGAAAACATTGATACTGCTCAGCTCGCAGTAAGATGGTCGTCTTAAAAACAGTAATACATTTACATACATGCCAAACTTCAAAAACACCACCATAGTAAATCAAATGAAAGATCAAATGCCAGCAAGTATATGGCGTGGTTACAAGTGACTAACCACCACCTAAAAGATACCCACTTAGTTTAGGCCTAATGAATAAGTACTTATTAATTAGTTTGTCATATTTACACTAATATTCAGGAGCTACGACAATGGTTCAGTGACCGAATGACTCAAAAGCTGTCTGGGTAGTTGGTTTAAGGAATCGACAGACACCATGTTACCCAAAGTCCATTGTTCCACATGGTGCCATAAGATATGGAATCATCCAAGGAATACGATATATGTGACATGGAATCGTCCAAGGAATACGATATATGTAACATGGAATCGTCCAAGGAATACGATATATGTAACATGGAATTGTTCAAAAATACTGACAAAGAGCACAAATGAACTCTGGTCAAATGAACAAAGCTCCTTTTATCAAAGTTCAACCTTGTTAATTAGCTGTAAGATCATTAGATCTTGATATGTATAAAAATATACTACTCGTACTTTCACAGTAAAAAAATCCATCTGAAGATTACAATGGATCAATTTAGACATTGACTGGTTAAACTAAGTAACTATGAATATTTAGATACTTGACAGGATTCTATCGTCAGTCAGAACTGACTGTAAGTTGAAGCTTTTAATTGTTTTTAACTAAGAGAGACATATATTTCCATATGTTTGATGGGATAAAGCCTTGATTGACTTAGGGAATAGTGGAGAAGGAATAGTTTTTTTTTTTGAATATCGAAAGTCTTGGTTTGACGTTTACCTTGGGCGAGAATTGAATAAACCCCCGACAAGCGTGGAATATAAAGTACGGCTATGATGAGGTTTTTGAATAAGGAAGCGTAACTGAGCCTGGCAGATAAAAGGGCAATGATGGTGCGCTGATGCAGTCGATCACACATTTTGAAATACGTTCTCCTGACGTCAGCAAAAGAGTCTTTCCACCATATTTCAAACACAGAAATGTTGAAAGCTTACTCTATAACTGTAGCATCAAAGTTGTTTGTTACATCAAGCGAAAATGTAAAAGAAAATTAATGAATTTAAATATGGCTGTACTAATATATATAATCTATTAAAATCTTTATAAATAAAATAATGATTTTGTCTGTACATTGCTTAGAACTGACTCATTTCAAGTTTTCTTTACGTTTCATACATTGGAGAAACCGAATCCACCCTTAGAAAAATTTCTGTCGGTTTGTCGGTTTGTCCGCAAAACTTTGTCACAGGTAAACTCAGCTACCATAAGACATATAAAGCTGAAACTTTTACAGTAGATTTGTGTAGGTCTAACTTAAAATATAGGCTCTGAATTGATTGGAAATTCAACGTAGAAGTGAAGTTATGGACGTTTAACGCAAAAATGTTTGTCACAAGTAAACTCAGCCACCATAAGACATAGCGAGCTGAAACATTGACACTGGATTTGTGTATGGCTAACTTAAAATATGGGCTCTAAATAGATTGATAATTCAGTACAGAAGCGAAGTTATGGGGCTGTTAGCTGTATTTTCCTAACTTCACAGACAAGTTTGTTTTGAAAATACACAGGTGTGGCAAGTAGGTATTGTTAGTTGATTTTAATTTCAATTGAGCATATGGATATATTGCGTATTTGACTTCATTGAAATGGTGTTTCACAGAGTTGAGGATGTACTATCTATTGAGAATAAATGTTTTGTAAACGAGCAATTCTCAACTCTTAATACGAACAGGCAGGAAAAATCAACAAACAAGTTCTTACGCTATATCATACCGAGGAAAGACCTTACAAGTCAGTAAAGAGATTGGATTAGTGATGAAGAAGCAGTTCATTATCTAATTGAATTTCTTGACTCTGAATTTATTTCTCCTGGACTGACTGCTCATGAGTAAAAACTTAAAGTAGGAGCACCAATGATGCTGCAATTTATAGCAGTAACAAATTTCATGTTACGAAACATTAGTGACCCAAAAACTGTGCAACGGGACACGACTCTGAGTTCGTGCTCTACACAGATATGCCATAGAGGCGGACAGAATGACTGGATGTGGTATTGGGGAGTCTTCCGAACCACTGTCTGTTTCCATTCAAATGATTGCAAGGTCCCCTCAGAGTCTATTTCGCAATGACGTTAACTAAGTCGCAAAGGGAGACTTTATCTAACGCAGGAATTCAAGTTAGCGAAACCAAGTTTTTCTCACATGGTCAACTGTAGTTTACTTGCTCAATAGTCAGAGGTTTCAACTGATTGTTCTTCCATGAACCTGAAGGACAGACAGCTAATGTAGTGTATACAGAGGCATTTGTTTAACACTGTACTAATAATGGTGTTTTCTACTATTCTATAATTTCTAATTATATTATTAGTATAATACTATAATTGATATGTTGGAATTCCAAGTATAATAGAATTTTTGATTCCGTCAAAGACGGGTACATTTGCTAGTATATTATATTTCTACAAATACTTTATTTATTCTGTTGTCCATTCTGAAGCCACTTCAAAAAAAAACTTCACTGTATTTCTTCATCGGTCTCACCTTACCAAGTAGAATATTTTATGAAACTTCAAAATTTCTATCTAAAGCTTGAATTTGGCTATATAGGTATGAGATAGTTTTTCTATTTCTTAAATTTCAAAAATGAAAAATACTACAAAAACTAAAACAAAGAACAAGTACTTTTTCTTCACTACCTATTATATCTATTATTATACTTATTCTTAACTTATTCCTAGTTTATTTTTCTTACTTCCCTTGAACAGGGCACACGTGTCACAACAGGGTTGATCTCCAGCCATCGATTTTTAAGTCTACCATACTTGGCGTCCCTATCACTTCTCTTCTGATGACGATAAGAAAAGAACAAATTCAAGACTGTAAGTGTGTTTCCAATTTACTGTTTACCTATAGTTTATGCTTAAACGTTTTGATGTTGAACTTTTTGGATAGTTTTCTTGATGATACTAACACAAACAAGCAAACACAGGCATTTCACTCATATATATATAAATCTTTATAAATAAAATAATGATTTTGTCTGTACATTGCTTAGAACTGACTCATTTCAAATTTTCTTTACGTTTCATACATTGGAAAAACCGAATCCACCCTTAGAAAAATTTCTGTCGGTTTGTCGGTTTGTCGGTTTGTCTGTTTGTCCGCAAAACTTTGTCACAGGTAAACTCAGCTACCATAAGACATATAATGCTGAAACTTTTACAGTAGATTTGTATAGGTCTAACTTAAAATATAAGCTCTGAATTGATTGGAAATTCAACGTTGAAGTGAAGTTATGGACGTTTAACGCAAAAATGTTTGTCACAAGTAAACTCAGCCACCATAAGACATAGCGAGCTGAAACATTGACACTGGATTTGTGTATGGCTAACTTAAAATATGGGCTCTAAATAGATTGATAATTCAGTACAGAAGCGAAGTTATGGGGCTGTTAGCTGTATTTTCCTAACTTCACAGACAAGTTTGTTTTGAAAATACACAGGTGTGGCAAGTAGGTATTGTTAGTTGATTTTAATTTCAATTGAGCATATGGATATATTGCGTATTTGACTTCATTGAAATGGTGTTTCACAGAGTTGAGGATGTACTATCTATTGAGAATAAATGTTTTGTAAACGAGAAATTCTCAACTCTTAATACGAACAGGCAGGAAAAATCAACAAACAAGTTCTTACGCTATATCATACCGAGGAAAGACCTTACAAGTCAGTAAAGAGATTGGATTAGTGATGAAGAAGCAGTTCATTATCTAATTGAATTTCTTGACTCTGAATTTATTTCTCCTGGACTGCTTGCTCATGAGTAAAAACTTAAAGTAGGAGCAATTTATAGCAGTAACAAATTTCATGTTACGAAACATGAGTGCCCCAAAAACTGTGCAACAGGACACGACTGTGAGTTCGTACTCTACACAGATATGCCATAGAGGTGGACATAATGACTGGATGTGGTATTGGGGAGTCTGTGTGTATACCACGCATACCATTAATTCCGAGCCACTGTCTGTTTCCGTTCAAATGATTGCAAAGTCCCGTCAGAGTCTATTTCGCAATGACGTTAACTAAGTCGCAAAGGGAGACTTTAACCCAGGAATTCAAGTTAGCGAATCCAAGTTTTTCTCACATGGTCAACTGTAGTTTACTTGCTCAATAGTCAGAGGTTTCAACTGATTGTTCTTCCATGAACCTGAAGGACAGACAGCTAATGTAGTGTATACAGAGGCATTTGTTTAACACTGTACTAATAATGGTGTTCTCTACTATTCTATAATTTTTAATTATAGTATTAGTAATATACTATAATTGATATTTTGGAATACCAAGTATAATAGAATTTTTTATTCCGTCAAAGACGGGTACATTTGCTAGTATATATATATATATGAATAATAATCAAAATAACACTTGATATAATAGATGGATTAATTTACCACAATGAAAACAATTTTTTAAAACAATGCTCTAAAAAAATTGCTAAATATAAATCAATGCTCTGTATTAAAAAATTGTTTTCATTGTGGTAAATTAATCCATATATATATATATATATAAAGATTTCACATAAACACGTGAAATAACAATCAATGATCAAATTGATCAGTTAGGTTTTCGACTCTGACGAAGACCGCTTGTTTTGTTGAAAGATCTTAGTCTTGTTTTCCCATTTTCTTATTTTGGTTTGATCATTATATATATATATATATATATTATATATATATATATATATATATATATATATATATAAGTGTAGTGTCACTCATCAAAAGTTCAATCACATCTCCTCGTGAGATGTCCTAGTCCTCATCTGATGACGATGATTCGTGAAAATATTGAAGTAAGTGTTTGAAGTTTTTACAAGTGTTTTCTCCTGTGGTTGATTTATATATATATATATATAACAATATATATAAATGATCAAACCACAATATGAAAAAGGGAAAACAAGACTAAGATCTTTCAACCGTAACAAGCAGTCTTTGTCAAAAACCCAACAGTTGTTTTTTCTACTAACGAACTAGGGTTACTAGCCGTTGCGTCTACAACGTGCTTCGTCTCCCTTTCTATTTTCTTCCGAAGACGGATTGTCCATAAATTTGAGTCTGTAAATGTGTTTGTTTTACTTTCTGTGCTACCTATCTTCAATTTTGAACTGTTATATATATATATATATATATTCAGGTAACTCACCACAAATTAGAGAAGATAGTCGCTCTAAGGCCTTTTGTTTTCACGTCGTCAGAGAGCAAGTGAATACAAGTTGTAAGCAGGTTATGAATTTTGATTTAAAGAAGGAGTAAGATTGGCATCATTGACAGTATTTTTTCCTATAACTGTTGAAATAGTCTTGATTTGTTTGATAATAATAATAATATATATATATATATATATATATATATATATATATATGTTACACTATTCAACTTAATTCCATGAAAATGGTTAACCTAAAGCAATTCGATTTGCCTTTCGAGGTGTAAATTTATAAGTAATTTTGAGCATTCAATGAATGATTTGTTTAAACCCACGAAACTAATAAAATCGGCTGAAGAAGACTAGCGTTGATAATGATATTTGAAGTTTGGTGCGGCGAGGGGAGTAATTTGGCCAGTGAGCTAAGTGCAGTATGAGTCAGTGCTGAATAATGTATTTAATAAAGCAAGCCCAAACAGGGGCTGGAGCAGCCCTAAGACTTCCAAGTTTCTCTCCTTTACTGCAGGTGTGCTGCTCCTACTACACCAGACTTTAACAGTTTTAATTAGCTATTTCACAAACAGTCTCGATTGTTTTATATTGTATTTTCTTATCTTCTCTTCTTCTTTTTTTTTTAATTATTTTAATTTGTTTAAAACTTCTACTCTCCACTAAATCCCGCTAGCATTGATTTCAACAATAGATTATAAAGAAATCGGGAGTGGTCTGCAGTCAACTTTACAATTACTGAAAGAACTATTAACACATACAGTTTTCAATTATTAAATTGTTTTATTTTTATGTGGGTATCTCATTCTACCAACTTTAAGGAAAATTTAATCACTGTTATAAGAAAATTTTAGAAGTGACTAAAAACTGAAGTTAATGGTAGCCTTTTTTGTTGTAAGTTTATGTCACCCGATATTGAAAATTTTTGTAATTTTATCTAAATCCGTATCATAATTAAGGTAATAATTAATACAAATTTCAAGGTTTAAATAATCGCCAGAAGAGTGAGCTAAAGATAGTGCCTAGTTCGAAAGGAAACAGGATAATCTATAATCTACCTTTTCTTTTGCAGTATATCATAAAAGTAATTTTTTAACCAGGTAAAGAACTAAATGTTGTCAAACATCTGTTAAAGATTTGTTAAAGGGTGAAAGGTATGATTTGTTGCAACACGCTCAATAGCTACCCATCCTGCCAGCTGCAAGCACATATATTCAAAAGTGGATTAACTGAAAGCCAAAATGTGAGCGTTCGGAAAACTTAAAGACTCGCTTCTTCATGATCAATATATTTTAAAGTAAAATGCTAAAACATATGCTTTGGAACAGCCACCAATTAAACCATTTGATAAAAAAAAAAACTGCTGCCAAATAGATGGCTATATTGAAAAAAAAAACCAGGCTCTGTGATTGATAATCTCCGATTTAGAAGAGAAGCGATGAAAGTGTAAGATCTGTAAAAAAAACCCTTTATGCAATCAAAGAAAGTCATTATATCGTGCATCACGAGATCTCAAATACTGCTAAATAGCCCTGTAGATGAAAACAAGAATTCAAAGTAAGCTTACAAAATTCAATCAGATCAATCATTTTTTCAAGATGACTGTCATGAAAAACTTTTTTAATTTAAAAATTTAGCAATGATGATGAATTAGTAAATAGGTTATTGTTGCTGCAAGGTCAAACATGATAAAGGACAAAATTATGTAATTCAAAATCGAAATGAAACCGTTGAACATTAATGAGGCTCTCTTGAATTAAATGTGTGATGTGATTTGTGGAGAAAATCAAATCCTAGGACCATTCTTTTAGAAGAGCGTGTTTTTAATGGCAAAAGTTACTTAAATACTCTGAAGCATTACTTTAGGTACAAATTGAGCAATGAGGACTGAAAGAAGATAAAAGTGACTTATACCTACTAAAGTTTACTAAAATTAGATGATAGTAAAATGTGTCACTGATTAGTAATATAATTAGCACTGTTTTCGTAGAACTAATAAAAGTTTTAAATGCGTACGTCTTAAAAGATCAAAGGATTATTATATTGCATGTAATGAAAAGATGAACGTGTGTTGCTGGATTATGATTTTTAATATAAAAACTACTAACCGAACCTTGTTGTTATAAAATTTCCGCTTGTTTCTATCGACAGATACTTCAGCTAAGTCGAAGAAACGCTAGCTAAGCATGGTGCGGTACATATGAGGCAACGAATTCAAGGATTGTTATTATAAACCAAACGACATTGCTGTTTTACGATATAATCTTTGTACTATGGTTTATGTAAAATATTTCCTACAAAGAAATAGCCTAGAAAACTCATGCTGTACCTTTCAGTAATTATATGCTAAAAAAGCATCAGTTACAATAAAATATTGGTGTCACAAATGATATAAAATATGTTAATTCGGCTGAGTTCGTAATTTTTCCTAGGTAAATATTTCTATTCAGGGGTCTGCTTTTGATATTTTTAGTGTTAATGGCACATTATTAATTTGTAGTGTTAAAAGGTTTAATTATGTCTGAGGATCGATTATATTTCTGAAATAAATTAGTTTGATATTGCACATGAAAGTAATTTCACATTGATTAAATTGGTGGAATAGAGCACAAAGATATAGCAGCTTAGTCCAGAAAGAATAATAAGCATAATTATTGCATGTGTTTTAGGATTTGTGTTTGCGATCAAGCGCAAATAATGTTACTGCTGCGTTTATTTTGGTGTAGTTGAGTGAAGATTGCTTGCTTTAGTCGATTCGCACGGAAGCTGTTTGACAGCGAGATTGTTTCCAGACTGAAATGCACTTGAATGAAGGTATAGAGGTTGGGGGGTGCAGGACAGGGGAAACAGATTACTATTCAAGAACAACTCCCCCCGACCGAGCTCTGCAAACTTTAATCGGTTTATAATTGGCCAAAGATTGTAGAGGGAGTTTAAAGTTGATCAAGGGGGTGCAGGGGAGTGGGAATGCTTGTTGAGCCAATTGACGGGCTTAGTTTGTCCTCCCGTACCAAACACAGACTGCTCCACGACCCTTTGCCACCATTAAATACCAACTATAATTTCATAAACCAATTACACGGAAGAATTACTCAACTGCAAACTTCCGCTAATTTTCCCATTCAAATGGCAGGCAAAAGGAAAAGGCAATAAGAGTTGGGAGTAGAACTTACACATGACTTGTAAAGTAGTGCTTTGGCGCATGGGCCGTTCCCCTCGGCTGACCATGATTTCGTTGGATGTTTCACAAGCAATGGTCTGGTCGTTTTCAAATCGGCTCGCAGTGAACACCAGTTCACTCAAAGTGTCGAAAGTACCATCCGCCTGCAACAACACATTTCACAACATTATTCATATATCTTCTTTAAACACTAATTATAATCGTAATTTTAAATATATGTAAATATGGTAAAAATAATACACAACGATTTTTAATTCTAATAGACAACTTGCCATGCTTCTCTGGTTACAACTTTTTGACCTTAGATTAAATTAAGATTATCATTTTTATAATAACTTATACTATAAGTACTTATTATAATTATATTAGACACTACAATATAATTATACTGTAGTTACATTATAATTACGTTTTATAACAACTTAAAGATGTATTTTACCTTCATAGCTCATCTAAAGAACAGTGTAGAGACAGAGAGGTATGGGTGCATACTAGATGCTTTTAATTGCAAAGTAATTGTGTATTTTAAGTATCATATGTGCAATCTGTAATAGAATATTAACAATATAATTCACTAATATTGACTTTACTCGGAAGAATATTTAATGCCTGCTAACATCTTGTCGTTGCTTCTTAATCTTTCTAATATTCTTCAGAAAAAAAAAATAGACTCTCTTTAGAGTCAAGTGGAAACGGTTCGAAATATGTCACATTTCGGCGGTTGCATTCAAAATATCCATAACATAGAGATATTCAACTCAGAATTAATCGATGCAGTGTTAAGTGTACTGCTTTCTGACAAGGACAGATACACATATATAACAATGGCAGTCTGTATGTTTTAGTCAGTCTATGCTCACGGTCTTTTAAGGGAGTGGTCCTCTTCCTTCTTCCTCCTACATGAAAGAATTACAATTATAATACAGATAAAAGTAAAGAGATCAGATATCCTTTCACTGAATTTGTAAAACAATAATATTTATTATAGTAGATTAATAATTCATTTACAAATATTCTAAGAGAAAAACTTTTTTCATTGATCTCATCAAAGGGGTTTGAATCAAAGAAAATATAGTTGTTGTTTCTTTTATTACTGTGTTTGATTGAGGAGTTACATTATTTTTATGGCAATTTTACTGCTCATATATATGGGGGCAAAGATAACTCAGTGGTAACGTGACCATCTCTGAACTTGTGAGTACATGGATCAATAACCAATCTGTCCCTCGATTTATTCACAAGGGAAGTGAATATATCTGAGCATGTCGTCCCTCAGACAGGACGTTAAATCGTCCATCCCGAGCCTGTACGATGTCAAGTACTTGTTAAAGATCTCTACTGTAAATACATTTGAGTTAGGCAAAATTGAGGACTCCCACTGTAGAAGCTATCCTCATTGTGTGTTTCATAAAGGACCGTTGTTTTGACTGTGCGTGTTTTCTTGTGAAACCGTCACTGCAAATAACCTATGTATATATATATATATATATATATATATACTGATAAAAGAATCGATCGTAAAATAAAAAACAAAATAAAAGTTTATCAGGACTCGTTAGTTCTTCAGGTTCAAATTACATTCTCATTGCCAACGTTTCGGTTTTTATTTAAAACATTTTCATAGGTTCAAATCCCATCCATATGTTCTTATATCCTCATAAAAACCCATAATTAGTAACCTAAATATATAAATATTGATAAAAGTATCGACCGTAAAATACAGATATGTGCAGATATGTTTCCACATGTATGTATATAAAAGCATTTATTTATGTATATTGCGTTCTACACTTTCCTCTTCTACAGTGTTTAATTATTTCATTTCTTCTCTACTTTCCTTACAGTATTGACACGGTTTTCTTTTGTCTTTAATTTTTGTGGCAGTTCTTACTACATATAAATTGATCGTTGCCATCTTGTTTACTACTTACAATAAAGCTCTCAATCAAATCAAATATCAAAGAGGAAAAATAAGTTTTATTTTAATATTATTGATGAAATGTAAACTAATATTTATAAAAAAAAAAAAGCATTGTCCATGAATGGTAACACTATATTCTGGAAGCTTGCCAGAGTTTGCTTTGAAAGAAATAACTTTGAAATAACAATATAGAGAAAAAAATATCCAATCCTCAGTCCACAGTAAATATTCGAAATAAAAATAAAAACAAACACAAACAATGCAAAAAAAAAGAGAAAACACTTTTTTAAGGAGAGATGTAATTCTAAATCCTGTTTTGCTTCCCTTTGTTGACTCTCTAAATAAAATTACTGTTACTTAATACCAGTAGGTTTCTGTATTCAGGAAGTTTAGATTAATATC
The DNA here is from genome assembly GCA_026182355.1 of Hermatobates lingyangjiaoensis. Classification (NCBI taxonomy): domain Eukaryota; kingdom Metazoa; phylum Arthropoda; class Insecta; order Hemiptera; family Hermatobatidae; genus Hermatobates; species Hermatobates lingyangjiaoensis. The sequence continues at coordinate 518,151 of JAPFBL010000293.1, forward strand.
ACAACAATATATCCAATGAAATCTATGTCATTAGATATATTATTATATTATTTATAAAATGAGAAAGAAGGAATAATTAAGAGTATTTGTGCTTATTTTTTTCGCTTCTATTATATTATACTATAGGAGAATATAATATATATACTATTTTACTATAATATTATAGTATATACTATAATACTAGTATATATATATAAAATAGTATTGTATATATATTATATACTATAATACTATTATATTATACTATACTATATATACTATTATATTATATTCTGCTAAAAATGTTAGTGTACCTGACATCGTAAACGTTTGGGACCGGCAGCTTAATGTCTTCTACGAGGAATGATGCGCTCAGATTTATTATCCGAATGTATTCCATGAGCTTTCTTTGAAACAGAAATTTGTAAACAGTAAACAATGACTAAACACCATTGAAGTAAACTAGTTGTAAACTAGAATGACGTTTACAAGAGGACTAAATACACGGACTAGCTAAAGCAAGACAGAGAGAATCAGTTTGTATTTCCGCTAGAGGCGTATCGAAGCCTTGAGACATAATGCTTTCGAAGGGCTCCCAATGCTCAATATAAAGTCGTTCAACAGTTCTCTCCACTCTAGCTTTTGTTTTATTCATTTTCAGTATTCCTATTTTTCCAAAATATATGTTCAGCAACTTGTTTATAGTGTTGTATAGCAATTCCATATAATTTCTATTGCCTTTCGACACAATTGCTTCTGTAATATATAAAAGTTTGTTGAAAAGTGATAAACCAGCTGAAAACAACTATAACTGTATAAAAAAGAAATGTGCTAAAATTAAAAATTATAAGTTTTGAAAACCTTCTAATATTTAAAGTTTGATTAAATGCTAATAACTGCTTTACTATTAAAAAGTAAGTTTCTTCTTCTTCGCTCAAACAGTTTCAGTATGTGCATTAGCAAGTGAACTTTCGTTAGTATCTTAGACATACTAGTCATAAAGTAAGTAGAGTGTTAGTACCACAGAGGCTATTAAATATATCAGTAGAATGTTAACTAATTATTTCTGGTGTCTTTTCTTTAAATAAGACCTGACACAGAATGTCTTTACTATCAATAACCTACTTTTACCGACTACTGAGCTAATTCTTAATAAGAACAAATTGTCAACATGGATACAGATACACTTCGAAAGCAGTTAAGAAGAGAAGATAATTTTTATACCAAAGCAAAATATTAAATATATATATTCCATACCAACAAAGGAAGGTGCGATTAAAAAAATATCAAAATTTATTAGAAACACATCAGTAAGTTATGTTTACAAGAGACATATAAAATAATTCTAAAATTTTATTTTGGGAGAGACATATTACAATATAAAATAGCTAATAAATAGATATCAACTTGAGAAAACAACAGAAAAAAATTGGTCTAGAAAATGATTTATGAAAGGAACTCATTTTGTACTCGCAGGGTGTTCTTACGGTGTTGATACTTACCGACAGGTCTAACAATGAACTTTTTTATTGATTACTGTCTTTTATTTTTTCATGATGGAAAACAATTAATACGAGTAAGTACCTGATGGCCATAATATAAAGTTTTGAAGACAGTATGACAGAATAACATATTTTATATATGGTTTTAAAATTAAAATTTAAACATAAAATCAATGAAGGTTACTGATGTTAAATCAGTTTAACATTTCAAGAGATTAATCACCGATATATATAATAATATATTATATATATATATATATATGATGTAATTTTCTTGAGGTTTGAGGTCCAATGATTAAAACTAGTCCATTTGCCGACGTTTCGACATATATTTATGTCATCTTCAGGGCTACAACATGATTGTTTTACAATTAGCACTACTATTACTAATTACTAGTAATAGTAGTGCTAATTGTAAAACAATCATGTTGTAGCCCTGAAGATGACATAAATATATGTCGAAACGTCGGCAAATGGACTAGTTTTAATCATTGGACCTCAAACCTCAAGAAAATTACATCATATAAATATTGGGTCAAGAAAACAAATCATGATGAATATATATATATATATATATATATATTATATATATATATATATATAAGTTGACACTAATTACTGTCGACACGTTTCGATTAGCTTTAGAACTAAAACACAGATTGGTTCACACAATGAATCATCAATATTCAGACAAATTGATGTTAATGAGAAGAAACTTATTGACCGAAGATATTCAGTGGTATTCAACAAATATGCATATATATATATATATATATATATATATTTGAATTTGATGGCAGATTCTGCGTTAACGACTTTCTTACTTATGGCTTCTATTCTCCTTACAATTTTATTTTGAGAAGGTGATAATTGCCAAAGCAAACTAGCAAACGACATTCAGAAGGCTGGAAATAACCACTTCACTGGGGATAACTATATTTAATTAAACACTACACTAGATTAAACTAAGATAACAACTTTTTCGATGCAAATACGATCAAAAACGGACAAATATAGTTCAATATAGACAAAGAAACCTAGAGAAATCAAATGAACACACTTACAGTCTCTAATTTTTGGTTTGAACCATCTTCAGGAGAGATAAGAGAGGGAAACCAAGCGCACTGGTTCAGAGACAGTTGGAGACCCAAGGTTGGGTAAAAAAACCCTGAGGGTTTTACAACTCAGTTGGGTTTTTGTGTCTGACGAAGACCGCTTGTTACGGTTGAAAAATCTTAGTCTTGATTTCCCATTTCTTATTGTGGCTTGATCATTGATTGTTATTTCACGTGTTTATGTGAAATCTTTATATATATATATATATATATATATATATATATATATATATATATATATATGAATCACTAACTTTTCAGTTTGGCATATACTTTTTTATAATCTTGCAAAACAATTAAAGATTCATTTGAAAGAAGAAATGACTAATACCAGGAAAAGCAATTATAATCATAAATTATTTTATTAAATTTTTCTTAGAGAAAAGAATAATAATTTGGTTTTAAAATGACTGACAGTACAGGAGGCAACCTTCTGATTAATTTGAATATTCATACAGATCCAGGTTCGCAATAAATGGCTTACTTTTATGAGAGCTTAAAAAAAAATTATCTACGAGACAAATGCGGCTCTCAGTGACCTGTCCACGAAAAGTCATTCATCATTGTCTCCCACTTAATAATTCCAGACGTGAAAATAAATCAGCACCTTCCGCCTTCAAATAAATGAAACTCTGAATTTAAATTTAACATTTTTTTCTGTAATTTTTTTCTTTCTTATGAAATCAAAAATAAAAAAAAAGGTTACTATATTTCCATATATATTGAACTGAATACAAATATAAATTTTTATATCGTTATTTAAACTAGTTTATTTCAGATTCTAATGAGTACGGTTGTTTTATTGAAATCAAGAATTATTTTATACCTTTATAACTGTTTGACTTTTGGTCATGATTATTGACTACACCTAAAAGTAGCTATACCTATTATGAATCAATGAAAATTACAAAATTCGTCATATGTTTGTTGTTGTTTTTAATTTTAGAAGTAAATTTGTCTCTTCTTCAGTAATTGTCATTACAACATTACGTTAAAAGTATTAATCAATAGTAAGAAAAGTACAAGTAGTAAAATAAATAGTAGTGATATTATTCAACTGAACGAAAAAGTCCTTAAGATGGTTGAATTTTACTTCTAAATTGATGCTGTGCTGAATTCAGGCACTGTCCTCACTATTTATTAAGTCGATACTTCTATTAAGCCATAGATATTATATATATAAATATATATATATATAAATATATATATAATATTGTATAGTCATATATATAGTATATTCACTAGCAGTTTGCTTCTCAACGCGACAAATTCGCATTTCATCCTGATGACGACGGATGTCGAAATATCGAAGTGAGTTCTGTAGTGACTTTCTGTGTTATTTTCTATTTGTTAACGTTTATATATATATATATATATATATATATATATATATTATATCAAACCACAATATGAAATGGGAAAACGAGACTAAGGTCATTCAACAGTAACAAGCGGTCTTCGTCAGAGTCAAAAACCCAACTCAATTTTTCTCATTTCATATTGTAGTTTGATCAAACGTAGATTGTTATTTCACGTGTTTATGTGAAATCTTTATATAATATATATATATATATATATATATATATATAATATATATACATATATAATTAAAGTTACAGCTAGAGAACACAAGAAAAAGGACGAACACTCACGAATCTCGATAATTTCGGCGTCTTGCCGTCTTCAGGAGAGTAGAAAGAAAGAAAATAAAAGGAGAAAGAATGAAGGAACGGTGACGTAAATGCGTCCACTGGCCGATGCAAAACTATAATATATTATATATATATATATATATATATATATATATATAATATAACTATATAAATATATATATATATATATGGCTATTTAAGTAGATACCTCTGATTTCATATAAAAATTGTTCTAACATACAGAAATTGTATCCTAAATAAATAATAAATGGATTACACCAGGAGCTATAGAAGTGAACAGTATAAATTGGAATTGGTAATGTTTTGGATGAAAGAGTATTTGTTTGTAAGGAATTGAAAGAGAGATGTCCTGCAGGAGGGAGACAGAATAGTAAAAGATCTAGTTGTGGGAAGCAATCAAGAAAATGACTGCTTTATAAAATCGAACTGAAAGGCAAGTTTACCTTTAGACTATTTGGAAAAGCTTAGTATCATCACAGAGACATTGTGTAAAATGTATGGTAACATATATGGAATAACGAATGACCTGTGAGAGAGCACTGCAAATGAAAAGTGCACATCGTATGAAGGTTATCACTACCGTGTACTCAATAAATTAGAGAATAAATAAATCTTTACTTTATTTACACTGATTATAGTAATTAGTAACTCTTCTTTATTATTGACTAGTTGTCAATTTAAAAACTTGTAAAAGTTTATTGAGGGTTTTTTACAGTATGGGGACTTTTACAGGAAGCCGAGAGCAGAATGAGGTTGATATTGTGGCTCCAGTACACGAAAGTCCTGAAATCAACTTGCTCACGTAAGTTACGCATTCCTTCAGACTATATAAATATATATGTCTGTATTTTCCTTCAGACATTTTTTAAGGAATTCAGATTTGAAAATTTAAACAACTTTTTCATACTCATTTGCTTATCCACATTTTTTACCAACTAAAATAAGTTAGGAAAATATGTAAACGCAATCAGTGGCATATTAGTGAATTTAGTCAGTAAAAATTTCACTGCTTTTACTGACGCGGGGTGCAAAAAAAAAATGTCGCGGGTCACTTGTTTGATACCCTTGATCTAGTATATCCTAGAACATTCTGTCCTCATCACTCTATACTATATATATACTGAGTATAAAATGATTTCACATAAACACGTGAAATAACAATCAATGATCAAACCACAATATGAAATGGGAAAACAAGACTAAAATCTTTCAACCGTAACAAGCGGTCTTCGTCAGAATCAATAACACAACTGAAACCCTTCAGTTGAGATTTTCACTCTGACGAAGACAGCTTGTTACAGTTGAAAGATCTTAGTCGTGTTTTCCCATTTCATATTGTGGTTTGATCATATACTGAGTATATATCTATACAATAGGTTATAGTTGATAAATTCACTTTTCTGAACTACAGAATGATAGGTTCAAATCCCTTAACTCTTGGTTGTCTAATCTTGTAATAATTATTGCGCACATCCAAAGAACTATTGCTAATTTAAAAAAAAAATATTCTTAGTAGTTTGTTTGCTACTAATTTGAGCATAAATATCTTGATATTCACTTGAAAATTTGTTATTTGAAAGAGTTTTAAGAGCAGAAGAATGAATTATTTAAAATTGAATAGAATGTACGAATGTTAAATTGAACTATTGAAGTTTAAAAATGTTCATACTAATTTATTAATTAATTCTGAACCTTAATAAAACTGACAACATAATGAAAAATGAACTAATTTATAAGTGGCAGAGATTTTATTCTTAATTTTTATACCATTTACCTTGTTAAAGCATCTCTATGGTGTAATTCAACATTAATATATTATATTCAATTTCAAATAATTTATTTTTATGTTTTTAAATATCATATATATATATATATATATATATATATATATATATATATATATAACAGATTCAATAATATATCGACCGTTTGATAGAATAGGTGTGTTCTCTAATCGGGGTTCGGTCAATTTTCCAGGATAAAAAATCAAACTCTCGTTGCCAACGTTTCGGTTTTATTTAAAACCTTTTTCATAGGCCTACAAACAAAGGATCATAAGAAATCACATATCAACATCAAACATATACACAATATGAAAATGGATTGTTACAACTCATGAATATTACAAGCAGAAATATTTCAGAGATACATAAAACAATATTACTTACAGAAGTAAGAATTTTTTAACTAAGAAAATGAAATTTACATTATTTAAAGGAACAACAATGTTAGCCGGACAAAACCTTCGACTAGACTAATAAGATAACATTACAAATAACCTCAACACTGTTCACTCAAGGGAACTAAATAAATCAAATTTCACTAAACCTCAGCACAACACTCCAGAATAAATATTACTTAAATTAGTAATATCACTTCTATGATTAATCGAACTTAGATCCTTTTTAATATATAACATCTCAAGTGTCTTCCTTCTTTGCTCATCTTTTTCTTTTTCTATTATAGTTGTATCTTCAAAATCGAACGTGTGACCTTCGTTTATTGCATGCCCAGCTAAGGCTGTTGCGTTACTTTTATTTGTTCTTATGGAATAATTATGTTGGTACAACCTTTCTTTGAGAAAACGACTAGTTTCACCATAGTAACACTTGTCACAGTCTTTACATTTGATGGCATAAATGAGGTTACTTTGTAACTCCTTCGGTATTTTTTCTTTCAAATTTGAAAATAAAGATTTATTTTTTCTTTTATTATAAAATGCCAGTGTAACTTCAGGTACGTTTCGTTTGAACACTTTTCTAATTGATTGTGATAAGCCCTCAACATAAGGAAATTTGAAATACTTCCTATTTATAACTTCCAGTTCAGCATGATCTTCATTTGAATGTGCTGGTTGCTGTCTTAAATATCTTAACCAATATCGTTCAACTAAGTTCTTCGGATAACAATTTTTCTGTAACAATAATTTCACCCTTTTCTTATTTTCATTTAGAAAACATGGACTACTTATTTCAATAACTTTTTTAACCAAATTTTGGACGCAATTTAATTTTTGGTTTATAGCATGAGAAGAATGGTAGTTCAGGATTCTTGCAGCACTGGTAGGTTTTTTAAACCAATCCGTTAAGATATTGCCATTTTCACCTCTTATAACTTTCACATCTAAGAATGGCAGATTTCCATCTTTCTCTACTTCACAAGTGAATTGTAGACGATTATGAAAGGAATTAAATATATTTAATACATTCTCTTCTTCTCCCTTTTCAATAATTAAAAACAAATCGTCTACATATAATTTAATAAATTTCACCTTCGTACCTAATTTATTGATACTGTTTTCCAATAGTTCAATATAACTATATTTGCGAGAACTGGTGAAATTGGTGATCCCATTGGTAATCCATATTTTTGTTTATAAATAGTACCATCAAAGGTGAAATACCTTGCTTCACATATAAGGTCCAGTATAGAAAGGAAAACCTTTTTCGACATTCCAACCTGTGAACTAATCTTATTCCACTGTTTATTTACTAAATCAAATGCTAGATCTAAAGGTATATTAGTAAACAACGACTGAACATCTAGTGAAATCATAATTACGTCATCACTTAGTATTTGATTTGAAAGGGCTTGTTTGAATTCTAATGAATTTTTTACATTCAATTCATTCTTGTTAGTAATGTAACTAAGATATTTCTCTATATATTTAGACAGTTCATAAGTTGGACTTCCAATGAACGACACGATAGGACGGAGAGGAAAACCTGGCTTGTGTAGCTTCACTAAACCATATATTCTTGGTGCTATTCCATTGTAAGATTTTAATTTCGAAGCTTGACGTAGATCTATACATAGTGTCTTCTTCAGTTCATCAACTATCTTGTTTACTTTATTTCGTAATGTTGATGAAGGATCTCTTCTTGTGATTGAATATGTTTCACTATCTTCTAAGAGAGTTTTCATTTTTTCTTTATACTCTTCTTTTTTGATTATCACAGTATTACCAGATTTGTCACTTTTACAAACCACAATTTCTCTATGTTCTCTTAAAAACTTATAAGTTTTCTTATAGCAACTTTCTATACATGCATTTTGCCTTTTTAATCGATTTGAAAAATTATTTAATCGGTTTCCGTGGTTTGTAATTATATTTACACATTGGCTTCTAATTGTATCACTGTTTTCCATATTTAGGGATGAAAAAATCTTTTCTAAATCTCCTATAATATCAAATGTAGGAATATCTTCATTTCATCAACATTACGAAATAAAGTAAACAAGATAGTTGATGAACAGAAGAAGACACTATGTATAGATCTACGTCAAGCTTCGAAATTAAAATCTTACAATGGAATAGCACCAAGAATATATGGTTTAGTGAAGCTACACAAGCCAGGTTTTCCTCTCCGTCCTATCGTGTCGTTCATTGGAAGTCCAACTTATGAACTGTCTAAATATATAGAGAAATATCTTAGTTACATTACTAACAAGAATGAATTGAATGTAAAAAATTCATTAGAATTCAAACAAGCCCTTTCAAATCAAATACTAAGTGATGACGTAATTATGATTTCACTAGATGTTCAGTCGTTGTTTACTAATATACCTTTAGATCTAGCATTTGATTTAGTAAATAAACAGTGGAATAAGATTAGTTCACAGGTTGGAATGTCGAAAAAGGTTTTCCTTTCTATACTGGACCTTATATGTGAAGCAAGGTATTTCACCTTTGATGGTACTATTTATAAACAAAAATATGGATTACCAATGGGATCACCAATTTCACCAGTTCTCGCAAATATAGTTATGATTGAACTATTGGAAAACAGTATCAATAAATTAGGTACGAAGGTGAAATTTATTAAATTATATGTAGACGATTTGTTTTTAATTATTGAAAAGGGAGAAGAAGAGAATGTATTAAATATATTTAATTCCTTTCATAATCGTCTACAATTCACTTGTGAAGTAGAGAAAGATGGAAATCTGCCATTCTTAGATGTGAAAGTTATAAGAGGTGAAAATGGCAATATCTTAACGGATTGGTTTAAAAAACCTACCAGTGCTGCAAGAATCCTGAACTACCATTCTTCTCATGCTATAAACCAAAAATTAAATTGCGTCCAAAATTTGGTTAAAAAAGTTATTGAAATAAGTAGTCCATGTTTTCTAAATGAAAATAAGAAAAGGGTGAAATTATTGTTACAGAAAAATTGTTATCCGAAGAACTTAGTTGAACGATATTGGTTAAGATATTTAAGACAGCAACCAGCACATTCAAATGAAGATCATGCTGAACTGGAAGTTATAAATAGGAAGTATTTCAAATTTCCTTATGTTGAGGGCTTATCACAATCAATTAGAAAAGTGTTCAAACGAAACGTACCTGAAGTTACACTGGCATTTTATAATAAAAGAAAAAATAAATCTTTATTTTCAAATTTGAAAGAAAAAATACCGAAGGAGTTACAAAGTAACCTCATTTATGCCATCAAATGTAAAGACTGTGACAAGTGTTACTATGGTGAAACTAGTCGTTTTCTCAAAGAAAGGTTGTACCAACATAATTATTCCATAAGAACAAATAAAAGTAACGCAACAGCCTTAGCTGGGCATGCAATAAACGAAGGTCACACGTTCGATTTTGAAGATACAACTATAATAGAAAAAGAAAAAGATGAGCAAAGAAGGAAGACACTTGAGATGTTATATATTAAAAAGGATCTAAGTTCGATTAATCATAGAAGTGATATTACTAATTTAAGTAATATTTATTCTGGAGTGTTGTGCTGAGGTTTAGTGAAATTTGATTTATTTAGTTCCCTTGAGTGAACAGTGTTGAGGTTATTTGTAATGTTATCTTATTAGTCTAGTCGAAGGTTTTGTCCGGCTAACATTGTTGTTCCTTTAAATAATGTAAATTTCATTTTCTTAGTTAAAAAATTCTTACTTCTGTAAGTAATATTGTTTTATGTATCTCTGAAATATTTCTGCTTGTAATATTCATGAGTTGTAACAATCCATTTTCATATTGTGTATATGTTTGATGTTGATATGTGATTTCTTATGATCCTTTGTTTGTAGGCCTATGAAAAAGGTTTTAAATAAAACCGAAACGTTGGCAACGAGAGTTTGATTTTTTATCCTGGAAAATTGACCGAACCCCGATTAGAGAACACACCTATATATATATATATATATATATACCACAATTAAAAGAAACGGTCCAGCGAACTCCATTGGTCCATCTTCATTGGTTTGCTCCACTCATGTAAGAAGAGTGGAGCAAATCAAGGAAGATGGACCAACTATAGTACATAAGGTTTATTATAAAAACCAGTATTCAGAGCAACACAAACTTGATGAGAGAATATTGAAAAGCATTATAAGGAATAATATTAGTTGTAAAAACGAGAATGAAAAAGTAACACTGGTCACTTATTATAAAAGCCCACCTGTGAGTAGCCTGTTTATTAAAAATAATAATCAAGACAAAAGTTTGCATTTAAAGGAAAGAAATCTGGTGTACGAGTATACATGTACTAATGGGGACTGTGAAACCCAAAAGCACTCGTACATTGGTATGTATGACTACCACTTCCCTATCAAGAAGGCTCACCATGCACCAAATGGCCGGAGCGCCCAAAAAACATACGCAAGACAAGCCTAATGTTAAATTAACCCGAGAGATGCTGGTTGCAAATACAAAAATTATAAAAAAAGAAGGTAACCACCATAAACTAAAAATTTTAGAGGCTATATTAATTCAAAAAATGAAGCCACGCCTAAATATTCAGGTGGAAAATAGTAGCCGTATTTTGAAGCTGTTTAGTTCACATCCAGAAACCCTTGCAGGTAGCGACTCAGGCCGAGAGGCCACTCACCCCACAGGATTAACGCCCACCATTTCTTAAACTTTATGGAAAACAACCCCTTCTACCTTCTCCATGTATATATAAACCAGATAATTCACCTTAGATCTTATTCACGTCCTGATGATGAATGTTGATCATTCGAAACATGTCGACCATAGGAGATGTACTTTATTGTGTAGACGAAATAACGAGAGTGTTATTTAGAAAAATTGAGAAACTTGTTAAGGAACAGGTATCAGCTAAATTTGGTGTCATTTTCAGTAATATATATATATATATATATATATATATATATATATATATATATATGCCTCATTAAATATCTTGCCAACATTAAGTTTAGTATGTTTCCTACATACCTTTTCAAAATTTCGAATGCTACTTTTCCATCTTTGTGGTATCATATAAATTAACTCACCGATTTTTTTATGTTTAAATATATTTTCCATATTACACAGGTCCGACGTTTCGGTCTACGTTGACCATTCTCAAGGATTCTTTATACAAGGTTTTTTTTTTTAATACAATTCTAATAAATACTTATTTACAATAACAATTACATCACTTCTATCAAACATAACTAATAATAAAATATACTTTTAAAACCACTACCTTAATAAACATGAGTAACATGTTTTGTTACAAAATTCCCTACATGAACTTCAGTTTTTATATATATATAAGTTTATTGAATGTAATCCTGCAGAAGAACACTAAGTGTTCGAAAAGTGTAGTTAATTCTGACATGAAATTCTTTTTTGTTAATGACGTAATTTATTCCTCATCATAAGTAAATACCATACTGTAACAGATTATACAAGCAATGAATATCATTTAATGGTTTTAATGGTAACAGCCAAACTTGACTCATGCTACCTTTCAGTAACATTAGTACATTTAGATAACATGCCTTCCACTTAGTTCAAGTGCCCACAACTAGCAGTAGCAACAAGTTGAATTCGTCTGCACCAAGCTCAAGTACACTTGTACTATTAAATAATATATAAATAGTTAAACGCCACTGTCCATCGTATATGATCTAATTTACTGATGTTTCAACAAAAAAGAAATTTATTAAACTCTTTCAGGCTCATTTGAAATATTCTGGATTTTCAATAGAAACGAGTATATTTTCAAAATTAAATAATTGTAATGTTGGATTTCTATATTATATATTTTATAGCTATAAAATCGCTATAAAATATTTATATTAATTTTAGAATGAATTCAGTTCAATACAATCAAAACACTTTACGAATATGAAAAGCTATTTACAATCAAGGGTATAAAATTTTTGGAATTTGCAAATGACAGATAATATTACAGGACTCTTAATTGAAATTGAGAGCTGAATTGAAAACATGGATGTATGAGTTGGTAGGGAAGTATTACGGAGGGGTGGGGTAGCCTGTATCACTAGACCAAGAGTACGCTTGAGAGATTAATCAAAAGCTCAAAATAGGCCTGTAATCGATCGAACTGCTGTCAGTTGTTTAATTACCTCCACTTGTCTGCAGTGGCCGGTTAGAACAGCAGCATCTAATCCAGCACGCTGTGCTCTGTATCGTACTCATCAAGGGATACCAAATTAGGATCGTAGCAAGTTAGGGCAGCGGAATTCAGACAATTGCAACTATCTGAACTCTAAAACTCTATTGATAACAGTAAATCTTCTAAACAACGATAGTGATGTATTAAAATATTGCAAACAAATTAATGAACCACACGTAATAATTTAACATTGTTGATTATATTTAGCTATCAATAATTTCGGATAGCAGACATTAAAGTAGCACGATTACATAACAATGATGGGATGTTAGAATAGCACACTCTAAACCAGTGGTTCTTAACTTTTTTTTTCCCTAATTCCCCACTATTTAGTCAGCCAAATCTGAAATCTCTATTTCCCATCACAGCATCGGTCTTTACCAAATTCGATTTTAACCCATGCAGTGTTTTAGTAAACAAATAAAAATGAAGTGACAATCATACAAGAGAGAAACAAAAAACTGAACAACAGACATAGCAGTTTACCAAGAATATTGTCAAAACTATAATTTTTTCTGTAAGTTTACAAATGTGCACTGATTATTATTATTTCTGAGTCAACAGTGTTGTCACTTTTATCCAAATATGACTTAAATTACCTTATATATTAGTAGTTCTTGTTATTAAAACCGTCTGTGTACTGGGGTAAGTCATGATTTAGATGTATTGTGAAGCAATAGTGCATCCCGGCGATTCCCCAGCCGTGGGGACTTCCCACAGCTTAGGAACCACTGCTCTAAACCAATACACCACAATATAATAGTTTACACTCTGAACCATGTTGACAAAGTAACTACTTATAAATTATAATAGCAGAAGTTATAGCAGAGCAGATTAAACTAATACAACACACTGGAACAGAATACACTCAACAACTTTGTTGATTGTAGCGAATACTCTTAGACAAAGCAACATATTGTAACAGCCTATTTCCAACGTTCATAATAGTAACTTCGATTAAATATGATAGTAGCAAACAAAAAAATAATATGTCACACTCTGAATTAGGGAGAAAGCCACAATACCTTGAGTCATTAGCATATTATATTTTACATATATTTATGAAAAGCAAACAATGTATAATATTTTATAATAAGATTGTTTAAAAATGATATTAATATAGTAATATAAGAGTTCAGACAAAATTTATTCTTTTAAGAATAAGGTTTTATACTATAAAGTAAACTACAGATACAGATTGCGCTATCTGCTTTATTTGATCACAGAAAATAGACTAATATGATTGAATGAAATTGGCGGAGGTTTTTTTGTTTTATCAGGAAGTCTGTTTTGTTTGTGCTAGGTTAGGAGAAGCATGTTTTTTTTTCTTAGTCACTATTAAGAGTGGCAGGAGGAAACTGGGCTCAAGAAGACAGGTACAGAATATAGAGAGCCTCATTTAGACCCAGCCATTCCGTCTGCCGTTCATCTGTGTGATTTACATGGCCAATGATACAGTCCAGGCAATCCTCTTAGACACCAGTCCCCACCCACTTGATCCATACTAAACCAAATCAACATCATATTGTATTTTATTAACAGGTTTTTTGAAAGAAATTTTAACATTTAATTCGTCATAATGCCGCCAAAGAAAATTCTGTGTTCTCTACAACTCTCACTCAATGTTAAATCTACGACTGGAGTTTCCAACCTTAACTCCTACGTGAAGACATTTAACTTCATATTATACTATGAACAAATAAACTTCATTATATATATATATAATTTTTCGTTGGACATACGATCCAAAACGGACAAATATAGTTCAATATAAACAAAGAAACATAGAGAAATCAAAAGAACACACTTACAGTCTCTAATTTTCGGTTTGAACCGTTTTCAGGAGAGATAAGAGAGGGAAACCAGTGCGCTTGGTTTATTATTAGAGACTGACTTATTATTAGAGACTGTAAGTATGTTCTTTTGATTTCTCTATGTTTCTTTGTCTATATTGAACTATATATATATAAATGAACAAACCACAATAAGAAATGGAAAAACAAGACTAAGATCTGTTAACCGTAACAAGCGGTTGAAAGATCTTAGTCTTGTTTTCCCATTTCTTATTGTGGTTTGATCATTGATTGTTATTTCATATGTGTATGTGAAATCTTTATATATGTGAAGTAACAATCAATAATCAAACCACAATATGAAATGCGAAACAAGACTAAGATCTTTCAACTGTAACAAGTGGACTTCGTCAGAGTCAGATGGGTTTTTGACTCTGACGAAGACCGCTTGTTACGGTTGAAAGATCATAGTCTTTTTTTTTTCTATTTCATATTGTGGTTTGATCATTGATTGTTATTTCACATGTTTATATGATAATAAAAATCAACCCCCAAAGAGAGTAAGAAATTAGAAAAAAGGCTAGTATCTTTTAACCGTGACTGTATCAGTTGAGATTTGACTCTGATGAAGGTCGCTTGATATGGTTGAAAGAACTTAATCTTTTTCTATATTACATGTTTTATATATGCATATATAATCCATTTTTTATCTGCCGCTAAAAGATTGTTTTTTATTTTTCCCACTTCAATCTCTAAGATTTAGTTTGTACTTGCTTTTTCTGGTGTGGTTTCATTATTTCTTACTTCAACTATATTTTTTAATTTATGATTTTATCTTTTACATTTGCTTCTCTTTCTTTTCTCTTCTCCTTGACCTAAATTCTACACTCATTTTTTCATTTACTCATTGCTTTAACTGCTGTTCCACGATGATAATGTGGCTACACGGTGTGCCACTTTGTATCGGTCGGTCGACGCTTTCTCGTCTTCTCTACTGTGTTTCTTCTTCTTTAACTTTTTCTTCTTTCCTGAAGACGGCAAGACAGCTAAAATTATCGAGAATCACTGGTGTTAGTCTCTTTTTTGTAACTGTCACTCTTTCATGGTAGTCTGTTATTGTGGGTTTTGTAACTTTCTCTCTATTCATTCCAAAAACTTTATTCTTATTTCATAAAAAAAGATATTTATAATAATTTGTTGTAAATCTTTTCCAAGTATTTGAAAAAACCAAATGATGATAGATACAATAATAAGATTGACAGAATAATGTAGATTGGTGTTTGTAAAGATGGGCAAGCAATGCCGGTATGCAGAGATGGAGCTTTTGCGATGTGACTGTACAATAGACAGAAGTTTACTTCAACAACGCCAGATAGGTTTGCCGTGCAAACATTCAACTGCGTGACGGAAAACAAACTCCGTGCTTCATCCAAAATTCACATAAACTCCCAACACGAAGGCGCAACCAACCTCATCAAAATTATTATTACTTCAATTGTGCAAAAAAAAAAAACAGTTCATAACACATCGTCATGCTATTTTTATGCCGCATAAATAGTTTATTTAGCTTATCTTGATCATAACCGCGACACTTTCTCCCAATCTAATTATAAACTAGAGATCAATTTGCGTGATATTTCAAATAAAACTAATCTGATAAAACTGAGTTAAAATTGCAAAACAAAGCAACACTTATCAGTTCATTGAAGGCTATAAATTAGAATTCGCTGCCCTCAAAAAGTGTTCTATCAGGCATCAATTTTAGATGGAATCAAAACAAGCAAGACTGGGAAAAATATTTACTCTGGATAATGCCTGAAAAAGAATATTATTCTGCTTTCAAAAAAACATTGTACAAGTCAGTATATGGTCGTACTAAATTATGAAGGTCATTAGTTTAAAATAAGAATGTGTTTTTAAATTCTAAATAAACTAATTTCATAGAAGAGGAGAATGCTCGTGCCAAAGAGTTCAGTATAAATGACGTCATACTTACGCAGGGTCAGGTTAGCTCAGTGGCAACGTTCTCATCTCTGAGCTGGTAGCACCGAGATTCGATGCTCACTCTAGTCCTTGATTTATTCACGTGATAAGTGAAAGGTAAAGATATATTTAACTTTAATATACATGCAACAAACTTGGAAATGTTTACTGAGGGTTTATAGTTATGGTGGGAGAGGCTCTAGTATATTCTAGAATAGCATTAGCTATTTGATTGATCCATCATATAATGAATGAAATAGAAACAAGCACCCCGCGAGCAGTGACATTTTCACTGTCTAAATTTTTTAATATGCACAAGCACCCCGCACCCACTGACTAAATTCACTAATATGCCACTGATTGCGTTTACGTGTTTCTCTATCTTATTTAAGTTGTTAAAAAATTCAAACATCTTTTTATGGCTTTAGATTAAGCCAATGAGCAAGAACAATTTGTTTCATTCCCCATATCTGAAATTCTTCTGAAAGGTCTTAGAGCATTTTCTCTATATTTTTCCTTTTTCCTTGTGTTTTAAACCTCACAATATAAACTTCACATAATATATATTATGTGATCAAACCACAATAAGAAATGGGAAAAAAAGATCAAAATCTTTCAACCGTAACAATCGGTCTTCGTCAGAGTCAAAAACCCAACTCTGACGAAGACCGCTTGTAACGATTGAAATATCTCAGTCTTTTTTTCCCCATTTGATATTTTGGTTTGATTCTTGATTGTTATTTCACGTTTTTATGTAAAATCATATTATATATATTTATATTATGTTTCTATCAGTTGTCCAGGGAAAGAAATATGATTCGTTATGATGGTGACCAAAGGAGAATAGAGTTTTGTAGGTCCATGAATGCGGTTCCAGTTACATAATATTTTTATTTTATATATATATATATATATATAACATTAAACTTTGAATTTAACTCACTTAACACGACATTCAACATTACTTCACGGTAACATAAAGAAAAAATAAAGAAAATTTCAGGCAAAATTCACTTTTTCAGAGGACAACAAATGTCGAAATATTGATCTGAATTTCGTCTGTAATATTCCTTTTTTCTTTTCAATATTGCATTTACATGCTGTTATGAAAAATATTCTCATTACATTTAACTCTAGTAGTTTTAATAAAGCAAAACGCTGTTCTAAAATTAACAAATAACTGAGATGCCAGGAACAAGTTTTAAGTAATATAATATTATATTCTCTGAAATTTGAAATTAAATGAACACTAGAAATAAAGGCATATTAATGTAATGAAAGGAGCAATATGAGTTTGAGCATGCCAGGGAGAACAAAGTCAGGGTTCTTTGAAATTATTAACAAGCACTTTATCTCGGTGAATCAAATTTTGAATAGTTTTTGAAATAGGAAACTTACACTGGAATCTGTTATAACAAAATATTTATCTATGAATAGAAGTAGTGTTATTAGTTATTATTCTATGTATTATATATGCATTAACTGCAAATAGTTATTGCAATATTTAATCTAGCTAAATGAAATATTTTCTCTATTGGTTTCTTGCTTTTCAGTTTGTCTTGTGTACACCATTCAAATAGTTCTAATGCATGGAAAATGATACAAGAAGAGGGAAATGCACTTGGAGATATCATTAACAATAATTCTTCTATATTTTTCTCTAAGCGTGTTTGTGTATGTATGAGAGAGAGAGAGAGATAGAGAGAGAGAGAGAGAGAGAGAGAGAGATGAGTGAGAAAGTGGGTGAGAAGGTCTCTCTCAAGAGCGTCTTCACGACCATAATATATCTTAAAACATTACAAAATCTGTCAGAAATACTTATAATAGAAATTCTAGATCTACAGTAAACTGATATTAAAATTTGTATCAATGTTTATTAAATAGGGAAAAAAACAACAGAAAAGTACGCAAAGTGAATTTAAGTTATAGTTGATAGCCATATCCTCTGGTAAGTAAAGTAAGTTCTGGTAAGTAAATTTATAAAAAAAAAAATAAATTTAGGAAAAATTCACCTCTGAATACTACTTAGAGGCGAGCTCTTGTAACAGCCATATATGAGTTTCTTCAGAAGCTCTGAAAGTTACAGATTTATTTTGTCGAGAGACTGTTTCAAGTATCTAAACTCTGAAACATTCATTGGAGCTTAGACTATAGGAATTCGCATGAATAGCTATTGGTAGTGTACAATCCCGACTGACCGAGGACCTATGATTACTTATACGTAGGCTGTATAAAATGGTTGTTAAATCTACGTAGAATTCATCACACCGAGTAGAGTATAGACGGTAGAAACTATTATGTATTCCTTTCTGAATATTAGTCATTTCCTGCGCTTTCACCCTTTTAAAATACCACTCTTCCCTCCCATTCTTCTCAACCCCTAACCAGATGTTTTCTGCATCTAGTGTTTCAGTTCGTTTTTTGACTCTGACGAAGACCGCTTGTTACGGTTGAAAGATGATAGTCTTGTTTTCCCATTACATATTGTGGTTTGATCATTGTATTATTATATATGTATATTATTACTATATTATGAAATACACTCTCTGTATTATTTTTTTAAAAAAAAAATTATATTTTGCATTCATGGTTCAATTATAACAAGTTTTAAATTTAATATTCAATATGATTAAAAAATGAATACCACATTATTTTATTATTAAAATTTTAAAGCATGAAGTTATAATGAAATCCAATATTACAAAGAGTATATATCCCTTAATGCCTTATTTTATGAATATTACATAAATTACAATCGTCCATCATATTTGTCTTGCAATAACGTTTTAAATTCACTTCATATAAGATATAGAGGTTTTATAAAAATGAAGTCTATGAAATTTATTATCACTAAAATTATTTGAACAAGAATTTATATTTTAATGTAGTGCAATCAGTTATTATGTGGTATTTACTCATTGTAGGGTAAAAATCTAATGAAATGGTCTCCACATATAAAAATTTTAATGATATAAACAACGCGTTTGGAGCACGTAGTGTTCTTCCTCAGGCATTAACTAAAAAAATACAATGACACCAGAGAGTTATCTATAGTACAAAGTAAATAAGTACAAAAATTAATATAAAATAAAATAAGGCAGAAAGTAGGAATGAGTGCCTCTGAATAAGACTGACTGGAAATGGAATGGACATGGGTGGGGGTATAGGGTACATCTGTTTCTTATTAGAGCAGGTACATTTTTCTCTTAAAAGTTAGGCTGAGCCTTTACATTTTCTTTTAGAATAAGTGTAAGAAACATATTGAAAAAATAACACACAGAGCTATAACGAAATATAAACCAAATATATGTATAAGGAGAAAGTAGAACTTTTTTTTTATTTTTATATAAATAAATTAAGAAAAGTTGTACATTTGGGAATTTGCTCATTCAGGCAAGTAGAAGAATTATCGCGCACTAGTTTGTTGATTTCATAGCCTTCTAAAATAGTTATTTCCCGAAATTTAATAAGAAACAGATGTACCCTATACCCCCACCCATGTCCATTCCATTTCCAGTCAGTCTTATTCAGAGGCACTTATCCTTTGGTTCGTACTTTCTGCCTTATTTTATTTTATATTAATTTTTGTACTTATTTACTTTGTACTATAGATAACTCTCTGGTGTCATTGTATTTTTTAGTTAATGCCTGAGCAAGAACACTATGTGTTCGAAACGCGTTGTTTATATCATTAAAATTTTTATATGTGGAGACCATTTCATTAGATTTTTACCCTACAAGAATTTATATATCATTATCATAAATTAAACCTCTCTAAAAGAACAGAAGACGAATCCTCCGATAATAGTTCTTTTTTAGTTTGTTACGGTTGAAAGATCTTAGACTTGTTTTTCCCATTTCTTATTGATGTTTGAACATTGAATGTTTCGTTATCTCTATTGAACTTTATATATTTAAGTGCAAATAAATGAAAAAAAAGTTCTTACAAATTTCTCAGTTTCTATAGTTTTCGAATGATTTCTTTGCTTACAAAGTCACGTGTGCTTATTGTAACTTTTCTGCTAGATGATGTGTTTTAAAATATATATTTTTAAAACAGGACTATAGGGTAAAATACTTATAAATATGAAGCCGAATGGCTATTAACTCTTTCACATTCATTAGCTCACATAGGTGACAAGCTAATGTGGTTTTTTAAAACTACCTTGTAATAATCATAAACGAACTTTCCAGCGACTATTGTGTACGTTATAATGGATAATTAACAAACTACAGGAAGATACATATATTTTATCAAATTTTAATTTGGTAACACTTGATTTAAACGAGAAAGAATATTTAGAAGAAGAACATTTGATTAGTAAATAATACAATTTCAAAAGCATCTTAGTGTGGATTGGTGGGTGAGTGTGTTAGCATTGCTTGTTACCACGCTACGGTCCAGAATCTTTGATAGATCAAGTTGATATTTTGCACAAAAATGGAAGGGATCATCCACACCCTATAGTGTGGATGATCGCAATTGTTTGACAAGAATTATACCTGACGGAAAGTCACTTTTTTTGCCAATAACCGTTTTTTAGAAAACATTTTTTTCTCCTAAACTGCTAACTCTAGACTTTTGAAATTTTGGCATTATCTTTGAAGTTACAACTGCAATAAAAGAAAAATATATTCCGAATTTTAAAACAACAGAAATTATTTTTTTTTCAATAAAATGTAATAATTTCGACAAATAATTAAATCTCAGAGCTTTTGAGAGCGATACAAGCCATACCGTTTGACGGATCGAAATGAAACTATGCCTAAAAATAGAACATTATGTGGAAAATGAGATGAGATAATTTTCTTTACAATTGTATTCACCAAAGGGGCGTTAACGTACGATTTCTCTTTTCAGAAAATGTTTTTTTTTTGACGCTAAACGGCTCATTAAAAAATGATGAACATTTGATCAAAAATGGAACAATAAATTATCAATTCATGAAATTTCAATCATGGAAAAGAGCAATAAAGTTATAAAAACTGTTTGTTTATCCTGGACTAAGGGATTTTTTGCGGAATTTTTGATATTTTTTTACATTGTTTACATTGAGTTAGAAATTTTTTGACCAAATCCACTGAGATAAAATTCATGTTTATGATTGAAAAATTTAAATAATTTATTGACTTATATGAGATATAAGAGGAATAATATTTTTACATGCAAAAAATTACCCCCAATAAACATAAATAAATTTCCTTTGTCTTGCATGAGATGATGGATTTGTCTCATAAAATGCTGTAATAAATCTATATATTGCACTCGTGAACAGAACTTAATATCAGTTATAATTACTTTATCTTTGTGAATTGTAGTATCTGTCCATAATATTGAAATGTGACGAATGGACTGTTTCCTCAAGGAAGAGGATTTATGTTTTGTTGACAAATATCCAGTTTTTTCACTATTCTAGTTTAATAGTTCACATTTATTATTTTCAAAAATTAGAAGCTCCCAACTATAAAAGTTTTTAAATTATACTGAATAGCTGGCTTTTGCTTTTATTTGAGTATGTAAACTGGCTAATTACTAATATATTTTTTCTTAATATACATTCATACCAACCTTATAACAGAGTACAGCAGGCATGAATATTTTTTTATTTATTCTTATTTTCTGTACATAGTACAGTTGAGTATAGATATTTGGTAAATAAATAACTGAATAAATCAACAGCTAAAATTGCTGAAAATAGTTTTTATTTTAATAAGGCTGTAAATAAAACAAAACTGCGCCATTATTCTCCAGTAAATGTTATGCTTCCGGGAGTGTCTTTAATTAAAGTTCTGAGAATTTAGTTTATTCAGTCAACTTGATATTTCATACAGTGATAACTTCAAATAGTAAGTACGATTTTTATTTTAACTTATTTGTGCAATATCATAAGTACTTAAACAGTTTAATATTATCGGCATGTGCAAATAATTAGATGACTACTTAATGATTACTTTCAATGAATATGGTAGGTTGACTTTTAAATCAGTATTCTTTTTGGTTAACACATTTTGTATCTTTTGCTAAAATAAACCTCTGTGGAATAAACATAATAGTAAAAAATATTTAAAATGTCAATTATGGTTTATTTATGAAGTATAATTATCTATTTATTAATGGTACATGTTTTCTACAGAATATTTCACAATATACCTATTTACTTCGAAATATGCTAAACTAATTAGAATATTGTTGCTTAGTTTATGTTTTACAATGACTATTATTTAAGATGAATGAAGAAATAATAATTCCATTGAGTTATTAAAATGAATTGTGAAAGTTATACTTCTTATACTTTAGTGGCATTAGGAAAACAGAATATTTTTGATATATGTCATATTAAAGATGTACATGTTCATATTTCATAATTAATCCAGTATTAATCATTGTACATTGTATATATGAAACATATTACAACTTAGACTCCCTAAAAATGAGATTATGTTAATTAAACATTCATTAAGAAGGTACATTAAGAAAGTTACTTAAGTTATTGATGAGAAGTATATTTCATATTGTGATTGTAATTTACAAAAGAAAGATAATTTATTTTTGTAATAGGTATTAATACAATTAATAGTGTTGAGTATTATTTAAAAATGACCATTCCAAACTTTTTTTTCAACAGCTTTAAATATTGATTACATTTTCATCACAAACAGTAAAATGCTTGTAGGCATTCATTAGAATGAATTAATTGAAATATGAACTATTGTTGTTGCTCCTACAAATGAGGTCCTTGCAATACAACTTATTTTAAAGGTTTAAAAATCCTTCTATTGGGAGACTTTGAATAATGAATTGCAAATATTTCTCCAAAATTTATAATTATTCAATATACTCTCTTTATAATTTGAATAATGAAGACACCCACATTGTACTAATTAATTAATTAAATTGTTATCAATGAATTCGACAATATATTTACTCACAGTACTTTTTTTTTTACTTACAGTATTTTTATGTTGTGCACAAATTATACTTTGTACAATATTTCTGTTTGCAGTCTTTCATTTAGTGAGATTATTTCTAGAGTATAATCTTTTATATGAAGTAATGAAAAGTTAGTTATCTAAATGCCCATACTTAGGAATTATATTAATGATTATGGGAAGGATAGCATATGCATGTAGTCCATGGAAGGCAGTCAAATGTAATATGCACACATGTTTTATTTTAAGATATTTACAAATTTACTATGTTTCATGGAACTTATTCCTGGAAGTTATTTAAAAAAAATGTTTTATTTTAAATTATAACTATTATTCTCAATTTCTTATTAATGTAAACCATATAGCAATAAGAATAAAATTTATCACTAAACAGTGTAAAAAGAAAACTTTCAAACAAAATAACTATCAAGAAAATTTCAATTTTTATGAAACATTTAACAAATTTGTTTGATTTTATAATGAAGTAAAAAGAAGTCATAATGGGGTTGACCACTCTGTTCTAGGACTGTGTAAGTGAACTCTTGGACTCCCTAAAGTTCTTTGCATGCTCGAGCCAGTCTGCAACTTCCCTTCATCAAAGAATCATGGCGGAAAATGCACTGTGGCTTATGCCAAGGTAAATTCAACAATTTTTCATTGTTCACACATAATGTCACTTGATATTATCTGTTAACACTAGTCTTTTAACTATATGTCAAAATATATGTTAAATTACATGCAATAAATTAAAATTTAAATGGTAGTTAATTTTCTGCTTTACTAGTATTAAAATAATTGCTTCTTTTTGATCCACCGATATAAAACACACGTAGAATACGTGCTATTATCATAAATGGCTATATAAAAAATACATTTTTTCTATATTGAACTGAACCTAGTGCACTATTACCTTACGTCAAAAAAAAAAACATGGCCGACAATGCACCTACGTACTATACTGGGAAAGTAATATTAACAATTTATTTTTGTTCGAAGATAAACACTTCATTTTTATGCCAACACTATTCTTTTAACTATAATTCAACTATGTTTCACATATATGTTTAATTTATTGCAATAAATTTAAATTTAAATGGTAGTTAATTTTCTGCTTTACTTGTATTAAAATAATTGCTTCTTTTTTATTCATCGATATGAAACACACATAGAATACGTGTTCATATCATAAATTTTTATATAAGAAACAAGAGGGTATAACAGGTTTGTTTGTAAATGAAGAAAACGACAAGAATTACTTTATGGTTGACATATACTAGAATTATTTGATTATGACTAATCACAACCATGACTCACAAAGATTCCACCCTATGTTATATACCATTGTGGTAATGTTATGATGTGTGTATTGTTGCAGTTACAGACGAAAGGATACCTGTACACAGGTTAGTGGGCATGTTATGTGTTTATGCTTTTATCATTTCAGGTTTATGTGTTCAGTTTATTACAGTACCCAACAAAGCACACTCAACGTCTTACACTGTTTGAAACCCTCTTACTTCCACTGTTCTTCCCAGACAGATCGTAATCTGTTAGGTCTCTATAAGAGTGATTCTCAATGGTGTCTACAGGATTTCTAGATGTTTTTTAGTGATTCAAATAATATATCCAACATAAAAACGTAGTCACCATACCTCATTTTACAAATTGCATCTCTTTTTGTGAACGCTACATTATTATAAGTGATAAGTAATAGCGATTTTCTTCTTAAGAAGACTTACTCATCTCAAATATATTTTATACGCAACGAATATGTTCTACCAATGGCGAGATTACTTTTGTTCACCACTCTGAGCGAAAATTTTACAATTTGCAACAACATTATTTCCTAGTCAAAACAGGCAAGACGTCAAAACATTTCAATGGATTGAAGAAAAAATTCGAGGTCCTCCCTATCTCTACAAAAGATTTCAGCCCCAAACACTGAAGAAGACGCCAAGGTTCAACAAGTTTATATTTCCCTGAGCAGAAGAAGAAACAAACTGAAAGTAAGTCTCATTTTCTTTATTTTTTAATGACTATTTTTATCGTATTGTATTTGATGTAATTAAAATATTTCTCGGACATTTGTATACAGTGCGTTTCAGAAATTTGTAGAATTAAGAACTCCCCAACTTCGAGCAGATTCAGAACCACTGCCCTAGAAACATGACAAAGGCTTTTCAGGTATATGAAGATGTTTGATTATTCTTATTGTAATTCTACTGTGTAGGTAACTAATCGTTGATAAGTATACATAAGTGTTTACATTTTTTTTAAATCTCTATATGCATAACTGTTTCAATCTACTCTCTTGTGTAACTCATATGTTATGGGACTAGTAAAGCTCTTTTTGTGTAAAAAGAAATTTGGTTACATGTTTCTTTAATTTTATTAAAGGTATATGTGTGAGGTACCTCATATATGTTGAATGGATTTTGTGTTTGATGCATTTAAGTTACATATATGTTTCTCAACTAGTCTCCATGTAGCTCATATGTTTTGGTGAGTAGAAAGGTATTTGAAGTGATAAAGAGGTGTTGATCACATTCTTACTGTTTTATACTACTGTATAAAGTAAGTTGTATTATAGTAACTTATATTTCTTGCAAAACATGTATGCAATAGATGTTTTGTTAACTATAAATTTTTGTTTTCATAAGTATTTCAATTCCACATGTTAATATCATTTGCAGGTAGAAACACCTGCTTAGGTATACTATGATTTATACCAAAATTTTATTTTAATTTTACTCTATGAGGTAACTTACAACTGTTGAATAGAATAGCTTATTTATAATATCTAAATGTTTATTTTATAGCTCTTTCTCTTCCACTCAACCAATTAAATCAATTGATAAAGGAATAGAAATCTTTTTGAGAATTTGAAGAGGTATGACAACATCCTAATATTTAATTATGTTTTGTAAGGTAACATTTAGCTTAGAGTTGTTAAATAGGTATGCTTTCTATAATCAATAAGTCAACATTGACATAGCTATGTTTATTCTACTCTTTCTTGCAACCTTTATGTTTTTAGGGGTAGAAACGGTTTTGAAGTGTATAAACAGGTATGATTATTCTCATTTTAGTTGTACTGCTTTATGGTTGTTAAGAAGGTATGTGTTTTATGATATATAAGTCAACTTTTACATAGCTACGTCTATCCAACTCTTTCATGCAACTTATATGTTTTTAGGGGTAGAAACGGTTTTGATGTGTATAAACAGGTATGATTATTCTTTTTTTAGTTATACTGTGTTTATTTTCTTTAGTTGTTAAGAGGGTTGTGTTTGATGATCGTTAAGTTCACACAACACAGTTACTTCTATTCTACCCTATCATGTATATCTTTAAGATAGTCAGGGGGGGGGGGTGCACAAGTTAGTCAGGGGGGGTCCTGGGGCTTGGGTGGCTACCAGGCGGGTCCGCAGGTGGTGGATAGCGGAATGCCCTGTACTATCAGGGTAACCTCGAATACTCAATAAGGACTCCCGAACAATCCCCTTAAGCCACGTTTTAACAGCATACAAGTTTAAATAAGTGAAAATGTAACTCAGTTTTTAATGAGGACTCAGGACATCTTTCATCTGACAGATTCTGTCAAATTTGCAGTGGATATAGTTTTTCGCGTTGTTTCCTGTGATTTTAACAGCGAGAAATTAGTAGACAAATATTTTATCATGTTAAATTAAGTCATTATACTAGCCTGGGTGTCATGTGCCAGGTGGTGGTGTTTAAAGGGGGTAAATATGAAAAATAATAAAAAAATTAAAAGAATAATCAGAAAAAAAAAACTGAAATTTCGTACCAAAATGAGTTTTTATATCGTAATTGTTTCTGTGTTTATGAGTGTAAGACCGTTTTTAAACGAATTTTTCAACTGTAGTATTTGCAAATTTAAAATAAACTTATTTTAAATTGTTCAAAACTAGTTTTTTAAAAGGGTTGAACGTTCATTTATATTTGTTTGCGTAGACCGTTAATTTTTTTTATGATTTTAATTATGCGTTTTTGTTTTAAAAAAATCTTTGGTTTTCTTTGATGATAGCTTTATATGTATTCAAGTACTGTAACAACATGAAAGTCTGTGACTGATAACAGGAGTCTGAAATTAGATCCTTGATTGTGATTCTATGAATAAATATTTTGATGATTTTCTGAAATTTTGTTGGTTAACGTTTATCAGCTATCAGTGGCGGTGGGGAGGATCTTACGACCACCACGGGCGGCAAAAATAGTTGCTACGCCACTGTCTAAATGGGACATGGGACAAGTGCTAAGAAGTTTCATATTATATTTACTTATAGTAAAGTTGAGTGTATGCCACTCCAGAATTTTTTTAAAAGTTTATGTAAGATATAGAGTATGAGAGTGAGCAGGAGAAGAAAGAGAGTGCTGATATAAGTGCAGAGAGGGGGAAGTGTAGAACAGAGTGAAAAGGGAGGGGAACCAAGAAAGGAAGAAAGCTTAGAGGTTTTATATCAAATATTCAACTAGAAAAGTAACACTATCAATTTTTTTTTAAAAAAAAAAATTAAATTCTAGATAATTATTTTAGATTTTTTTATACCCATTTCAAGAATTTTTTGATCATGAAAGAGCAGCGAGTAGAAGACCTCCTAATTTAATGATCTATACTCTAAATAAAGTCGAATAAGACAAACAGTAGAACTCCCAACATAAAACTTCATGTTCCTTTAGGTAAAATACGAAAGTTACAAACTATAATTGTTAGAAGTGAATTAGTCAGTAGTTGAAACGTAGATAAATATATACAAAGAAAATAAGTCGGTTCATTACAATTGCTTAGTAAAATTATATAAAACAACTGGAATAAGAAATTTAATAATGTTAAGAATATAGTTAATTTTATTGTAATCAACTTGATTTAAGTACTGTCAGGAAATAATTTAAATTAGCTCTATAAATTCTAACTTTTAAACTAAAAAATTAAATGAACTAATACAATGTTTAATATTGATGGATCAAAAAGAAGTAAAATAACTTTCATTTATCTTTTGATAAAGGTATTGCGTATAAATACTGTATACAATACATGTGAAAGTATATAATATAATATTATATATATATATATATATATAAGATGAAATATAATATAATAGGTCATGATTTATGAACAAATAGGTATACCTTTGCATGATAAACGTAATTATTTTCTGTTCGGTAATTTTGTTTTTTGTTTTGTTTATTACATTGAATGTTTCGTTATCTCTATTGAACTTTATATATTTAAGTGCAAATAAATGAAAAAAAAGTTCTTACAAATTTCTCAGTTTCTATAGTTTTCGAATGATTTCTTTGCTTACAAAGTCACGTGTGCTTATTGTAACTTTTCTGCTAGATGATGTGTTTTAAAATATATATTTTTAAAACAGGACTATAGGGTAAAATACTTATAAATATGAAGCCGAATGGCTATTAACTCTTTCACATTCATTAGCTCACATAGGTGACAAGCTAATGTGGTTTTTTAAAACTACCTTGTAATAATCATAAACGAACTTTCCAGCGACTATTGTGTACGTTATAATGGATAATTAACAAACTACAGGAAGATACATATATTTTATCAAATTTTAATTTGGTAACACTTGATTTAAACGAGAAAGAATATTTAGAAGAAGAACATTTGATTAGTAAATAATACAATTTCAAAAGCATCTTAGTGTGGATTGGTGGGTGAGTGTGTTAGCATTGCTTGTTACCACGCTACGGTCCAGAATCTTTGATAGATCAAGTTGATATTTTGCACAAAAAATGGAAGGGATCATCCACACCCTATAGTGTGGATGATCGCAATTGTTTGACAAGAATTATACCTGACGGAAAGTCACTTTTTTTGCCAATAACCGTTTTTTTAGAAAACATTTTTTTCTCCTAAACTGCTAACTCTAGACTTTTGAAATTTTGGCATTATCTTTGAAGTTACAACTGCAATAAAAGAAAAATATATTCCGAATTTTAAAACAACAGAAATTATTTTTTTTTCAATAAAATGTAATAATTTCGACAAATAATTAAATCTCAGAGCTTTTGAGAGCGATACAAGCCATACCGTTTGACGGATCGAAAATGAAACTATGCCTAAAAATAGAACATTATGTGGAAAATGAGATGAGATAATTTTCTTTACAATTGTATTCACCAAAGGGGCGTTAACGTACGATTTCTCTTTTCAGAAAATGTTTTTTTTTTGACGCTAAACGGCTCATTAAAAAATGATGAACATTTGATCAAAAATGGAACAATAAATTATCAATTCATGAAATTTCAATCATGGAAAAGAGCAATAAAGTTATAAAAACTGTTTGTTTATCCTGGACTAAGGGATTTTTTGCGGAATTTTTGATATTTTTTTACATTGTTTACATTGAGTTAGAAATTTTTTGACCAAATCCACTGAGATAAAATTCATGTTTATGATTGAAAAATTTAAATAATTTATTGACTTATATGAGATATAAGAGGAATAATATTTTTACATGCAAAAAATTACCCCCAATAAACATAAATAAATTTCCTTTGTCTTGCATGAGATGATGGATTTGTCTCATAAAATGCTGTAATAAAACTATATATTGCACTCGTGAACAGAACTTAATATCAGTTATAATTGCTTTATCTTTGTGAATTGTAGTATCTGTCCATAATATTGAAATGTGACGAATGGACTGTTTCCTCAAGGAGAGGATTTATGTTTTGTTGAGAAATATACAGTTTTTTCACAATTCTAGTTAAATAGTTCATATTTATGACTTTCAAATGTTAGAAGCTACCAACTATAAAAGATTTCAATTATATTGAATAGCTGGCTTTTGCTTTGATTTGAATATGTAAACTGCCTAATTACTAATATATTTTTTCTCAATGTACACTCATACCAACCTTATAACAGAGTACAGCAGGCAGGAATAATTTTTTAATTATTCTTATTTTCTGTACATAGTACAGTTGAGTATAGATATTTCATAAATAAATAACTGAATAAATCAACAGCTAAAATTGCTGAAAATAGTTTTTATTTTAATAAGGCTGTAAATAAAACAAAACTGCGCCATTATTCTCCAGTAAATGTTATGCTTCCGGGAGTGTCTTTAATTAAAGTTCTGAGAATTTAGTTTATTCAGTCAACTTGATATTTCATACAGTGATAACTTCAAATAGTAAGTACGATTTTTATTTTAACTTATTTGTGCAATATCATAAGTACTTAAACAGTTTAATATTATCGGCATGTGCAAATAATTAGATGACTACTTAATGATTACTTTCAATGAATATGGTAGGTTGACTTTTAAATCAGTATTCTTTTTGGTTAACACATTTTGTATCTTTTGCTAAAATAAACCTCTGTGGAATAAACATAATAGTAAAAAATATTTAAAATGTCAATTATGGTTTATTTATGAAGTATAATTATCTATTTATTAATGGTACATGTTTTCTACAGAATATTTCACAATATACCTATTTACTTCGAAATATGCTAAACTAATTAGAATATTGTTGCTTAGTTTATGTTTTACAATGACTATTATTTAAGATGAATGAAGAAATAATAATTCCATTGAGTTATTAAAATGAATTGTGAAAGTTATACTTCTTATACTTTAGTGGCATTAGGAAAACAGAATATTTTTGATATATGTCATATTAAAGATGTACATGTTCATATTTCATAATTAATCCAGTATTAATCATTGTACATTGTATATATGAAACATATTACAACTTAGACTCCCTAAAAATGAGATTATGTTAATTAAACATTCATTAAGAAGGTACATTAAGAAAGTTACTTAAGTTATTGATGAGAAGTATATTTCATATTGTGATTGTAATTTACAAAAGAAAGATAATTTATTTTTGTAATAGGTATTAATACAATTAATAGTGTTGAGTATTATTTAAAAATGACCATTCCAAACTTTTTTTTCAACAGCTTTAAATATTGATTACATTTTCATCACAAACAGTAAAATGCTTGTAGGCATTCATTAGAATGAATTAATTGAAATATGAACTATTGTTGTTGCTCCTACAAATGAGGTCCTTGCAATACAACTTATTTTAAAGGTTTAAAAATCCTTCTATTGGGAGACTTTGAATAATGAATTGCAAATATTTCTCCAAAATTTATAATTATTCAATATACTCTCTTTATAATTTGAATAATGAAGACACCCACATTGTACTAATTAATTAATTAAATTGTTATCAATGAATTCGACAATATATTTACTCACAGTACTTTTTTTTTTACTTACAGTATTTTTATGTTGTGCACAAATTATACTTTGTACAATATTTCTGTTTGCAGTCTTTCATTTAGTGAGATTATTTCTAGAGTATAATCTTTTATATGAAGTAATGAAAAGTTAGTTATCTAAATGCCCATACTTAGGAATTATATTAATGATTATGGGAAGGATAGCATATGCATGTAGTCCATGGAAGGCAGTCAAATGTAATATGCACACATGTTTTATTTTAAGATATTTACAAATTTACTATGTTTCATGGAACTTATTCCTGGAAGTTATTTAAAAAAAATGTTTTATTTTAAATTATAACTATTATTCTCAATTTCTTATTAATGTAAACCATATAGCAATAAGAATAAAATTTATCACTAAACAGTGTAAAAAGAAAACTTTCAAACAAAATAACTATCAAGAAAAATTTCAATTTTTATGAAACATTTAACAAATTTGTTTGATTTTATAATGAAGTAAAAAGAAGTCATAATGGGGTTGACCACTCTGTTCTAGGACTGTGTAAGTGAACTCTTGGACTCCTAAAGTTCTTTGCATGCTCGAGCCAGTCTGCAACTTCCCTTCATCAAAGAATCATGGCGGAAAATGCACTGTGGCTTATGCCAAGGTAAATTCAACAATTTTTCATTGTTCACACATAATGTCACTTGATATTATCTGTTAACACTAGTCTTTTAACTATATGTCAAAATATATGTTAAATTACATGCAATAAATTAAAATTTAAATGGTAGTTAATTTCTGCTTTACTAGTATTAAAATAATTGCTTCTTTTTGATCCACCGATATAAAACACACGTAGAATACGTGCTATTATCATAAATGGCTATATAAAAAATACATTTTTTCTATATTGAACTGAACTAGTGCACTATTACCTTACGTCAAAAAAAAAAACATGGCCGACAATGCACCTACGTACTATACTGGGAAAGTAATATTAACAATTTATTTTTGTTCGAAGATAAACACTTCATTTTTATGCCAACACTATTCTTTAACTATAATTCAACTATGTTTCACATATATGTTTAATTTATTGCAATAAATTTAAATTTAAATGGTAGTTAATTTTCTGCTTTACTTGTATTAAATAATTGCTTCTTTTTTATTCATCGATATGAAACACACATAGAATACGTGTTCATATCATAAATTTTTATATAAGAAACAAGAGGGTATAACAGGTTTGTTTGTAAATGAAGAAAACGACAAGAATTACTTTATGGTTGACATATACTAGAATTATTTGATTATGACTAATCACAACCATGACTCACAAAGATTCCACCCTATGTTATATACCATTGTGGTAATGTTATGATGTGTGTATTGTTGCAGTTACAGACGAAAGGATACCTGTACACAGGTTAGTGGGCATGTTATGTGTTTATGCTTTTATCATTTCAGGTTTATGTGTTCAGTTTATTACAGTACCCAACAAAGCACACTCAACGTCTTACACTGTTTGAAACCCTCTTACTTCCACTGTTCTTCCCAGACAGATCGTAATCTGTTAGGTCTCTATAAGAGTGATTCTCAATGGTGTCTACAGGATTTCTAGATGTTTTTTAGTGATTCAAATAATATATCCAACATAAAAACGTAGTCACCATACCTCATTTTACAAATTGCATCTCTTTTTGTGAACGCTACATTATTATAAGTGATAAGTAATAGCGATTTTCTTCTTAAGAAGACTTACTCATCTCAAATATATTTTATACGCAACGAATATGTTCTACCAATGGCGAGATTACTTTTGTTCACCACTCTGAGCGAAAATTTTACAATTGCAACAACATTATTTTTCCTAGTCAAAACAGACGTCAAAACATTTCAATGGATTGAAGAAAAAATTCGAGGTCCTCCCTATCTCTACAAAAGATTTCAGCCCCAAACACTGAAGAAGACGCCAAGGTTCAACAAGTTTATATTTCCCTGAGCAGAAGAAGAAACAAACTGAAAGTAAGTCTCATTTTCTTTATTTTTTAATGACTATTTTTATCGTATTGTATTTGATGTAATTAAAATTTTCTCGGACATTTGTATACAGTGCGTTTCAGAAATTTGTAGAATTAAGAACTCCCCAACTTCGAGCAGATTCAGAACCACTGCCCTAGAAACATGACAAAGGCTTTTCAGGTATATGAAGATGTTTGATTATTCTTATTGTAATTCTACTGACTTGTAGGTAACTAATCGTTGATAAGTATACATAAGTGTTTACATTTTTTTTAAATCTCTATATGCATAACTGTTTCAATCTACTCTCTTGTGTAACTCATATGTTATGGGACTAGTAAAGCTCTTTTTGTGTAAAAAGAAATTTGGTTACATGTTTCTTTAATTTTATAAAGGTATATGTGTGAGGTACCTCATATATGTTGAATGGATTTTGTGTTTGATGCATTTAAGTTACATATATGTTTCTCAACTAGTCTCCATGTAGCTCATATGTTTTGGTGAGTAGAAAGGTATTTGAAGTGATAAAGAGGTGTTGATCACATTCTTACTGTTTTATACTACTGTATAAAGTAAGTTGTATTATAGTAACTTATATTTCTTGCAAAACATGTATGCAATAGATGTTTTGTTAACTATAAATTTTTGTTTTCATAAGTATTTCAATTCCACATGCTAATATCATTTGCAGGTAGAAACACCTGCATAGGTATACTAAAATGTATACCAAAATTTTATTTTAATTTTACTCTATAAGGTAACTTACAACTGTTGAATATAATAGCTTATTTATAATATCTAAATGTTTATTTTATAGCTCTTTCTCTTCCACTCAACCAATTAAATCAATTGATAAAGGAATAGAAATCTTTTTGAGAATTTGAAGAGGTATGACAACATCCTAATATTTAATTATGTTTTGTAAGGTAACATTTAGCTTAGAGTTGTTAAATAGGTATGCTTTCTATAATCAATAAGTCAACATTGACATAGCTATGTTTATTCTACTCTTTCTTGCAACCTTTATGTTTTTAGGGTAGAAACGGTTTTGAAGTGTATAAACAGGTATGATTATTCTCATTTTAGTTGTACTGCTTTATGGTTGTAAGAAGGTATGTGTTTTATGATATATAAGTCAACTTTTACATAGCTACGTCTATCCAACTCTTTCATGCAACTTATATGTTTTTAGGGGTAGAAACGGTTTTGATGTGTATAAACAGGTATGATTATTCTTTTTTAGTTATACTGTGTTTATTTTCTTTAGTTGTTAAGAGGGTTGTGTTTGATGATCGTTAAGTTCACACACACAGTTACTTCTATTCTACCCTATCATGTATATCTTTAAGTTAGTCAGGGGGGGGGGGGTGCACAAGTTAGTCAGGGGGGGTCCTGGTGCTTGGGTGGCTACCAGGCGGGTCCGCAGGTGGTAGATAGCGGAATACTCTGTACAATCAGGGTAACCCCGAATACTCAATAACGACTCCCGAACAATCCCCTTAAGCCACGTTTTAACAGCATACAAGTTTAAATAAGTGAAAATGTAACTCAGTTTTTAATGAGGACTCCGAAAATCTTTCATCTGACAGTTTCTGTCAAATTTGCAGTGGTTATAGTTTTTCGAATTGTTTCCTGCGATTTTAACAGCGAGAAATTAGTTGACAAATATTTTATCATGTTAAATTAAGTCATTATACTAGCCTGGATGTCATGTGCCAGGTGGTGGTGTTTAAAGGGGGTAAATATGAAAAATAATAAAAAATTAAAAGAATAATCAGAAAAAAAAACTGAAATTTCGTACCAAAATGAGTTTTTATATCGTAATTGTTTCTGTGTTTATGAGTGTAAGACCGTTTTTAAACGAATTTTTCAACTGTAGTATTTGCAAATTTAAAATAAACTTATTTTAAATTGTTCAAAACTAGTTTTTTAAAAGGGTTGAACGTTCATTTATATTTGTTTGCGTAGACCGTTAATTTTTTTTATGATTTTAATTATGCGTTTTTGTTTTAAAAAAATCTTTGGTTTTCTTTGATGATAGCTTTATATGTATTCAAGTACTGTAACAACATGAAAGTCTGTGACTGATAACAGGAGTCTGAAATTAGATCCTTGATTGTGATTCTATGAATAAATATTTTGATGATTTTCTGAAATTTTGTTGGTTAACGTTTATCAGCTATCAGTGGCGGTGGGGAGGATCTTACGACCACCACGGGCGGCAAAAATAGTTGCTACGCCACTGTCTAAATGGGACATGGGACAAGTGCTAAGAAGTTTCATATTATATTTACTTATAGTAAAGTTGAGTGTATGCCACTCCAGAATTTTTTTAAAAGTTTATGTAAGATATAGAGTATGAGAGTGAGCAGGAGAAGAAAGAGAGTGCTGATATAAGTGCAGAGAGGGGAAGTGTAGTAGAACAGAGTGAAAAGGGAGGGGGAACCAAGAAAGGAAGAAAGCTAGAGGTTTTATATCAAATATTCAACTAGAAAAGTAAACACTATCAATTTTTTTTTAAAAAAAAAAATTAAATTCTAGATAATTATTTTAGATTTTTTTATACCCATTTCAAGAATTTTTTGATCATGAAAGAGCAGCGAGTAGAAGAACCTCCTAATTTAATGATCTATACTCTAAATAAAGTCGAATAAGACAAACAGTAGAACTCCCAACATAAAACTTCATGTTCCTTTAGGTAAAATACGAAAGTTACAAACTATAATTGTTAGAAGTGAATTAGTCAGTAGTTGAAACGTAGATAAATATATACAAAGAAAATAAGTCGGTTCATTACAATTGCTTAGTAAAATTATATAAAACAACTGGAATAAGAAATTTAATAATGTTAAGAATATAGTTAATTTTATTGTAATCAACTTGATTTAAGTACTGTCAGGAAATAATTTAAATTAGCTCTATGAATTCTAACTTTTAAACTAAAAAATTAAATGAACTAATACAATGTTTAATATTGATGGATCAAAAAGAAGTAAAATAACTTTCATTTATCTTTTGATAAAGGTATTGCGTATAAAATACTGTATACAATACATGTGAAAGTATATATATATATATATATATATATATATATATATAAGATGAAATATAATATAATAGGTCATGATTTATGAACAAATAGGTATACCTTTGCATGATGAAACGTAATTATGTTCTGTTCGGTAATTTTGTTTTTGTTTTGTTTATTACATTATTCATCCAACTATTGGGTCCAAAGTTCGCTTTCATTCATTCTTTTGAGAAAAACACTCCCGCTATATCCTAACAATTGCGTCGTAATTTATTATGAAAGCAAATAAACGTTTCACAGTATCTCAAGCAGAAATTTTATAAAACAATCTTCCGCTGTTTTATTCAAAAGCAAATAATAATATTTATGAGTTTTTCTTTCTTGAACTGATGCAAGTTCAGTGAACTAAAGTAAGGAGACAGAACTTTAGCAAGAAGTTTAAATAAATTGATAGCACCATTGACTGAAAAAAATTTCATATTTTTTCATTCAAAAAAAAAGTTTTATTTATTAATTAAAAATAATAAATGCAGAAATGCTTTCATTTATTTCGTGAATTAAAATTCAGTTTAGATACAGCATATTAACTTTACTATAAGTCAAATATAGTAGTAAAGATTAATTTGACATTGAAGATTTTGACTTTTGTAGTCCGCTGAAAAAGGCTATGAAGACACTACGTTCATAGGGTCAAAGAAAATGTGAAAATTGGCTTATAAATAGTCATAGTTATGATAAAAAATTTATTGATTTTGGGGCAAAAGCAAATAATGCTAGAGACACTTTATTGTACATTATGCGAAAACAGTTCTTTGCTCCTTTAACAATTATAAAAATTAGAACTCAGTGCATAATATCACCATAACATAAGTATTACGGGAAAAAAAATCATATTTTAGTGAAATGCTTAATATTTTGTTTATAATTTGGTCTAGTCTACATTTTACCTTACTTAAAGGGAATCTATTATCAAAGGAATAGGCAGAATCTATTAGCAAAAGGATATGCACGGTAATAAAATTCATTAAATTATAAAAAGAAATGCTTGAGGTACTCCACACATGATACGAAAACAAAAATTTTTTTTGACTTTTTTAAAAATTACAGAACTGTAGTGGCCTACACTTAACTTTACTATCAGCAAGCATATTATCAAAGTCGTTGACAGTCAATTGAATTTTTATGATTCATTTTAAATAAACCATAGTTATTAAGTTATAAAATACACTGCAGTAATGTATTATCAAAATAATATAATTAATTGAATGATTGCATTAGTTTTGTTGTAATTATTAATATTTCTTTAGTTACAAGAACTTTTAAATCGTTTATCTAGAACAATGAGACAAGTTCTTATTATTCGGAACAAGGTGAGGGTCTAAGACTCATCGATGTGCGTAGTTAAACCATTACCACACCCAAGGAGCTAAATAATCAATGTCCCTTTAATAAGTAGATGAAATCAATTATCTCAAGTTTCATGATAACTACCATAATGGTTAATACAGCTATACTATAGCACCGTTAAAATGAAAACAAGCTCCGTTACTTATTAATGATTGTGGGGCCAGGCTAGCTCAGTGGTTACGTGCTCACCTCTGAAGTTATAGGACCGGGGTTCAATCCTCACCTGGCCCTCGATTTATTCACGCGGGAGGAGAATAAATCTGAGCACGTCGTCCCTCGGAGAAGGACGTTAAACTGTCGGTCCCGAGCCTGTACGATGTCAGGTACTCGTTAAAGATCCCTACTCTAAATACATTTGAGTTAGGCAAAATTTAGGACTCCCACTGTGGAATCAATCTTCATTGTGTGGTATCACAAAGGGCCAATGCTTGGCCTACGTGTGTTCCCTTGTGGGACTGCCACTGCAACCTAACCTAAACTAACCTACTTGTTAATGAGTACATTGCATTTACTTATATAAAAATGAGGGTAGACCACTCAAGATATTTTGTTAAAATACATATAAAATTTTTATTAATTTTAATATGCTTTTAACAATTTTAATATTCAATTAAATAGTTGGAAAATTAAAAACATAATATTAAAGTATTTATCACCTGTTGAAGGAGTGTTGAGTAATTGTACACCATAAACTGGTTATAGTTATTGTTGAATTTTTTTTTTCTTGTAAAGTAAAGGTTATGAAAAATTCTTCTATTAGCAACTCGTTGAGAAGAGAGGAATTGAGTTATTTATTGAAGGAGTTGTTGTGAAGATGTTGGCCCCATGTGACAATGAGAGAGACAATAGCCGATGCTTCGCCTGTGCAAGTCCCACCGATAGCAATCTACCACTGATTTATGACCGACCATCACGCCAAGGTTCAATTACAGCTAAGGACGATCGGTCTCCATTAGCATTATGGCTTTTTGCCAGATTCTGTATTGGCTCCCGCACCACTGACACAAATTTAACCTCCCGAAGTATCTTGAAATATATCTTTATACCTGTGAAAGAAATTTATAAAGCTCTAGTGAGAAAACTAGAGTGAAACAAATTTTAAACACCCACCCTCCCCCTCCCATACGCACGTGAACGCACGCACAAACATAATTACAATCGTGCGAGCATAATACACACACTCTCGGATATATATATATATATATATTATATATATACTCACGAGACAGTACGGATGGACATAACTATATGCTTGCGTCTGTGACACACACACACAACACACCACACACATAATATATATAAATATATATATATATATTATATATATATATACAATTAAAAGAAAACGGTCCAGCGGACGTTTTTACGTTTTAAATAAAATAAAATTAAAAACGAAGGAAACACGCAGAAAGACACAGACATAACTCACATCGATATTTCAAACCATCGTCGTCATCAGGAGGTGTGAAGACCGAAGGGTCCCGCAGGAAGGCAGGGCGACGACACCCTGCCTTCCTGCGGGACTCTTCGCTCTTCGCTCTTCACACCTCCTGATGACGACGATGGTCGAAATATCGATGTGAGTTATGTCTGTGTATTTCTGTGTGTTTCCTTCGTTTTGAATTTATTA
The DNA here is from genome assembly GCA_026182355.1 of Hermatobates lingyangjiaoensis. Lineage (NCBI taxonomy): Eukaryota > Metazoa > Arthropoda > Insecta > Hemiptera > Hermatobatidae > Hermatobates > Hermatobates lingyangjiaoensis. The sequence goes on from JAPFBL010000293.1 coordinate 557,843, forward strand.
TATATATATCATGATCAAACCACAATAAGAAAATGGGAAAACAAGACTAAGATCATTGAACCGTAACAAGCGGTCTTCGTTAGAGTCAAAAACCCAACTCCAATTCCAAAAAAACCAGTTGGGTTTTTGACTCTGACGAAGACCGCTTGTTACGGTTGAAAGATCTTAGTCTTGTTTTCCTTTTTCTTATTGTGGTTTGATCATTGATTGTTATTTCACGTGTTTATGTGAAATCTTTATATATATATATCCTAATGGCGGTCTAATGTTTTAAGTTTTTCTTAAATTTTAAATCAAAAAAATTACAAGATAAATTTAAGGATCAATGTATAATTATTTAATTTCATCTATAGTCCTTATTAAACTCTGTATCAAACACTACCTGATTAACTTTTCTTTTACTTACAGATTTAAAAATATTTCTTATTATCATTCCAAAAATATTTCTATAACTGTGTCAATACTTATTTGCAATGATTGTTATATTTTTTTTATAAATTATTCAGATTTAATGAATTGAATTCATTAAAATACATTTTTTTGGCGCTTTTTTCACTCACTTGAAGAATGATAAAGCAATAAAGCAAATTTGTTAATAAAATGAGAATTTTGTTATTCTAGCAAAACTTTACCCTTATGCGAACAGGTATAGCACTAATAATAAAAGAAATCCTAATAACTGATTACTGGTTCTTACATTTTACACAATATTTATCACCAATAATACCTTTTTAAATAGTTTCTTTATAGAATAACATAACATAGAATAACATCTATATATAATGTCGTGCTAACATTCTCATCAAATGCCTGAAATTTATATATATATCAATGAAAATCAATATATATATATATGAAATCAATAAGATTTCACAAAACACGTGAAATAACATTCAATGATCAAACCACAATATGAAATGGGAAAAAAAGTCTAAGATCTTTCAACTGTAACAAGTGGTCTTCGTCACAGTCAAAAACCAAGTTGGGTTTTTGACTGTGACTAAGACCGCTTGTTACAGTTGAAAGATCTTAGTATTATTTTCCATTTCATATTGTGGTTTGATCATATATATATTAAACGACTTTAGTTCCTTTTTGTTTATGTTGTTATTTTGTTTTTCATTTTTATGATGGTAGATTATAGAAACAGCATCAATTTTTATAATTTCTATGTGAATCGTTAAACAAAAAGTTTGTAATATTTTTTATTCCTTTAAGATTTAATTAATATTCTATGGATTAGGGTAAAATTTTTATAAAGTTTAGATGATAAGAGAAGGGCATTCATGTTTGAAGTGGTTTTGGTTGAAGCATACATATATTTCCTTCGGATCATAGGCAGCTAATCCAGGAAGGCGCAATAAAACGGTAATAAAGGCAATGGTAATGCTTTCTGACGACTTATTAATATGTATTGTCGTGACCTGAAGCGATAAAAGCATGGGGGGACGGGAGGCATGGCAAGGAGAATGGGGTGTGGGGTTTATTGAGGCTCTTAGTGCACAGGGCAGATGCGGCATCTACTTAAACTCCATTCCCAATAGCGACAACTGGCCACCCTAATATGGGGCCTACATGAACCACTGCCGACCCATGATTAGACCAGCGGCCCTTCCCCGCAGCACACTCACCACAAGTCTCATCTCTCTAACAGCTAAGCTTTTTTATTGCCAAATTAGTCTGTAATAATAGCAACCCTCTTTTAAATATGTCGCCTTTCCAGGTCTTAGCACAACCAAAAAATCATATACACCAAGCTGATATTCAGTTCTGAGACATCAACATAGTCATCTACGTTTTCACATTTTTCTTAAAAAAAAAAATTAACCATCTTATTTCATAAACACTATAAATTCAATTTTTAAGTACAACATTTCAATAACTAATACCTTGATACGGTTCAATAGAATGTGAAGAAATCATATTACTGACAGTTTTATAAAAGGCTCATAACTAAATAAGGGAAATCAAGATTTTCATTGAGTTCATTGATAGAAGATACATACAAGGACTTTATACAAACGTACACACATACTCACGTTTATTTATATAATAGTCATAATCATACAACATCCCTTGATGACGATGACATTTAAGTGGGCAAAAGTAACGACAAGTCTATCTCATAGAATTCGTTTCATTGTTATGCCCATCACAGTTTTTCCTGAGTATTTTAGGTTACACTTTTTTAGATATTATAAATTCATAATTTTAAAATGAATATCTAATAATTATATATTACATAGTTTAGTGATTATGTTATATTCAAAATATTTTCTTTCTTCGCTTAAACCTGTCTTATCTTAAGCAATTGTGTAGTTTATCTTAAACCACATATCATGTTTAGAAGCTGATTTAATACTGCATCCTTGACGTAAATTATATATATATCATATATATATATATTATATATTTAACAGATTCAATAATCTATTGACCGTTACATAGAATAGGTGTGTTCTCTAATCGGGGTTTGGTCAATTTTCCAGGATAAAAATCAATCAAACTCGTTGCCAACGTTTCGGTTTTATTTAAAAGCTTTTTCATAGGCAGAAGTAAGAATTTTTGAACTATGAAAATGAAAAATTTAAACTATTTAAAGGAACAACAATGTTAACCGGACAAAACCTTCGACTAACTACTGACATTAGTCATTTTCATTATTTTATTTTCATAGTTAAAAAATTCTTACTTCTGCCTATGAAAAAGGTTTTTTTAAATAAACTGAAACGTTTGGAAACGATGTTTGATTTTTTATCCTGGAAAATTGATCGAACCCCGATTAGAGAACACACCTATAATATATATATCAATGACGAAACCACAATAAGAAATGGGAAAACAAGACTAGAAGTTAGAAAGAAAGACTAGAAACAAGTCTTGTTTTCCCATTTCTTATTGTGGTTGGTCATTGATTGTTGTTTCACGTGTTTATGTGCAATCTTTTATATATATATATATATATAAAAATTCTTCTATTAGCAACTCGTTGAGAAGAGAGGAATTGAGTTATTTATTGAAGGAGTTGTTGTGAAGATGTTGGCCCCATGTGACAATGAGAGAGACAATAGCCGATGCTTCGCCTGTGCAAGTCCCACCGATAGCAATCTACCACTGATTTATGACCGACCATCACGCCAAGGTTCAATTACAGCTAAGGACGATCGGTCTCCATTAGCATTATGGCTTTTTGCCAGATTCTGTATTGGCTCCCGCACCACTGACACAAATTTAACCTCCCGAAGTATCTTGAAATATATCTTTATACCTGTGAAAGAAATTTATAAAGCTCTAGTGAGAAAACTAGAGTGAAACAAATTTAAACACCCACCCTCCCCCCTCCCATACGCACGTGAACGCACGCACAAACATAATTACAATCGTGCGAGCATAATACACACACTCTCGGATATATATATATATATATATATATATATATATACTCACGAGACAGTACGGATGGACATAACTATATGCTTGCGTCTGTGACACACACACACACACACACACACACACATATATATATATATATATATATACAATTAAAAGAAACGGTCCAGCGGACGTTTTTAAATAAAATAAATTCAAAACGAAGGAAACACGCAGAAAGACACAGACATAACTCACATCGATATTTCAACCATCGTCGTCATCAGGAGGTGTGAAGACCGAAGGGTCCCGCAGGAAGGCAGGGCGACGACACCCTGCCTTCCTGCGGGACTCTTCGCTCTTCGCTCTTCACACCTCCTGATGACGACGATGGTCGAAATATCGATGTGAGTTATGTCTGTGTATTTCTGTGTGTTTCCTTCGTTTTGAATTTATTATATATATATCAATGATCAAACCACAATAAGAAAATGGGAAAACAAGACTAAGATCATTGAACCGTAACAAGCGGTCTTCGTTAGAGTCAAAAACCCAACTCCAATTCCAAAAAACCCAGTTGGGTTTTTGACTCTGACGAAGACCGCTTGTTACGGTTGAAAGATCTTAGTCTTGTTTTCCCTTTTTCTTATTGTGGTTTGATCATTGATTGTTATTTCACGTGTTTATGTGAAATCTTTATATATATATATCCTAATGGCGGTCTAATGTTTTAAGTTTTTCTTAAATTTTAAATCCAAAAAATTACAAGATAAATTTAAGGATCAATGTATAATTATTTAACTTCATCTATAAGTCCTTATTAAACTCTGTATCAAACACTACCTGATTAACTTTTCTTTTACTTACAGATTTAAAAATATTTCTTATTATCATTCCAAAAATATTTCTATAACTGTGTCAATACTTATTTGCAATGATTGTTATATTTTTTTTTATAAATTATTCAGATTTTAATGAATTCATTAAAATACAAATTTTTTGGCGCTTTTTTCACTCACTTGAAGAATGATAAAGCAATAAAGCAAATTTGTTAATAAAATGAGAATTTTGTTATTCTAGCAAAACTTTACCCTTATGCGAACAGGTATAGCACTAATAATAAAAGAAATCCTAATAACTGATTACTGGTTCTTACATTTTACACAATATTTATCACCAATAATACCTTTTTAAATAGTTTCTTTATAGAATAACATAACATAGAATAACATCTATATATAATGTCGTGCTAACATTCTCATCAAATGCCTGAAATTTATATATATATCAATGAAATCAATATATATATATATGAAATCAATAAAGATTTCACATAAACACGTGAAATAACATTCAATGATCAAACCACAATATGAAATGGGAAAACAAGTCTAAGATCTTTCAACTGTAACAAGTGGTCTTCGTCACAGTCAAAAACCCAAGTTGGTTTTTTGACTGTGACTAAGACCGCTTGTTACAGTTGAAAGATCTTAGTATTATTTTCCCATTTCATATTGTGGTTTGATCATATATATATTAAACGACTTTAGTTCCTTTTTGTTTATGTTGTTATTTTGTTTTTCATTTTTATGATGGTAGATTATAGAAACAGCATCAATTTTTATAATTTCTATGTGAATCGTTAAACAAAAAAGGTTTGTAATATTTTTTATTCCTTTAAGATTTAATTAATATTCTATGGATTAGGGTAAATTTTTATTAAAGTTTAGATGATAAGAGAAGGGCATTCATGTTTGAAGTGGTTTTGGTTGAAGCATACATATATTTCCTTCGGATCATAGGGAGCTAATCCAGGAAGGCGCAATAAAACGGTAATAAAGGCAATGGTAATGCTTTCTGACGACTTATTAATATGTATTGTCGTGACCTGAAGCGATAAAAGCATGGGGGGACGGGAAGGCATGGCAAGGAGAATGGGGTGTGGGGTTTATTGAGGCTCTTAAGTGCACAGGGCAGATGCGGCATCTACTTAAACTCCATTCCCAATAGCGACAACTGGCCACCCTAATATGGGGCCTACATGAACCACTGCCGACCCATGATTAGACCAGCGGCCCTTCCCCCGCAGCACACTCACCACAAGTCTCATCTCTCTAACAGCTAAGCTTTTTATTGCCAAATTAGTCTGTAATAATAGCAACCCTCTTTTAAATATGTCGCCTTTCCAGGTCTTAGCACAACCAAAAAATCATATACACCAAGCTGATATTCCAGTTCTGAGACATCAACATAGTCATCTACGTTTTCACATTTTTCTTAAAAAAAAAAATTAACCATCTTATTTCATAAACACTATAACTTCAATATTTTAAGTACAACATTTCAATAACTAATACCTTGATACGGTTCAATAGAATGTGAAGAAATCATATTACTGACAGTTTTATTAAAAGGCTCATAACTAAATAAGGGAAATCAAGATTTTCATTGAGTTCATTGATAGAAGATACATACAAGGACTTCTATACAAACGTACACACATACTCACGTTTATTTATATAATAGTCATAATCATACAACATCCCTTGATGACGATGACAATTAAGTGGGCAAAAGTAACGACAAGTCTATCTCATAGAATTCGTTTCTTTGTTATGCCCATCACCAGTTTTCCTGAGTATTTTAGGTTACACTTTTTTAGATATTATAAATTCATAATATTAAAATGAATATCTAATAATTATATATTACATAGTTTAGTGATTATGTAATATTCAAAATATTTTTCTTTCTTCGCTTAAACCTGTCTTATCTTAAGCAATTGTGTAGTTTATCTTAAACCAACATATCATGTTTAGAAGCTGATTTTAATACTGCATCCTTGACGTAAATTATATATATATATATATATATATATATATATATATATATATAACAGATTCAATAATCTATTGACCGTTACATAGAATAGGTGTGTTCTCTAATCGGGGTTTGGTCAATTTTCCAGGATAAAAAATCAAACTATCGTTGCCAACGTTTCGGTTTTATTTAAAAGCTTTTTCATAGGCAGAAGTAAGAATTTTTTAACTATGAAAATGAAATTTAAACTATTTAAAGGAACAACAATGTTAACCGGACAAAACCTTCGACTAAACTAATGACATTAGTCATTTTCATTTATTTTATTTTCATAGTTAAAAAATTCTTACTTCTGCCTATGAAAAAGGTTTTAAATAAAACTGAAACGTTGGAAACGATAGTTTGATTTTTTATCCTGGAAAATTGATCGAACCCCGATTAGAGAACACACCTATATATATATATCAATGACGAAACCACAATAAGAAATGGGAAAACAAGACTAGAAAGTCTAGAAAGAAAGACTAGAAAACAAGTCTTGTTTTCCCATTTCTTATTGTGGTTTGGTCATTGATTGTTGTTTCACGTGTTTATGTGAAATCTTTTTGTATATATATATAAAAAGTTGACTGTAGATAGAGAAACATGAAAAAATTAAAAACACGCAGTTGTAGTCTCTAATTTTCGGTTTGAACCGTCTTCAGGATAGATAAGAAAGGGAAACGTCTCCAACCGTCTCTGTACCAGTGCGATTGGTTTCCCTCTTTTATCTCTCCTCAAGACGGTCAAAACCAAAAATTAGAGACTGTAGGAGCGTGTTTTTAATTTTTCTATGTTTCTCTAACTATATTCAACTTTATTTGTCTGTTTCGGATTGTATTTCTATCGAAAAAGTATATATATATATATTCGTAAAAGTTGGAAGCAGTCCTTCTTAAATACATATATTTCAATACGTTATATCTGATTTCACTTTACTTAACATTGTTAAATGTTTGGAGAAACATTCAAGAAAGTTAAGTGAAGTAAAATTAGATATAATGTTTTTAAATATATGTATAATTTATTAATTCACATTCATGTATGTAATCAGATAGTATTTATATAGTTCATAAGTAATTACTTTTTTAATAATTGTACCAGATGAATATGATACCTCAGACATACGCATGCACATATATATAACAACATAAAAAAAGATCACAATAGCAGTTAATTCTAAGTAATATTCACCTTTTGGCATAGAATGAAATAACTCTTCATGTCATGTAAATTGGTTTTACATCCACACCTGTATTAAATAATACTTTTCAACAGTTGATTTGTGGTAAGAGATAGTATTGATACCAATATCAACCCACAAGGTGGTTACGATGAAAGTATAAATTATATCAATCAACATTAAAAACAAGTTCAAATAGTACACAATTCTACTTAGAATTATTGACATTACAAGAAACGAGTTTGTAAAACTTTCAGTGATTTATATATCTAAGTTAGGTAGTATTTCTGCTTTCTGACTTAATCCTTGACCTAACTTGGTATAAGAACTTTCAAGTAACCAGCTTGGATCTATTTTATAGAATTAGTTTATGATTAAGTTCTGTTTATAATGCAAACATTAAGTCATCTTTACTTAATCTCCTTATCACAACTTAGCCTGCTATTATGCTAAACGCTGATCCAAATTATACCTTTCTTTAGATATACCAAGCATTTCAGGCTACCACCATTCATAGCCATTTCATGTTATATATATATATAAAATTGTTCAAACTCAAAAAGAAATTAAAAAAAAAAGAATAAGATCTTTCAACCAAAACAAACGATCTTTTTCAGAGTCAAATTTCAACTATATATATATATATATAACAGTTCAAAATTGAAGATAGATAGCACAGAAAGTAATAGAAACACACTTACAGACTCAAATTTTTAGACTTACAGGCATAATTTTTAACAAAAGATGTCTAAATGTCTGCTCCCAAGATACACAGATATATATATATTACAAAGTATCATACAGATAAAATAATCATATTAATGAGGAATGCTTTTTAAGGTACAGTGGTTTTTCAATATTCATACCACATATGAGGAAATAATTAATGCTACTACGAGTACTTCAGATGCATTTGTATGCACATTGAGGCAATAATTATGATTTACTAAAGCAATAATTATACCTGAGATAATTGGTTGAATAATGAACACAAACGTTGGGAGTGCAATATGTTAAAAACGATCATTGCTTCTAAACTATATAACAAGTTAATTTAAACAGGATCTGTTTATGTATTTGTATCTTACAGTGTAATTTTATATTTTGTAGTATAAATTAGTTTTTTTTGATGGTATCAGTTTAGTCTAGCGTTCTTGTTTTCGTTATCAGTTTTATAAACATTTTGATACACCAAATTTACACCAAATATAATCATTCACCGAGATCTTAAAGCCCCCTTCGTTCTAAGACCGCTACAAAAAATTCCACAGTAAACTCTCAATTCACCCAAACCCACTTGCTCAAAATCTTTCCCAACTAGTAATCCCCACAAACCCCCAAAGACGACTAAAACGGCAATGGCCACGTGACTTTCTGTCGTCATAAAGCTTAAACATAGTTACGGAGTGCCACCAATGGGTGTCCACCCGATTTCCGCTACATAATCAAAAACCTAAAGGAGTAACCCTGAAATCAAAAGTACTTTTAAATACATGAAATTGTAGTCGAAGTATGAAAAAAAATATGTAATTGCTTTTTTTCGACCTTTCACCTTGTACCACCTTTTGATCTTCTGCCTATTTTTTGCACCTGTATCAATATTCGGCCACGTTGACACCCACAATAAATCATCAACCACAAAGATTTTTATAAACATTTAGATATTAAAATTTTCATAGAGGTATTCTGCTCTTTATTGTATTATTGTAATTGTGGAAGGGAGCTTAGTACTTCCCTTGACCGGTGTGCACGACCGGTCGACCAATGGGTCTTGTTACCCTCCCCCATCCTACCATATGTCATATACTTTCCATTTAACTCAAGTGATTGCGTTTACTTGTTTCTAAAAGTAGATAATGTTAACCTTTATGTAACAAGTTAAAGATAAATTCAAATGATTTTAGTAGCCAAGCGATTAACGACGAGTGCCAAAAGCTTGTTAACTCTGTGTAATTTCAAATAGATACGTCATGATTACGAGTAAAGTTTGTCAGTGTCTAACTCTAGAACTCTCTTGGATTAGTTCTCAATGAAGATGTCTTTGTCAAATTTAGCACGTTGTAATTCACCACTTTACTCACCATTGTCTAGTTAGCAAGTTTTAATGATTTAGTAAAAAAATTTAAAAGCTGAAATTTGTTTAAATTTTATATTTCAGCGTAGGAAATTATAAAGAACTTTAGAAGAATCATTTAGAAAAATACTGACTTCCAATATTTTAGAATGGTCGCTATAAGAGAGAAGTGGTCGTGAAGAGTTAGGTGCAGCTGGGAAATAATCAATTTGATTAATCAGCGTTTACCAACCAAAGGAGGAGTGGCAAAGGAAAAAATATGGTATAAAGAGCGGAGACGAGATATGAAGTCAAAATAAGTCACAATGAATCAATGAAATAATGACAACAATATGATTATAAAACAAAAGTGGAGAATAATATTAATAATAGTCAATAATAATGATGTCACTGAGTATTAAGACTGAAAATGATAGACTTTAAACTGCTAATAAGTAAACTTCTTTAATGAATAAAATTAAAAGTGTAAATAATGTGAACAAAAAAAAAGAACATTCAATGAGAAGGATTAAAATACGAGACCAATCTGGTATAGTAAGGAAAATATATGCTTCTTAAGAAGATGTTAGTTTAAAATAGAGCATGGTCACCATAAGAATTTCAAAAAGAAATTTTCACTGTGAGGGGTAACTCAGACTGTTCAAATGATCCAGCTGATTGCCGGAAGGCACTTAGTCACCTAGACAACCACTCCTTTGATGATGATGATGGATATTGAAATATTGACGTGAGTAATATCATTCTAGGGGGCCAGGTTATCTCAGGGGCAACGTACTTGCCACTGAACTCGTAGGTGCAGGGTTCAATACACGGGGACGTGAATAAATCTGAACCATTGGTCCTTCGGAGAGGACGTTAAACAAGCGATCTCAAGCCTGTGCGATAACAGGTACTCGTTAAATATCCCTACTCTAAATACACTTGATTCTGGATCGGCTGGATTCATTCTATCTCTATGTGTTCCACTCTGTAATTTCATATATATTGTTTGTAAGCAGTTTCATTAAGTTGATAAATATATATATATACTTGTATACAAGTTCAAAATCGAAGAAGAGTAAGAAAACGCAATTGCAAACACACTTTTCCACAATCCGCCTTCAGGAGAAAAGAGAGAAGCAGTCCAAGCACGTTGTGGGCGCAACGATAACTCTCCTGAAGAAGAATTGCTCTCTTTTCTCCTGAAGAAGAATTGCCCAGAAAATTGGAGTTTGTAAGTGTTTTTCCTTCTGTGTGTTACTCTTTGATTTTGAACTCGTATTTTGTGCAGTTAGGACTGTCTTTCCGATGTTATAGTGAAATATATATATATATATATAAATACAAATGGAACGCTTCACATGGAAGATATATCATTTCTCATTTAAAAAATAGAATGAAAAATTGACAAAAACACTAAAGACTCTTAATTATATATCCCTCGTAAAATGATAACCAATTGGTTTAAAATGTATGTATTATTTATATACATTAAATATTTATTTATCTAAAACGCTCAGGCATAAAAGTAAATTATAGGAAATAAAATAGGAGCTTTCACTCTTCCTTCCCTGACGACCTACACCGTGAAATATCGATTGCAGTAAGTGTATTGTTGTGTTTTAATAAGTCAAACTGGATGGCCATTTTCCCTTTTTGAATTATATATATAAATTGTATCACAAGGGAAACACTCTTTTGTTATCTTCGAAAAAATTGAAGATAATAAAAAGATAAAAGTTGGATTGAAATAAAAGTTGAGAGCGAAAAGCAAGACCTTTGACACTTGCTTATTTATGTCGGGTTATGAAATCTTTAAACGGTTATCTCCTGTATTGGAGACCATAAACTAGGGGTTATAAAATAAAATTTTATAAAAGTTAGTATAAATAAATCAACGGTGGTATTTGCTTTGAAATAATTAAATAGTGTCTTGTGTTCGTTTGAAACGAAAACATTACTAATGCGAGTTTATAAGTAAATTTAAAAGTAATTTTAACAAATTTTTTATCTCCTGGTTTTAACAAAATAAAATGCTAAGGGTGTTCATTTGTTTGTTTTTAACTTTTTTGTCTACCAATTTCATATACTAGTTAATCTACGGTGTTGTGGTGCTTTAGAGGCAGCAATGAGCCTTGTTTGTTATTTTAAACCTTTTTAGTTGTAGGAATCCAGATTAAAGTTCCATTATGCATTACGTGTTCTGAACTTTTCTTGACTCGAGATTGTTTCAGGGCAGACATAACATCCTTGAGTGAGGGATTTACCACGTTTGCTCCCTTCTCCCCCAGATGAGGCTATGTTTGAGAGGATGAGGGTAAATTAGAGCTTTATCATTAAATCCCTATAAGGGTCCGAAATTTCAGTTCTTAATCTGACTCAGCTGCATGGTATATTACCTGACGTAAGCTCCTGTCATAAGCCTCAGAACACCCCCAAATGGTCTGATTTCACAATTTCCTCTGGGAGAAGGGTTTAAACCTCGTTGGCTTACAATTCTTCAGACTATATAAGATAGCTGTTATGTTTAATATATTTATATATATATATATATATATATATATATATATACTTTTTAAACTTTTTGTAACTTCGACCAATTTTTTTCCTTAAATGCATTAAACGACCATCATTCTAAAAAAAAAAAATCAAATAAAATACCAATTTTTATTTATACTCATATTTTTTTTAAATACTATAATTAAATGAAATGATATAGAATGTAAGTTAACATTTAAATGATTTTATGTAATTGTACCATGCCACAGTCGTAATCAACAGCTTAGGGAATGATCCAATATGTGGCTGTCATGTGATTCAATATCACACTTGAAAATTTGTAAAGGTGTTACTGTGAAGAAATCATAAGAAAAAAACAACATAATATGGTTAAAAACGGATAGGTCCACATTCTCCCTTAGGCTAAGTGTGATATTACGGCATCTCCAATATGACAAACCTGGGCATATCAAAAGTCAACATATTAAGTAATGTGATGACAAAATTTCACACAAAATGGCGTGAAATGAAAATCAACGTGTAAACATCAGTAAGAAGTCAAAAAAAAATGACAAAAACCTTTCAATTAAATCAAGTGGTTGGACTAGAGTCCAACTGATACTGCACTGCTACCATATTATTATATAATATTTTGTCAGATAAATTAAAAACTAACATGTTATTTTTATTTAGATCACATGGAATTATTTTAATTTATGCATAAATTATTTTTATTATGTAACTTTAAACATTTTTTTTATATGTCAATATTATATATTGTACTACTTAAAATTAAAAAATATTAAAAAAGTACTACTTTTTTTACTCAATATTACCCACCAACACATACACACACACACACACACACACACACACACACACACACACACACACACACACACTCACACACACACACACACACACACACACACACACACATATATATATATATATATATATATATAGTTCAATATAAACAAAGAAACATAGAGAAATCAGAAGAACACACTTACAGTCTCTAATTTTCGGTTTGAACCGTCTTCAGGAGAGATAAGAGAGGGAAACCAAGCGCACTGGATCAGAGACGGTTGGGTCTCCAACCGTCTCTGATCCAGTGCGCTTGGTTTCCCTCTCTTATCTCTCCTGAAGACGGTTCAAACCGAAAATTAGAGACTGTAAGTGTGTTCTTCTGATTTCTCTATGTTTCTTTGTTTATATTGAACTATATTTGTCCGTTTTGGATCGTATTTCCAACGAAAAAAAGTGCATATATATATATATATATATATATATATATATATATATAAGATTTCACATAAACACGTGAAATAACAATCAATGATCAAACCACAATAAGAAATGGGAAAACAAGACTAAGATATAGTGTATAAGATAGTGTTTTCTAATCGTAATAACGTGGGTAATATGTTAATAAAAAACTCTCCCAGCGAATTGGAGTCCGCTGGTATTTATAAAATTCCGTGCAAAAATTGCCATAAAATTTATATTGTCCAAACTGGTAAATCATTAAAGACACGTGTAAAACAACACCAATATAACGTAAGTAGACAGGAAAAAAGTAGTGCCTTATTCTTGCATATAAAAAATGAAAAAAATCATATTGATTGGACAGGAGCTAAATTTATTACCTATGAAAAATCAATGTTGTTAAGAAATATTATTGAATCGTCTCTAATTAAATTTAATAGATCTAATATTATAAACATTAGTAACGGTCTCTTCAAACTTGATACTTTCGTCACGAGGGCAATAGCCTCTTCAAAGAGGGTTGACAGCTAGCGGATAGTTTTTTACTTTTTCTTACTCTACTCCTTTGTTTCCCCAAACATCCCGTTCTGGACATTAGTCCTTTCCTGTGCTTTGACCCTTTTAAAATACCACTCTTCCCTCCCACTCTTCTCAGCTCCTCACCAGATGTTTTCTGCATCTAGTGTTTAGTTGGGTTTTTGACTCTGACGAAGACCGCTTGTTACGGTTGAAAGATCTTAGTCTTGTTTTCCCATTTCTTATTGTGATTTGATCATTGATATATATATATATATATATATATATAGAAGTATTATCTTTTAAAATATATACTTTATTATTATTAAAGTATAAATAGACATAAGTTAGGAAGACTCTTTGAGTTTTGCACCAAACAATCGTTCCCAATGACAAGAATGCTCCTCTCTAACCTGTTCTTATTTTTCGTTAGGGTATATAACTAAGTAGGACTAATTTGCTAGGACGCAGAACAGAGAGGAACAGTCATTACAGTAGGCTCATTCAAATAATAATATGTACTAGATAATAAAGGGAATCTGAAAATAGAAAAACAGGTGATATTAATGCTTCAGTAGCTAATGGCGAGTTAAAACACGAACTCATCATAACTATAAAGGCTGGTGGCATGCAACGCTAAGTTGTTTTGTCAAAACGTTCCTTTAATTTGAGATCATCTTTTGCACTTTATTAAATGCTATAATTTGCAATATTTTTCTCTCACTCTCTTTCTTCACCCACTTATGCACGACACACACACACACACACACACACACACACACACACATATATATATATATATTTATATATATATAAGTGTACTTCGGTAGCAGTCCTCACCCCCCTGACTCTCGGCTATATAAGGAGAGCGGTAACTCACCTGTTTTGTGTCTTGAAAATGACTGCAGAAGACAATCGAAACGCGTCGACAAGAAGAATTCATTCCCTGAACCGTTGCTCTCACAACGAAAAATTAATTTTTCGCAAACTTGAAAAGTTGGAGAAGAAGATCATTGACCGACAATATTCAGTCGTGTATAATCAATCATATATATATATATATATATACTTTTTCGTTGGAAATACGATCCAAAACGGACAAATATAGTTCAATACAGACAAAGAACATAGAGAAATCAAAAGAACACACTTACAGTCTTCAATGTTCGGTTCGAACCGTCTTCAGGAGAGATAAGAGAGGGAAACCAAGCGCACTGGTTCAGAGACGGTTGGAGAACGTGGTTTGATCATTGATTGAACTATATATATGTTTATAAACAAGATTTCACATAAACACTGAAATAACAATCAATGATCAAAGCACAATATGAAATATCCAAGATAAGCTTATGCCTGACTAACTGCGTTTTATAATTTATACGGTGATAAACAGTACTCGATTAACTTAGGAGTTCTTCAGAAAGAGTCTGTTTGAAAAAAAATGGTCGATAACCAAATGTTTGTTCCCTGAACTAATCATACACGTATAAATCTGAAATACTATATACACTTCTTTTGGGGCCAGGTTAATTCAATGGCAACGTGCTCTCCTCAGAACTGGTAGATCCGGGGTTCAATACCCACTCTGGGTTCGATTTATTCACATGGGAGGTGAATTAATCTGAGAACATCTTCCTCGGGAATGATGTTGAACCGTCTGCCCTAGTCGATTTCAGGCGCTCGTTAAAGATCCCTACTCTAAATTCACTTGAGTTAGGCAAAATTTAGGACTCCCAATGTACAGTCAATGCGAGATGCAATATTCCCTCGAGGAATTAGAATTGGAGGGTTCACTTTATTAGTCTCTCAGCCCTCTATAAAAAAGAATATACACTTTTACAAGTCTCAAATTTGTTGGTACAATCTTTCAAATTTAAAATCTTTAAAAGACTCTTTGACCTATTATGTATCTAGCTGACTTGATTACAGACCAAGTTGAGAAGTTGATTCCCTTTGCTAATAATTATGCATTGAACGCTACAAACCATGTCGCATAACCGCAAACTCTTGGCAATTCAAATCCACTAGATAACTGTCTTTAGGCAATCATAGTGCCCTCTGTGACGTTTCAAGAGAATACACACTGGACTAATATACTAAAAAATTCAATATAAAACATGCTAAGTCGTGAGACCGATGAATAACACACAATTTCGGTAATAATAATAAACTTAAATAATAAATTAAAAAAATAATATAATCATTCATAAAATATAATACATAATAAAAAGTTTACTGAAAAATCAGGCTGTTGCTTGTTTAAATAAAATTATGCACTTAAGAATAGATGCTAAAAAAATAATAAAACTAATTCATTATTTCATTTAAATTAGTTTATAAAAGTAACCATCTCTAAATCACTCATTATTTTTTCAGAAATAAATGAAGTCCTAAAGTAATATATGGGATTACATATAGAGAAGAAAGAGGGAATACAGTTAAATCCATTTTCCGTTTGTTTTGAAAAGCACAAAAACGTTGGCGAGAATTATTTACTAAACACTGGCCTGTAATATTTTCGCCTGATAATTTCACACCAAAACAACCACTGAAAATAGGATTAAGATTTACTTACAAAAACAACGCAGTGTCCTTTTTGCTGTTTTAAGCGATAATCATAGGCCAATATTTGACAAGATTTTACCCAAACAAACTGTTCTCTTCTTGCCAAGTCAAGTATAATAAACATGAAAAATATCATACAGAATATTCCCCAACTGACTTCCAGCGAACCAATACATACATTCAAAAATCGAAGTTAAAAATGCTAAGCTAACTATAAAAATTGAAACTAACGACAAAGAAAATCACTTTCTGTTAAAGATGAAATGTGGCTCATAATATTGATCATGATAAATGTTTTGTTAATTGCTTATTTATGTTTATTTTGTATATATATATAATATATATATATATATATATATATAAGGATTTAACTTAAACACGTGAAATAACAATCAATGATCAAACCACAATATGTAACGGGAAAACAAGACTAAGATCTTTCAACCATAACAAGCGGCCTTCGTCAGAGTCAAAAACCCAGAGTCGTTTTTCAGTTGAGTTTTGACTCTGACGAAGGCCGTCTGTTACGGTTGAAAGATCTTAGTCTTGTTTTCCCATTACACATTGTGCTGTGACCATATATATATAATAAATAAAGGAAACGATTCATAAAGGACAACAAATGTTTCACAGTAAACTATACATACAGAGTAAAGTAACATATTATTTCTCAGATCTACACTTATTCCTAGTTTATTTTTCCTACTTGACTTGAACCGGGCATGCCTGTGACAACACTGTTGGTCTCCAAGCACCGCTTGGCAAGTGAGCTTGGTGTCTCTATCTCTACCCTCCTGATGACGACTCAACCGAAAATTAGAGACTGTAGGTGTGTTCGTCCCTTTACTCTGTATCTACAAGTTTACTTTGAACTGTATATATATATATATATATATATATATATATATATATATATATATATATATATATCATATATACATTTATATATATATATATTATATATTTATATTATATATTTATATTTATATATATATAAAGATTTCACATAAACACGTGAAATAACAATCAATGATCAAACCATAATAAGAAAATGGGAAAGATCTTAGTCTTGCTTTCCCATTTTCTTATTGTGGTTTGATCATTGAATATATATATATATCGATTAAAAGAAAAGAACGCGGAGAACCAACAACAAAACTCACTTCACTACTTCAACTTTGTCATCATCAGCAGGTGAAGAAGAAGAAGAAGTGGTCTGCTTGGTTTGTGTTTATCCTCCTGATGATGATAATGCCAACATATTGAAAGGAGTTTTTATGATGTTCAAAGGGTTTCTTTTTTCTAATTATTTGATAAGTTCTCCTAACTGATTGTTTCAGGTTTTGTGTTATAGTTATAATTCAAATATATATATACACACTTTTTCTATCAAAATACGATTATAAACGGACAAATAAAGTTCAGTGTAGATAGAGAAACATGTAGAAAGTATCTAATTTTTTTTGTCTGAACCGTCTTCAGGAAAGATAAGAGAGGGAAACCAAGCGCATATGACCTCTGTCTATCAGACAGAAGGTTAGCAGTAACCTTCTAATTGTTATCCATGCAATTCCTACAACTTTAGTTTAATAAAAACTTCATAAAAACCCAGAACTTGTCTCATAATACCTTAAAATTTTAACAGGAGGCATACATGCATATACATTCTTGGTTTCAAATCATCTTGTACGCCGAACATTATTTTTAATTTTTAATATAGTTTCTTGTTATTCATTGTTTTATTTATTTTCAATAATGAATTCTATTTTTTGTAGGTAACGTATGAATAACAATATTATTTCTTTTAAGTGATGTATTAGTCTCACTTATTTGGCAGTGACATTTGCTTTGGTTTCTTATATGTGTCTCTTATGTTAGGAATGATGAAATCTCCCTTTAGTAGGTAAGTCTCAAATATTTAAGTGAATAGTTACCATTTTTCTATAAGATAATCCCCTGGCAGAGTACCATCTAAGCAATCCCTTCACATTGACAAATCTTATGTAAAATTGTAAACTGTTCTGGTGTTTCTCCCAACTCTAATCTATCTGCCTAATGAGTTTAATGAGTATAAAGCCATTCTAAATATTTTATATGAGTTCTAAATTTTATATATATAATTAATTTAGAAACTCAGTCAGTTTTCTAGCCCAAATCGAAGTCTTAAATGCTGAGGTTTCGATTTTCATGAAATACCTGCTATACAGTCCTCCTAAACGTAAGAAAAGAAAAATTATGAATTAAGCAATAAATATTGAAATAAAAAAGAGCATATTCTATGTTTGTAATATACTATTTTGGACTGATAGAAGTAAAATAATATTGTCTTCCAATAATATAAAAATTATAGCTTTTTTTATTTGATAAATTCTTACTTGTCTAAGTAATAACATTATAATCATATTATTTTTTCTTATACCATTGTAATAGTCCGCCAAAACAAAGCCAAATTTACATTTAAATAGTTTATTAACATACAATTGAATACGACAAATCAGCCAACCTCCTATACCTGATTATAGTTCAAACCTTTGTGAACCGTTAAAGAAGAGAAGTACTGTATTCAGTTGTAACAAATACATAAAAGATTTCTCATTTTTATTATTTAAGTGATAATTTAATGAAATGAAACATTTAAATGTATTCGGAAAATAAATGACGACACACTTACAAAATATACAACACCTTTCGGAACAATATATTTCTTGAAACTTTAGACATAAAAATTAAGCTATAAAGTTATCTTATAACCATTAATTTTAAATAGGTTTAAAAGTATTTTCTAAAGAACATATTTTGAAAAGCAGAAGTCAAAGTTTTAGCTATAAAAACGAAGTAATCTTTTATATTTGGTCTTCACAAGGAAATACAGTAGTAAAATTTGCATAATTGGTACTTAAACTAAAAAAAATATAATATCGATTTAAAATTGAATGTTTAAAGTAGAATAGGTGTAGCTGTGGGGGGGGGGGGGGGGGGAGGAAAGTTAAAAGGGTATGGCAGAGTACTGCCCAAGTAATCCCTTCACGTTGACAAATCCTATGTAAAATTATAAACTGTGCCGGTGTTTCTCGCAACGCTAATCTATCTGCCTAATGAGTTTAAAGCCAGCTTTAAAACCAGTTTCATTCTATTTACTAAAACGTCGCTAAGGTGAAAGTACAGATCAACCATGTTTTGCTGATATTATAACAATTATACTATTTAAATAATAATCATATTTCAGCTCAAATGACTTGTGGGACTATTCCATAAAAAATTTGAACCAATAACAAACATGCTATTAATCAAAATAATAATAAACAAATTATTAAAGTCATTATGAATTAAAATAACATTAATAAATACAGTGTTAATACTGAAAATATATTGCGTGAGTAAAACATATGTTAACTTGATCAACACATTAAGACGATAAAACATTTTTAAATAAATTGGATTTATAAGGATAAATTTGTTTAATATTAATTGATAGATTTTGCTTTTTGAAATATCTATTCTACTTCTTCAAGCAACACCTGCATTCGGATCTTCACCCTCATCGAATCTTCTATTCAATGCTGCAGGGTAGCGCAGACATCAAAATAACTATTACAACAAATTATAGAATTTTCCCAAATTTCACTTAAAGCCACAGACAAGGTTTTTGGTCCAAGTTAGTGGCTCTTAATTTAGTCTAGGGCCTTTTATTTGACATAGGTTAGGTTAGGTTAGGTTGCAGGGGCAGTCCCTCAAGGGAAGACACTTAGGCCGAGCATTGGCCCTTTGTGATACCACACAATGAAGATTGATTCTACAGTGGGATTCCTAAATTTTGCCAACTCAAGTTTATTTAGAGTAGAGATCTTTAACGAGTACCTGACATCGTACAGGCTCGGGACCGATGGTTTAACGTCCTTCTCCGAGGGACGACGTGCTCAGATTTATTCACCTCCCGCGTGAATAAATCGAGGGCCAGGTGAGGATTGAACCCCGGTCCTATCAGTTCAGAGGTGAGCACGTAACCACTGAGCTAACCTGACCCCTTTTATTTGACATAAAAACAAAAGATATGTTTTAACTTTCTACTTTTGAGACATCATTATCAACCGTCATACTTCGTCTATCGCTGGTGAAATCGCCCGACCGGTTTTGCAATGGCTGCATCATCAATGGGACTAACGTTACCTTCCAAAATCACAGATATAATACCTATTTTAACTCAATGGTGCCAATATATGCCTAAATTTCCTACCTAAGAGTTTTATTTTTTTCTACTTTTGACTAGTAATTTAGCAGTAGACATTAATGTTTAGAGAATCACAGCAACATAGGATTATACATTTTAAAGAGTTTTTGTAAACTAAATATGACAATTAATTCAATTTAGATTCCTTGAGGATTATTCTAAAGATCTTGTTGAGGAAATTTAATGAATTATAGAACTGTTCTATCTTATCTCATTTCGAACACAGATATAATCCGATTGTAACCCCCGCAGTTAAGCAGTATTATGGATATATTACTGTCTTAATATCTGGCCTGTCTAGAAAGGAAATAGGGTTATTGAAACTAATTATTGAACTTTTAATCAAATCATGTTTTTTTTTTCATTTTGTTTGTTTACATTTTGACTTTAATTGGTAATGGCGGCCACAGGTAGGCTATTCCATATGACCAACTTCTATTATTTTTGCCTGCTTAGTTCAAATGGTATCATCCAGGTATCAAATACCATATTTTATTATTTTTGTTAGATTGATATTGAAGGCAATTATTTTAATTCAATATGGGTTTGTTATTAACTTTAACAAATCATTAGTTAGCAGTAGTTAGTTTATCATTATTTTTCTTTACCTAATTCAATGGTTTTCAAAGTGATTGACATGGACCCCGAGGGGTCCATAGAGCTTTACTGGGGGTTCATCAGAAATATAGTATTTTGAGGGTCCTTGGCACGCGGTTAACATAATAATTAAAACATAAGGCCCAATATCTTCGTTAGTTTGTTATAATGCTCCAATATTTTAAAATGTTCTATAAAAATTTTATTTATGTTGCATTTAAACTTGATTCTTTTACAATTCGTAACAGTATACTTTATAAAATGTCAATAAACAAATATTTTATTGTTTTAATAAGATTTTTGTCCTTCGAATCACGTTGTAAAAGTAACTAAATTATAGGATAGTTGTACATTTCATTTAACTAAAAACAAATATTTGTTTGAAAGTTTATATGCGTATGATGATATTTTTCAAGTATCGGTGGTGTTGGATGGAAGGGGGGGGGGTGGGAGTGGAGGTCCACTGATGGTAAAATAATCCTCAGGGGGGGGGGGGGGGGGTCCACAAGCAAACAAGCAAAGGTTGAGATAAACCCGTCATCTCAGTAGTTTAACTTGCTTTAAGTAGTATATATTTCATATGATATTATTATTCGTGATAGCATTTCGAATAATAATGATAATATTTGAAGGTTAATTCAAATGTTTTGGCCAAAGTGTAGGCTTTATTGAATTCCTAGCTGGGAGTCCACAGAGTTGAAATGAAATGGATGTAAGGTTTACTTATTTATTAATGCGTTTGTATTAAATATTACTAAATTATTGGTAATTAGTATCCGGCCGTACTACATACAAGCAAAAAGATAAGTTATTGTATATCGATGATGTCTAATTTCCCGGATGACGCCTGGTAGATGAGCTAGAATGCTATAAAATGTGGTCTGATCCTGATTTGAGGAGTATTATCAGCGAAAGCAGATGACCTTGAGTGGAATTGAGCCATCAATAGACAGAGCAGGCAGACGAGGCCCAGGCGGTACATGCACACTTGGCGCTAGGGCCATCAATAATTCACTGCAGCTGCATTATTTCCGAGTTGAATCACTCAAGCCTAATGCTTTCCTCTCCTAGGCGCCCGCCACTAAACTAACTCGTTAAATGTTAACATTTCATTAATGTCTACCTGACGAGTAGTCACTATGTAACGTAATCAATATACGCCAGACCAAACAACAAATCATCCATTAATATAAATTGGAAGTAAAAAGGAAAACCAAACTTTTTTTTTTGTCTTTCAAGGATTTTCTTTTTTTTGGCAAATAGCTATGCAATGGCTTCTTGATCATTACGGCATATATGGTAATGGGTAAACAGATAAGCTGGAACAGACAGCCTGCAATTCTCTGTTACAATAGCAAAAAATAACATTCATACAGTTGTTAAACAAACATATAGAGTTAAAGATGACGTGATATATCATAAAAGAAGGTGAGAACTCTTCAGTTCTTGATCTTATGGAATTTTAGTTTTAAATTTCTTTAATGCTGTTTCAGTAGCAAATCTCTAATTATAGCGATAACATATATGAAACGTTAGATGGATCTCTCCATAGAATACCTATGTCGGTAAAACCAAATCTCTAATTATAGCGATAACATATATGAAACGTTAGATGGATCTCTCCATAGAATACCTATGTCGGTAAAACCAAATTTCTAATCATAGCGATAACATATATGAAACGTTAGATGCATATTTCCATAGAATACCTATGTCGGTAAAACCAAATTTCTAATCGTAGCGATAACATATATGAAACGTTAGATGGATCTCTCCATAGAATACCTATGTCGGAAAAACCAAATCTCTAATCATAGCGATAACATATATGAAACGTTAGCTGGATCTCCCTATAGAATACCTATGTCGGTAAAACTAAATTTTTAATCATAGCGATAACATATATGAAACGTTAGATGGATCTCTCCATAGAATACCTATGTCGGTAAAACCAAATTTCTAATCGTAGCGATAACATATATGAAACGTTAGATGGATCTCTCCATAGAATACCTATGTCGGTAAAACCAAATCTCTAATCATAGCGATAAAATATATGAAACGTTAGATGGATCTCTCCATAGAATACCTACGTCGGTAAAACCAAATCTCTAATCATAGCGATAACATATATGAAACATTAGATGGATCTCTCCATAGAATAAAAGCAAATCACTTTAAATGTCTTAGAAGGTTTTGAACTTATCTAAAGCTGTTGCAGAAATCAGCCATCAGCTAATCATGGGTGTGACATATATACCGTCTGGAGTTTGAGACATATCTCTCTGCTTTCTAGAGCATACAAAAGTCCAACATGGAAAAAATAACCGAATCTTTGTTGATTTCAGGAAATGTTGCCTTTGAAATTATTCAAGTGTTGCCAAAGTGATCGACATAAAACTAATGATAAGCAAGACATTTACACGGTACAAAGAATGAGTTGCCTGTCTGTCTCCTTTGCCACTTAGACTACTTGCATGAGCAAAATGAAATTTTCTTTAGAACAATAGTTACACTAGCTGGTCTCAGACTAATGGTCATGTGAATATCGTACACAGACTGTTGTGTAGTGAATGACATTTCTGTCCTCTATGTAATATTAAAGACCTTTGTGGGTAAAATATGACCAAACTTCTTTAAATCTCAAGAGAGATTGCCTGTGAAATCTGAATAAGTAATCCATTTCTGATACAGGATAGTGACAATACATGATACATAAGCTCTTTAGCGTTCCCAATTTGCACAGGACTCTTCAGCTGTTTACTTTCAATTACGGGGAACATATCTAGTATTGCTGTGGTATTCTTTTCTTACATACAGACGTGTTCAAATTCTTCTTGAAAGGTGTTCGGGGTGATTTAAATGCTGAATGAAATATTCATTCCCATCTTAAAGATTATCAGAGGGTTGTAAAACATGTTGAAGGCCAAAATGTGCATGATCAGCACTTGGAAAATCACAACAATACATATTGCATTTATAGTTATAATGTATTTTTCTTTTAATTTATATGTTAGAATAAAACAAAAAAAATTGTTTGAAAATAAGTTTGATGGTATATCTACATAGTGTAAAATTGAGTATATGCCATTCCAAATATTCTCAATATCTATGGATTCCTCTGAATCTTAGTTTTGTTGGATTTGGTTTTTTTTCGTTTCCATCGTTAGCCTGACATCATGACATTGCTCACTGTGTCTTTTGGGAGCTCTGCTGTCAGGTGCATTGTGAGTCTCCTAGAAAGTGTGGTTGTATTTATTCAAATGAATGAATGTATCTGGTTTCAGAGTCTCCGTAGTTGCTTTTGTACAAGTACAAGAGATTCGTTTATTTCAATGACAAGCTTCTGCTGCAGTTGTTGTTGGTCATAAACAGAGTGTTGATAATATGGATTTTCTAGCAAGTGATCAGCGAAATTCTATCGTCAGCGTGTTACCATATTATATTTTTCCTTATTTTGTTCTTTACTATTCTTACGTCAATTTTTGTTTATCTGAATACTGATTTTTTTCAGTAAGCCAACATTATGAGGACCAGGTAGACATTTATAAACAACGGCTATTCCAATGAAACGTTTGCCAGATTTCAAAAGAATACGTATATGAGAGAAAACAGGTAACAGAAAAAAAGGGAACAGTTAAAGGAAAACACTGAACCATCCATAAAGTGTACCATCAACGTCCAAAGTAAGAAATTGCAAAAAAGATAAAGCCCTTTCAATCGTACGAAGCAGTCAACTGAGATGAGTCGAGATTTGACTCTTTCGAGTTGAAAGATCGTCTTTTTTCTGATTTCTTATTGTGGTTTAGATGATGATTTTTTTTCACGTGTTTATTGTGAAACGTCGATAAAGTGTACCGAAACCGGTGTTCAGATAACCATAAAATCAATGAGATATTGAGAACATTACCATAATGAACAGAGAAACTATAAGGATAACAATAATAACAACCAAAAGGTAGCAAGAATCAACCTCAGTTAATATGAAATATGAAATAATGCCAATATGAAAGTCAGCCAAATTTCAGTGATCGGAAAACAGTTAGACAGGAGATACATATAAAGTTGATTTTTCCTATGTTTTGTAAAAACCCAAACCGAAGGTCATTCTTTTATATATATATATATTATTAAAGAGTATGCCGATTTTAATTTTTGTTCTTTTTCTGTTTAATTTTTCAAGTTTCCTAAACTTAGTTTTCAACCCTTCAGGTAATATATACATCAATTCACCAAGTGATTTATTACTGAACTCCATAAAATTAATCGAAGTTATAATTCTAAACTATAAAACTACACAATAAGTTGTCCAACATTTGTTGTAAATAAATTGTAAACGTTGGACAATTTATTGTTTAGTTTTATATTTTAGAATTATAACTTCGATTAATTTTATGGAGTTCAGTAATAAATGACTTGGTGAATTGATGTATATATTACCTGAATGGTTGAAAACTAAGTTTAGGAAACTTGAAAAATTAAACAGAAAAAGGACAAAAATTAAAATCGGCATACTCTTTAATAAAACATGTTTAAATGAAGGTCTGCTCCCAAAATATACTAATATATATATAATAGTAGCATCTACTTAGATATTCTCAAATTACATTATTCAGCGGTTTGAAATTTAAAACTAAAACAGTTGTAAAGTGTTATAACAAGACGAAACTCTTGTTGATTCGCAACACCCTCTAGCCAATTCCTAAATCAAACATTTTCTAAAACATAGAAAGCAAGAGGTAACTAATTGCTTTTTCATCGCGTCTGTCAGATTTGGCCCTATTTGATTTTCTTTTTTTGGTGATAAAAGTACCACTGAATCCAAAACTAATATATTAAAAGACTAAAAATAACTTATGTGATTCCAATCAGTGCCGCAGATCAGTTTTGAATTGCTTTTGACAAACTAAAATTCATATTCTTTTTTTACAAGTAGTAAGATGACAAGTGAGGAAAAATATTAACTAACTTCTCTCGTTCTATTTACTGATATTTCTATCATATATATTTACAAAGCTAATTTTAACCTAAAGTTCAATATTTTTATGAAAAACCTAATAAATCAAGATAAATAAATGTCATTCCCAGTGGATGAACAGAACTATAATTAAATACTGCACACAGTATTTAATTCTGCATTTAACTTACTTTTTGAATTAGGAATTAAATTATTTGTCATTAATAATGGCAAGAAGTTTTGAAATATCAAAAAGGTTTCCTGGTATCTTTTCTGAATTGTTTAATTCTTCAATTCGGAATAACTGAGATATTTTTTTTTTTACATTTTGCCTGAGACACAAGGCAGAAAGATTCTTTACTGGTGGCCACCCTGTTAAGCCAGGTATGCCTTTCTGCATATTTGTCAACTCAAAGAGAATAGTTATAAAATAAAAAAAAAGACAACAAAAGTTTAAGAAGCACACATATTTGTTTACTAAATTAGTTTAAGCAACTATATATATATTAGAAAATAAATATTTTTGGTGTAATACCAATAACTAAGAAATGAAATATATATACATTGAATAAAATCTTTCTGACATATATATTTATAAAATTAATCATCAATAAATATAGAGATAAGTGATTGTCATTTAAATAAATATTTTGAACTTGATAATGTCAATAACAGGTCTCAACATATTTAATGAGTGCTATTTAATTCTTAATATCATCAATAGCAAATACGATAAAATACAATGATAAATATCTATGACTGATATTATATAATCTAGTTATAAATGTTTTATTCTTCATAATGTCAATAATAAGATAGATATATTCCAAAGAACGATCACACATTATATAGTAATGAGTAATCAATACAATTATAGGAAAGTCCCCGCTATATATATATATATATAGTATAGTGTGTTTTTTTTCTTCTTAATATATATATATATATATATATATATATATATATATTATATATATATATATATAAGTATATTTAAAATATTTTACTCTTAACCTGGTAATACCACATAACTGTTTGCATATGTAATTATGCCTTCTCAATACAAGCAGCTATACCTTGACCTTCACTACTCATACCTATAATATGAGTAATTATACCCATAATATGTTGTTAACATAAAATTACAACATAATATGTTGTTATGATGTTGTACTTTGATTGTTGATATGACTGAAAACGATCACTAGAGGTAAAAACGCGTTGTATTAAACAACGCGATCACACATTATATAGTAATGAGTAATCAATACAATTATAGGAAAGTCCCCGCATAAAGTAATTTTACTCTTAACCTGGTAATACCACATAACTGTTTACATATGTAATTATGCCTTCTCAATACAAGCAGCTATACCTTGACCTTCACTACTGATACCTATAATATGAGTAATTATACCCATAATATGTTGTTAACATAAAATTACAACATATTATGTTGTTATGATGTTGTACTTTGATTGTTGATATGACTGAAAACGATCACTAGAGGTAAAAACGCGTTGTTTTGATAATAAAACTACTTCTGAGATAGTGCAATTAGTTATTATGTTGTATTTACTCACTGTGGGATTAAAAAGTTAATGAAATTGTCTCCACAGTTACAAGTTTAATAATCTCAACAACGCGTTTCGTACACATAGTATCCTTCTTCAGGCATAAAACTAAAAAATACAATGACATCAGAGAGTTATCTATAGAATAAAATAAATGATAAGAATTATTGCGTGATAATTCTGTTTGCCGTAATTAGCAGATCTCAAATTGTACAACTTTTCTTATATCATGCATATAACAAGGAAAGAAAGGTTCCTTTTTGTCTTTCTTTTTATAATTTTTTGTTCGCATTTCGCTATAGTTTTCTATTAAATTTTCTGTACTTAGTCATAGAGTAAATGTAAATGCCTTTCCTAAATGTTTAAAAAAAAAAAAACAAAGAAATGTACCTGCTTTTCAATATGAAACAGATGTACACTGCATAGCCCCACCCACACCTACTTCCATCCTGCTTCTAATTAGTTGTACCTTAGACTCCAAAGTTTGGGTATGTACATCTCTATTTCGTTATTTTATTTTGTACTATTTATTTTATAAGAGTTGTCTACTCTTGATGCCATCTACTCTTGACCGAAGAAGAACACTACGTGGTCGAAATGAGTTGTTTAGTTTATTAATCCTGTGTATGTGGAGACTATTTAATTAAAATTTTACCTTACATAAAACTACTCTAAATAGAAACTTCATCTATAATTTTCAAGAAAAAATTATTTCATTTAATTCATATTTCGAAATCCTCTATTTTAAATGTTTAGGCTGAGTAAATTATAGTCTTATGATTGATGAACCGGAGTTAATAACATGGATAATAGATATAACATGATGACAATATAGAGGTTCTCTGTTTCATAAGGTCAAGAAGGTTAATATAAAAAAAAAAGATGAAATATTCAAATAAAAGCATATAAAACTTCAATAATTTGCATAACCTTTTTGTCAATGATTATCCGTGTTTTTTAGGTTTAAACGTCATCATGAGGGAGAAACGGCAAAAAAGCATAGTGGCCAAGCCTTATACATAGAATGGTTTTTTTTTTTTGTCATGTTGACTGCAAAAATCATAAAGAGAAGCTTGTTTCCTTTTAAAATTTAACTATTTTACTAAATACTTGTGTAGGATAAGTAAAGATGATAACTATTGGAAGGTATTGTGACGTACTCGTAGATATTGAGTAGAGGTGAGAGGGAGATGGTAATATCACACTCTAATCAAGAACACCCGTCCCTCTCCACACACAGACATCAAAGCCAACACAAATGAAACAAAATTAATGGAATTCTCGTGGTATCTTTGATTCTCATCAGTTTAATTGAATTAAAGAGCACACTCATCAATGTTAAACGGAATCTAAATATATATATCGTTGACAGGATCAAAAGATCCCCATTAATTTGGACATCATTTTCATCTATAGAAAATTGCTGAATTTAAGTAATCTTAATTATAACACGTTTAATACCAAATTTTCAGTTATCATGAAAATGTGGCATTATATTACTTCACTATAAAAGAATATAGTGAAAAAAACCTAGATTTTGATATTATGACAGTTATATAGGTCTTAAGTACCCCTAAATCCTTTTTTAAACTTTTTAGCATGACATGAAAATATGGGTATTAATTGTCAAAAATTTTAGAGTAATCCAGCTACTACAACACTGTTTGAATACATATATCTGAAATTTCTCAGAAATATAGTCTTTGGTTTGAAAAAGTATTATATTATTTCCTACATAATTACTTCATGGACAAGTGAGTTATCCTACTTTATATCAAAACAAGTAGATTCTCTCTTTATTCTAAAAATTTAAAAACTTGTCTTAGTTTTGCTTTACCTGAATAAATATAGTGTAAATCTTATACATTTTTGATTATTCCAAAGAGACATACAACGCAAAATAAGATAACTATAAAGTTCCATCAGATACCAATGGTAGGTAGGATTCGTTTTCATAAATCCTATTAAAATCTCAGACTTCAATAGTTTATTAAAAAGAAACTTATTTTATAAATTAAAACAATATTCAATTGAAATACCAATATATTGACATACCAATTATTTATTGGAAGAAATTATACTTTAATGATTTATTTACTAACTATAGGGTAATCACTTAAAACAGTATAATAAAACGTATTTTACAACACGTATACAAAATAATTATTAATAACATTTAATTATGTCTTATAATTAATTCTGTTTATTTTAGGAATGAATAATCCATCATATCTAATCAGTGATTTCTATAATTATATTTGCATATTTAATAATCATATCTATCAGTATGGATTATCCAAATTATTGGTCGTGGTTTCTTTAGTTTCATGATTCTCCATTTTATATTTTTGATCAAAGATTGTACTAACATATTGATATCTCCTCTTTTTCATTGATTCCTCAGCTATTGATACGCATTCAATTTCATTTTGGGCTCACATTCATTCTGAAGTATCATACTTTTAAAACCTTAAAATTTACTGTAGTGGTGCTTCGTTTACTGTATTCAGTATATTTCAGTTATACTGTTCTTGGTGTACCATTAGTTCATATGTTTAATAATGGTTTTCGAAACCTCCTGATTAGATATTCCAGACGAAAACTAATACTAATGCAATCATTGCTAATATTGTTTTAATCATTATTCAACATTCTGTAAATGTTTCATTTAGTTTCAGTTTATGAATATTTTCATTCTGATGATGATTTTTATAAAAATCGAAAGCTTGTGTATATTTACTATAATAGAGTGATTTATGGACTTATTGTATGTATAACTTCGCGACAACTCCTGTAAAAAATTCACCTAACCAGCAAAAACTAGTGAAAAAACTAGAATTAACCAGGAAGAAAGTCGTGAACTCGGAAGCTGCCGTAGAATATAATGCAATTTGCATGCAAAAAAATCTACTGCTAATCAATCTATACTAATATTAAATAAAACTATTACACGAACTAAATAAACTAAATTCACTAGAAGAAGACACATAAAAGAAATCACAGAAACAGTATATTTGGATTGCTTCGTCATCAGGAAGAGATTGATGTGAGTCCCTCCGAAGATAGGTAACGACTGAGATATAGTTGTGAGTTCCTATGATTTCTTTTATGTGTTTTTTGTAAATCTAGCTTATATGTTCATGCATATAAATGCTTATTGTGTATATATTTATACGCTTAAAAAAAACTGTAACACATAGAAAGAAATGTAACAATAAAAACAGTTTCTATGTGTCACAGTTTATTTTAAGTGTAATCAGTCCTGGATCGCATTTCTTTTATCGCTTATATACATATATAAATTTTATCATAAAAAGTAATGTAAAATGCTTATTAACATATGGCAAATATTAAAATTACGGCAAATGTAATCAATTATTAATACATATGTCATTAATAATCCCTTCAAGAACACTAAATAGTATTTGATCACTTTAGTGTTCACGGGTAAAGACCAAAGCACGTAGTGTTGAGTAGAATTATTTCAGAAAAGATCACAATCTTCTTACAATTACTAAAAATTGGGGATAAACGTTATCTCACTGAAAGATGTTGTGACGAATATAACGTATATTGTATTCAAACGTAAACTACATTCGTATTATAAGATACATAATCTGCAGTAGTGTCAAACAGACTGTGCGGACTGTTATTAATAGTTCATATTAAATTCCTAGCAAATTATTAATACCAAGCTTTAGTTAAAGTTTATTTCATATAACCCTATTCCATTCTGCTAATATTTGAAAAATTTAGGTTTATTAAAATTGGTTAAATAGAAAAATTAAAATACATCCTATAGTCAAATAATCAACAACTATTGTTTGATTCAAACAAGTGAGAGAAATATATTAAAAAAAAAAGAAACAAACAATTACAGCCTGTGAAGCAGATATGAAGGGAAAGTGATTAGTTTTCAACCTTCATCTGGTGTTGTTCTAAGCTTTCCTCTCAAGCTTTTGTACAATGGTTGAGACTTTTGGTTTGAGTCGAAAACTCTGTCCACAACATACTGGAAATCATTGTTGTGTGCTCCATTGTCTGTGGGAAATCCTTCAAGTTGGCTCCAAGTCTCTAAACTCCACCCTACATTGTTTACGGCTCCATTCAGCTTAATTACAGCTCTATTTTACCTCCAACTCAAGCTCTCTGTGGCTTATCTACATCTCCCCTATCACTAGTATTATCAACTATTTCATTGCATTTAAATTTACTTCAACTTTTATTAATTGATTTATATATATATATATATATATATATATATATATATATTTATATATATATAAATGACGGTTATATAACTATATATATATGATCAAACCACAATAAGAAAAAGGGAAAACAAGACTAAGATCTTTCAACCATAACAAGCGGTCTTCGTCAGAGTCAAAAACCCAACTGAACACTAGATGCAGAAAACATCTGGTGAGGAGTTGAGAAGAGTGGGAGGGAGGTTTGAACTCAACTCTTCACCAGATGTTTTCTGCATCTAGTGTTCAGTTGGGTTTTTGACCCTGACGAAGACCGCTTGTTACGGTTGAAACATCTTAGTCTTGTTTTCTCTTTTTCTTATTGTGGTTTGATCATTGATTGTTATTTCACGTGTTTATGTGAAAGCTTTATATATATATATAATATATATATATATATATATATATATAAATATATATATAACTATATATATATTATATATATATATATATATATATATATATATATATATATATATATATATATGATCAAACCACAATAAGAAAAAGGGAAAACAAGACTAAGATGTTTCAACCGTAACAAGCGGTCTTCGTCAGAGTCAAAAACCCAACTGGATTTTTGACTGATTTTTCCAGTTGGGTTTTTGACTCTGAGGAAGACCGCTTGTTATGGTTGAAAGATCTTAGTCTTGTTTTCCCTTTTTCTTATTGTGGTTTGATGATTGATTGTTATTTCACGTGTTTATGTGAAATCTTTATATATATATATTCACTTCTCCTGAGGACGACCGCCATAACAGTTAAAATATTGTAAAGTGACTCATTATTATGTTTGTTTCTATGTGTCACAGTTTATTTTAAATGAGAATTCAATAAGTGTGCTTTTTATTTCTTTTACTGCGTCGAGCTTTGTGTAATATAAACTTTTATAGCTCATGTGGACCGTTTATTCAATTTAGTATATATATATATAATATATATATATATTATATACTAAACATTTTCGATAAAAATACGATCCACAACGGACAAATAATGTTCAATGTAGATAAAGAAAAATAGAGAAATTAAAAGCACACACATTTCGATTTGTACCGTTTTCAGAAGAAATAAGAAAGGGAAACCAAGCGCACTGGTACAGAGACGGTTGGAGACCGTCTTTGGGTCTACAACATTTCGAAACGTTGGCTTAATAAGGAGAAGATCATTTCCAAGACCTAGCCCTCAAAAAAACTTATCAAATACTGTATGTATATATAAAAGTTTCACAGTAAACTGTAGATACAGAGTAAAGGGACACAGAGTTAAATGTGTTCATCCCTTTACTGTGTATCTATAGTTTACCATACAGGTGTTTGTCCCGATGTTTAAACATTTTAAATCAATTCTCGAGTATTTTAACGGACTCTTCATACTTCAAAATAGCAAATACACTAAACAATAAAGCAGTAAAATATTGGTATTAAGCTTTGATCAAATTTATCACCCTGAGAGAGAAAAATCAAGAAAATATTTGGTAAACTTATAAACACGAAAATACTTTGAAAAAATTTTGGGAAGCCAAGCCTGCTTTGAACAATTGATTTTTTAATTAATTTTATTAAAATATATTAAATTCTAATTTTTAGTACTAATAGTTATTTTTCAAATAAATAATTTCTGTTGACAATTGTAGGACTGAATTCATTCATTCTTCACAATTTCAGAGCATTTTGCGACATATAATTTGTAGAACGTTATATACAAAAGTCAGAATAAATAGCCTTCGCCAACTCAGTTAATAGTAGACGTTATGAATGATTGCTTTAGCACACGGTTTATATATTATTTGTTTTTATTTCTTGTAAGAAATCAATTATCATAATTTATTTATAAAAATATCAATAGTTGCAATAAGTGTTAAATAACTAATTTCGTATGTTCAAATTTTCAACATGTTTCAATCAATAAATATTTATTATTTTAAATTCCAAACACCTCCATATTCTAAGAGTGTTGACAATCCCCCGTTTTCAATATAAACTGCTAAGGTGTCTGACACCTTGAATCGAAATTACCAGTTAGAAAGATTTTGAAATATTCTTCTTTAGAGAAAAAGTGATTTATAAACATTGAGTATTTGTATTTGGCAATAGCGTCTTTTTAAGATAACTTTTTTTAATATCATTCCTTTCTTTCTTAGATTTTATATTTCTTATTTTTAATACTTCAGTATTTGCAAACTTTCAATATCATCTTGATAAAGTAGATAAAAGAAATACTTATTACCTCTCCCACGTTTTAAGCCATGGCCCAATGAGTGCTTGATGATTCCACTTCATAAATTGTTAAGGCTATATCAAAGGCAAAGCAATAAATAATACTTTTTTAATAACAATTTGTGTTTATCAAAAGATCAGTATAAAGTACATAAAATTTATATAAATTACTAATCAGTGTATAGATCAAAATGAAAGTTATGGTCATGGAAGGGAATTCCAAAAATACGAGACGGATAGTTATACGTACAATTAAATTAGTATTTCTTCATCGTATTTCATATCGTTATACATTGGTATACTATGTATAAAACGTATTTTGTATAATATTACGTAATAATCAAATTCATACATTTACAACGTAATGTGAATATTATGTATTTTATGCGTAAAAATGAAAATGAATATATCATCTACACAAAAACTATGTAACTATTATTCTATTTATGCTATCAATACTTTATGTATTGATAGTTATATCGTATATTATACCAACTATTATATTATCAACAACACCTATATATTCCAAACAAAGTAAGGCATTTACTATAGTTGATATAGAGAATAATGGTTGTTATCAGAAGGAAACAACCTTAAAAGACAGGAAGAGAGATAGTTCATAGTCAGAGAGATACAGAAAGAGAACGAGAAAGAGAGGAAGAAAGAGAAGGAGAGAGAGCGCGATAAAAACTTGTATTGTGTTGAGACTTTTATTCATCGTTTTCCAGTATAATTGTGAATTAGTTATTCACAATTCTATTAATTGCAGGAGTAGAAATAAAATTATAAAGAAAAAAAGGGATGTTTGCTTTTTTCCTTGTTTTGGACTTAAATTAACTAGTCATATATTAAAGTTCTTCTTTCTAAAGAATAATTTATATTACTTTTACGTTTTTCTTTCAACAGTTGTATGATTTGATTCATTGAATGGTCAACTCTGTTTATTGTAACAATTCTCCTTATAGCCTATAACTCATTATACTTGTTTATTCATCAAGTTGAAAAAATGTCGATGATTGTTAGTTAGCTTTGATGAATCTTTATTTAATCTTTTTATTGAGGAAACTTTCAATAGCTATAAAACAAATTACTGCACACGTTTAAAGAAAATTAACTATCATGATTATAAATAAACGGAAATTTGCTAAACAAGTTTATAGGTAATAGTAGTGCACAAAAGTATCAAGTTATAAATATATTCACTTCTAAGCCACGATTCTCAGAGGGGGCGATTGTACACATAAAAGAATCCTTTTTTATGTCAGCCATCTCAAACCCCATTATGACTGCTATTAAACTGATAATAAATCCAGTCAATATTAACTTCGTGAATGATGATGTTTTACTGTAGCATAAACTTCTCCTGATTCGTGTAAAACATTACCATTTCTAAAGGTCGTTATTTATCCTCCAAATGACAGTAAGATTATAGATGAGGAATTTTGTTATATTGAACTAGGTAAATGAATTAGTCATTCTGATTCGTTGGACAGCTTTAATATTTCATAAAGAAAACTGTGAAAAGAAGGTTCATTATTTATGATGCAGGATACTGGATATGGTTTATTGCATATAAAAAGTTTCATACTAAGAATAGAGGGAGTTAAATTGAGTGCATTACCTGAGAATCGTAATTTACATCAAGTACACGATATATTTAGTTATTTTTAAAAAAATAATAAAGAATATGAACACTCTATATATAAGCCATTCATATCCTGTCTTGTATCTCAACAGAGTATTGGAAATAAGTCATCTTATCCGGAAAGAAAAATAAATACGAAAACATGTATAATATTAACCTATTTAAACAAGGTTATTTGAAAAGGAAACGTAACAAGTCGCTCCTTGTTTAAAAACTTTACTAAGTTTGAGTAGATGCGTTGGATTTACTGATTTTGTAAATATCTGTATGTTAAACCATTGCATTCGTGGTTGTATGATTTAGCCTTCGTAAATAAGACACGGAATTGGATAAACTAACGTTGGATAGGTACTATGGAGTTGTTTGCTGCCTTTCCACTGTCGCTAAGTTAGTAGCAGAATCTTTATTCATGTTGCATGGGAAAGAAAATAAGGTAAACTAAAGAATTCGAGATTCTAACAGGGATGAACCCTGAAACACTGAGGGGGAACGGAACTACTAAAAGTCTTTGGGCAGTATTATATGCCATGACCTACGGGCGTTTACTCTTCTATTACCACAAGTGTGGCACACATTTAAAGACGTGCAAACATTTCAACTCCTTGTGACTTTTCCTTCATTCATTCATAACCTCAATATTAGTTTCTTACCATAATATTCCAGTATAAGTTTACAACTTGTGTATATAATAGAACGAAAAATGGCATGATGTGTAGTGTAGCTCCATGACTAGTTAACATACACTCAATTATACAACAATGAATTAAATCAGATATAACATAACCAAAATCAGATATTTCTAGACAGACTGAAGTTAATGATCAAACCACAATATGATTCATTGTGGTTTACCATTTCCGTACCATTATCATACCATTTCATATTGTGGTTTGATCATTGATTGTTATTTCACTTGTTTATGTGAAATCTTTTTATAGGCTAAAGTTAATGCAACATATGAAGTTATGGTTTGTACTTCTATAAACCACAGTTCTATCGTTCGTTGTTGGTTGTATATACAACAAAATATGAACTTCTAACGATCAATTGTGCATTTACATTAAAAATTTATTATCATACTATAAAAGAGCAAAGAATAAAAAAAAATATAATTTGATCAAACATTTTTGTCTTAAAATAAAACAGGCTGCATAAAAAAATTTCCGTAAAAAATTGAATTAAAAGGCAATGTAATCGATTTAAAAAGTGATGAGTATAAAAAAATGCACTTAGTTTTTATAAGTTGAGAAATATTTTTGGAAATATTTTTATTTTTTTGGTAAAGAAGACAGCAAGGTGATAGAGGAGGGTTCGGCAATATCTGAGAAGGGCATGTGATTGGCCTCACGAAATACCACCCCTCTTACATTCCATTATACATCTCTATCAACTGCACCACTTTGCATCTTTAAACCC
This sequence comes from Hermatobates lingyangjiaoensis, assembly GCA_026182355.1. Taxonomy (NCBI): domain Eukaryota; kingdom Metazoa; phylum Arthropoda; class Insecta; order Hemiptera; family Hermatobatidae; genus Hermatobates; species Hermatobates lingyangjiaoensis. The sequence continues at coordinate 595,042 of JAPFBL010000293.1, forward strand.
ATGAATATGTAATTTATTCTCTCAGAATATATCCAAACCAAAAAAAAACTATTTAGAAACCAAATAATTGACAGTCAATAAATTCTATTGTCCATTCCACTTTCTACTTATTTCAATGGTAATTTCTTTTGACCTGTGATCAAACTTTAAAAAAAATTGTCGAAAATAGGAAAAAAGTTTTTAATTAAAATGTTAATATTGATTGCACTAAAAAGTGTTAATTAGAAGAACATTGTATTTAAGAAAATGTCAGATGTTAATTTTTATTGCAGCTAACATTATGGTAGGTTAATAGTGGCATCTAACATTCCTTACATGATTGGTGCCCTTTATATAAATAAAGATGAAGCAATGTTGAAGAAGATATTACTTTAATAACTTAGCGAGACTACCAACAGTAACTTTATTCAACACGATTGCCAAAAATTAACTCTTAAATAGTATTAAGCAATACAAGCAACATTTAACAAATAATATTTAAATAGGTTTATAACTGAAGCACTCAAACATAGTTGAATGCAGAAATGTATATAAACTTTACAATATACATCGTGATTATTTTAGTTTTATTGATATTTTTATAATTTTGGAAAAGTTTAAAACAAATAGTTTTTTTTTGTTGATAGATCTGAAAATATACTATTAAATAAAGTGGAGTGTATTTGGGAGGTTTATTAAAGAGGAAAAAGGGTTGTACTTTAAAATTAATAAGGGTCGGAGAGCGTGGTGAGGGTTAGGTTCAATGAATAAGGTTATTCATCAGGCATAAATCCTGGAAGGTGCAGCCAGGAGACACTGAGTAAGTCGCAAAGTTATACCATAAGTACTGAGCCTCCTCGCAGCCATTAACTTACCCTTATTCCACTGGCCATTGTCGCAAAAGTCTAGCCGATTTCCAAACAGGTTGTTAAATTAAGATTTAATGGAGTAATATTTCATGTGATATTTAACATACGGAAATGAGTTTGCTGTCAATAACTTAATAAAATATGATTTCCATAAAGAATACTGATTACTATTGAAATATAAAAAAAAGCAAAGAATGTTGAATGAGTGAATATGGTATGAATTTATGTGTGCTGGAGCATGGGGGATAGAGTGGGTTGCTTTAGTATATATGTGTATGAGTATATCTTGTGTGTGTGTGTGTGTGTGTGTGTGTGTGTGTGTGTGTGTGTGTGTGTGTGTGTGTTTGTGGGTGCTACTAAAGATGTAGATGAATTTAATAATACATAAATAAAAAGATTTCACATAAACACTTGAAATAACAATCAATGATCAAACCACAAAATAAAATGGGAAAACAAGCCTAAGATCTTTCAACCGTAACAAGAGGTCTTCGTCAGAGTCAAAAACCCAACTTGGGTTTTTGACTGTGACGAAGACAGGAAGACCGCTAGTTACGGTTGAAAGATCTTAGTCTTGTTTTGCCATTTCTTATTGTGGTTTGATCATTAATAATACATATATAAGGAATTGAGAGTAGTTTAGACGAGAAGTATAGCACTGTATGGGGCAGACACACTTTTATAAACACTAGAACTCTACATTATACTTCTGAATGTTAGTGAGTGAGTCTGAATTCGTCAATAAACAATATAAATGTACAAGATATGGTTTTCATTCATTGATTCCCAGAGGAAATAATTCTTTATCTAGATCATTTATTTTGAAACTGACACCAGTCTACAGTAAAATTCTTGTGAGTGAGGAATTCATATAAACGACAAAGCACAGATGCTGCTCATGTGTTTTATATTTAAATACTATACATAAAGTGTGAAAAGGAGAGTATGTGTATTTTTTCTTTCCCATCTTATAGAAATTTCACACTGAAGTGATTTCACACAAAACAACACACAATCATAATTATAACTACCTTATATACAATTATCAAGATAATGTAATAATATATACTACAGGTGAAAAATAATGAATAAATGCAATATTTAATACTCACATAAGAAATAATCCTTGTTTGGGGAATCCTTTCTCTTCTCTGGTGAGCATGCAAAAAATTAAACAGTTAGGCTAAGCAAGAAGTTGCTGTTTGGTAAAATATTTCCATCATCAACAATTATTTCATTATCTTTTGGACACATTTGATATATATATATATATATATATAAGTCAAACTCAAAATAATAGTATATAGACAACATTAAACAAAAATCACTTTGGTATTTTGATGAATCATTGTCACTAGAATCAGAATATATATATATATATATATACAATTAAAGGAAACGGTCCAGTGGACTTTTTTTAAATAAAATATATTCAAAACAAAGGAAACACACAGAAAGACACAGACACAGACACAGAGTCCCGCAGGGCAGCAGAGTCGCCGCCCTGCCTTCCTGCGGGACTATTCGCTCTTCGCTCTTCACACCTCCTGATGACGACGATGGTCGAAATATCGATGTGGGTTATGTCTGTGTCTTTCTGTGTGTTTCCTTCGTTTTGAATTTATTTTATATATATATACATATATATATATGTGTGTGTGTGTGTGTTTCCAGAGTTTCTTAGTTTTTAGCCAAGGAAATGGATGATCAGAGAAGGAAAAGTCTGAAATATTATATATTAGAAAGGACCAGTCATTCGCTAATTATAGAAGTGACATTTCAAATTCAAACAGTATTTATTTGGGTGTTTAAGATAACCAATGTTGATAGATACAAAACTAATTATCTTTATATTTTATATAAGAAAGTTTATATTTTATTTCTAACGTCATCTTCGTCAGAGTCGGGTGGGTTTTTGACTCTGACGAAAACCGCTTGTTACGGTTGAAAGATCTTAGTCTTGTTTTCCCATTTCTTATTGTGGTTTGATCATATATATATATATATATATATATATATGGAGAGAGAGAGAGAATATGGGTATTGCGTGTGTTATGGTGGTGAGTTATTTAGAGTAATTAATGGTGGTCGGAGCAAAGCAGTGGGTTTGTGAGAGTGATGGAGAGGGGTGATAAGAGAAAAGGCGCGGGAGGAGGACAAGAGAACAGTAGGGACGTTTGAACTGTCAGACCCGTGTCAAAGCTGCTTGACCCCCGGTGCCAGCACTACCTCTATCTGTGTGCTTGTAATCCCTCACGTCTCCTGCTCCACTGCCTCTGCTTCTCCAACATTCATTTACCTTCTGATTTATCTTCATCTCTGTATGAGATAGCTTATTTAGGACCAACCTCTTAGCTTAACCTAACACAACTCTACTCAGCCTTAACAAATTCACAACCTTTATAATGGTTATTCTCCACCAACTTCTATTAGCCTGAGAATATTCTACTCCCGAATACTCTAAAGCCTCAAATAACTAATCAAGTCCAGTAGGGATATTGGAACAAAATATCAAACAAAAGCGCTGTTTTACGAGAAACTGAAAACAAGAAGATGAAAATAAAGCTTATTGTCAGTTCTCAGCTTATTATTTTGTAGAAACCAATCCTACAGTTATTGGACACTTACATCTGTTCTTAGAAATCCTCCTACTTCAGAGAACAGATAACAGATCCTTTCAAGTCAAGTTCTCTCAAGACCACTTGAGTTATAAAAAAATTCCAGCAATTTCTAGGAAACCTCATATATTGCCCCTTTCACATTCACTTGGTTCAGTGAACTGAGAGGGTTTGCATTGGAAATACCTCATCACAATCACTGAATACTGTATATATAAGAAGAATCCTGATTCCTTGAAGGTTAGGTTAGTTATACACTAGCCGTAGACTGGTTCTGCCTTCGTACTTATATCTTGATATACAATAAATATTTTTTCTTTCTTAGAAAAGTTCAATTCACTTCAACATATCTAACTCTAATGATCATAACGAGTACCACCCTACAAAAAGGCCATTCGGTTTCCCAGATAAAGAATTTAACTTTTTCTTCATACCTAATTTCATATTTTAATAATTTCTTCTTCAAAACTTCAGCTGTTTTATGAAATTCAGGATATTTGAATTTTTAATAAATTCTACTGTTGGTGTACGATGCGTTTCATCATACGAAATGTTTTTCGAGGATGGTTCGAAAAATTTAAGATAAGGACTGAAATTCACACTGTTATTAGGGATGGCAAAGCATCAAGTGCTGATAAGAAAGTAGCAGACGAATTTGTATTAAAATTCGAACAATCTGCGTTATCGGAGGGCTACGTTGCACAACAATTATTCAATTGCGACGAGAATGGCTTATTTTGGAAAAAGAGGCCTCGTCCTACATTTATTATAGCAGAAAATATGTGTGGACTTCCATACTTCAGAAGAATTATTAAATGCTGTTAATGACAAACGTCCTTGGATCAGTTTTTCACAAAACGTCAGGCAACAACCATTGCTGAAAATGAACCTGAGCGAAAAAGTCTAAAAAATTGGAAGCACTTAAAAGAAGTGTAAATTAAAATTCAAAATAATTACAACAGAAAAGTAAACAAACGATAAACGTATTCAAGTTAAAAGAATGATAATAGTTATAAAAAGTTAAAAAAATAATTTTCTTTTCAATTCATAATTATAATTAAAATTTAAAATAAGTTGTGTTCGTGGGTTTGTACAGTAAATACGTGTACGGTTTGCTGTTAGGACACGTTTGTTTCCTCTTCCTTTGTAACCTAACCTCCAGTTCACCCACTCAGTCGCTCAGACTAAAGTATTAATGAATTTACATATATTTACGCATTTTTAATAATAATTATTATTATTATTATTATTTAATTTTACAATTGATCTCTATAATTCTTACAATTATAATTTATATAGCAGTTATTATATTGGATATTACATATATTGGTTACTTTAATTTGTCAAGCATATTTCGAGGAGGGTTCTGGGGGCTTGGTGTACATTAAGCTATTTACCTGAAATTAGCGATTAATTTTACAAAAAACTCATCTTATGAAACCGCTTCCGGGACGAATAATCCGTATGATGAGGTCTGATCAAAGCATCAAAGGAGTATACTTTCACTGATTACTAATACAAATACTGGACTGACGTGGTGTGCATCCATAAATAATTAGTTAATGTTATCAGTAGCTTTTCCTTGGAAAGTGAAATATTCGCAAATTATGCTGTGATCTCTGTTTTTAAATCCATTAGTAATATTGATTTCCATTGACAATTGCGATGAATTAATAATTCGGAAGACTACTTTTTAATCCTTTAATATAATTATTTTAAGTTCATGTTGACCACCTCCTCTAATGAATGAACTGGTGTCAAATACAATGCCTCTGTTCATTCATATTCCCTTGACTTTGAATGATGTTAGTCAACAAGAAAGTTAATAATATTACCGAAAAGTTGTATAAAAATCAACAGCTTTTTTGTTTTTTGTACGTGTGCTTTGATTAATAAAAGAATATTATATTTAGTGTAGGCTTACATGTGGAATTAAAAAGGTCGTTATTGGGCTTAATAGACTCTAAAAATTGTGATAACAAAAAATTAATTGAAAAAAATTTAAATACCATCATTAAACAGTATTGTTTTTTAATAACGTTTTAATATATGAATCTACTTTTAAACTACTCACATAGTACAAATGCTTCGGAACTAACAACAGTTTTGTTGAATACGTAATCTTTGACAAGTGAATTAAATATTATCAACAATTGTTTTTGCGAACAATAACTGCCATGAAGCACCAGAAACTCAATGGTGCTTTGAAAAGCGTTTATTACAGAGTCCTTTTAGTGTTCATTATTCAAAAGAAACAATTAGAGAATTTACTATGGTGGAGAGGCGAGGAGTGTCCGCTACATGCCAACTGACCATTACCGGGTTAAATGTCTTCCTCCTCCCATAAACACATGCCCTAAGTACTCCTAAAACATTTTAGTTCTTCCTACATAAAGCCGCAGTAAAACCATTCTTATTAACATTCTTCCTAAGTTTAGCTAAACTTCTGCTAATAGACATTCCAAGAAAGGTATATATATATATATCAATGATCAAACCAAAATAAGAAATGGAAAAACAATCAGTAGTTTGATCATTGATTGTTATTTCACGTGTTTATGTGTAATCTTTATATAAATATATAGTTCAATATAAAAAAAGAAACATAGAGAAATCAAAATAACACACTTACAGTCTCTAATTTTTGGTTTGAGCAGTCTTCAGGAGAGATAAGAGAGGGAAACCAAGCGCACTGGTTCAGAGGTGGTTGGGTCTCCAATCGTCTCTGAACCAGTGCGCTTGGTTTCCCTCTCTTATCTCTCCTGAAGACGGCTCAAACCAAAAATTAGAGACTGTAAGTGTGTTATTTTGATTTCTCTATGTTTCTTTTTCTATATTGAACTATATTTGTCCGTTTGGATCGTATTTCCAACGAAAAAGTATATATATATATATATATATATATATATTCGTATATTTGGGGAACAGTCCTTCATTTATACATGTGAGATTAAATTTTCTGCCCACTTTTGTCTTAATTAGTTTTTTGGATTATACGATCCAAACGTATAACAAGTAATAAAGTATAACAAGCTTATACGATCTCGTGACGTTACATTTGAAGAGACTCCCCTTCGAGTTCAACGTGATAATATACCTAAAGAGGAATGTGACAAGACACCTAACGAGCCTTCTGAAACATCTCCAAAACGTGCTTTTGAGAAGCACGTTTCAGAAGACGAATCTGTCGAAAATAGGACTGCTCTTCGGGATCGCAACATACTGAAAAAGCCGGCAAGATATTCGGATTTTGTCATGATTAATGAAAACATTTCAGATGTTGAAGAACCTACTTCATACGAGGAAGCTATTGAGAGTCGTCAGTCAAAGCTTTGGAGACAGGCAATGGACTCTGAGATTCGCTCCTTGCAAGACAACAACACCTGGGACTTGCAAGAACTACCTGCGGGTAAGAAAGCCATTCCTTGTAAATGGATTTATAAATTAAAATATCATTCTGATGGCACTATTGAGCGCTACAAATCTAGACTTGTGGTGAGAGGATTTGTTCAAAAGAAAGGGACTGATTATGAGCAAACTTTCAGTCCTGTTGCTAAAGCTAGTACAATTAGAACAATTCTCAGCGTTGCAGCAAGTGAAAAACTAAGTCTAACACAATTTGACGTTTCAACCGCCTTCTTATATGGAAGTCTGGATGAGGAGATCTACATTCAACAACCTGAAGGCTATCAAGATGGTTCCTCCCGTGTCTGTCGATTAAACAAAAGTTTATATGGGTTGAAACAGGCACCACGTTGCTGGAATAAGAGGTTTGGTACCTTCATGTTAAACTTGGGCTTCAAACAAAGCCGAAACGTCGGTAAAAATAAAAAAATGGACAACAAAACATATGGTGAGTTATTACACCTAGTTCCCAAAGAAATTAAAGTAAGACTTAGAGATTTGGAAAAGAAATCCAAAAAACTAATTAAGACAAAAGTGGGCAGAAAATTTAATCTCACATATATATATATATATATATATATATATATATATATATAATGAAAGGTCCGTGTGGACAATAAACACTTTAACACATAGAAAAGAACACAGAAAGACACTACAGAACTCACTTCGATATTTCGACATCCGTCGTCATCGGGAAGAAGTGCGAAGTACTCGCGTTGAGAAGCAAACTGCTACTGTACTAGTTTGTAGCAGTTTGTTGAGTAGCAGTTTGCTTCTCAATGCGAGTACTTCGCACTTCTTCTTCCCGATGACGACGGATGTCGAAATATCGAAGTGAGTTCTGTAGTGTCTTTCTGTGTTCTTTTCTATGTGTTAAAGTAAATATATATATATATATATGAAAAGAATTCACATTAACAAGTGAAATAACAATCAAGAATCAAACCATAATATGAAATGGGAAAAAAAAGACTAAGATCTTTGACACGATCAAGATCAAGACTGAGATCAACCGTAACAAGCGGTTTTCGTCAGAGTAAACAAAGTCAGTTGGGTTTTTGACAGTAACGAAGACCGCTTGTTACGGTTGAAAGATCTTAGTCTTGTTTTCCCATTTCATATTGTGGTTTGATCATTGAATATATATATATATATACATAAATATTGGTATAAATAGGCAGCAGATCCTCTTTTAAACAAGTATCATTAAAATTAATGATATATATTATAATGGTATTATTATAATGATATACATAAAATTTATATATATATATATATATATATATATGTTTGCATGTATGTATATATTAAAAGTACTGAAAATGGAAAAAAATGAACAAAACAAAAAAGTGTACATACATACCTATATATATATATATATATATATATATATATATATATATATATATATATATATATTATTATATTACGATGAAAAAAGGATCCAAAAATGACAAATAAGGTTAAATACAGATAAAGAAACATATATGAATTAATGCCTTGTTACAGTTAAATTAATTGTGGTTTTTTTAATTTATGTAAGCATTGTAAATAAAATATTTGGAGAATTCCTATTTGGTATACCTGAAAATTCGAAACAAATGATTAGAAAGCTGGAAAAGTTAAAAAGTTATCTAGAAAAGTGAGAACTACAAGGATTCAGAAAGAGTTTAATCAAATATTGTTTAAAAATATCAAAAAAAAATATTATTTAGAAATTATGAATAATATGAAAAAGAAGAGAACCTGATCCACTCTAATATCTATTGAAATTGAAGAAATAAGGCCCATCAAAAGTTGGTACAAGTTTTTTCTGGTAAGCTACAATATATGTCTGCTTCATTTAAATATTATTACTACTGATGAATTCTCAACTGGTTAATATTTTACTGGGTTGATTTGCAACAGTAACATTAGGGCAGTTTTATGAATAATTGATTCCCACGGCATTGGTCAGTCAGCAACTCAACTGATTGATTCAATATTTCAATCAGTTGCATTTCACTGTGCAATCTAAACAAAAATCTCATAAATGTTTTTGAGCTTGTTATAAACTAAACAATTCAGTTCACGAATAATAATTTTCTGTTTAATCAATATGTAAAAATATCCATAAATAAATAAAATATGCTTACTTCAACATTTAAACAGACCAAACGACAATTTTAGATATGTAATTTGAAAATAGCGATTAAAAAAAAAAAATTATTTCCGTATGAAATTGGAATGAAAAAAGTTTGTATTTTTAAATATTCATTTGTTTCTGTTCAAATTTTTATCAGCAGAAGTATATACAGGTGCGTTAAACAATTGTTATATATTTCATTCAAATTAAGTTTATATATTATTCAAACACATAACATAAATTGATAAGATATGATGAAGGATATTCACTTCTCCCCTCCCTTTGCTGTCCATCTTCGTAGTCTTATTCTTTAAGCTGATTTCTGGTTATTATTACAATAATATTATGCATATTTTTGGCTCGATTTTTATTCGCTTTTATAGAGCATCCCTCTTGATTAGTCATTTATTTCTTCTGATATTCTTGTAATGAGATACCAATATATAACCGGAAGATTTCTTCTTCTATCATATATCGCGGTTTATCAGAAATATGATGGGAAACCATTGTTTTGTGAAATATATATATATATATATATATATATATATATATATATATATACATGCTAATTCCCATGACCTCCCTTTCAATGATTGTTTCAGGGTACAAATCCTCAAACAAATCCACGAGTCTAATTCCCATGTCACCCTTAGAGCTTCCGAAGAGGCATTCATATGCCTCCTTGGGGCTCGTTCTCCTCCTGGTCTCAACCTGTACCGTTAATTATTTTTTATTTTATTATTATTTTATTATTTTATTATTATTATTATTATTATTTTATTATTATTATTATTTATTTATTATTATTATTATTTCGTATTTTATATATTTTTTATCTTGTTTTCTAAATAAATATTGGAAGGATTTATATTTTTCCTTTCCTCCGCTGGGGAGCAGCATTGCGGTGGTTCCACGAGTTACTCTGGAGGCCAGTAGCAGTTTGCTTCTCAACGCGAGTACTTCGCACTTCTTCCCGATTACGACGGATGTCGAAATATTGGTATGTTTCTTACATACCTTCTCGAGTTTTCTTATATTATTCCTCCATCTTTCCAGTACCATATAAATATAGAACGATGGAGGAATAATATAGGAAAACTCGAGAAGGTATGTAAGAAATATACTAGACTTAAAGTTGGCAAGTTATTCAATGATATATGTTTAAAAGAAGGTCTGCTCCCAAAGTATACCAATATAAATATATATATATATATATATATATATGTGGAGCGATTCACTTCTTTTCCTGAAGACGAGGACATCGAAATATAGTAGTGATTTCAGTGGTTTCCTTTCTATGTGTTATTTTTAAATTCTAGTTTATATATATATATATATATATAGTTAGTTAATAGAAAACGATAATAACTTGAAACAAAATCCGATTCCTGTTAAATAACCAATTGATATTCGTGTTAACTTGACACATTAAAATTATTATTAACAGTTTCTATGTAATTATCAAAGATGAAAATCAATCGTGATTAAAGGCCGGACAAGTATTTTTAAATTGAATCTCGGTTGAGGCTGGTGAGAGGTCGAAAATCTCGGTGTTTTCTTGAATCTCCCCACTGGTTTTTCTCACCCATGATTTATAGTGGAGCAATAAATCTTTTGTATGAATTCTGGGTCTCCTACGCTCTGCTGCTGATACCTCAATAACAATCTCCTTCCAATAAGTACTCTTATATCTATTGATATCCCATTTCGACTTCTTAATAGCTTTAATTCTATAAATTGATAATAGATGTTGTTATTTAATATAATAAAAATTATATTAAATGTAAAAAAAAATATTTCAAATAAATGTTTAGGAACGAATTTATTTCCTTATCGATGTAAATAAGAAAAACCAATAAGTGGTCTGAGTAGATGACAGAAATATTAAAAATTAATCAGAAGAGCATGTAAAATTCCGTATGATTGGCACCCTGACATCAGTATAACTTGAGGTGAAGATCAGTAGAGAAGTGGGGAGAAATGCTGGATTAAGTAAGTGTCTCAAACTTATTTAACCGAGGGTCAAAAAAAAGTTCACCTGGCCGCAATCATCTCATTCCCCCTGCAGTGAAGTAATCAATAGTAATGATAAGCAGTAATCCAGATTTTGTGTAATTGTTATTTTATAACAATGTAATACTTCAACAACAACGACATGTAATACTTCAATGTTGTCTTCCAGCATTTTTCTATTTAGCCTGTTTTTATGTATGTTCATTGTATTATATGAAGATAATAACCACAGGAGGCTGCATATAATTGAATCATTATGTATAAAGGAAAAGAAGCCGAACCTTAATGATCAGTCCAGTTGTTTTTCCAGAATTTTAAAGTTACATTCGTGAAAAAACATAACTATATGGTGATTTTAATAATGTTGTGTAAAAGTTCATGTAGGGAATTTTGAAACAAACCTGTTACTAATGTTTATTAAGGTAGAGATTTTAAAAGTATATTCTATTATTAGTTATGTTTGATAGAAGTGATGTAATTGTTATTGCAAATAAGTATTTATTACAATTGTAAAAAATCTTGTATAAAGAATCTTTGATAATGGTCAACGTAGACCGAAACGTCAGACCTGTATAATATGGAAAATACATATAAAAATAAAAAAAATCGGAGAGTTAATTTATATGAGACCACAAAGATAGAAAAGTAGCATTAGAAATCATGAAAAGGTATGTAGGAAACATACTAAACTTAATGTTGGCAAGATATTTAATGAGGTATGTTTAAAAGAAGGTCTGCTCCTAAAGTATACCTATATATATATAATATATTATATATAATATATATATATATATAACATATAGTTTTATATACAACATATATATATATATATATCAATGCTAATTCCCATGACCTCTTTTTCAATGATTGTTTCAGGGTACAAATCCTCAAACAAATCCCCGAGTCTAATTCCCATGTCACCCTTAGAGCTTCCGAAGAGGCATTCATATGCCTCCTTGGGGCTCGTTCTCCTCCTGGTCTTAACCTGTACCGTTAATTATTTTTTATTTTATTATTATTATTATTAGTATTATTATCATTATTTTTTTTTTATTTATTATTATTATTATTTCGTATTTTATATACTTTTTATCTTGTTTTCTAAATAAATATTGGAGGGATTTCTATTTCTCCTCTCCTCCGCTGGGCGGCAGCATTGCGGTGGTTCCACGAGTTACTCTGGAGGCCAGTAGCAGTTTGCTTCTCAACGCGAGTACTTCGCACTTCTTCCCGATGACGACGGATGTCGAAATATCGATGTGAGTTCTGTAGTGTCTTTCTGTGTTCTTTTCTCTGTGTTAAATTGTATATATATATATAGTAACCAGAATCCTGGGGAAACCTCACCCTGCGGATACCTTTCTACAACCTTCCACTTATTATGACTGTTAACCTTGTGTGTTTTATTTGCTATCATTGTTTAGTTTAGTAATTTATTATAATTATTTAGTAATGTTTTTTAGTAGATTAGTATCATTGTTATGTTGTTATTGTTATGTAGTGTGTATAATTTAATTGTGTAAAAATAACCTTGAAAATGGTCGATGTGGACCGAAACATGTTGGTGTATAAAAATAAAAGTTTTGGAAAATTGATATATCTAATCCAGAACTCTTGGAAGCCAGAGGTCAGAAGATGGGAAAAATTAACCCGAAAAAGTGTGAAATTAGAAATAGGCATAGGTTTTAACAAAACTTATATAGATGAAGGCCTGCTCCCCAAATACACTTATATATATATATATATATATATATATAAATATATATATAGTGTGTGTGAGTATATATAGTGTGAGTAGCAGTTTGCTTCTCAACGCGAGTACTTCGCATTTCTTCTTGATGACGACAAATGTCAAAATATCGAAGTGAGTTCTGTAGTTACTTTCTGTGTTATTTCCTATGTGTTAAAGTTTATATATATATATATATATATATATATATATATATATATATATATTAGAATGCGTAGTAATTGTTCTTGACAGACTTCGTTCAATGTAAATATTTTTAATAAATTATGCTAACTGTATAGCAATTAAAATAGGATAGACAAAAGGTTATTAAAGCCAAATGTGAAAAAATTAGAAAAAAGATATGCTTTGTACTTTCAAAAATTACAAATAACCACATTTTCTACCTGTGTAATGTGATTTTACTTTAGACGCAAAATGAATTAAGTAAAGATTTCTGTTAGACGAAAAAAATTGTGAAAGGAGTTTATTAAGAGTGATTGTTTGATAAGAATAATTAAATTGCAGCAGGTTGGTTGAAATCATTAAAGTGTATAAGAGGGCATTGTTATAGGAGTGGCCTAATATGGTCCTAAACTCTTCTATAGAGGCCATTTATAGAAGAGTTCATCTGTGAATGGAAGGCGCTTCTAAAGAGAAAACCTCCCCCTTCTCCTAACACAATGGACCTTTTTATTTGATTCTGGACATAGCTTTTCATTAGTCGCCTTTCTAAATCTCCGTTTCAACACTTCTTTTATCTTTTCATCTTGTCCAGTTTCCAACTCTTTATTGTGGTTAAAACCAGCTTTCAAACTCACGTTTCGCAAACATTTTTCTTTTTTCTTTTTTTTTGGTTGATATATAGGCAACAATGAAAACTCATTTCCCAATAAATGACCGTCTTTATTAGGGGTTTTTTTTTTTTTTTTTTTTTTTTTTTGGTTTCCAAGTTGATCCGTATCAAGTTATAAGCACTCGTAAATCACTTGATATGTAAAAGCGATGACGGGAAATTTAGACAACTTTTAATATACGTTCCTAAAGTGTAAAGTCTGGCTTAGAGTGATACAGTCAGTTTTGAAACAAAAAAAAAATTAAAAATTAAAAATCAAGTTTACTTGCTTTATTAAATCTATTACATTTAAAAACTTCATAGAAATTTAAGTTATATGTTATATTTATTAGAAAATAAGATATATGGTTGGGGTGTTTGATGGTAGGGGGTGTATGAATTTAGAAGTTTATGAGCATGCCAGAGGGCCACCTTTGGTGGGTTAAATTGATATATTACGAACATTGTTTGACACAATTTGTATTAGCAAATTGTAAGACCTCTTTCCAATTGATTCATTAAACTTAAATGTTCTACGAAATTTTGAATATTTTAAAAAGAAATCGAAAGACCAAAATTTTGAATTTCTATGATATTTTCAATTAAGAAGCACAAAATAATATTTGTTTGGTCTATATGCTGCAGGTTAAAATGTTAGTAATAGTTTATTTAAGAAGGGATTAGAAATGATTTTCAGAGATTCTTGTTTTTAAAACCAGTAAAAATAACTTAATTCTCATTTGGCTACCTGGTCAAAGGGGAATGCAAAGGAATGAGGCAGTTAACAAAAATTGAATTCAACCAAATGTTTTGCTGACTTTTTCTACATGACAATCTAGGTTTTTCAAGGATGTAATTGAAGAATGATTGAAAAAATAAGCAAATAAAAGGCGGTTAGAACAACAGGGGTCTAATTTGCTATCTAAAGTTCTTTACATCTGAAGTTAATTTAAAAAGAAATAATAAATCATCAAAACAAGATTTAAAAATGTACGTAGAATATCTAACTGGACATTTTCTTTTTGTCTACTACTTTCGAGGTATAACTAGCATCATGGGAAGAAAGTGGATCTTGTCGGGAAGAGACGGAGTGCTTTGAACGCATCTTTGTAAATGGCATGCAAGCTCCTTTTTAAGGTTAAAAGTGTTGGAATGATTCAAATGTTATTGTAACTAATAAATTGGATTTAGCCACATTCAAACAAGTGAAATCATTAATTGATCTATAAGTTTGATAATAATTTACTACAGAGAAATGATTTGACGTTTTCACCACAGTAAAATAAAACCGATTTTTAATTATATTCGGCGAGTTTAATAGTATGTATATTTATAGTAATGTTGAGTGTGAACCACAAAATGTTTTTTAATTGTTTACTTTGCTTTGGTTTAAAGTAAGTATATTATTGATTTTATTATTGCTCAGTTAATGTCTCTGTTTATCCTTTTTAAGGTTTACTAGAGCAATGACTGGATTGCTGACAGCAATTAGCGGTATTCATACATCAATGGCCGGTATGCATACATCAATGGCCGGTATGTATGCAGCAATGATCGGTCTGCATACATCAATGGCCGGTCTGCATACATCAATGGCCGGTATGCATACATCAATGGCCGGTATGTATGCAGCAATGATCGGTCTGCATACATCAATGGCAGGTATGCATACATCAATGGTCGGTATGCATACATCAATGGCCGGTATGCATACATCAATGGCCGATATGCATACATCAATGGCCGGTATGCATGCAGCAATGATCGGTCTGCATACATCAATGGCCAGTATGCATCATCAATGGCCGGTATGCATACATCAATGACCGGTATGCATGCAGCAATGATCGGTATGCATACATCAATGACCGGTATGCTTACATCAATGACCGGTATGTTTACATAAATGGCCGGTATGCATACATCAATGACCGGTATGCATGCAGCAATGATCTGTATGCATACATCTACGGCCGGTATGCATATATCAATGCCCGATATGCATACATCAATGGTCGGTATGCATGCATCAATGATCGGTCTGCATACAGCAGTAGAACAATGATTGGACTGTTGACAGTAATGGCCGGTTAGATATTCTTAACCAATCAGAGTTAGAAACTTACAAACTGGTAATGGTGGGGCGGACCAGAATGACTTGCAGGTAAGCGGTCGGCCATTGCTGCAGGTTTCCCGCCCTGCCCAATGCACTCCCTGCTTAGATAATAACTAGACTACCCGTGACCCGATGAGTCACCCCACACCTTCCTCATTCATGTAGTCAAGTTATTCATCATCCGCAGAACATTTAATAACAACTTATTATTATCCTCCTTCATCTGCATTTATATCAAAATAGTTGTCAACAGGTGATCAATTTAGATATAGAAAATGATAAAATCATATTATACTAAGAGTTATGATCAAAAGGTGAAAAAAAAATTTGTTTTAACACATATTAATTAAAAATCTAAACTCATTCCTTACTCAATTTTAAAAAAAATTAACTTATAATCAATCAACGTATAAACAATTTCAGGAATTCACTCGTATCAATATGTCTAAATTATTTTTGAGTTGTTATTGCAAAAAAAATGTATAGTGCTTATTTCAGAAATAATGTCTGAACGAATGTAAGAAATCAGCCGAGTAGAAGAAGCAATGGTTTTCCACTTGAACAGAGGTCTTATCGTGAAAAAATACCTAATTATAAGTACATCAAAACATTATTATTGTGAGGAAGTCACATTCAAAAGATTTACTAGAACTTTTAATTATATTTCAAAATTATTATTTAACTAGGACTAATTAAACTTAAAGGTCTTAAAGAGGAGATTGAAGAGATTATTTCATACTATCACGATAATTATAAAAAGAAAATGACCGTAATGACAGCAGGAGTTACAGCACATCGATCTTTTGAATAATAAGGTTTGTTTAACAGTTTTAGTACAAAGTCGGCGAGATAGCCTCTCTTCTGAATATAGAGCAAAAAGGTTTCTTCAAATATACAAAGACGCCTGAGCAAATACACTCTTCTTTAACAGACAGTATACACAAGAGTGCTATCGACAAATAGAAAAATAGACGTATTTATGTAAGGCGCTGGTTTAAAAGCCATTAGCTACGCATGGTTGTATAAAATTGTTATATCAAGTTTAATACAGTTACGGTTTATCATATCAAAACTGAATTGTAGTCCTGTAAAATAGAGAACATTGCAAGGTTTCATCTGAACAACGAAATATTTTCGAGCGGATTATAGTAGACTGAAGGCCTATGCTCTCAATCATGACAAAATACTAGATGTGTACATACTGTTAGTATCTCTGAGATTAGTATGATTAACATTACGAACAGAATAAACTGTCATACATCAAATGAACCTGTTAGAGTTCCTTAGATCAGTTTTTTTGGAAGATGCGTAGCACGCAAAACCAGTCGGGAAACTCCAACAGCCTTATACGAGGTATGACAGTTTAGTCTGTTTCTGGTATTAAAAATACTTGGTATTCGTGACATCCAGTATGGTACGAATACACCTATGAACTGTTGTCGATTAATTTACTGTCATCGCCTGTAAGCTATAATGGGATTACAGGTCTACTATAAGATGCATCATATCAATTGTCACAATATTCACATAAAAGAAACACTTTGATACTGTTACAAATGGAAATAAAACATTTGTAACACAATAATGTCAGGTTTCTGTGCTAGTGGAAAGAGTGTTTGTAAATCAGACACTAAAACCACCAGGTGAATGCATCCTCTCCTCCTCCTACTCTCTCTCTCTCTCTCTCTCTCTCTCTCTATCTTTCTCTAAATTGCAACAAAATGTTTGAGATAGAGACGCCAGTTAGAGCAAGTTGTAAATTAGCTTAGTAGTCAAATGTCTTCGAGTATGACTTGTTTTATAAAATGAATCAAGTAAAAATGGTATAAGTGTTTGTCTGCACATTGTCTATATATGCAACTTTCTTAAAGAAATATTCTAATAATATCCAAATATAGGGAATTTAAGTTTAAAGTAATCATCTGATTGTGTAAGCAGAAAGAAATTATTCTGTTTTTGTGTTTTCAAGGTCCAACGACTAAGTACTTCCATTAATCTGAGTAGTGGAAAGCACCAAGAGTAACCCGGCATAGGATAGCAGAAGATTGTGGAGTTTTGATGTTGACTCCTTGACTATCTAGTTCAAATTATTGGTCTTTGGAGACGAATTGAGTAGCGTTGTGTTCAATGTTCAGTATACGAGAGTAAGTCATTATATCTGGCTCTAAAAGAAGGAAGTGCATCCGAGTTTGATTGGCAAACAGTGTTATACACAATAAGAAATTGTTAACATCTCTGAGTTTCTATTGTTTATTGCTAAGTACAACTTATATGTTTTATAATAAACACAATAAGCTTGAGTCATTCTCCACCCAAGTGTTAAGTAATTCAAAAGAGTGGTAAAAGGAAACACACACCAAGGCCTACTAGGCCACGGTAGGAGACAAATAGTATTAAATTAATTTGAAGCTAGCTGCACAAAGGGCAAATGATGAACAAGTTACATTAAGGTATTAAGCACAAGGCGATGGGAAGGGCTGTAGATGAAAGCAGAGCGAGAGGGCTGATAGAGGCTTGGCTTTGGCCAGAGTGAGAAAGTGACACCTGCCGCTCGCCCTTCCTCCTAAAACCTTTCCTATGCCCTTTTAGGCAACAGCACGGTCCTTAATGAGTCATATTTTCCTTGCATCCAACCATAATTAAATTCAAGCAGTTTTTAAGCTTAGACACTCGATCTACTATTACATCATTACTTTTTCCTCAACTGAGATAAAGTGATTCTTTTAAAGAGGTGCATTTTAATACCAAGCAGTCGAGAAAGGTGGACGAAAAAAATAATGTAATCTTTTAATTTGTATTTCAGAAGCTTTCCGACAAACTTTTAATTCACAAAAAAAATCTCTCTGCATTATAAACATTCTCAACATATTTTCTATTTCACAAAACAATCCTTTCGTTCAAATATATTCAAATAAAATTACTAAGTATTTTCAAAAACATTGAACCCAACATTTTAGAAATTATTTTTTTGTATAAGGGCCACAGAGTAAGACTCTTATGGTACTGAACGAACTAGTACCAATGTCAGCACATTTAAATTGTCTATGAGGTCATCTTCAAACGACAACTATAAACATATTTCATGAAGTTTAAATGTGCTATTATTTACTATAAATAGAAGTAGTGAAGTGCAGTCAGGGAAGACAGGGGATGATATGCCTCCCCTGTCAACATAAGAGGAAAAAGAAACGAAATAATGAAATAACACAAGCATTAATATTTGTCCACTAGACTATGATTTTGGTGTGGTTCTCAATGTATTTTGACCATTTTTAAAGTAACAATTGGAGAATAAGCTCTATTTCCTGCGTAAATAAACGGAGTCTCCTTCGCAGACGAGAGGTAAAGGTTGGACAGCCCGAGCTTCCCTCCAGATTACGCAATCACTCACAAACTGGATTGAGTGAGTGCAAATGTCGCGTGTTTGTTCCAGTTTCTGTTTATATCTCCAATGTCATTGTTGAGGACATTTTCATGTAATAAAAATATACGTTTTCTTTTCCATTGTTTTTGGTAATGTATTTCACGTCTGTGTGTGATATTTAAATCTTATTCATAAATATTTATGGCATAAATCCACTAGGGATGTACAGTCAGGGGAGGCAGGTGAAACAGTGCCTCACCTGACAATCTTGCAAAGGAAAATATGCAAAACTAATTATAAATATTTTAATGGCTTTATCCATCCAGTGAATTGCACTGTAAATATATTTTCCAGTTCACTTTACGTAATTTAGATTGTTTTTTATTCAAAATCGCTGGAATTTGACATTTACTGTTTTGATACTGAAAAGAAACGTGCGTTGAGACTGCTGCCTGCTGGGTTACTCGATATATCGCGCATGACTGTTAACTGTAATACCCTGTAAAGTGATACCGTATTCTGTCTCTCCGTCTGTTCCTATTAAAATGTTCAAATACTTATACTATATTAACTAAATTTCCAATGTACCGTGCCTTTTTTTAGCATTGGTGTATGTATTACTACTTTCTTGTGCTGAGCGATCATAAAACTGCTGCGAAGTGTCACTAAGAGAGGCATATAAATCTGCTGCCTCATGGCAGGGGACACCTGTGACTACAGGGATTTTTTTTGTGACTCGACAACAGAATACAGTCAGCGACAGCACACTAGAGCTAGCAAATAAAGGGCAGCTGTCCATTTATCTCGTCCTCTCTTTCAAAATGGATCATTTCATATCAAAACTTAAAACAATAAAATTTAAATTAAATTATAAGGAAGTTGATATGAGATTTTAAACATAATCCGAGAACTACTGCCGAATCTGCCAGACCTGAGGGAATCCTGAATACTGAAAGGGTTTTTATCTTTGTCCAGTTTTAAAATATCAAACTGTTTATTTACATCTCGCTAGAAAATTAATCTAACGTCGCATAAAAAGTAAATGATAAAAGCTTACTGATAAGGACACATAGATTACTTTTCTGTATTATTGGGTTACTATGTTACTGTGGATAGCTGTAGTACTGCATTCAGGAGCTATGAAACCTTTTTTTTCATCTAGTAAGTAGGATCTCAAGAACCTTAAGTGTTTGAAAAAAATCATACGAGACTATGTCATATAACATACGTCGTGTATGATATATCAGATACAAATCAAAATCATATATACTCCAAGACACAAACCTGTCATGCAATGGCATACTTAACTAAATCATGTTAAATCAGAAATGAAGGGAAATGAAAGAAGCAGATATTTGATCAACACATTAAGATTACAATGAATATTTAACTTAAGGAAAGACTGAAGGACATTTTATTTACCTCTGAAGATTAGGGAACTAAACATCTTCATGATATTTGATAGTAGTGACCTATCATATATCCACCCTAAATTCTTAACATTCATCCAATACTTAGGTTAGTTTAAGTTGCAGTGGTCGTTTCAGAAGGCAACACTCATATAGCAGAGATTGACCCTTTGTGATACCAGATTCGATATTTTGTCTAACTCAGTTGTATCTAGAGTAGGGATCTTTAAGAAATACTTACCATCAAGTCGACTCGGGACTGACAACTTTACATCCTCTCCGAGTGACGGGGCCCAGGTTAGCTCAGTTGTTAACGTACTCGCCTCTGAAGTGGTAGGTCCGAGATTCAATACTCCCCTGGCCCACAATTTATACACATCGGAGGTGAATAAATTTGAGCATGTCATCCCTTGGAGAGGGCGTTAAATATTCGTCCCCGAACCTGTACAATGTCAGGTACTCGTTAAAGAACCCTATTCTAAATACACTTGATTTAAGCAAAATGTAGGACTCCCAATGTGGAATCAGCAGGTAATGTGGTTCGTCCATTACTAAAATAATTTAAATACACACAAGTGGTTCTTGAGGATTTTGGTCATAAAACATACAACTCCTGATTATAAGCCAACGTTTCGCCAAAAGTTGTTTGGCATTTTCAAGGCTTGACTTAGAAGAAACACCATTTACCGGTATATGCTTATGTCTGGCTGCATCAAGAACCCCTTGTGTGTATTTGAAATATCAGTGATCGAGAAGCTATATCAATATAAAATAATTTAATATATTCACATATATGTAATATATTATATATATTATCATTCTTAATTAATAATATATTTATCCATAATAAATGATCCACGATATCCACCCCCGGAACAGCACTAAAAGGTGAAAGCCTTATAAGTGTGGTCTTTGGAAAACTAACAAACAACACTTTCCGAGTGACGACGCACTCAAATTTTTTTTTACGTATCGAGTGAATAAGTAGAAAACTAGAGTGGTAATCTAACTCCGGATGTATCAATCAAGAGGTGAGTAGGTAAGCCATTGGGTTACCCTGGTCTCTTTCCATTACATACTCGTAGTAGGATTATACGTTTACACCAAAAACTAATCGCTTCAACATCATTATATCAGTTTTGTTCCCATTAAGAAAAAGTAAGTATTACCTGTTTAGTCGTTTCGCTAGTGACGAATTCGGCCGCTATTTCAGTTGTCCTGTTGAACCAAGTGACATTGGCGGCAGGCCTGGCTCCCCTTACTTCACACCTTAGCGACACCTCGGTGCCTTGGATGACATGGTCACTGACTCCCAGCAGCTCCAGCTTACGAGGGCGCACTGCAACAACACATTCATCAATTACTCATATACTTCAGCACATATTGAACCATGCTTCTCTCCTCCTCATTTTTGCATTACCTAGTCGAAACAGAAGTCATTAAGGTTACCATGTCATGGATGCAAGACTCGAATATCAATATGGTATCTAAGTTTTATTTTTCTTAACATTATTATTTACATTTCTGTTTTTCTTTACGCTTTCAATTTCATTATCTAGAAACTAGTTTTATTTCATGGTTTCAATATCTTCTGATCATTTACCATAAATAGCACCGTATTGATAATGTTTTTCTACGTTCATTTCCTGTATTTGATTTATTATTCATATCAACGACTTAAGTTTTGATGTGAATATGATTGTTTATTTAAATGTATTATGCTATCAAAAAATATTATTTTTGTTTTTTTTTCTGCTTCCGTTTGCAATAGTCCACGATCATCTTAAGAGCTTCAAATGAAACAATAAAAATCATTGATACACGTAACATATGCTTAAAAAAATGTTCCCTTTACTTAAGTATTATTTTATCTGAAGATTTCAAAATGCTCACAGATAATTGTACACTCTTCTAAATGAACTACACTACACATGTATATAATTTTTTACTTGTGTATTTAGCTTACTCAGACACATTTTATGATTAGCGGATGCTGCAGTACTTTATCTCATAAACTGGACACAGAAATGTTTTCATAGTAAATTCTAAGCTGAAAATAACTTAGTCCTATTTAGATAATAACTTTATCTAAAATCTCCTTCAAATGAAGGCAATTTTTTTTCGAACGATCAGTCCTAAATCTAAAACCTTCTTCATATCAAGACAATTTCTTTTTCGAACGATCAGTCCTAAATCTAAAACCTTTTTCACATCAAGACAATTTCTTTTTCGAACGATCAGTCCTAAATCTAAAACCTTCTTCATATCAAGACAATTTCTTTTTCGTACGATCAGTCCTAAATCTAAAATCTTCTTCACATCCAGACAATTTCTTTTTCGAACGATCAGTCCTAAATCTAAAACCTTCTTCATATCAAGACAATTTCTTTTTCGTACGATCAGTCCTAAATCTAAAATCTTCTTCACATCAAGACAATTTCTTCTTTGAACGATCAGTCCTAAATCTAAAACCTTCTTCATATCAAGAAAATTTCTTTTTCGTACGATCAGTCCTAAATCTAAAATCTTCTTCACATCAAGACAATTTCTTCTTCGAACGATCAGTCCTAAATCTAAAAACTTCTTCATATCAAGACAATTTCTTTTTCGAACCATCAATAAAATATATTATAATACTTCACAAATATTTCTTAGATTCCAGTACAACTAAATATGCAGGAAATATTGTGTTCGCCATCCTAAAAGACACCTCTGTTCTTAAGCCTGTAAACTCTCAGATATCGATAAAATCCTACTAAACTGACTATTATTTCTGTTCATTATTTGATATGTTTGATTAAATTAGAATAATTCTATTTTTTAACCATGATTAAAAAGAAATCTGGTAATATGGTTGGTCAATATCTTAAATGGATGATTATTATAAAATCAACGACACTTTCCCTCGTGGAACATCATTGAAGCCACTCCCTCTTTAATAAAGCTTAAGCCTGAAAGAAGTATTTCAAATAAAGTGTTAAGTAATCGTAACAATTCTAAAACCATAACAAAAGAAATTTGATTACCTGTTTTAAGAGCTAACTTATCTTTATTGTCAAATAAATATTTCCAACATGAAAAAGCTCTTTCAATGACCATTTATGCTAAATTTTGCAAAATTTCCTTTAGAAAGCTCAAAGAAAACTTCTTTTAAAAAGAAATTCAGTTTACCTTTGAAACCATGGTGGGCAGTAAGAGGAAATCGATTTGGCTTATTAGGTTGACTTTGGGGGTTCTTTCACCTCTGTGAGAAGCTTCTGACCGGATAAAACCTTTTATCTGATTCCCTTTAAATCAATTATGTGTACTGTATATTTGAATACATTTCTTTTGTTTTACCTTCTTTTGGAATGTAATGAATTATACTTCATAAACAAAACGTATAAGCAATTGAATATTTTAAACAAAACACTTATTAAGCTGAAAGAAAATAATTTAAATGTTTCATAACAAGTACCTTTGAGATATTCTTCAAAACAATGGCATGCAAAGTTATATTAATAAAACTCAAATGTATAGCTGTGTCCCTGTATGCCTTTATTGAAACAGATGTGGCTGAACAGATTAAAATTTCTTTAGATTTCTAACAATGGAGATCAGACTATATAAATATGCTATTTCTATTAGAATAGTTATTCCTAATTTTACATTTTTTTAGACATACAGTAACCATATAAAGAGCAAATGAAGTGGCAAAAAAAGCAGTACAACACGAAACAATAGCAACAGTATATATCAAAGTGCCATTAAAAGACAGGAAAACATTAAGGGTAGGGACAAATGGAACAAAATGTGGCTCAATGCAACAGAAAGGGAAATAACAAAAACATACTTCAGAAATATGTATATATATATATATATATATATTAAGTAGCAGTTTGCTTCTCAACGCGAGTACTTTGCACTTCTTCCCGATGACGACGGATGTCGAAATATCGAAGTGAGTTCTGTAGTGTCTTTCTGTGTTCTTTTCTCTGTGTTAAAGTGTATATATATATATATATTTGTCCCTTAAAGACAGGAAAACATTAAGGGCAGGGACAAATGGAACAAAATGTGGCTCAATGCAACAGAAAGGGAAGTAACAAAAACATACTTCAGAAATATATATATTTATATATACTTATATATAAAATATAATTAAACTGAATCACACATAACCATTGCAGCATGGCACTAAAAGGAACGGTGGAAACAGGTCGTATTTGTACCGATTTAGGCATAATGACTCGCCCTATTGTCTCTGCATAGAAGAAGTGCTGACCTTTAAACACATCGTATCTAACTACCCAAAGTTAGGTAGTCATAGACAACTCATAGCAAATATTATCCTGCAAGGAGGATCATGGCCGGGAAAGAAAGAAAACCTAATCGCAAAGTACAGCAAAAACTTATTTTGTTTTATAAATAATCTACCAATTAATGTTTATAACTAGCGTGGATATTCCTTTGTCTATATTAAGTTAGTTATATATCTGAAATGTATATATCATGACTTTTACGGCATTATAATGTAGTTGAAATGTATATATAAAATGTAAGAGTAAACCTGTATTTTAAAATGAGAACAGGTAAAAAAACTCCCTCATGGTAGGGTTATTAAATACAAAAATAAAATACCATCTATAAAAGACTATAATATAGTTGATGTCAACTAGTCAAAAACTGAAGTCTTTCCTTATGAAAAAATGCAAATACAGTTTTGAATGTAATATATTTAAAATGTAAGTGACATCTGCACATAGCTATCAAGGAAATCACCACTAAAAGTAGAAAAAGAAAAAAAAATTTTCTGGTGATTTATTTAATTGTACAGCTTCCTGTGTTTTGTGACATCTGCACATAGCTATCAAGGAAATCACCACTAAAAGTAGAAAAAGAAAAAAAAAATGTCTGGTGATTTATTTAATTGTACAGCTTCCTGTGTTTTCTGACATCTGCACATAGCTATCAAGGAAATCACCACTAAAAGTAGAAAAAGAAAAAAAAAATTTCTGGTGATTTATTTAATTGTACAGCTTCCTGTGTTTTGTGACATCTGTACATAGCTATCAAGGAAATCACCGCTAAAAGTAGAAAAAGAAAAGAAAAATTTCTGGTGATTTATTTAATTGTACAGCTTCCTGTGTTTTGTGACATCTGTACATAGCTATCAAGGAAATCACCACTAAAAGTAGAAAAAGAAAAGAAAAATTTCTGGTGATTTATTTAATTGTACAGCTTCCTGTGTTTTGTGACATCTGTACATGGAAATCACCACTAAAAGTAGAAAAAGAAAAGAAAAATTTCTGGTGATTTATTTAATTGTACAGATTCCTGTGTTTTGTGACATCTGCACATAGCTATCAAGGAAATCACCGCTAAAAGTAGAAAAAGAAAAAAAAAATGTCTGGTGATTTATTTAATTGTACAGCTTCCTGTGTTTTGTGACATCTGCACATAGCTATCAAGGAAATCACCACTAAAAGTAGAAAAAGAAAAAAAAAATTTCTGGTGATTTATTTAATTGTACAGCTTCCTGTGTTTTGTGACATCTGCACATAGCTATCAAGGAAATCACCACTAAAAGTAGAAAAAGAAAAAAAAATGTCTGGTGATTTATTTAATTGTACAGCTTCCTGTGTTTTGTGACATCTGCACATAGCTATCAAGGAAATCACCACTAAAAGTAGAAAAAGAAAAGAAAAATTTCTGGTGATTTATTTAATTGTACAGCTTCCTGTGTTTTGTGACATCTGTACATAGCTATCAAGGAAATCACCGCTAAAAGTAGAAAAAGAAAAGAAAAATTTCTGGTGATTTATTTAATTGTACAGCTTCCTGTGTTTTGTGACATCTGTACATAGCTATCAAGGAAATCACCACTAAAAGTAGAAAAAGAAAAGAAAAATTTCTGGTGATTTATTTAATTGTACAGCTTCCTGTGTTTTGTGACATCTGTACATGGAAATCACCACTAAAAGTAGAAAAAGAAAAGAAAAATTTCTGGTGATTTATTTAATTGTACAGATTCCTGTGTTTTGTGACATCTGCACATAGCTATCAAGGAAATCACCGCTAAAAGTAGAAAAAGAAAAAAAAAATGTCTGGTGATTTATTTAATTGTACAGCTTCCTGTGTTTTGTGACATCTGCACATAGCTATCAAGGAAATCACCACTAAAAGTAGAAAAAGAAAAAAAAAATTTCTGGTGATTTATTTAATTGTACAGCTTCCTGTGTTTTGTGACATCTGCACATAGCTATCAAGGAAATCACCGCTAAAAGTAGTAAAAGGAAAGAAAAATTTCTTAAGCACTTTCCAGTGTCACCCTTTATTTAAAAGAATTTTTCAGGTCAGTTCTTTTTAAATTCCGGTAATATTTAATTCAAATCATTTAGGTTTTATTAACTACTTTTTGTGACAATTAACTTGAACATTTGGGCAACTTGTATTGATTATGTCACTTCTATACACATATCTATAAAGCAACATTTCACAGAATAGAAATAAAACAATGAAATGACAAAAAGAAATTCAGAAATGGGACTAGGAAGTTTCAACCAAAATAAATAGTGTTCGTTAGATGATTCCTTGGAACTCTGAGGAAGATAAATTTTTTGACTGAATTTTAGTCCAATTTCTGAATGTATTGCTGAGGTTTGGACGTTAGTATATAGATTATGTCAGTGTGAAAAATAAAATAAAAGAAAAAATTATAAAAATGTTTGAAAAAACTTAGAATAAAAACAAATAAATGTTAGTAAATACATAACAAAAAATTAACAACCAAATCACAATAACAAATTCAAAAATGGGAGTAAGATTATTAAACCAACTGGTATTCGTCAGAGTCTCACTTGAACTGAAAGAAATGATATAACACACATTGATAAACACTTTTAAATACTCGTAAATATGTAGAAAAAGAACTGTTAGTTAAAAGAAGCAGTCTATGTAGTAATAGTTTTAACTTCAGGCTTCATGACAAGGCAAGATTTAAAAATAAATTTAAATTAATAGTGTTTGTTAATAAAAAAAGAAACATATAATTAAACTTTATTTAAATAAATCTAAGGAAAACAAAAGGCACTGATAAATATTATTGAATTTTATTAAGATTTCAATGAAGCTAATCTATTTGTAAATAATTACTCCATCTGCAAGTAAACTTTGGCGAAGTCACAGGTAAATTTGGTAATTATAAATAACTAATGAATACTATTCAATGAGCAAGAAATAATTAGAAATATTTTCTTTAGCTGTACTTGTGTTCAGATTTGTTAAGATTGAAGTGTATTTATGAAATTCTACACTCTAGAATTTATATCATAGTTTAGAACCACAACTCAAGGAATACATTCCTTGGAATTGGGCGTCGTACGCCCCTTGTCAGTCCGCAAGGTTAGCGAAAACTGTCGAGTTGTAAGTTACACAGTCATCTGGAAGAGACGTGTTCATAGTCGTATATTCTAATAATTCTATAGTTTTAAAGTAAATTCTATAGTAGGTAAATTTTTACTAATAATCGGATGAAGGGAGTATTGAGGTAAGTTTTTTTTTTTAAGTTTTTAGGGAACTCTAGGAAGGTTGACTCTCTGTTCGAGGGTCTGGTCAATGTGATATTGATGACTAGGTAGATAGAGTATGTAGTTTTTATGTCCTCATTTGTTATAATTCGAGTGATGTAGCTATTTATAGATCCCCCATCTCAGATCATGTTGAATGTCGACATTTCTAGGCTAAAAAAAGTGACCTGGATATAATAGAGGCACATTTATTCCAGACAATCTGAATGCATGACTTGTATCAAAGTCATATCAGCCGCAAATGTAACCTGACGAGTCAGTTAGCCTGAATGGCTGACAATATTTTTGTAAATAATTATTAAACTAGATAAAAAAGTGATGTCACTAAAGCTTCAAATATTGTTTTATTCCAACAAGTTTTTTTACATCAACTAAAACCAGAGCCAGGTCGTAAAAAGCATGTTGAGTTTTGATATTATGTAATTAGTGTGTTGATTTACTTTTTATTCGCGATTTATACTATAATAATTGCTATTTCATTAAAATATTACTACTAATATTTTTAAATTATTACTCTTTTTTGTTTAAATTAATTTCTATTATTCTTGTTCGTTTTTTTTCTAAAACTTTATTATTTCTAATAGAAATCTTAGGGAGATACTTAGTGACCTCGAAAATTCATTTTAATGTCAAGGATCGTGAAGGGTGCAGTGGACGTCGCTTAATGTAATCACGGATGACTTTATCAATCGGTTAATGCTATCGGAATTGCTCCTCTCCACTCCAACATACAATATGCATTACAAATACACCGCTTATTGTAATCAGTACATCGATTTTTGATATCAAATTTTTTCCAAATCTGAAGACTTTTTTCCAGAGTAAATGCCCAGCGAGAAGTTGTTCTACAAATTCTGATGTCATCTCTGGCAAAGCAAGAGACAATATTTCATTATTTGAATGCTCTTCTTTACTTTTATGTTTTTAAACGTAAAACTGTCATTTAAATCACTCAGTTTCAAAGACCAACGGATAGTTCCATGCAAATCAGTGCACGTTGTAATTAGCAGTTCAGGGGCAGAAGTCCACTACTGCTAAAATAGCATCCTGCTGTTTTTGTTAAGGTCAGCAAACATTATCAAGGATGGGGATATAAGTCTGTTAGGGGAAGCAGTCGTTTTTGCATTCGTTTGGTCTTGCGGCTTTGAATTCTCTAAGGTACTGTATAATTTAGAAGTCATCAGTTCGTCATATTTAGTCATTTAGAAAGTTATTGAGACTTCTTCAGGATTAGGAAACGTTGAAAGTTCGATTTAGTTCCCGAACAAAAAGATTTTCAAAATTTGTACTTCATTATGAGGTTAACTGCGATAACCGATTTATAAATGATTAGCTGCGAAAAGACGTAGGCAGACAAAGCTGGGCGATATCCTAAGTAACTAACTCAATTGTATTGCATCTGTGATAAGTTTTATTATTTATCACATATTTTATTCATTTAAGTTTTTTTTTTAGCTACACCTACAGCTTTAGGTTCACGAACTGTAAAATAGCATTTCAGTTTCTTCTATTAAAGTTATCAATCGGTTAATTTTATCACTCTTAGTGTTTAAATAAGTAATTGGATTAAGTGGTGTCCACTGTATTTACTTCTTTTGAATAGGAGCTGAACCACATTTAATAGAAAATTAGTAGACATCTAATTAGGAAAATGAGTCACACCAACACCTGATTTAGGATGGACTCTTGATGGAGAAGTTATCGGGTCTTTCCTTAAAGAGTTAGTATAAATGAATTCATACACAACAAAACATATTTATACTTGAAATAAGTGGGAGAAATAATGAAAATAACTCACTATCACATTTCGACTCTCTCCTCATCTGATAAAAAGATGTGAATCACTCTCAAGATAAGAGAGGGTTGAAGCACTCAATCAGTTTTGCCAACTTACGGAGGGACAGCGACAAGTATAAATAATAAGAGAAACTAAATAAATAAAAGAATTTAAATAAAAAATTAATTAGTAAGAAACGAACTGTGAATGAAAAATAGCTAAGTAAACCAATTTGTTTAAAAATACTAAGTTAATGCCATCACAATTCAAAAATTTTAAGACCCTAAAGTTAGCAGTTTATGAGAACAATAAGATTACCTACAAACACATTTTGGTACAAAAAATTAATATTCCTAACATGCAAAATTGCTCCAGAACAAAAGGGCACGTTTTCACTATGAGGTTCATTTTTGTATAAAATAATAATTTGTATAATATATAGCTGTGTATTTGATACTAAGTCAATATCACACTGATTTAACTACAAATGTGGCTTTACTGTACTAGAGGCAAGAGAAATATCCTCATTTTATGTTTGGCATTATAACTAATATTGTAATAACAAATTATATCTCTATAATTAAAAATTGTCTATTGTTTGTATCAAAATTTCAATATCTAAAGATTGAGTATAACCAAATTGTCCATTCCATCATAAAAATATATTTATGATTATCTATAAAAAACACTATCATTTGTTAATAATAAAGTCTAACAAATATTACTTGAAATAACATTAATAGTTAATATATGAAAAATTTAAACAGTTAAAAGTTTAGTCTAGAAAAGATTTAGAGTTAAGACATCCTATTAAAAATAGTAATTTTAGCATTGTTATAAAAATGATGAAAATTGAGATTAACTGAAAACAATTAATCTAAGGATAAACCTACTTAGTGTAGCATTTCTGTTTACATTATATAAAAGGAGAAATATTTCGTAAGCTTTCTTAACGACGTAACATTTAACACGACAGAGTGCCGTTTATCTTATAATTAGCTTTTTCTGAATGTTTGACATTTCTGTCTAAAAGTTATACAATTGGTTTTTCATTTGTAATTAAATTTGTTTAGTAGTCTATCAAAACTATTTGATGAGAATTTTTTTTTTTTTTTAATTATGGCTTCTTCCACTGTTCTGACTTATCTGCTAGTTTTTTTTTTCTAGAAGGAAGTCAATTGCAATATCATAATAGAATACATAATATTAATCATCAAATCTGTCCCTTCATTGCTAAATACAGTTTTTTAAAAATGTTGAATGTTTTTTTTTTTAAGTTTCTATAAGAATGAAAATGTAGGAGGTAGTCTTTGTTAAATGACGTCAGGCGCTTTAAGTGTCCTCGAGAAGGTACTAGAGATGTCACTAGGCTTATGTTCTTGCCCTACTCGCTCCAATCAAATAAATCCATCCTAAAAGAATCCAATAGGCTCATACAGCATTAAATGTTATTCATTTTACCCGTTGAATGAAACGGAAATACATTTTCCCATTCAATGTTACAATCTATATTTAATTAACATTTCTTATGATCTTAAGAACCTTATTAACCTTATTTCTTATTAATAAGAATTTCTTATTAACCTTATTGTTCTCATGAACTGCTAACTTTAGGGTCTTGAAATTTTTGAATTGTGATAGCATTAACTTAGTCTTTTTAAACAAATTGGTTTACTTAGCTATTTTTCATTCACAGTTCGTTTCTTACTAATTTATTTTTTATTTAAATGGTTTTATTTATTTAGTTTCTCTTATTATTTATACTTGTCCCTGACCCTCCGTAAGTTGGCAAAACTGATTGAGTGCTTCAACCCTCTCTTATCTTGAGAGTGATTCAAATCTTTTTATCAGATGAGGAGAGAGTCGAAATGTGGTGGTGAGTTATTGTGATCTCTTATACATGTGTTCCTTTGTGAATATAGTTTATATTGCTTTTTTTTGCATTTTTGTTTATTCTACTACAATTTCATATATTTAAAAGTAATTTTATTTTCACGGTTTGTCATTCAGATGTTTGATTTAGTAGCAAATATCGGGCGGACACCCATTTGTGGCACTCCGTAACTATATTTAATCTTTATGATAACAGAAGGTCACGTGGTCATTGCCGTCGTAGTCGTCTTTAGGGGTTTGTGGGGGTTTGTAGAAACGGATTTTGAGTAAGTTGGTTTAGATGAGTTGAGAGTTTACTGTGGAATAGTCTGTAGCGGTCTTTTACATAGTCGCAAATGAAGGGGATTTTAAGACATCAGGGACTGAATATGTCTGGAACGTAAAATGGGAGATGTGAAAGATTTTTAAGGTTTTTTTTGATTGAATGGATTGTATAGGACAAATATTTGAAGGTTTGGCAGAACCCCAGATTCTATGGCACAAGGCCACGAAGGCTTCAATATTATGTTGTATATGTGGAGTCTATCATCAGTATGAGTTTTGATTTTCTGTCTAAGATTCTTATGAGGCGTTTGTATCGTCTGTTGGACTGTATTTGTTTAAGTCTTGTGTGACTGTTCCATGACATGAGTGTGTCAAATTGCAGTCCAAGGTGGCGTACAGTGGTTGCTAGATGTATGATCTCATTGTTTGGGGATGCTAGGAGGGCAATAGTTTATATTTATATTTTAAAAAGAATTTATTTAGTTTGTATTCAAAAAGCAACACGTTTGACTGCAATTATACCACCGTGGTCATGATCACCACATGTCGCTACCTAATTAATTAATTTCAAATTAATTGATACATATAATACACATACATATTGTCTAAACTGTCAATACTAATATATCTGTATATATAAAGGTACATTTCATAGAAAAGGAATGCTTTTGTATAGCTAAATGTATCTTATGCAACAATTTCTTCACTCACGGAACTCTATGCTAGTTATTATTTAGTGAAGTACATATGTAAATATTAGATTGCATATGATATATAACATAGGAGGGATACGGAGTACAAACATTGTTTTATTTAACTGCCAAGTTTCAACAGGCATTCAGAATAAAGATTCCATTATTGTTTCAAACAAGGGAGTATTAGGCTTTCTCCCTCATCCTGAGGGGCGTTTTTCTTTGAACTTACCCTAAGCGATTTCAGAGATTCAAGCTGAACAAGGGCCACATATTCCATACAGCTAATCCGTATCTAATAGATCCCCTCTGACCGCTGTGACATGCAGGGCAGGGCTCCTGTCTACTTACAGATTGGTTACCTTTACAACATATTATCAGTTCTAGTACTCATGGCACTATGTAACTACACTATCAAAAATATCTAACAGAAAATCTAAAGAAAAAAAACAATAAAATAAAATATATGTTTAGAGACCGTCATTTGTTGATTTACACAGTTTGAAAAGCTGGCGGTATATTTTTTCTTTTTTCCTTTTTTTAATAATTCAACAGCCAGACAAATAATGAAAACATAAATCCCTAAACACGTTTGAATAATTGAGTTGCATATGGAAAATTTAAAACACTCATGAATAATATCCTACTTAAAGGGTAAAAATTAAATTTATCATTGTGTTGAATTATAAAGTCATGGAAATATTTATCTTTAAATAGGACCAGAGAATCATTTTTTTTTTTTATAAACAACGAAAGCTGTTATCCTGGAAAAAAATTTAGGACATGTCAGAAATATAGCAAGTGTGTCCTTTACTGATATATATAGTTTATTTATAGTCTGTCAGTGTATATTTTGTTTTATTACTGATAGAACGTATTTTTTTAAATGTCTCCTTACAAGTAATACGGGAGGTCCATTGACATTTCCAAACATTATATTTATCTTGAAGGAAGCTGAAAAGAATTGCAAAAGTAAACAGAGGGGACAAACTTGGATTAAATTACGGTGAAATCCAGGAGACAGTAAGATGAAACAATTATGTTCTTGAAGACTGAGACACTGTCATTGATAAGGCAGAGGAGACAAGTAAACGTGTGACAGTGGCTGTCTCTCTTCAGGAAGACTAGTATATATTTTTTTAAGTATGTTATCACGATTAAGTTTTGATAGAATATTGATAAAATAAAAAATATTTTACTTGAAATCCTGCTGTCCCAACAATTTAGAACGAATTTCTGCATTAATATGAAAGAACTTATTGCAAAAATGTCTATTCTTCCAACACAAATGCTAACTTCTTTATTTAATTATTCTTTTGTGGTTATTTATTTGATTGTAGGGACGCATGAATATATTGTACCATTTCTGCAATATAACTTCACAATAAACATGAAACTAAAGGAATAACCACAGTAGGAATTCTTAAATGAAAGCGAAAATTTTAGACTACTCGCTGTTCTCATCAGAGACGCAAAATTAAAAATGGTTTATGATTATCTTTAATAATTTAAATGATTATTAATCTTTAATTGCTGATTAACCATATTTTTTGGAAACGAGATATTTTTTATCT
Organism: Hermatobates lingyangjiaoensis; assembly: GCA_026182355.1. NCBI lineage: Eukaryota > Metazoa > Arthropoda > Insecta > Hemiptera > Hermatobatidae > Hermatobates > Hermatobates lingyangjiaoensis. Next base: position 629,275 of record JAPFBL010000293.1, read on the forward strand.
TAAAAACCAATTTAAATGAGTGAAATAATAATTTTTACGATTGTATTTGAACACATTTATTATTGGCAACGAAATATATAATTCTACTAAAAAACTGTCCGAAATATCATTTGTACTAATTTTTGTCCGATGTCAATTTTCCCCATCTTTCACTTTTTGGAGCACCAGTTTTGTATATTGAAATACGCACGCATGTAAGAATGTCAAAATCAATCCTAAGACTTCTGTCAATGTAATCACAAAATCAAAGGAAACTAAGTTTCGAGGTAGCTTCCTGCCAATAACTCAGTTCATTACTTTTCTGTTGATTGTACGATTTTTATATAATGGCCATCCATAGAGACACTGTGGACTTTTAGAACATTATAAATTTCAATTATTTGTTAGTGAAACAGTCTATAAAAATTATTAGAAAAAAGATCATGTCTATTGTTTATTGCTTTGCTGTATTTTTTGTTGTTTGTGTCTACATTTCCTCCAATATTACCTGTTTTCCAAAGAACAGATACTCTCATGCCCAAAATATAAAGATATGTTGACGGTGGCCCATTTAATTGAAAAATGCCCACAATTAGAGTAAGAAAGGATGTCTGCGGACATGCCATCAAAATTGATAATAGCACTAGCCCCTGATAATAAATATTCCAGGGAAGTGACATCATTCCTAAAGGAAATAAAGCTATACAATAAAATATGAGGAACTAGAGAATCCAAAAAAACTAGACAGTGCTAATGTCCTAGTAGACCTTGCACTTATCAACCAAAAAAAATTGATTTTTAATGTTAAAATACTTGCAGATTCAACAACACCCAGGCCATTAGAGAAAGAAACAACCTAAAATAACTGTTATATTGGTTTTTACCCAATGCGTTATTCAACTCCACTTATGGGGGTTTCAACTTCAGTATTCTATTATACATAAGTAATGTGATTTTAGGAATTACTGTAAATCAGTCACTTAGCAGATGTTCTTAGTAAACTGCAAACAGTCTTGAATATACTTCTTAAAGATTATTTCTATCATATATACTTCAAACGTTTTATTTTTTATTGAAATGCAGTCAGAATTCAGGGCATTTTATATATATAGATCAACATATAGAGATCTATAACAAAACATAAACAAATGCCACTTTGATATTTATATCTATGCCACTTTGGATATCTATCGTCTTCAAAATATGAAGCACTCCGCTTGATAGTTATTGAAGGAGGTTTCACAAAGCATTCATACTCTCTTTAAGAGGAAAACAAACGAAATAACAAAAACAAAAAAAATAAAAATTAATAAAATAACTCAGATAGAATAAAAACAAGAAAGCAATTCCAGAATCAAGTTAATGACGCTAAGTTAATCTGTGTCCATGAACTTAGTTCTGTTATTTAAGAGTTCCATACCTGGAATTTTTTTCCTATACAACCTTGTCGAAGAGAGTAAAAGTTTATAAAACTAATAGTAGTGTTGTATATTCAAACTTTTATATGGTTTAGTTTTCTGAATTGTGGATTTATTTATGGAAATTATTCCTTTATTTTCTGGGAAATAATTGGAATTTATTAGAGCATAAAATTATTTTCTATTGAAGGCATTGGCAAAGGAACTGAAGGGGTTCATTTTTCTTTCAAATAGCAAAAGAATAAATTTGATTGGAAGCACTAAGATCATTAGAGTGGTATAAAGGATATTGATTGTTTAAATATTAAAGCATATTTTGCTTTGCAATACTTTTTTTTGTGATTATTTAAATATCAATAGGAATGGCTGTCCAAATTTCTCTTTAATACTCTTACTATAAATCACATCTATTAATCTTCTTTCTTAGCCAATGAGCACGCTTTGATCATATCGTGGGGGGGGGGGGGGGGGGGGGGTGTTTCGGAAAGCTATGCTCTCATTGGTCTGTCATATTTCGGGTCCTAGATGAACATTTTTGATAGCTTTACAATGGCCAACCTATTAGGGATCTTGATCAGTAAAACTCTAACAGAACAACCCACAAATAGCAACCTATAAGCTTCACTCTCTCAAAAGTCTCTATCTGTCCCCTTACAGAAGCAACTTTATATCACGATTTCTAAATATTTAGTTTATTAGTTTTGTTTACATACCATTTGTCCTTTTTTTCATTATTTATTATGGTTTTGAGATATCATCCTTTAGATTTTTAATGTAATAATGTTTGTACAAACTAAATGTGTTGAACTTTTGAGATATCCTTTAGATCCTCACAGAAATCGGAAGAATACGGCTGTTAATGAACAATATTCTTTTATTTTCTATGCTATATTATTCAATTTTTATATAAAGAGCATTTTTAAAACATTGAAGTTGTATTAAGTCTAACAAATAGTAAAAAAAATATCAAGGTGCCCTACACTCAACTTTACGATATGTAAATTTAATATCAAACTTGTTGGGTTAACTAATATGAAACTGTTAACCTTTATATCATATGTGCGCAGTCTTGATAAAGTAGGTAATATATTTTGTGTATAGCATCCAAAACGCTTGAGATAAGGCAAACAATGGGACAAAAAAAACAAAAAAATATGATTCCAAGTACTTTTTTACAGTAATACGATTCTTTTCCATAGTTAAGTTCACAATAGCAGTGAGTTATATTATGCTATTTTTTTGATATAACATGACTTATAGAGTATCTAAACTTATTTACATTTTGATTTGGAGTTTTCAAAAGAAATCCTACTCATTCTGACCCATTAAAAACTGCAAACAATTTTTTAACGAAAAATTGTTATGTTTCTTTTTAACGAAATTTTCATTTTTTTAACTTTTGATTTATTTTTTTTTACGAAAAATTGCATTGTTGTATAGTTGTGAATACAAAGTTCCGAACAAAATATGGTCTACAATAGGTATGGGCAACCGTCTGTGAACTGAGGGCCCCATTATATAATTTCCAAGTGACCTCGGGCCGTATTGTAATTTCTGTGGTATTTCGATACATACAGCTAATATGTATAATGTATTTTTATGAATATATAGAAATACATATTATTCTATATTATTATTCATATCTCATTATTTTCTTATGATAAAATATAGCAACAAAACATTTGTTGCTATAGAGCTCTCTCTCTCTCTCTCTCTCCTCTCTCTCTTTCTCTCACTTAATTTCTCTCCCCCCCCCCTCTCTCTCTCTCTCTCTCTCTCTCTCTCTCTCTCTCTCTCTTTCTCTCTCTCTAATGTTGTAATTTCCTTCCAAAAGTCACGGTGAGCTTTTTTTAATAACCAACAAAGCAAAGGAACTTTTAATATTGAGATAGTCTCCAGATAATTTCCGAGGGCCGCACAAATACACGTGCTGGGCCGCAGGTTGCCCATGCCTGGTCTACAATATGCAAATCGTCTGCGTACTACTTACTAAATGATGAGTTACAAAAATTAAATTTGTTGTATATTATTAAATCTAACTGAGAATATCAGTGATTAACAATTAAGAAAACCATTTGTGCTCATTGACCTATGATCTAAAAATTATACATAATTTCCACGTAAGATTTTTCAAGTAGGAACACCTGATCATCCCGATCAATCAAGGCAACTATATTGTTCATGCCAAGTTTTGTTGACCTTAGGATGCAAAAAAAAGTGGTTACTCAAAATTTAGTGCTTAAATAAATTAAGGAATTCACTGTTTTGCAGTACTACAAAGGGACAACAGTTCATTCTAGACTATAGAATTTGCTGCCTGAGAACCAAGCTAAGCCTAGCATACCAATCATCTGAGTGACAAGTAGAATTACACAATGTTGGTATGCATTTGTGGTATTCGAGTGTTTTGAGCGTATGTGTGCTCGTGTCAATAAATATGTATTTATGGTGTTTATGTGGGGGCGGCTGTTTTTGTATGCGTGTTTCATTGTTTGGTATGATATTTGTCGGTATTGTGGCTTCGTTATACAGTTATAATCGCAAAGTCATACAAGAACGAATGTAATGCTGAGTAATTCGTTATTCTACAGTGTAAATATCTTTCAAAATTACTTATTCATTAATTTCGTATTTAATTTTTTAAAGTGTTATTTAACATAAGTCAATGAATATTGCTAATAACATAGTTAGCGTTAACAATGAAATATTACATCATTATAATGCAAACATTCGTAAAGAAAATATTTTAAGAAAGGAAAAGAAAAACTGAGGATTTAATTTTGCTAAGAGTGATACTCAGTAATCTGAAAGGGAAGTCATTAAGTGAAATTAATAATAATGTTTTGAAGCAAGAAGAGAATGAAAAAGATAAGTCTCGGGTAATGTGGGTGCAAGGGTGGGTTTTGCCCCAAAATAATTCCTCACAGGATTAATTACGATGGCTTAACCGGGCTTCAGTAATTAAAGTTATATGTCAAAGGAGCTAGTAAAACAAAGCAACCCTTGTGGCCTTTCCAAGCCTTGCATACAATACTCTTTAACGCTCAAATTGGGCACATGATAAATTACTGCAACCCAGATGTACACTCAATCCAACTTTCCACTCATCAACTTTGATTCCAGCTGCTTTAATTCAACTTTTTCTTCTCTAAAACAGAATGGCTGTAATAAATATTTCAATCATTAACGTAGACAAATAACAAAAAAAAGTATTTCTCACAGATGAAACATAGTTTCTGGATTGAAATTTGATGATATCTACTATTTTGACACATCGCGTTACACATTACACTCTGTGTGTGTGTGTGTGTGTGTGTGTTTGTTCGTTCTTCTTTCTAACTATTCATTCAAAAAGCACCACATACAATATTACATGCTACAAACGTCTATAAAATGACAATTGTAATTAGTTTACATTTTTACAACAAACCTAGTTAAATAATTTCAAACAATAAACCAAGAGGTAATTGTTGTAAAAATTTTACATTATAATATATTACAACTGTGATTGCTGCAGCATGGGTTGTTGTAGAAATAGTTTTGCAAATTAACTAGGTTAGGTGGCGGAGGCAGTCTCACAAGGGAACACGTTAGGCCAAACATTGGACCTTTATGATATCATACAAACAAGGTTGATTCCAATCAATGAAGAATTGAGCCTAATTCAAGTGTATATAGTGTAGGGACCTTTAACGAGTACCTGACATCGTACAGGCTTGGGACAGACGGTATAAATTCCCCTAAGAGGGATGACGTGCTCAGATTTATTCACCTCTGGCGTGAATCAATCGAGGACCGCGTGGATATCGAACCCCGGACCAACTAGTTCAGAGGACAGTACGTTAACCACTGAGCTAACCTGGCCCCTTCAACACCAGATATACAATTAGTTTTTTTTAATGTGATAATAAATTCTTTATCTTGTAGAAATGTTTAAACCTCTAAAAGATAATATTTTCAATTCAGAATAACAGCCGCAATTACCTACAAATCTGTAGTCGTTTATAAATGATATATTATTTATGCAAGATAGCATTATCAATAAATTTGAATATTGCAATATATATATATATTACAAAGATGAACACATAATATGCTAATAACACATATTGCATAAAAGCTTGAATTTAAAACAAGTCAAACTGTAAATAGTGATCATTTACACTTTAATTAAATTTTTAGAATATTGAAAAAAAAATTGTTTTAGGTAAGTGGAATTGTAAGGAAGAAAAGGTAAAGCAATCTCTAGTGTGTTCAGTTTCGGATGATATATACGTTTAATTTACCAACACTGATAGCTATTAGGCTTTGAAACTTTGAGCGTTAGTACAATAAGTGCCATTAATATAAAGTGGCGGGATTATCTAAGATATCATGTGCTAAGTGCTGCTTTATGTGGGCCTTTCAACCAAAACTGCATAATGAATATATAAAACTAAACAGCCTCCCATAACCATTTCAACTCTTCTTATAAAAAAGTCCACAAGAGTTGGGCATTTGACAAATGCCCTTCGACTTTATAAGTTCTCAGAAAAAAAAACCCTCTTTTTTTATTTTACTATCTTATCCATAAACATAAACTAAACAATTCTTTTTATAAGAGAGGTACTTTTATCAACTTCAAAGTTGACCTGCTATCAAATTATTTTCAGCTATGAGCTCTGAGAAAAGTGGGAGAAAATTTGCATGAATATTGCAGATTTACCTAAAACGATGCATTTTCCTTCAGAAAAAGTGAAATTTACCATATTTTTTAGCTAAAATTAATGAATCACAATCTTTAGAGAAGAATATTTTGCAGAAAATAAAAATCTTTAATTGAAAGCAACGTTCTATCATAATTATAAAACCATTTCACAGATATCTACTTTTCTTAATACAATTAATTTTTATGCCAAATACCCTGGTTTCTTAAACAATGTATATATGTATTTTTTATTGATATAAATAGAATTGTTGGCAATAATCACTTTGCCAGACTATTTCTCATTTATCCTGACAAAATAAATCTTGTTTTTTTATTATTAAAATTTAATTGAATCCTTGATGAAGACTGTTGGCAGTCGAAACATGTTAACAATTGAGGATATACTATACACAGTTTGGACATAGGAACAAATAACTTTATATAGGGAACCTGAGAAATTTATAATGAAGCAGTTTCCATCGAAATATTGTTTTCTATTTCTGCAATGTCTGTATACAAAAAGGTCTGCTACTGACATTCACAAACATAAATATAAATATAATCTACAGGAAGAACACGCATAAAAGAGATACAAAACCTCTGGAAACTAGAGTCTTTACTTTCCATTTTCGGAGTAAATCATATCTTCTACCTGATGACAATGTAATCAAAATGTTAGTAGTGAGTTTTTGTATTCTTCTTTATGTAAATTCGTGTAGTGATTTTGTGATATCACACTAACAAGATTAATTGGGATCAATGAAGAATTTAGCCTAATTCAAGTGTATTTAGTGTAGGGATCTTAAACGAGTACCTGACATCGTACAGGCTTGGGACAGACGGTATAACTTCCCCTAAGAGGGATGACGTGCTCAGATTTATTAACCTCCTGCGTGAATCAATCGGGACGCAGATTCATTTAGTCTGTTGAATCGTTTTATTTAATTTCTTATGTTTATACTGAAATGGTAACATTTTTTAATATCCGAGTTTTAGTTCCATTATTTTTTAATATAGTTTATTTTACTTATGGCAGTTTTAACACTAATTCATTAATAAGTTGTCCATTATGATATTTACTGAATAGAAAATATAAGCAATAATGGTAAGCTTACTTTAAATAACCAACTTTGTAAAAAAAATATTGTTTTTTTAAAAACATGCAATTATATACTCTGTTCGTAACTTGGCAAATTCTAAGTATAATTGAGTTATATATACATTAGGAAATATTTAAAAATTCATATGAAACCAAGTTTTTCTTTTTTATTTGTATCTTCAAATAAAGTAACAACATACATCTCTCCAAGAGTTTGATAAATTATGCTTTCAGTATGCAAAACTCATGTGTTTGTCAACTGAGGCAAAAAAGTTACAAGGTAAAATTGTAACTGAGGTTGTGGAATTTTGGAAATCTCCCAGTTAATATGAAAACGACCAAAAAGAAAATATTTTAGTCGGGCAGCTTCAACAGTAAACATTGTAGCTGTTACAGTGGATATTGGGTAGCTTCAACAGTAGACATTGTAGTTGTTACTGTGGATATTGGGCAGCTTCAACAGTAGACATTGTAGTTGTTACTGTGGATATTGGGCAGCTTCAACAGTAGACATTGTAGTTGTTATTGTGGATATTGGGCAGCTTCAACAGTAGACATTGTAGTTGTTACTGTGGATATTGGGCAGCTTCAACAGTAGACATTGTAGTTGTTACTGTGGATATTGGGCAGCTTCAACAGTAGACATTGTAGTTGTTACTGTGGATATTGGGCAGCTTCAACAGTAGACATTGTAGCTGTTACAGTGGATATTGGGCAGCTTCAACAGTAGACATTGTAGTTGTTACTGTGGATATTGGGCAGCTTCAACAGTAGACATTGTAGCTGTTTCAGTGGATATTGCAGCTGTTACAGTGGATATTGTAGCTATTACAATGGACAATAAATGTACCGAAAAGGTAACTTTCGTTCTTATAAGTGCTAAAAGAAAATAACAAAGCAAATGGAATAAAGTAACACGACTAAATGTTGAAAATAACTCTTAACTAATATAAGTTAATATATACCAAGGACTAACAAAATTCATAGTCTGTACTGATCGTTCTCTTCGTAAAGTACTTCAATATTCTGATTCTGAATTAGTCTATAGATGCTCTATGTATGGTCTTACGCGGAACCGGTGCATGGTTAAGAACTAAAATACAATTTTTTTAAAAAAAAATACTTCACTTAAGCTTTAATTATTAAAAAAAAAAAAATTGAATCAGACAGCGTCTGCTTTTGCTGAATTTTTTTAAAAAGAAGAGTGCTTACGAGTTTCCTGAGATTAAAGGTGAAGAAAGGTTGTATTCATTAGTTTTTAGTACAATTCAATGTTGTGTTACAAACATGTGACCATACTTTTTATCCTATACTCAACTCCCAGTGGGATGAATACATTAAAGTGTCAGTAGTGACCAGAAATTATTAAGTTTATCTTCAAGTCCTCTGATACCTCCAGATGACTTGGGGTTTATCACGAAAACTATGGTTCAACCTATCAATACTATTATATTATCTGCAACTAAAGTACTACAGAATGGACATTATATTTAATTAAATCTATGAGGAGTAGTGAATGGTAGCTATTTATAATTCCAGAAATGACTATCTGCATATTAAATTATTATAAGAAGAAGTAAAAATAAATTACGACGCCTACTAAAAAACTAACGGTAATGTAGTACAAGTAATTTTTATTTAGACTCTGATTAAAGCGCTGGAGTGAATTTTACGATAAGGCTGCACATCATAACTTTGAATATAAACCAGTTATTATTAAGATAACGTTTAACGGTGCAGTTAACCCTTTAATTAAGCTTGCGCCTTTGCCGACACAATGCATATGAACTATGACTCTGCCTCTCTCCAAATATATCCTACTCCAAGTACCAACTTTTTAAGCAAGTTATTACCCCGTTACAGTTAAAACTACAATTAAGTAATTTTTTATATTTATGGTTGCAGAGTCAGATGCAGAAGTTAATTACATCAATAATATTACTCTTTTACTGAAATGCAAATATTGTAAGAATTTTTCTTGAAAATAACTTAATACAGTCGTCAAAGAAGAAACGAAATTATAGAAATAAAGTTAATTACACCAGATGTAGTCCCCATATAACAACAGTTTAAAACGTCAATGAGGATCCAGTATGGATTTGAATGTAGTAAAACTTATGACTACAATTTATAAGTTTATATATACCAAGGACTTCCAAAATTCGTAATCTGCTCTGATCGTTCTCTTCGTAAAGTAGTTCAATATTCTGATTCTGAATTAGTCTATACATGCTCTATGTATGGTCGGTTTTACGCGCCACCGGGAGCAAGGTGCATTCTTAATCTCGCGAATAGCGCTTTTACAGTAGAACCAATGTGAGATGATTTGAGGAACTCACTGTTTTCTATAGTAAAATTATATTTGTATACTAAATTGAGTTTCTGCAGTTGTGGTTATTGTTGGAAATTGTTTTTAACTCATAAACTTGTTGTACAGGAACTTTTGTAATACATTCTAAACTTGCGTAGTTACTAAAATATATGCAATAACAATGTTTCTATTCTGTATGTTATATACTTGATTTTCATGTTATTAATACCAAACTCTCTGAATATGGTTAAGATTGAATAAAACGTAGGAAAAATATAATTTGGATTTTGTATGTAAGCATTAATGCTTTATAAACGAGCAATCACGCAATGGATCTTAGTAATCAATTATTTGATCAACTTTTGTTCTTAGCATCTGTTAAAAACTAGGTTTAGGACACAGAAAAAGATAACTAAAAAAAAAAAGAAACAAAATGAAGATTGACTAAATGTCAAATGAGACCTGTTTGAATCAGGATCTTCACTCAAAATAAACAATATACTTATATATATATATAGTACGATTTCACAATAAATACGTGAAACAAAAATCATCATCCAAACCATAATAAAAAAATCAGAAAAAAGGCTAAGACCTTTCAACGCTAACAAGCGGTCTTCGTCAGAGTCAAATCTCAACAGTTGAGATTTGACAAACATCGCTTGTTACGTTTGAAACTTCTTAGCCTTTTTCCTGATTTTTTTTGTGGTTTGACATTGAATATATATATATATTATATATATATATATATATATATATATAATTTTTTCGTTGGAAATACGATCCAAACGGACAAATATAGTTCAATATAAACAAAGAAACATAGAGAAATCAAAAGAACACACTACAGTCTCTAATTTTCGGTTTGAACCGTCTTCAGGAGAGATAAGAGAGGGAAACCAAGCGCACTGGTTCAGAGACGGTTGGAGACCAACAGTGTTGCCGCATGCGCGCCCGTTCACAGAAAATAAGGTAGACAGGAATCAATTTATAATTACATTAAATTAATGGAAATGAAAACAATAAATAAATAAAAGAAAAAATTGAAAAATTAAGGGAAATTGATACATATTAACGAACAGAGAAATTGATATATAAACAAAAGTACTGACTAAACTATGATAGAATAAAATAAAACTAAGAATACAAATAATAATAAATGAAATAATTTATTAAAAAATGTGTGGTAAAATATGAAAGCCAAGGAACTTTTAAACATTATGGCTTTAGATTGAGGCCAGGTGCACTCCGCGCACTTAATAGCCAAATATGGGCTTCTTCGGAGGCTCGTAGTGTGAGATCTTTGCAGTCAGGGGGTATTTTTCGCAGAATCTGTAACCTGTAGCACTCATTAAAAGGGAGACCGTGGCTATTGGCATGTATGGCAATGGGAAGATGGGAGCGGCTATTGACTGAAGCTCTGTGATTGTTCATACGGAGACTAAGCTTGGTGGATGCTTGGCCTACGTAGAACGAATCACACTTGGTACACTCCAAACGGTACACACAGTTTTTGGAGGTACACGAGCAGTCAGTTGCAACAGGATAGAGGGTGTTATGGGGGGGGGAGCTGTGAAGTGTGGTTGGGGATTTATAATGGGACACGTGAGGCAACCTCGACGTCCGCACAGTTGCACTCCAGAGGGCAAACTGTTTGCCCTCGTGGAGGTTAGCTTCCTGTACGAAAGAAAATTGCCAAGGTTGGGAGGACGTCTGTAGGATAGGCGGGGCGGATTAGGAAAGGTTTTGGAGGTGGCTGGGGAAGAGGATATGATCGGGAAAAGTTCTTTAATGATGGTACCTAGTCTGTGGATACCTGGGTATCCACCCAACCTTGGCAATTTTCTTTCGTACAGGAAGCTAACCTCCACGAGGGCAAACAGTTTGCCCTCTGGAGTGCAACTGTGCGGACGTCGAGGTTGCCTCACGTGTCCCATTATAAATCCCCAACCACACTTCACAGCTCCCCCCCATAACACCCTCTATCCTGTTGCAACTGACTGCTCGTGTACCTCCAAAAACTGTGTGTACCGTTTGGAGTGTACCAAGTGTGATTCGTTCTACGTAGGCCAAGCATCCACCAAGCTTAGTCTCCGTATGAACAATCACAGAGCTTCAGTCAATAGCCGCTCCCATCTTCCCATTGCCATACATGCCAATAGCCACGGTCTCCCTTTTAATGAGTGCTACAGGTTACAGATTCTGCGAAAAATACCCCCTGACTGCAAAGATCTCACACTACGAGCCTCCGAAGAAGCCCATATTTGGCTATTAAGTGCGCGGAGTGCACCTGGCCTCAATCTAAAGCCATAATGTTTAAAAGTTCCTTGGCTTTCATATTTTACCACACATTTTTTAATAAATTATTTCATTTATTATTATTTGTATTCTTAGTTTTATTTTATTCTATCATAGTTTAGTCAGTACTTTTGTTTATATATCAATTTCTCTGTTCGTTAATATGTATCAATTTCCCTTAATTTTTCAATTTTTTCTTTTATTTATTTATTGTTTTCATTTCCATTAATTTAATGTAATTATAAATTGATTCCTGTCTACCTTATTTTCTGTGAACGGGCGCGCATGCGGCAACACAGTTGGTCTCCAACCGTCTCTGAACCAGTGCGCTTGGTTTCCCTCTCTTATCTCTCCTGAAGACGGTTCAAAACGAAAATTAGAGACTGTAGTGTGTTCTTTTGATTTCTCTATGTTTCTTTGTTTATATTGAACTATATATATATATATATATATATATATATATTGGTGTAAATCGGCAGCAAATATTCTTGAATGCAAATATTGTTAAAAGTAGTAGCTGCTGCTACTTTACACCAATGCCGATTTACACCAATAACCTTGAGGGCAGAAGCTGCTGAAACTTTTAACAATATATATATATAACTTTAAATTACACAAAGCACGACACAGAAAAGACAATACAAAGAAAACTTACAGAATTCAATATTTCGAACTGTTGTTCGTCATCAGGAGAGTAGACTTGAAGAGACGACGAAGTGAGAGAGATCTCCTCACGTCGAAGAACGGAGCGCGAATGAAGAAATAAAGAGTCAACCGAAGAGAGCAGCACTAGTGTAAAAAAGGAGCTAGGCACTAAACGTCGGAGAACGGAGAAAGCAAAAACAATAGATAAAAATGTAAAATTAAAAATTATAAATTAAATATTTTAAAAAAAGAAAATAATAATAAAATAAATATATATATAAAAAATAAAAAAAGAAAAAAGAAGAAAAAGAAAAAAAGGGGGAAATATATATATATATATATATATGAATATGAATAAATAAGTTAAAAATAAAAGGAAAAACAAATAAAAGTTAACGCTTCTGATTTAAACCGGGATCTGATCGGGCCCCCAATAACCATATGTGGGCCTCCTCAGACGCTCTTAATGTCAAACTACGGTCATCAGTGGTCACTAGCTTAATGATTTGAACAGTAAAGCAGTCATTTAAAGAAAGGTTATGGCTGTTGGCATGGATAGCTACAGGAAGCTGTTTGCGCTGACCGACCGAAGCTCTATGGTTGTTCAAACGCTCATTGAGCTTGGTAGAAGTCATACCAATGTAGAATGCTCCACATTGTCTACAGTTCAGTCGGTAGACGCAATTCCTGGATGTGCAGGAGGTGTTAGGTGGGACGCGGAAAGAGTTGGTTGGTGAGGAGAAGAAAGGTGAAGGGTTAACTAAAGGACAGGTAAGGCAGAGGCGACGGCCGCATTTCTCCATACCACCACGCACCACCCCAATCCCAGGAGCTTCAAGGGATCTGTGGGAAAACAAGTTTCCTAAATTGGGAGGCTTTCTGAAGGACAGGCGAGGGGATTTTCGGAAGACGGAGGAGGTGGAGGGAGAAGAGGACAGGAGAGGAAAAATGTCCTTGATGATATTCCCGATCCTATGGACCCCAGGAAAGAAAGTAGTTACGAGGAAGGGAGAACTGTTGGGTTGAGCGGCAGTCCTAGGAAGATATTGATTGGTGGCAGGTATTAAACGTTTATCAACAAACCTGGGAGAGTAGCCCCGATGGACGAATTTTTCCCTAAGTTTGTCGATATGACACTGTCGTTGATAGAGGTCACTGCAAATACGGTGTATGCGGATGGAGAGGGAACGAGGTAGGGACTTTTTTGTGTGGGATGGGTGACAACTATTGAAGTGTAGATATTGTTGGGCATTGGTAGGTTTTGTGTGTATGGAGGTGGTGAAGGTCCTGCCGCTTAGGGACACTACTACATCTAGGAAGGTTAAGGAGGTATAGGAGAAGGAGTGGGTGAAATTGAGTGATGAACAGGAAGTTTTGAAGGCTTCAATAAAAGTTTCCAGAGAATCCTTGCCATGAGGCCACACGAAAAATATATCATCAATGAACCGGGTGTAGGCAAGGGGTTGGAGGGCATGAGACGAGAGGAGATCCTGTTCAAGTTTGGCCATGTAAAGGTTGGCAAAGGAAGGGGCCATTCTCGTACCCATAGCAGTTCCTCTGGTCTGAAGATAAAGATGGTCCTCAAAACTGAAGACATTATGCTGCAGGACAAAGGAACTTAGCTGAAGGACAAAAGCGGTGGAGGGTATGTGTGGTAAGGGTCTATTGTCAAGGAACCACTGTAGGGCCGCCAAACCCTCGCCATGGTCAATAACCGTGTACAGGGATGTGACGTCCATAGTGGCTAGAAGGAGAGGATGTTCCAGGGATTCCGGTAGGGAGATGTTATTGAGTATTTGGAGGAAGTGGAAGGTGTCTTTGAAGAAAGTGGGGAGTTGGGTAACTATGGGCTGCAGAATGGCGTCAACGAACGCTGAAATGCGTTCAGTAAGACAGCCATAGCTTGGAACTATGGGTCGACCAGGAGGGGGGTGATCGGGCATACTATAGGGTTTATGGATTTTAGGAAGTAAATAGAAGACGGGACAACGGTAATTAGTGGGAATAAGCAACTTGATTTCTTCTTGGGTAAGTCCCTCCTGGAGGGCAGAACTGTGAATAAACTCACTGAGTTTAGTGTGAAAGAGAGCGGTAGGGTTCGTGTCAAGAGGCTCGTAGAAGTCACGGTTGCTTAAATGTCTCATGGCCTCTCCTCTGTAGGTTTCACGGTCCATAAGAACAACACGCGTTCTTATGAAGTATATGAAGTATATATCATAACCAATTAATATGATATATACTTCATATCATATATATATATATATATATATATATGATAAATAATTTACAGTAACACATAAAAAATTCACAGATAGATTCACTTTACGACTTTTTGACATATTAAGTGGTTGGTGCCACTCGAGTTTGTACTTCACCTGATGACGATGGATATTGAAATATCGTAAGGTGAGTCCATTTGTGAAGTTGTTTGGACTATATCAAGGACTTTCTCTTTTCCCAATTTCCCAATTTCTATTGCCTAGAAAGAGATTGCAATTGTGAACGTACGGAACAAGAAACAACAATCTTTTATTGTTTTTTTGTTAACAGTTGTATAGAACAGTTGAAAAAACTGCAAAACAATTGGTACACAATTTTAGTCAACAGCATCCAGCTCCTAACATGTTTACTGTTGATGTGAACAGAACATACTAGTGAATTCTGAATTGTCTGAACATTGCATAATAGTTAAAATACCGGACCTATATTACTAGTACTTTAATAACAGCTTTTTTTAAACCAACAATATAATAAATATCAGAATTCCATGTTTATTACTTCTATTTCAGAGCCTCATTCATCAAATGGATTTATTTTAAACTAGGATGGAATACTTTCATTTGAATTTTTACTGAATACAAAGTTATTTCTTTGATGTAAATTGAGAAATATTAAAAAAAAGGAAATATGAAAAAAATTTAATTATAGATATGCAACAATGTTTTCTTTGCTAATTTAATAACCATTTACTTCAATAAATGGTTTATTAAACTAATGGTTTCCTTTTTTCCATTGACATTTTTTTTTAATATCTGTTGTTAAAATGTTCATCTAAAATAGAAGGTAATAATTAATATGGATGCTTTAACCATGTACAATGGATTATTCATACATGAATGCTTATTTGGTTCAGTCCATGAGTCTTAAGGCTTTATGGTCTGGTATGAAATGGACAGCAAGTATTCATTCAGGCATGAATAAGTTCACTGGATCATGGTTCTTTAATGGTTATCATGCTTTCTTCGGCGACTTGGGCTGCCCAGTTATAAATTCCCTCTAACTCAATATTTCACTCATTTGGAAATTGAAAAAACTTGTTCACTGCGACAGTGGTAGAAATAAGTTCAATCAATTTTCAAAATTAATGAATTCGTTTATATAAATTTTATTAAAAATTTTCATCATATTCTTAACAGTTAAAAATAATTAATGTTTTAGCATAAAATAATATTTTAACAAAATTTTCAATCAAAATCAACATGACGATCGGTTTTATTAATGTTGTTTTTCTTTTTTATATATACAAGAATTGTGAACTATTGCTTGAAATACCAGTATTTGAAAACATATAAATAAAAACTTGAATGACACATGTATAAAAAGTTATTCTCAGCAAGGGCATAGAGAGAAATAGCATATCGAGAAGAAGCGGAAATGAAAAGGATTTACTGCCAGTGAGGTAGTGAAATTCATCTGGCTATAGTTTTTCCAGAATTATGCTCACAGTCAGACACGTTTTGCCTGGTTCCAGTGCATTTACAATTCCGATTGTGTTTTTGGGATAGGGAGGAAGAGCAATAAAACTTGTTTCTCCCGAGACCTACCCGGTTGGTGGTCTGGCCTCCTACAGTGACGCGGCAGCACACCAAAGTCTCACGGCAATATCAAGATAAATGATATTTCATACGGAAAAGGAAAAAAAAAGAGTGAGGGGGGGGGGGGAATTGTGCAAGAGTCGAGGGTTGAAATGAGAAAGAAAGCTGTTTTTTAAACGGGGATTAATATAAATCTATGCAGCAGAGAGAGACGACGAGAGCGGGAAAAAATAGGGAAGTGTAGAGGATCATGAGGAAAAAGTTAGTGGTGGGGAAACGTAAAAACTTGTGCCATAAGTCACGATGCGAAAGGAGGGTATTAGAGGCATCTCGGAGGGCGGAGCATTAACTATACTTCACATCAAAATATCATTTCAGTCGAAGACAAGACAGTCGGAGCGCAGCATCCCTTGGACCAGTGCTGTCGCCACTCCATGAATCACTCTCTATTTATCTTCGTGCTTCGTCTACAACGCCTACTCCAAACAGGCCAAACTTATTCCACTTAATCATAAATTACACTGCTACCAAATTAACAATGCATACATCGAGTGGATAGTTAATAGTAAAAGAAATCATAATTTAAAACAAAAATATAAAACTTCTTCATCAGTAATATATTTTATTTTATGCTCCTGATTGCTCAATGAACGTGGAATAAACATCATTATCTAAACTACAGTAAAATAGAAAAAAAATATTAAGATCTTTCAACAAAACAAGTGGCCTACGTAGAGTTTCACAATACTGTTCCATGACACTAATGTTTGATCAATATATATATATATTATATGTTTTCTATATATATGTGCTAAATATACAGTATCATTGAAACCCTTACATAAGCCACTTGTTTTGGTTGAAATACCTTCACATTTTTCTGATTTTGTTGCTGTGGTTTACACGTTGATATATGTAATTTTTGGTTTAACAGGCAAGAGAGTGAGTCACCAAACACACTTTGTTTCTCTACTGATGACGGTTGAATTGGATATCGTAGACTAAATGCGCGTATGCATTTCTTGTTTATCTATAGATTACCATTTAACAGAATGACAATGTTTTGGTATTCAATCAGATCTAATACGCGATTAAACTCAAAGAAATTTCGTTTTTTTTCACCTTTTTTGTGTGGTGATACGTATGAGACAAACTTAATGTAATTTCTGTGTTTTATTGTAAATTAAAATAATATTAAAATAGTATGGATAAATGGCTTTAGAAATAGAATAATTGTTCTATAAGTTTTATGAAAAAGAATATCATCGAAATCATACCAAATGTTTTATTATTGTATAATAGAATTGAAAAGAAATTTCAGATTATAGAAATAAAGCTATCATAACAATGCCGATTTGATATCTACTAAACACTTTCCTGTTTTTCATTATTCATATAATTCGGGAAATGCCTCAATGCGATATTGAAACATTGTGCATTCATTTCTTGTACACGACCAATCATGTCAGAAAGCATATAATAAAAGAATCATTATTACGGGATACAGTGATATTGGTTTATTTTCATTATATTATTTTCAATATACTACCATCAATGTTATGACATTTATTGGGTATTACACAAAATTACATCTCCACACAAAAAAGGCTTTATGTTAAAACTAACATCGCGTTTCGAACACATAGTGTTCTTCATCAGGTTTAAATCTGCACTGTAGAGGGTGTTATGGTAACAGACACCTAGGAAGAGCTGAAGGGACCTTTCAACCCTTCTTAGGTACCTGTCACCACAACACTTTCAACAGTGGAGATGTAAACCTCATCAATAATAACACTAAGTGTCTGAAAGCGTTATTGGTTTTAACATAAAACTCTTTTGTGTAGACATAATTTTTGAAATTTCCCATCACGAGTAAATACCACACTATAACTGATTGCACAAGTAATTAATTAGTATTATTAATTTTTAGGGCAAATAACTATTTTAATTCATTAAAAATTAACTCATTTTCTAATTATTTTCCTAATAAACTTAATTTTTTTCATAAATAATTTCTATTTTCAGAAGAAATATTTATACTGTAGTAGTTGCAAGCATTTATGGTCCAGGTATGAATAAAATTTGATGCAATTATCTGCGTTAATAATAAATCTCATATATGTTAGTCGATTAGTTTTTAGTTAAAATATACTCGTAATACTATAACAATAAGAAGAGTAGTGGGTTAATGAAGACGGATTGGTGAGCCGTTAAGAATATAAAGCCCTTAGGCAGAGAATGCTAAGACAATAAATCAAGGTGGCATTTTGTGCCGGTTAAGTTTCTCCTGTGGTTTATATTGTTTAGAACTGGCTCAAGTTAGCCGGTACGCTACCAGTACCTGTAATCCTTCTTGGCTTCTCCTCTCTCAAACACTTCCCCACATCCTGATCCTTTCTACTTTAGAAAAAAAAAAAATAAGCTCCTTCCTTGTCTTACATCAGATTTCCACCTTCTATTCCTTCTAACCTTGTTCCTCCTATTTTGAGAAAGGCACAAATTACTTACTGGCCTGTGTGGAATAAAGGCGTTAAATCAGAGAACAAAAGCCATTCCTACTTAAATCGTTGACCCGTATCGAATCTACACTCTACTCATTTTAACTATTCAATCAAACAATCAATGCCTTTTCATTAAACAAATAGCATCGCAGGATACAAATAGATTTTATGCTTATTTTATTAAAATATAATTCTTTAATTGTTATCAAAAGCCCATTGTGTCAGTTAGTTGTGTTTCCTGTTCAAACTAATGTTTTTCATTAATATACACTATGTAGTAAATGATCAAACCACAATAAGAAATGAGAAAATATGGTTTGATCATTGATTGTTATTTCACGTGTTTATGTGAAAGCTTTTTAACTATGTAGTAAGTATATCACTTAGTCTTATATGTAAACTTCGCATACCCAAACTCAAAATAGTATGTAAAATCATATATATGCCGCTAATTTTCTCAAAATTTTTGGGTTTTTGTCACTATTATATTTACTGTTTTTTACGTTTTCAGGTTTATTCTTTTACGTAATGTTTCGTTTCTTGTTAAATATATGCTCTGAAGTAAAATGGATAAACAAACAAAAGTTTCCACACAAATGAAGCTGAACATAATTTGTTAACATAAGTTGAATATGTAAGAAGAAGAAGTTGAATATAAGTTAAAGAGGCCTCTTCTCTCTCTCTCTCTCTCTCTCTCTCTCTCTCTCTATATATATATATATATATATATATATATATATATATATATAAATATATATCAATGATCAAACTAGAATAAGAAATGGGAAAACAAGACTAAGATCTTTCAACCGTAACAAGCAGTCTTCGTCAGAGTCAAAAACCCAACTGTTGGGTTTTTGACTCTTACGAAGACCGCTTGTTACGGTTGAAAGATCTTAGTCCTGTTTTCCCATTTTCATATTTCATATTTTCCCGTTTGATATTTCACGAGTTTATGTGAAATCTTTTTATCGATATATATATATATATATATATACAATTAAAATAAGCAGTGACACATAAACAGAAACACAACAAAGACTCACTTTTCAATATTTCGACCGTAATGGCGGTCGTCCTCAGGAGAAGAAGTGAATTGACGGAGGGACGACAGTCAACTGAAGAACTCACAGGGTGAGGGCTAAAGCAGTGCTGCCGCAAAGGAGACAAATAAAAAAGGAACTAGGAAGTCGAGAGCAAAAATAAAAAAAAAAATGTTTTTGAAAGGTAGAAAAAGGTTAAGAAAAGAAAAAATAAAGAAAATATATAGAACAATTAAAAATTAAAAAAAAAATATTAAAAAAAAAATAAATAAATAAATAAAAAATTAAAAAATAAATAAAAAACTAACGATTTAAATTCAAGCCAGGTTTCGAGCGTGCCCCCAGGAGCCAAATGTGGGCTTCCTCAGAAGCTTTTAAAGTAACTTGTCTGTTATCACTGGGGACTTGTTTAAGAACTTGGACTGTGAAACAATCATTGAAACTGAGATGGTGGGAATTAGCGTGAGTGGCGACAGGGAGACTGGTGCGTTTACCAACCGAAAGCCTGTGATTATTCATCCGAAGGTTCAGCATCGTAGATGCTAAACCAACGTAAAAAGCATCACAATATTCGTGTATATATATATATATATATATATATATATCGAATTGACTACCACAAAACTGTCAGGGGCTTTGACTTTTCACCGGATTGCAGGCGCTCTTCAGGAATAATCTTTTATTAAAGAAGATTTTAGGGGAAACTGCAGTAAATTGAAGACAATGCATGATGAAGTGCACGGTGGTGAAGTTCTGTATGCATACCTATATTAGCCAATTTTTTTATTAAACATGCTGTCAGTAGAAAGAGATCATTTCAAATACACATGGTTTTAATCAAAGATAATTATCTTTGAAATGTTCCTCTAGTATGAAGTAAGGATGGATATGTTCAAGTTGAAGATTAAATTTGCTGTGTTAATTTGCTATTAATGTTAGGTTTATTTAATAATTAGTAACAAAGGCAGCAGCTAAGCTTCAGATCTGATAGGCAGTCGTTTTGTATCTGATGAGATGGTTCAAATACCTAAAGTTCTCTCAAAATATAATGATCTATTTGAAGTTCTGTTTGTGCGATCTCAGCAACAGTGGATCTATTTGATAAAACATTAGTTAAGATTTTGATAGAATATAGTAAAAATGGTTGTAATTTTCAAAAGATACTGTCATACATTTGAAAT